>JAAGEH010000393.1:43838043-43941557 GCA_011751065.1 Lasiurus cinereus
CTCAGTCAAAATTGAAGGTGAAACCAAAAGCTTCACAGACAAAAAAAAGGACTAAGGGAATATATTACCACCAAACCAGCAATGCAAGAAATGTTAAAAGGTCTGCTGTAATAAAAAGAAAGAGGAAGCAAAGAAGGAACTCGGGGGTAAGGACTAAAAATGGCAACAGATAAGTACTTATCAATAATAACTTTAAATGTAAACGGATTAAATGTTCCAATCAAAAGACATAGGGTAACTGAGTGGATAAGAAAACATGATCCATATATCTGCTGTCTGCAAGAAACCCACCTTAGGAAAAGAGATGCACACAGATCGAGGGTGAAGGGATGGAAGATGGTATTTCAGGCAAATGGAAATGAAAGAAAAGCTGGGGTTGCAATACTTATATCTGACAAATTAGATATCAAAGTGAAGGACATAACAAGAGATAAAGAAGGCCACTTCATAATACTAAAGGGAACAATCCAACAAGAAACTCTGGTAAACATATACGCACCCAATATATGAGCACCTAAATACATAAAAAAAACTCTAGGAGGATATTAAGGGAGATATTGACAGCAATACAATCATAGTAGGAGACTTTAATACCCCACTGTCACCATTGGACAAATCCTCTAAACAAAAAATTAGAAAAGAAACATCAATCGTAAATGACTCATTAGACCAGATGGAATTAATTGACATCTTCAGAACATTTCACCCCAAAGCCACAGAATATACATTCTTCTCCAGTGCTCATGGAGATTTTCAAAGATAGATCATATGTTGGGTCTTAAGAAAAGTCTCTTCAAATTCAAGAAGATAGAAATCATATCAAGCATTTTCTCAGACCACAGTGGCATAAAACTGGAAATCAACTACAATAAAAACAATAGAAAGAAATCAAACACCTGGAGACTAAACAGCATGCTATTAAACAACAACTGGGTAACCAGAGAGATCAAGGAAGAAATAAAAAACATCATGGCAACAAATGACAATGACAACACAACAATACAAAATTTATGGGACACAGTGAAAGCAGTCTTGAGAGGGAAGTTCATAGCCCTACAAGCCTACTGCAAAAAACAGGAAACAATGGTAATAAATTACCTAATGCTACAACTCAAAGAGCTAGAAGGAGAGCAACAAGAAAAGCCCAGTATACTCAGAAGGAAGGAAATAGTGAAGATCAGAGCGGAGATAAACAACTTGGAGACCAAAGAAACAATTCAAAAGATCAACAAAACAAAGAGCTGGTTCTTTGAAAGGATAAACAAGATTGATGGACCCCTAGCCAGGCTCACCAAGAAGCAAAGAGAGAAGACCCAAATAAACAAAATCAGAAATGAAAGAGGAGAAATAACAACAGACCCTGTGGAAATACAAAGGATTGTTAAAAAATACTATGAACAACTCTATTCAAACAAATTGGACAACCTGCAAGAAATGGACATTTTCCTAGAAAAATATAACCTCCCAAAACTCAATGAGGAGGAAGCCAAACATCTCAATAGTCCAATAACTATGGAAGAAATTGAAGCAGTAATCAAAAAGCTTCCAGCAAATAAAAGCCCAGGTCCAGATGGCTACACAGGAGAGTTTTACCAAACATTCAAGGAAGAATTAAAACCTATCCTCCTCAGACTATTTAAAAACATTCAAGAAGAAGGAACACTTCCAAATACCTTCTATGAAGCCAGCATCACCCTAATACCAAAACCAGATAAAGACAACACAATGAAAGAGAATTATAGACAATATCTCTCATGAACATAGATGCCAAAATCCTCAACAAAATTCCAGCAAACTGGATCCAGCAGTACATCAGAAAGATCATACACCATGACCAAGCAGGATTCATCCCATGAATGCAGGGATGGTACAATATCCGCAAATCAATAAATGTGATACATCACATAAACAAAATCAGAGATAAAAATGACATAGTCATATCAATTGATGCAGAAAAAGCATTTGACAAAATCCAACACCCTTTCTTGATAAAAACTCTCAGCAAAGTGGAAATAGAAGGATCATACCTCAACATCATAAAAGCCATATCTGATAAACCCACAGCTAACATCATACTCAATGGGCAAAAACTAAAACCATTTCCCCTAAGAACAGGAACAAGACAGGGATGCCAACTCTCACCTCTCCTGTTCGACAAAATACTAGAAGTATTAGCCATTGCAATTAGACAAGAAGAAGAAATAAAAGGCATCCAAATTGGAATAGAAGTAAAGCTGTCATTATTTGCAGATGACATGATATTGTACATAAAAACCCAAAGAACTCCATTCCAAAACTAATTGACTTAATTAATGAATTCGGCAATGTAGCAGGATACAAAATTAATGCTAAGAAGTCTGTGGCATTTCTATACACTAATAGTGAAATTTCAGAAAGAGAAACTAAAAAAGCAATGCCATTTACCATCGCACCAAAAAAATTAAGATACCTAGGAATAAACCTAACTAAAGAGGTAAAAGACCTATATGCAGAAAACTACAGGACACTGAAAAAAGAGATAGAGGAAGATGTTAACAGATGGAAGAGCATACCATGCTCATGGATTGGGAGAATCAACATCATTAAAATGTCCATACTACCCAAAGGAATCTACAGATTCAACACATTACCCATTAAAATACCAATGACATATTTCACAGACCAAGAAAGAATTCCTCATATATTCATCTGGAACAAAAAAAGACCACGGATAGCTACAGCAATTCTGAGAAGGAAGAATAAAGTAGGTGAGATCTCAATACCAGACTTTAAGCTACACTACAAAGCAACTGTTCTCAAAACAGCCTGGTAATGGCACAAGAACAGACATATAGACCAATGGAATAGAATAGAGAACCCAGGTATCCACCCAAACCACTATGCTCAATTAATATTTGACAAAGGAGGCATGAACATTCAATGGAGCCAAGATAGCCTCTTCAACAAATGGTGTTGGGAAAATTGGACAGATACATGCAAAAAAATTGAAACTGAACCACCAACTTACACCAAATATAAAAATAAACTCAAAATGGATACAGGACTTAAACATTAGAAGGGAAACCATAAAAATACAAGAGGAATACACAGGCAGCACAATCTCAGATATATGCTGAAAGAACTTCTTCACTGATACTGCTCCAAAGGCAATGGAAGCTAAAGAAAAAATAAACAAATGGGACTACATCAAAATAAAAAGCTTTTGCACAGCAAAGGAAACCATCAACAAAACAACAAGAAAGTTCATTGTATGGGAGAACATATTTGCAAATGTTATCACTGATAAAGGTTTAATCTCCAAAATCTACAGCCAACTTATACAAATTAATAAAAGGAAGATGAAGGATCCAGTAAAAAAATGGGCAATGGACCTAAATAGAACCTTTTCAAAAGATGAGAGAAGGAAGGCCAAGAGACACATGAAAACATGTTCTAAGTCATTAATCATCCGAGAGATGCAAATCAAAACGACAATGAGATACCATCTTACACCTGTCAGAATGGCAATCATCAACAAATCAACAAAGGACAAGTGTTGGCGAGGATGTGGAGAAAAAGGAACCCTTGTGCACTGTTGGTGGGAATGCAGACTGGTGCAGCCCCTGTGGAGAACAGTATGGAGTTTCCTCAAAAAACTAAAAATGGATCTCCCATTTGACCCTGTAATCCCACTCTTAGGAATGTATCCTAAGAAATTACAAACACCAATCAGAAAGCATTTATGCACCCCTATGTTCATAGCAGGACAATTTACAATAGCCACAATTTGGAAACAGCCTAGGTGCCCGTCAGCAGATGAGTGGATCAGAAAACTGTGGTACATCTACACAATGGAATTCTATGCTGCCATTAAAAAGAAGGAATTCTTACCATTCGCAGCAACCTGGTTGGAACTGGAGAGCCTTATGCTTAGTGAAATAAGCTAGTCAATGAAGGAGAAGCATCACATGATCACACACATTGGGGGATAATAAAGAACATTATAAACTGATGAACAAAAGGATAGATACAGAGACAGTAAAGCTTCAAACAGACTGTGAAATTACAGCAGGAAGATTAAAGTTAGGTGAGGTAGATAAGAGATCAATCAAAAGACTTGTATGCATGCATATAAGCATAACCAATGAACATAGACACTGGGGGTTTGGGGTATGCCTGGGAGAGAGGGAGGGCAATGGGGAGATATGTATAAAAAATTAAAAAAAAAGTTATTCAAACTGAAAAAAAATTGATGAAATATTATTATCTATCATGGTTAAGGTTATTGGAGAGGTGGGTTCTTGGGTAGAAGGGAAAGATCAGATGAAATGTGACAAACTGGAAGCAGGGGTGAGATGTTTAAAAGGTTGAATCATTGAGATGGTGGATCAAGTAGAAATAAGAAAATAATAGTCACTAATTTTGTTAGTTGAGCAGGAAAACATTATAAACGTAATCAACAAAGGAATTCTAGACCAGCTGCTACTCTATTTCCAGTTGTCTTATTCCTTCTTAGTGTGACTGAATCCTATAAATGCTAGCATTTATTTTCTCTCTAATAAGACTATGGGGAATTTAAAGCTGTTTCCCCAAACCTGGATTCCAGCAAATTGTTTGCCACTATCACAGAAAGAACTGCGAATCCCAAGTAAACATAATTATAATTACAACAGAGAAAAAAGCCTGGAACTTGGGTTAGAATACTTTAGGTTGAGTTCTAGTTTAGTATCTTGCTAGTGGTTTTTTTCTTTGTGTTTTTTTTTTTTTTAATGAAAGTATATGTAAATTCCTTATCTGATATTCAAAAGTATCATTTGTAAAATGTGAATAATTTTAACTGCTTTATTTATCCTCATTAGTATATAAATTGCCTTTGTTATTTAAAGAATGTTACATGTACATTAGCTAGGTTTTGCTCTTCATTACTTTAGCACAGTGGTCAGCAAACTCATTAGTCAACAGAATCAAATATCAATGATTGAAATTTCTTTTGAGAGCCAAATTTTTTAAACTTTATATTTTTCTAACACCCCTTCTTCAAAATAGACTCACCCAGGCCGTGGTATTTTGTGGAAGAGCCACAATCAAGGGGCCAAAGAGCTGCATGTGGCTTGCCTGTTTCAGCTAGATTCTGGTAGGATTGGGCTTAAACGGACAGTCAAACCTCCCTCTCACAATCCAGGACTGCTGGCTCTCAACTGCTCTCCTGCCTGCCTTCCTGATTTCCCCTAACCGCTTCTGCCTACCAGCCTGATCATCCCCTAACCCAGTGACTGGCAAAATCATCAATCAACAGAGTCAAATATCAACAGTACAACGATTAAAATTTCTTTTGAGAGTCGAAAACTGACTTCTGCACATGGGCCACAAAGTTTCAGTCGCACTGTATGTGTGCTCCCACATGTGGTATTTTGTGGAAGAGCTACATTACAGGGGACAAAGAGCCGCATGTGGCTCACAAGCCACAGTTTGCCAACCACTGCCCTAGCCACTTCTCTGCCAGCCTAACTGATACATAACTGCTCCTCTGCCAGCCTGTTTGCCCCTAATTGCCCTCCCCTGCAGGTCTGGTCATCCCTAACTCCCCTCCCTTGCAGGCGTGCCCCCCCCACCAACTACCTTTCCCTGCAGGCCTGAGTCCCCCTCCCCCAACTATCCTTCCCTGCAGGCCTATTTGCCCCAACTTCCTTCCTCTGCTGGCCTAGTCGCACCCAACTGCCCTCCCCTGCAGGCTTGTTTGCCTCCAATTGCCCTCCCTTGCAGGCCTGGTCCCTCCCAACTGCCCTCCCTTGCTAGCCAGATAACCCACAACTACCCTCTCCTTCTGGCCATCTTGTGGTGGCCATTTTGTGTCCATATGGAGGCAGGATCTTTGACCACATGGGAGCAGCCATCTTGTGTGTTGGAGGGATGGTCAATCTGCATATTACTCTTTTATTAGATAGGATAGAGGCCTGATGCATGGGTGGGGGCTAGCTGGTTTGCCTTTAAGGGAGAGGGAGAGAAAGATAGAAACATCAATGATGAGAGATAATCATTAATCAGCTACCTCCTACACACTCCTTGATCAGAGTGGGGTTCCCTAGAGGCCTGTGATGGTTTGCTGGCTGGCCACGGCCCCCAGTGTCCCAAGTGGAGGCCCTGGTATCTGGGATTTATTTATCTTCTACAATTGAAACAGTAGCTGTAAACGGAGGCCAAGGCAGACCAGGGCTGCAGAAGCTTGGCTTCCTCCATTGCCATGAGGAACCTTAGCCTCCTGCTCTCTACAGCTTCATGGCTGTCGCCATTTTTGTTGGGATTTATTTATCTTCTATAACTGAAACTTTTTAGCTGAAATGGAGGCCTTGTCCTGCCAGGGTGTGTGGAAACTTGGCTTCCTCTTTCACAGAGGAAACCCAAGCCCCCTCCTGCTCTCTCTCTGGCTGGAGCCATCTTGGTTGGGTTAATTTGCATACTTCTCCTGATTGACTGGTGTGCGTGGCTTGTGGGTGTAAAGGAGTGATGGTTAATTTGCATATTATTCTTTTATTATATAGGATATACACTGAATGGCCAGATTATTATGCATTCAGAGGTCATAATAATCTGGCCAGTCAGTGTATACTTACTGAACAAGATTTAGTTTGTTCACTGTGAGATGAACAAAATAAAAGAAAAAATCAAAACTCATTTTATTTTTTTATTTATCTACTTACTAGAGGCCTTGTACACAGATTCGTTCACCAGTGGGGCCCTTTGGCCTGACCTCCACCATCTCACAATCTGTGACCTTTTGGGGAATGCCTGAGAGCTGGTTTTGCCCCAATCCCTGCAGGCCAGACCAAGGGACCCCACTAATGCATGAATCTGTACACCAGGTCTCTAGTATGCATATAAGATCTTTGGTTAATCTCTTCATGCCCTCCCCTTCTCTTCTTCCCTCTGAGATTCATCAGTCTGTTCCATGTTCCCATGTCTGTGTTTTTCATTACTGCATTGAGTATCTTCCTCTTGGTGCTAAGTATGCATCATACCTACAGGCCAGTGGGGTGGTTGGAGGTTCAGCAGGTTGCTTAGGCATATAATATTTTTATTGATTTCAGAGAAGAAGGGAGAAAGAGAGGAAGATAGAAACATCAATGATGAGAGATAATCATTAAGCAGCTACCTCCTACACACCCTATTGGTGATCAAGCCAGAAACCTGGGCATGTTCTTGGCCAGAATAGAACCCAGAACCCTTCAGTCTGCAGGCCAATGTTCTATCCACTGAAACAAACCAGCTAGGGCTCAAAGCTCATCTTAAAAGTATGTATATTTTTATTGATTTCAGAGAAGAAGGGAAAAGAGAGAGAGTCAGAAATATCAATGATGCGAGAGAATCATTGATTGGCAGCCTCCTGCATACCCCTACCTGGAATGGGCCCTGACCTGAGCATGTGTCCTGATCGAAACTGAACCATGACCTCCTGGTTCATAGGTCAATGCACAATTACTGAGCCACACCAGCTGGGATCATTTTTACTGTCTACTATAGATTCTCTAAGAATTAGAAGCCAAAAGGAAGCATGATGAGATATCAGATGCATTCTTCCATATCCTTTTGTAAACTTGTAATAAACCACTTGTAAAAACACTGGATAATCCAGGATCCAGTATTATTGTTTTCATTCTTACAGTTCCAATTTATATTTTCAAATTTGGAAATTCAGAATATAGCTAAAATAGGCCCTCTTAATAGTTTGTGTTTGTCAAAACTGCAATTTTATAATCTGAGATTTTATATTATTTGCATGCCCAATAAGTTTGTCTGCCAGAGTTTCCTAGAATTGTCAAAAGATATGAGACTTTTGGGTCAATGATAAAGTTCTTTATTACTCACAAGACAGCAGATAATAGGAGCTGGATGATCAAATTAGTTCCCCTTCTTTTCAAATACCATTTAAAGATACGGTAAAGGACCAGGATGTTTACATTCTGGAGGAAGGCTCCAGCCTCAGTTCTGAAAAGTCATTAATGATCCTCCCTATTGATACCTCCCACAGTCTAAAGCCATCTCTCCTCCAAGTACTAGATTTTTGTTCTCCTTAAACATACACAAAATCTGGAGTAGCTTTTTTCTCCCCCAGTCTTTTCCCACTCCATCCAGAACTTTGCCCAACAAGTCATGTGAAATAGGAACAAAAGCATGTTATAAACTGTGACCAGAGTTAAATTTTAATCCACTAATCTTATTCTGAACTGGCTGTCATCCAGGGACTATATCTTTTAGGCTGGTCTGATATTGCCAAAGCAACATAACACCAAGAAATGGCCAGGGCAGAATCCCAAAATTTCAAAAGAAAACTATAATTCCCTAAAATCCTCAAATCTCTTCATCTGAGATTTTTATCTTATGCAAAACCAGCAAGTTGACTTGTCAGTTTCATAGTCTCCTACATCATAGAGAAAAACCTTTATTCATCACAACACAGCACACATATTAGCTTGATATTCCCATCAGTTCCCCTTGTGCCCCCAAGTCCCAAGCAGGTAGCGTGGAAGCAGACCCAGATGAATGAGATGCACATAGTGAGTTGCATCACATCTGAGCAACTCTGAGTTTGGGAAACCACCAATTTTATAGGATCTCAACTAACAATCTGCCCAACTTATGCCCTGGTGGAAAGCATTGTTTTTATTATTCTGGTCAGGCAAAAATCAGTCTTCTGTCTCAAAGGGAATCCCTAACTCTATCTTCTCAGGCTTTTGCTCTATAAACATTCTTAAAAAGATAGTACAAAACAGAAACTGCTGCTCTTGCTGGTTCACTCAATGGTTAGAGCACCAGCCCAAGGACTGAAAAGTCTTAGGTTTAATTCCTAGTCAAGGGTTTGTACCTGCATTGCAGTTTGATCACCAGTCTTAGTAAGGGACATGCAGAAGGCAACAAATCAATGTGTTTACATGGATGTTTCTCTCTCTCCATCCCTTCCATTCTTTCTAACCCTCCCAAAAAAATACCTCCCCCCCACAAAAAAAAAAAAACTTTAAAAAAATGGCAGAAATATAAAAGACCCGAAGGAGAATTTCTCCCAATATTTTCTATTTTGGTGGTGAAATTCTACTCTTTGCATCTTAAATGACTTTATTTCTGTTACTATCAATTTCATCCTGTTAGCCATTTAAAAAATAATTTAGCCTGAGAAATATCTACAAATAAAGTATTAATTGTGTAAGAAATCAGATGCTATTAGACAAATTTACTTTTTTCTCATAATGCTGGTGATTTTATCCCATTTCTTCCCAGAAATAATATTGAAGTTTGTAGTAACTGGGAAAATGGAACTTTCATATATTATGACCAGTGTTGAAAGTATTTTATTCCTTTATGAGGTACACGTACAAATAGTAACAGCCAAATTGGATAATAAATCAAAGGCGATGGAGAAAACTGAAAAGTTGAATTTTACAATAACTCCTCTCTATTTTAGACAAATGGTAAAATAAAAAAAAGTATCCATTGTTTTATTGTATTTAAACTTTTATTTTGAAATAATTTGACCCTGAATATTGCAATATTAATAGAGTTCTTGCTTCTACTAGTGACAACATTGTACATGACCATAGTAAATTATTAAAATCAGAAAACATATATTGGTGCAATACTATTAACTCAACTGCAGACCTTATTCAGATTTCATATGTACACTTTTTGCTATATAGTTCTTTGGAATTTTATGTGTACACTAGTGACCCAATGCATGGACTCGTGCACATTGAAAATAAATTAATTAGAAGGTGGCCAGTGGGGTGGGACTGGACTAGAAGGGTCAGACACGCCCTGGAGCCAACCTCTTGGGGTCCCTCCCCAGTGTCTGTGGAGTGAGCAGAGTCTCTCTGGCAGGTGGGGGGTCCCTTGGCTGGCCTGTAGGGATTGGGCCAAGACCAGCTCTCAAACACCCCTGAGGGGTCCCAGAATGCAAGAGGGCACTCTGCAAAGTTGCTATCGTACAGGTTGTGGAACGCAAACACAAGTGTGCAGTAAACCCTATTGGGGGTCAACAGTGCCCCAGCAACAACATAACTTCTGGCCAAAGGTGGAATCGCATGGCCCCACAAGGAATCGGGCCCCCTCCTCTGTCGTTTCAGGGTTCATCACCCAAGAACCATCACTGCCAAGTCACTGCAGCTTGGCAGCTTCTGCAATGAGTGTTTTCCCCCTACTGGTCAATGCACATCATAGCAACTGGTTGGATGGTCAGACACTTAGCATATTAGCCTTTTATATAGAGAGACATTTAATGTAACCATCTCTGAAATCAGGGTATGGAACATGTTCATCACCACAGGAAAACTCTCTTATTTTTTTCCCCTTTTATAGTCACACCCTACCACAAACCCTAACCGCTGACAACCACTGATGTGTTATTATCTCCATAGTTTAAAATGTTAACCAAATGAAAGATTATACAATTATAAACTTTGAGAATGGCTTTTTTTCTCTCTTAGTATATTCCCTTGAGATCCATTTATTTTGTTGTATATATCAGTGGTGCATTTTTTTTTTCTATTGTTGAATAGTAGTCCATTGAAGGGATGTACCACATTTTATTTATCTATCCACACACAGAAGGGCTTTAGGTTATTTCTAGTTTAGGTCTATAACAAATAGTGCATAGTTGTTTTTGTTTTGTTTTGTTTTTTCCTATGATAAGTATGCAGAAATGTGATTGCTGTATAAATTACATGATAAATTCATGCCAAACTCTTTTTAAGAGAGGAGTCTATACAATTTTACTAGCGTTGCTCAACATCTATTCTAATACTTGGTATTGTCATTAATTTTATTTTAGCAATTCCTATAATAAAATCTTACAGCTTTAATTTGTATTTCTCTAATGGCTAATGATGTTGAACATCTTTCATTTGTTTATATTACAGTCTTTTAAAATTTAATTCCATTGTTTTTGCTTTAGCAAAATGTGAATTTGTGACTCTAAATAATAGGTCTTTTTTTGCCCAACTTATTGACCTCTTGTCATTTTATTTTCCTTTTTATTTTTTTAAACATATTTTATTGATTTTTTACAGAGAGGAAGGGAGAGGTATAGAGAGTCAGAAACATAGATGAGAGAGAGACATCGATCAGCTGCCTCCTGCACACCCCACATTGGGGACGTGCCCGCAACCAAGTACATGCCCTTGACTGGAATCGAACCCAGGACCCATCAGTCCACAGGCCGACGCTCTATCCACTGAGCCAAACCGGTTTCGGTGACCTCTTGTCATCTTAGAGTCTGCATTTAATTTTCTCATTGTATTAGAAACATTCTTTTCAAGCATTTTCATTGCCCTAAAACATTGGGCTAACCCTTTCTACATGGTTGCCTTTTGATGTCATCAATTTTGCTTTACTACTTTGTGATCTATGTGTCTCTTTAAATTCTGTCCTGATTTAGATTTGTTGAGGTAAGAAATTTCCAAGCCTGTAGAAAAATTTTATGAGTTTATTTGACTCCAATAAATTTAATTTAAAAAGGAGTTTATATTTGAACCAAACTGATGCCTAGGAGCAAGATCTCAAATGCTCCCCCGGGGATTAATTTTCGCAGTTTATTTTATGGATCTGAAATGAAGAAGCAGACATAAAGAAGATTACATGAAGGTGGGGAATACAAAGCAGGACTGGATTAAAGATAGTTAATAAGATAGTGTGCTCTGTTGAAGAAGGTCACTAGCAAATTTTAAAGGTGTATTGACCTAGATGCATAGAAACAGTGGACTGGGCTCTCTTAAGGTAAAAATAAATCTTTCTCTGAAGAAGTTAAAATGGCTGAGCATAACTACTCCCTATGACCTGTCCCATTAGGCATTTATGGATGGATTACCCTGTGAGGTTACTTCTCATATATCTTTTCCTCTTCTTTTGTCCACAGATTAGATTAGCAGCAATTTATGGTCTATACTGTTTAATCAAATTATTTTTTCCAATCCTATTTTTATATTGTTGTGGGAACCTCTTTCCCCATCCTGCGTGGTTCAGGGTTCCCGGGTCAGGGTTCGGGTTCTGAAGGAGGCCGAACATAAACGAAATGAGAGACTAGAAAACATTAATTTGGCAATATTGGGAGGCCAGGCGGGAGCCTTCCTCTAATGGAAAGGACTGCCACCTTCCTTTGGCCTTGCCATCCCTTTTATTTAGGTTTGGATACACCCTTTGCCCTGAAGCAGGCAATTCCAGTAACAAGTAGATTATCTTATCAGTCAGGTTTGACATGATTATTTGATGGGGAAGTTCATTGTCTTAATTAGATAGGGGGTGGCTGGTTTTGACCTCTCAGAGCTTCAAGGTTGACCAGCCTTCTAGTCTCCTGTTTACATCATTTAGTGAGAACAATGTTTGGTCTCCAACATATTGTCTAATAAAAAATGTAAAATTATATTAGAAGTGTTCAATCAGGGGAACGAATAAGACTAACATTACTTTACTAAAGTGGGACTATATTAACATTTTAGGAGTATATTGTTTTAAGGCAATAGGAGATAAGCCAAAAGGAATTAAGTAGTTAGATACTTTCTGTAGAATAGAGATGACTTTATAGATTCACTTTCTCATTTATTCATTTCCTTAGTATCCAATCATCCTGCAAATATTGATTAAGCTCTAACTGGGTTGTAAGGCACTATGAAGTAAGCCAATATTTAGGATCATTTTATCTCTCGAGAATCTTACAAAGAACATAGGGTGAAACTGGCTATAAGAAATAATTAAAAAGCAACGTGAGCCTCTGTGGACGATATGTAAAGATTCCAGATGATGCTACTAAATGGCTTATTCTTTATCCATTTAGGCATTGATTTTGTTTTATTTAAAAAAAAAAACAACAACAACTGTAAATGGAGTACATCAACTCAAAATTTCCTATATTCACTTTTAGTTGCAATATTTTGAGACTGGAAATCAGAGGAATATTCTTATAGTGGCAGTCAGAAGGATTCTGACTGTGCACAAAGGTGTAAAAGTTAATGTGCACTATAGCTACTAAGCACTACATCTAAGGAAAGGAAAGAGATCTATCTTAAACCATGACATTGGGACTACCTTTGTATGTACTTAAAAGAATCTCATAATAAGTGAAGTCTTGCTCTCTCAAGATGGACCATGGAGAGAACACAATTGAAAGAATAAGGTGAGCACAGATTCATGAGAGAACTAGTGAGCATCAGTGATGCTTCTTTTGTTGCAAGCTTTCTCTGTTTCACTAATTTGTCCATAAAAAGCAGATTTTGTCTTTCTGATGTACTTAAAAAATGAAACGATGATATGATTGTAAGTATATTGAGTACTTGCTTATAGTGTAATTTACATATTTTGCTTTCTATTTTGTGATATGAGTTCAGCAGATCCTTGTATTATACAAATCTGAACTGAAATTTCCAGAATTACTTCAGAGGTGGGAAAAGATTCCAATGTATGTCATAAGCAGGAAAAAGATGCACGTAGGGAAAACATAAATTTAATTTCACAAGTTAAAAAGAGAAAGAAAATGTATTGATGTGATTAATGTGATTTCAGTCATTGAATGATTATATTCAACTGCAGTTATTTCTGTATTTAATGAGAAAATAAGCATATCTTACATTTCACACATTTGACAAAGTAGGTGAAAAATAGAATAGAATAAAATACATTTTAGTAGTTAACAAAGTGATTAGCTAGTTATGAGAACTGGTGTATTTTCATATTCAAGTAAGTGAAACACCTGCACATATTAAAACATTATGTTTTGTGCAGTCTTCAAAAACTAATGTGTTTACCCATGTTTAACTAATGACAATAAGACTTAAATCAATGAGTGTGGGAGCCCCTTTCCACATCCCGCGTGGTTCAGGGTTCCCGGTTCAGGGTTCGAGTTCTGAAGGAGGCTGCATGCAAACAAAATGAGAGACTAGAAAACATTAATTTGGTGATATTGGGGGTCAGGCGGGAGCCTTCCTCTAGTGCAATGTTTCTCAACCTGTGGGTCGCGACCCCTTTGGGGTTGAACGACCCTTTCACAGGGGTCGCCTAAGACTATTGGAAAACACCTATTTCCCATGGTCTTAGAAACCAACACACTGCTCCTTGGTATAGCAAAATGTAGCAATGTAGTTTACTGTTGTCATATTAAGACTGTTACCCATGCTACACCACGATTCAAGACAAAATTTTATTTGTCATTAGAAATAAATATTTCAAAACATATAATTACATATTGTTTTTGTGATTAATCACTATTCTTTAATTATGTTCAATTTGTAACAATGAAAATACATCCTGCATATCAGATATTTACATTACAATTCATAACAGTAGCAAAATTACAGTTATGAAGTAGCAACAGAAATAATTTTATGGTTGGGGGTCACCACCATGAGGAGCTGTCTTAAAGGGTCACAGCATTAGGAAGGTTGAGAACCACTACTCTAGTGGAAAGGACTACCACTTGCTCTGGTCTTTTTCTCCCTTTTATTAAGGCTTTGGGACATACCCCTAGCCTTTAGGCAGGAAATAACAAAAACAGAAATTAACATGAAACAAACAGGTAGAGGCTGCTTCAGCTAACAATGTTTTCAACTGAACAGTAAGTAATTAGCTCTGACTTTTCAGAGCAATTAAGGTTGACCAGCCTTCTGGTTTCCTGTTTAAATCCATGTAGTGAGAACAATGTTTGGTTTCTGACAAATTGAGTGCTTTAAAGATATAATAGTTTAATGATCTTTGTTCACTCATTCTTATGTTCATAGAATGAAGTCCTTACATAAATTATTAACTAAGTATTGTGTGTTTTTTTTAATAGAATTAAATAAATGACACCTAGTTGACTTGGTAGTAACCTTCTTTTCATTTCTATTTTTGTGAAATTAATGGGAGGAATATGCTTAAGTGAGATTTGTCAACTACTCATTAACAAGGACCCTTTCATGATAGGCTATCCTATATAATAAAAGCGTAATATTCAAATCTACCAAATGGTGGAACAGCCAAGGTGTGTGTAGCAGGCAGATGGAGGGGAGAGTGACTGGGGATAGTGATGAACAGTGGCAGTACAATGGTGATGGGGAGCTGAGGTGGGCTGCTCGCCGGCTGGCACCATTCCCAGATCACCCACCAGTAGCCTCCTGCAGAGGAAAGTTAGACTGCAGCTTAGGCCCGTTCCTCATGGGGAGGGGACCTCAGCCATCAGTCAGACGTCCCCTGAGGCCTCCTGAACTAGGAGAGGACATAGGCCAGACTGAGAACCTCCCCATCCACTACTGAGTGCTGAATTGTTGTGCACCAGGCCTCTAGTTATTATATGTTTGTGGAAATGTTGGAAAACCTATTTCTACATGTTTGCATATATCATTAACTTTTATATTACACAAAAACAATAGAAAGATGATTAAAGACCAAAGTTCTGATTCTGACTATGTAGCTATTATCAACCTCACATTGATTTAATAGTTCTCCTTTCTGACACTAAGTTTTTGTAGTTCTACAGAAGGCAAAACCATTGCCTTTCTTTAAAGTGATCTTTAGCTTTAATATCCTTTTCCTATGTATAATATGTAAATATTATAGAAAATTTATGAAATAATTTTATACATAGAAAAGTAATAATTTTATTACCCAGAATAAAATGTTAATATAATTCTATCACATGCATTTATATGCATTCATTTATAAATTCTCATGAACTGTATACTCACGTTTTGTACATTTAAATAGCATTTTAAAATTGATGTCATATTGCATATTTTTATATCTATATACTTTTATAAACATAAAGACAAATGATAGATGACACAAAATATGTTTGTTTTTCTTGACTATACACTATAATACTCAGTCCAGTGGAATGCAAAAATATGACTATCTTTCTATTTGTTAAATGTACATGGAGAGTGGATGAAGTTGGGAATGATCACAAGATTCCACTGGGCAGAACAAAACGGTATCCTTTTAAGTACATATTCTGTGTCTTTCCCCAACCCAAAAGGATAACTAATATTGAGATTTGCCTAGCATACATTTATTCACTGTGATTCTATTTTAAAATGTTACATTTACTTTAACTACCTATTTGCACAGTTGGTTTTTTAAACAGAAAGTAAGGAGTCCTCAAACTTACCAAATTGTATATCTACTGGTAGGTCTCCCATATTATCTCTTGCTTTTACATTTCTCCTTGAGAATTCTTCCTTTCGGCTTATGATATGGCACTTACCTTCTCCTACTTTCTGCCCATAGTTGTATTGTAGTCTGTGAGTTGATTTTGGAGGGGATGTAGTGATAGAGAAGGACCAGCACTCGAGTTCTTCAAGATGCAGCTCTCATACCTTGAAAAGCCAACTGCTTACTTTTCTGTTGTTTGAACCATTGATTTTCAAGCTAGGCCACAAAATAGAGATGGAGAAACAAAACCTGTTTCATTTTATTTCTTGTCAGTGGTTTATTTTAGTTTTAGTCAAAATATATGGGTCAGTCTAACCATGTTTCTCATTCTATTTTTATCAGCCATATGGTAATTTTAAATTTCTCTTGAATTCTAGAAAGTAGTTGAATGTTTGAGTGTCTGATAGTGATGCATTTGGAGTTCTTTTATGTTAATGTAAGAACCATGCAAGGAAGTAGAAAGAGTTGAGTCAAGGACCACTATCCTGACATCATTTTAAACCAGTCTCTAACATCAACTTCTATTCATTTTACAAGTTCAATTTTAGATAACATATTGTTTTATATAATATGAATATTTAACTAATATTGTTTAAAAAATTGAGTAATTTTTACTTGGAAAATGCTACGCAATGTAATTTTAACTTATTAAAATTCCAAAATTTATTTTAGTGAAATTCTGACAGCAATGTAGTGTACAGTTTTAATATATAGGAGTAGGCAAAAGTAGGTTTAGAGTTGTTCTTACAGAAAAATAATGCAATCATTAATCTGTACTAATAAAATAGTAATATGCTAACTAGACCTGGAGTCCTTCTGGAGACCTTCTGGATGTCCTTCCGTACATGATGGTGGGGCCAAGACAGAGACAGTAAGGGATAATCAGGCCAGCAGGGGAGGGCAGTTGCTGGTGAGCAGGCTGGCAGGAGGGACAGTTGGGAGTGAGTAGATCAGCAGTGGTGACAGGTGGCGTCAATCAGTCTGGCAGAGGCAGGCAGTTAGGGGTGATTAGGCCAGAAAGAGGGGACAATTGGAGTTGATTGATCAGGCTGGCAGGCACAGTGGTTAGGGGCAATCAGGCAGGTGAGCAGTTAGGAGCCAGCAGTACCAGATTGCAAGAGGGAGGTCTAACCACCAGCAGTTGGACATCCCACCAGGGTCCCAGAATGGAGAGGGTGCAAGCTGGGCTGAGGGACACCGTCCCCTCCCCCCCTGTGCATGAATTTTATGCACTGGGCCACTAGTAAGTAATAATACAGCCCTGGCCAACATGGCTCACTTGGTTGGGTGCCATCCTGTGCACTGAAGGGTTGCCAGTTCGCTTCCCAGTCAGGGCACATGCCTGGGTTTCAGGCTCCATCCCCAGTGCAGGAAGCAGCTGGTCAATATTACTCTCTCATTGCTATCTATCTATATAAACTTTCTGTCCTCTCTCTCTAAAAATCAATTTAAAAACTTTAAAAATAAATTAATAATATAAGAATAAATGCGCTTTGCATGCTCACAACGATAAATCTACTTTTGCTAACTGCTGTATAAGTTTAAACTCAGTAACATGAATGTTCTTATAGTTGAAAAAATGTAATATGTCCTTAAGAATTCAAAAAGCTGCAAGTCCTCAGTATATGCAAATTCAAAAGTACAAAAGGTTGTATATTTTTCAAAATGTAGAGAAGCATGCTCCCTTTGTCTCATACCTTCCACTAAAATAATATATTTCTGAGACAGCTATTTTGAGTCTCAAATAAGAAATAATAAGTAAATACAAAAATAATGTAAAAATTAAAACATTTTTAATAGTAACTACTTTATATCTAATGTAGATGTTTTCCAAAGGAGGGCATCATTAAGTAGATATTTGCTTATCAGGGATTGCATCCTCTTACCCCCACAAAAAGTTTTTCTTTAATTAGAGGCAAAAACAATTGCATTTCTATTTTAGAAAGTAATCTACTTTTATTATTTCTTATATATTGAAGATTTTCAATGAATTTTATTATTCTGTGGATTGTTATATTCTCTAGATACACTCTATAAGCTACTACTATAGGCAGAGGATTGTACATACCATTTATTGTAATTGGGTATAATTTAACTCGTGAGTACTTAGAAAAGATATTTCCCTAGGCTATACTGCCACTGTCCTTGATTATTTGGAAGAAGAAAAAAAAAAAAGATAAAGGGAAACTAGTTAGAAGGCAACTGAGATAACATAAAGACAATGTTGTGTAATCCTAAACTGAAACAATAGCAGTGGGCATAAACTATTGAAATTGATTTTTAGAGACTCTGAGGCATTGTAAGAGATAAGTAGTAGTGAAATTTAAATTAGGCATGAATCTGGCTTGGATTTTCAGATAGTAATGTCACTATGAGATAGGGAATAAAGAGAAGGAGTATATTGGGTGGGAAAGACTTTAAGTTCAGTTGTGGGCTAATAAACTTTGATGTTGAACAGCTACATGCAAAATGAAAGCAGTTAGAAATACTCTAAGATACTTTATAATATTCTAGAATTACAGGTAAATATAGAAGTGGTAGCTCCAATAATATGAGAGCTCACAAAAATAAGCTTTTGAAATTATGTGACAACAAATTAGCCATTATGCTGCTTAGAGAGTAGTCTGATAGGTCTTTTATTGCAAATTGATTGGAGAAAAGGAAGCTAAAGATAACTCATAAGAGGATGTAAAATTTGAAGTTTTGTGACATGTTGATTCTTATCTAAGTGAGGATATCAGTGTAAGAAAACAAAAATTTTAGCCGTGACCAGTTTGGCTCAGTGGTTAGAGTGTCAGCCTGCAGACTGAAGGGTCCCCAGTGCAATTCCAGTCAAGGGCATGTATCTTGGTTGTGGGCACATCCTCAGTAGGGGGTGTGCAAGAGGCAGCTGATCAATGTTTCTAGCTCTCTATCCCTCTCCCTTCCTCTCAGTAAAAAAAAAAAATCAATAAAATATATTAAAAAATAAAGAAAACAAGAATTTTATTTTATTTTTAGGAAAGTGTCAACAATTAAAAGGAAGAATCACGTAGTAACTGAATGTTTCTAAATAAAAAGTAATATAAAAAAAGAGATTAAATTTTTGCATATGTAGAATAAGATGTGAATAATTTAATAAAAATAGCATTTAGTATTTAAATGTTTGTTCCAGTGTTCAGTCATGCTTAAGCATTTAAACAATTCAAGAAACGATTTTTGGTTAGCCCTTGTCATTGTGGCTCAGTTGGTTGGAACATTGTCCCATATACTGAAAGTTGGTGGGTAGTGGTATGTTTGATTATCAGTCAGGGCACATACCCAGGTTGAGGGTTCCATCCCTGATGGAACTTTGCAACTGATAAAAGTATCTCTCTCAAAACAATATTTCTCTCTCTCTATTAAAAAAATATTAATGGAAAGCATATCTCCTATGAGGATTTAAAACAAAAGGTCTTCTGATTCAAAATGGTGGGATGTCTATTTCTAGTTGGGTTGCATGAGAAAGTCTATGGTGTGTCAGTAACTCGGTCGCAGAAAATATATTAAGTGGTATTATTATCTACACTAATAATAGATAAACATGTAAATTGATTGTACCTCCATGATGCCCACATCCATTCAGGAGTGAGTATGCAAATTAACCTGAAAAAGATGGCATTCCTGTGGGCAACATGCAGGTGCCAAATGGCCGGGGGTAGGGCGGGATATCTGTCACCCACCCAGAGCATGCTCCCCACACACCCAGACTGTGCTGACAAAGGCGACAAAGCCAGGCGCCCTATTCTGGGTTGGTGGCAAACAAAGGCAGGCGTCCCATCCCGCCCTGACTGCTCTGGGCCAGTGGGCAGCACATGGAGGCACGGAGTGCCCGTAGGCAGAGCAGGACGCCTGCCAACCTACCTGAAGCTCGCTTCCCATCCACCCAGAGCATGCTGCCCAAGGCGACAAAGTCAGGTGCCCCACTCCGGCCAGTAGGCAGCACGCACAGGTAGGGAGAGACCTGTGGGCGGGACGGAGCTGGATGCCTGCCTTTGTTGTCTTGGGCAGTGAGCATGTAGAGTCTCAGGGCAGAGGAGGCAGGCCAGCAAAGGGAGGCCTGTACTCTCCACAAAGGAGCTCTGGCAGCTGTGAATGTGCCAAGCAGAGCCTGTGGGCAGAGCTGAAGTAGCACCTGCAGGCCATCAGCACTTTGAGGTCCCCTGTCAAATCCCATAGCAGGGGACCCCACGTGGCCCAGAAGGTGCATGATCGCAGGGACAGCCACCATGGCAGGCCAGATTGACATTCTCCTGGTTGTGCCATGGAGGTTTGCAGTCTGTACAGCAGCAGGCCTCCAGTGCATACATTCTCCCCTCTCCCAGCATGCTTTCATCCATGCATGCCTGCAACAGTTCTGGACCATGGTGCACACAAATTATTCCCACCTCTCCTTCGCACTTCCATCAACCCCAGCATGCCTACATCCCCCACAGGACATGCACACATCCCCTCCAGCATACTCATGTACTTTGGAGTGTATCTGGGTGCTCAGGGTGAGTGCCTGTAAGATGACAGTGAGAGGACAGAGTGGTGATGCCCTGTTCCCATGGAGGCCAGTGCAGAGATGAGATCACTTCCCTGGAGCTAATGCAGGCGCTGAGGTGGGAGCAAGTGCAGACAGACACAGCTTGTAGGCATGGGCAGCTCTCGCTGAGGTGCCTTTGGTCAGTGTTCAAGATCAGGAACCCAGAGGAGGCAAGGAGTTCCATCCTCTTAATGAAATGGTGGGATAGTCGGGGCAAATGCAGGGTGCCAGCACCCATGAGCAAAAGCTGCCCTGACTGAGCCTCATTCACTTGGAGCCTAGCACACTCCTGCCAGGCAGTGGGTGACAGGGCATGCTTTTCCGAGTTAATGAGAGAAAACATTGATTCTCCCACTGCCCGCAAAAGTGGAAAGCAAAGTGAGGAGATATGCAGGGAGTGAGAAAAGTTCCCTCTCTGGGGGTTCCTTTCACCCCCAGAAATATAGAGGGTGTCCCCCCAAAATGTATATACACTTTGAATACTTACTAATTCCAATGGGTTTGAGCACAAAAAGAAAGAAACAACAATGGAGCTGTCATCTGTTAAAAGTGCAGGCATTAACCGGCAGTCGGACATTCCCCAAGGGGTCCCAGATTGGAGAGGGTGTAGGCCAGACTGAGATGTACCTCCCCCCCATGCACAAATTTTGTGCACTGGGCCTCTAGTTTCAATATAGTTTCTTTAGTCTTAATTAATTGAGCTAAACAACTGAACAACAAAGAAAACAATTCACCAGGAGTTTGTATGCCTAGACATACCGTAGTTGATATGGCGGACTTGTCTCTTCATTTTCATTCCTGTCTCTGTCCTAATTGTATTTATTTCTACATTTTCTATTTTCTTTGTTTGTCTGCTTCCTCATAGAAGAAGACTGGTTAGTAAATAACAGTAGTTAATCAATAAGAGCAATGGCAAATATCTCCATTCCTTGGTTATATTCTTCTTGAAAAATTTCCAATTCTTTTTACTTCCTCTTGTCTCTTATTCTTTCTTCTTCTGTATAGTGAGTGCACCGGAAACTTGATTTCTTTATTCACAAATAATAGTAAATCCTAGGAATAAGCCTATCCAAATATGATCTTGAAATATTTTCTGATTTCTCCAGATGCTCAAAATAGATCCAATTTTACTCATTAATAAAAATCAAAGTAAGTTACTCAGCTATCTAAATAGAAAGGTGTAAAAAACTGTAGATATCTGCTTTCTAAAACATTATATCCTGGTAGAAAACACAAAGTATACAAACAAATTACTGAAATGTTTGGTAATCCTATATAATAAAAAGGGACTATGCAAATTCACCATCACACTGTCACAAAGATGGCAGCACACACAGCAGAGGTGGGGTTTCTGTAACATAAGATGGCTGCATCCACAGTGAGGGCTAAGTTCCTGTAACAAGCCTTAAGGAGCAATCAGCAGGGACCTGAGGCTGCCTGGCGCTGGACTGAGGCAGGGAACCTGAGCCTGCACCCCCTGCCCAGTGGAGTTTGACAGGGGTCCTCAGGCCATACCCTTGCCCTGGTGTCAGGCCCAGATACCTTAGGTGGTACCCCCTGCCTGGTGGGGCTTTACAGGGCACTGCAAGGTACACTCCCCACCCTGGTGCTGGGGTCCTGAGGCTGTGGGCCCCCACACCAACCCAGAGAGGCTTGACTCGAGGGTTGGGCCAGCCAGGTCCCCTGTGATTTTGAGGCACTGTGGATGGGTGGGGACTTGACTATGGGTCCCACAGTGTATCCCAGATTCTGACAGGAGGAAGATTTTCATATACATTTTACTAATTTTCTTTCATCTCTGACACTTCTAATATAGAGAAAGGGCAAATAGCAATTAAAATATTTCCTCTAATTTATCTCCTAATGTGCACAGATTTTGTGCACTGGGCCACTAGTATAAAATAAATAGAAAAAACGGACAAATTTAAGGATGGTTTCATATATTCTTTGCTATTTAAATCATAGTTTTGTGATAATATTTAAGGTCGTCTTTGAAGAATAGGAGGATTCTGTCATCATTGTCTATTTTAGAACAGAAGCCTTCAGCTATTGGAGTAAAATTTAGAAGAGTCCTTGGTGATCAGAGACAAACCTTACCTATTTACCAGAAGCTTAGGTTCTAGAAAGAAAATATCAAATTCTAGTATGACAAGGACACACAAAAATAATTATTATTGATAACCATTTGAAAACTCTGTGTAGGTGTCTGTGCATGTCTGTATGTGTATGCACACAGACATGTATTTTGTTCATACATAGTAATTCCACTTGTTCATTCATTAACGATATTGTGACGGTAAGAGATTTGAGAGTGAAATTGTTGGAGTAGTTTCAATTCAGGCCAAAATCTGACTGGCACAATGAAACTCATAGCATTGCCCTGGGGTGAAACTCATAAAACCTCAGCCTGGTTCATTTGCAAAGTCCCTGCTGTTTATCTCTCTCTGTGAGCCAGGCTGTTTATACTGAATGGAGAGTCATTGTGAGTGTGGTAATTTATCTTTCACTCTGTTCCAATTTTCTATTTACTGGTGACACTTATATTCCTTACTCAGATCATTCATCATTTGTTGGGGAAGGAAGTAGAGTGGTTTATTTAGAATGATTTATTCCTGAATGATTTTTTTTTCTTTTTCTAAAAACATTAATTATTAGCCATTTTCAGGACTACATTACTTCAGTGTGGAGTATAAGAAAACAGGAATTTTGAAAATGCGCTACTGTGTGCTAAACATTGTGCTAGATATTTTACAAACACCTTCAATACAATTCTTTGAGATAGCTATTATTATTTATACTAAAAAAAACCAGGAGGCCCTAACTGGTTTGGCTCAGTAGATAGAGTGTCAGCCTGTGGACTGAAGGGTCCCAGGTTCAATTCTGGTCAAGGGCATGTACCTTGGTTGTGAGCACATTCCCATTAGTGGGTGTGCATGAGACAGCTGATCAATGTTTCTCTCTTATCGATGTTTCTAACTGTCTATTCCTCCCCATTCCACTCTGTAAAAAAAAATTAATAAAATATATTAAAAACAACAACAAACAAACAACAACAAAACACAAGGAAACTTGAGGCTCAAAGAATTTATACAGGGAGAGAATACAAGATGGCGGCATAGGTAAACACCTACACTGCTGCCTCGCACAACAATTTCAAAACTACAACTAAAAGACAGAACGGACATCACCCAGAACCACAGGAAAGCTGGCTGAGTGGAAGTTCTACAACTAGAAGGAAAGAGAGGGGCTCACGGAGACCCAGAGGAGCTGCAAAAAGCTGAGGTACGGAGACGCGCGCGTGGTGCCGGAGTACCTGGCTGGCTTTCTCTGGCGGGAGGGAAATGGAGACTCTCAAAGGCATTGACCCCTTATCCTATGACACTAAACCCCAGATCCAGCCGAAACTCATACGGGGGGAGTTTGGACTGTGAAAAGGGAGAAGTGCACGGAAATTTAGAGGAGTCGCAAAAGATCAAAGGCCTGGTGGTACGCACGGCACTGCGCGCAGAACAGATTGCTGATTGTGCTGCTGGCTTTCACGAGTGGGTAGGGGATAGACCCTCACAACTGTGCCACTTCTGACTCCACTAAGCCCCTGTTTCGAACGAAACCCTAGAGACCTAGACTCGTGTGGTCCTGGTGCGCAGGGGAGCTGGAAAGGCAGCGGTTAGAGGCACAAGGACGGCTCCAGCCATTACCCAGTCACGTGAGACTCAGGGGCCGTGGAAGGCGAGGCCAACTGGAAGGCAAGGCTGTCCCTTAAGCCCTGAGACTCCACCCCTCCCAAGCTCAATAGAGGCTTCTTCGGTTTTGCGTCTGGTATCATAAAGCTGAATTCAACACAGAAGTTTCCCCAGCATAGTGAAAATGCCGAGACAAGGGAAGGGATCACAAACAAAAGAAATGGAAGAAAAAAAACGACTGGATATAGAGTTCAAAACCACACTTATAAGGTTTTTCAAGAATATGCTAGAAAAGATGGATAAATTTAGTGAGACCCAAGAGGAGATGAAAAAGGTCCAACTAAAGATGATAAAGGACCAAATAGAAATTAAACATACACTGACTGAAATAAAAAATATTATACAGAGTCCTAACAGCAGACTAGAGAAAGGCAAGGATCAAGTCAAAAATTTGAAATATAAAGAAGCAGAAAACATTCAACTGGAAAAGCAAGAAGAGAAAAGAATCCAAAAATGTGAAGATAATGTAAGGAGCCTCTGGGACAGCTTCAAGCGTACCAACATCAAGAATTGTGGGGGTGCCAGAAGAAGAGAGAGAGCAAGATACTGAAAACCTATTTAAAGAAATAATGACTGAAAACTTCCCACATCTGGTAAAAGAAATAGACTTACAAGTCCAGGAAGCACACAGAACCCCAAATAAAAGGAGTCCAAAGAGGACCACACCAAGACACATCATAATTAAAATACCAAGAGCAAAAGACAAAGAGAGAATATTAAAAGCAGCAAGAGAAAAACAGTTCATTACCTACAAGGGAGCACCCATACGACTGTCAGCTGATTTCTTAACAGAAACGATGCAGGTCAGACGGGAGTGGCAAGAAATATTCAACGTGATGAACAGCAAGAACCTACAACCAAGAATAATCTATCCAGCAAAGCTATCATTCAGAATTGAAGGGCAGATAAAGAGCTTCACAGAGAAGAAAAAGCTAAAGGAGTTCATCACCTCCAAACCAGTATTATATGAAATGCTGAAAGGTACTCTTTTAGAAGAGGAAGAAGAAAAAGGTAAAAGACAAAAAATTATGAACAACAAATACATATCAGTCAACAAGTGAATCTAAAAATTAAGTGAATTAAAAATTTGATCAACAGAATACACTGGTGAATATAATAGAATCAGGAGCACAGAAAGGGAGTAGACTGATAATTCTCAGGAGGACAAAAATCATAAAGCATCAAACAGACTGTGAAATTAAAGCAGAAAAATTAAAGTTAGGTGAGGTAGATAAGTGATCAATCAAAGGACTTGTATGCATGCATATAAGCATAACCAATGATCACAGACACTGGGGGGTTGGGGTATACCTGGGAGGGAGGGGGGAAATGGGGAGATATGTATAAAAAATTAATAAAGCTAATAATAAAAAAATAAAAATAAAAATAAATGTATACAGTTAATAAGTGGTATGTCTATTTGATTAACCAACCCATGTTTTTTTTTCTTCTATATTACTTAATCTATAATAATAAAAGCATAATATGCTAATTAGACTGAACAACCTTCCAGAAATCATTCTGAATATCCTTCTGGATGAAATCATTGTGGCAGGGGCCTAGGTAGAGGCAGTTGGAGGCAATTAGGCAGGCAATTGAAGGGTTAGCGATGATCAGGCAGATAGGGAGAATAATTAGGGGAGATCAGACAAGCAGGTGAGTGGTTAGGCTGATTAGGCAGGCATGCAAAGTGGTTAGGGGTGACCAGAAAGGCTTATAGAGTGGTCAGGGGTGATCTGGTAGCCAGGCAGAGGTGGTTAGTGGTGATCAAGCAGGCAGGCGAGTGGTTAGAGGCAATCAGGAAGCCAGGTAAGCAGAGTGACTAGGGGCAATCAGGCAGGCAGACAAAATGGTTAGGAGCCAGTGGTCCTGGATTGTGAGAGGAATGTCCCCCGAGGAGTCCCAGATTGAGGAGGCTGCAGGCCAGGCTGAGGGACTTTCCCCCAACCATGCACAAATTTCATGCACTGGGCCTCTAGTAAAATAATAAAGACAAATGATTTTAAGATGTTAAAAAATATATTAGCAAAAGAGATACATTATGACTCAATTAAATTCTATCTTGCTGTCTCACATATTTGAACAGAGTGTGACCTAAGAGCTATTATAACTCTAAAAATAAAGAAAAAAATAACAATTCTGTGTTAGCCATATTCATTAGGCAGGTTATAAGCAAGTCATTAGATAGAATACTATACTAGATTATAACTATAATACCACCTGATAAATTCATGGCATGATATAGGAGGAGAAAATAGTATAATATTCATGAAAATGACCCTGTATTTCTATGATCATTAGGAAGTTCTGCTTCCTTAGACTGCTAAACATGCATGTATAAATTTTCTTTGACCAATGAGGCAGAGGATTTTAGAGACAATATGTGATTTACCGTATTCCCTTTTCCTGTCTTAGCAATTATGGGAGCGTGCATTGAAAGGGAGTTCCATGTTGTTAAGATTCTAAATGACTATAATAAGCAGATCCTTGAAAGACTTCATATAGCATCATCTGGAAACAAACCATTATTTTAAGGCATTGATTCATTTGTTACTGCAGCAAAACTTTGCCTATTCTGTCTGATATACATATTGTTCATTCCTTGATAATATGAATCATACCTTATATACCACTATATCTCAACTACCAAAGATAGCATCTAACATAAACCTTTATTGAATCAATGAATCACTGGATAGATATCTGTTGCCCTTTCTGAGTGTACAGGCTAAAATAATGTAGCAAATACAACAATATAAAAGCCAGCTGGAAAAGAGGAAAAGCTATTTACTTAATTTATGGGCCAGAAGTAAGAGCATTTTACTGGTGGAAGGCAAAAGTTAACATTAATTGATCTGAGGAGGAGGAAGAAGAACCTTGGGATGTCCATTAGTGAAGTAACTTGAGGCTCTTGCTAATCACAGGACTATCAACAGGGATTTTTGAGGTGAAAAGATTATTTTTTTTCTTTTACTGCATTAGGAATTTAGTTATACTGTGTAATTCTAGCTGTGAAACTTTTATATAGAAATTGACAAAATTTACTGAATAGTTTCTTCAACTCAGAAAGGTTTTTTTGTTTATTTTTAATTTTACCTTGGTGAAAGAAAGGACAAATTTGGCAGCCAGCTACTTAATTAGAATTAACCTTGGCAATGAAGGTGTGATAGATGATCCATATGGATCATTTCTTATTTGCTTGACTTCCTGTGAAATTCCCATCTTAGACTGTAGCACAGAAGAAAATATTTCTTTTTTGGAAAAAAAATTTCCATGTACCAATCAAATTTTAAGTTGCTAAATAGAAAACCTGCCTTTTTTCCAAGGAAAACACATATGGTTTCCCACTTCACACACACCCCTCCCACACCAATATCACCTTACATATATATATATATTTTTTTTTTCTCCACTGAGTATTGCTCTAAATTATCTGAAAGTTTAAAATTGTTCATTGTATAATCCTCCCTGGGAAGAAAATTCAGGAGAATTTAAAGAAAATTGGCTTAGCATTGTGTTTTGAATATAGGCAACATAATATTTGCTATTAGGGTACAACCTACACCAATAAAACAACTCAGTTCCAAGTCTCATCCAAAAGCATTTAGAAGGTTGTAAGAGCTAAGGGAAGCATTAGAGGAGTTGGAAAAGTGAATTGCTCAGGAGCTGGAAAGGAGTATTCAGTGAGGGGAAAGGAGGACATCAGTAAAACTTTCAACAAAAAGAAATTATTGTATTTCCTACTGTAGATAATTTAGGACCACATTAGGAAACTATGAGATATTTCAGCAAATAAAAGCCAATCCACCATTCTGGATATCATATATTATGGTTATTGGCTATTGCTACTGGTACACTGCTCACTGTGATGGTGTCAAAGCATGCTTGACAATTATTTGACACTTTGACATTTCTCCCATATTCCTGGATTTGAGGGGGTTTATTACTGCTTCAATTAAGAGATTATAGAAGAAGTTATACTAGCTGACTTCTATGGCCAAACTATAAAAAGTCAGGTTGTATCCACTTGTTCACTGAAATGCTCACTCCTGGATACTTGAATTGCCAAGCAATAATTGACTATCCTAAGGTTGCCACATTGGATAGGACACCAGAACACAGATGCTAGAATCAGACTGTATGGGTTCAAATCCTGGCTCTACCAAATGCCAGCTGCATAACCTTAAAGCAATTAGTGAGTCTCTTTGTCTCAGTTTTCCCATTTATAAAAGGAGCAGAAGTAATCGTATGGTATACATTGTTATTTTGCAGTACTCTATACAGTTGTTTAAATGTCAAATGTGTATTTCTTTTCAATCTTTATTCATTGCTTTTAAACTTAAAAAAAAAAATCAGTTCATCCATTTCTCCCACCTCCTTCCTGCCACCTCTTGCAACCACCAATCTGTTCTCTGTATCAACAAGCTTGTTTTGTTTTGTTTTGTTTTGTTGTTTTAGATTACACATATAAGAATAATGATACATTATTTCTCTTTCTCTATCTGACTTATTTTATTTTTATTTTATTTAGTCTAATGATCTCAAGGCCTCCCCACATCTTCACAAATGACAATAGTTCATTCTTTTTCTTAATGACTAGTGATATTCCATTGGAGATATATATCACATCTTCTTATCTATTCATCTTTTGATGGATACTTACGTTGTTTCCATATCTTGGCTCCTGTAGACAATGCTGCAGTGATCACAGAGTGTATATGATTTTGAATTACTGTTTTTATTTTCTTTGGATAAATACTAAGAAATGTTTGTGTGTGTTTTTTTACTGTTTTCCACAGTGGCTTTACCACTTTACATTCTTACCAATAGAATACAAAGGGTTTCCTTTTATCAATATCCTCACCAACACTTGTTATTGCTTGCATTTTTAATAATAGCTATTATTACAGGTGTTATTTCCCTGAAGATTAATATTGGTGAGCATCTTTTCATGGACCTCTTTGCCATCCATATGTCTTTTTTGAAAAAATGTTTATTCAGATACTCTGACCATTTTTTAATCAGATTTTTATTTTTGCTATTGAGTTTTAATAGTTGTTTATAAACTTTGAATAGTAGCCCCTTATCAGAGAGATGATTTGCAATTATTTTTTCCCATTCAGTATATTGCTTTTTAATTTTTTTAAATATGTTTTTATTGAGTTTTAGAGAGGGAGAGAGAGATAAAAACATCAATGAAGGAGAAACATTGATTGGCTGCCTCCTACACATCCCCTACTGGGGATTAAGCCCACAACCTGGGCATGTGCCCTGACAGAAAGTTGAACCTTAGACCTTTTGGTGTAAGGGTCAAGGCTCAAGCACTGAGCCACACAAACCAGGCTGCCTTTTCATTTGTTGATGGTTTTCTTTGCTGTGTAGAATTTTGATGTAGTTCTACTTGGATGTTTTTACTTCTATTGATTTTTCTCTTGAAATCAAATTCCAAAAATTATCACCCAGACTTATGCCAAGGAACCTGCTATCTGTGTTTTTTTTTTTTTCTATGATTTTTATGGTTTCAGGTCTTATGTTCAAGTCTTTATTAGGCATATCAAATCCATTTTGAGTTCATTTATATGCATAGTGTACATTATTGGTAATGTTTTATTTATTTTTGCATGTGACCGCCCAAATTTCCCAACAACAATTAATGAAGTGATTGTCATTTCTCCATTAAATATTATTAGCTCCTTTATTATAAATAAATTGACCAAATATGCTTTGGTTTATTTATGGGCACTCTGTTTTATTCCATGGATCTATGTGTCTGTTTTTATTCCTTCTACAAACCGCCGACAAACTTATTGAGACCTCTGAGAAACTTAGTGAGACCTTCAAGGATCTTAATGAGAATGCCAAAAAAATGGAAAAGGACCAGTCAGAAATTAAGAATCCACTGTCTGAAATAAAGAATAATATACAGAAATCCAACAGCAGACTAGAGGACCCCAAGAATCAAATCAAAGATCTGAAATATGAGGAAGCAAAAAACAAAAAGAAAAAAGAGTCCAAAAATACGAAGATAATGTAAGGAGCCTCTCAGACAACTTCAAGTGTACCAATATCAGAATTATGGGAGTGCCAGAAGAAGAGAGAGAACAGGATACTGAAAACCTACTTGAAGAAATAATGACTGAAAACTTCCCCACCTGGTGAAAGAAATAGACTTACAAGTCCAGGAAGTGCAAAGAACCCCAAAGAAAAGGAATCCAAAGAAGACCACACCAAGACATATCATGATTAAAATGCCAAGAGCAAAAGACAAAGAGAGAATCTTGAAAGCAGCAAGAGAAAAACAGTTAGTTACCTGCAAGGGAGTACCCATATGACTGTCAGCTGTTTCCTCAACAGAATATTTCAGGCCAGAAGGGAGTGGCAGAAAATATTCAATGTGTTGAATAGCAAGAATCCTCAACCAAGAGTACTCTACCCAGCAAAGCTATCATTCTGAATTGAAGGGCAGATAAAGAGCTTCACAAATAAGAAAAAGCTAAAGGAGTTCATCACCACCAAACCAGGATTATATGAAATGCTGAAGGGTTTTCTTTAAGAAGAAGAAGAAGAAAAAGGTAAAGATAAAATTATGAACAACAAAGTGATAACAAATATATACCTATCAACAAGTGAATCTAAAAATCAAGTAAATAAAAAAATCTGATGAACAGAATAAACTGGTGAATATAATAGAATTAGGGACATAGAAAGGGAACGGACTAACAGTTCTTGGGGGAAGGAGGAGTGAGTGGTGCAGGAAGATATTGGACAAAAATCTTACTCCTATGGATGAGGACAATGGCAGGGGGTAAGGGTATGGGGTGGAGGGGATCAAGTGGAGGGGAACTATGCGAGGGTGCGGGGGGAGAGGAACATCTGTAATAAACTGAACAATAAAGATTCATTTAAAAAAAAAGAAAGAAATTGAATAGGAAGATCTTCCATGCTCAAGGACTGGAAGAATTAATATTAAAATATCCATGCCTAAAATAATGCATAGAATCAATGCAATCCTTATCAAAATTTCAATAGTATTTTTCACAGGGGAAAAAAAAACACAGAAAACAAAAAACTAGGAAATTTTTAGAATTTCTATGTAACAACAAAGATCCCAAATAGCCAATCTTGAGAAAGAACAAAGGTGGAATTATCATTTGTCCTGATTTCAAACTATATTACAAAATAATCCAGAGAGTTTTTGAACATGTAGAAGGGCAAAGTTTATTAATGACCAAATAGAGTGAAAGGAACAATTTGGAATAGTAGGAATAGAAATGAAGAAAAAAGCAAAATATAAATAATAAATAAAAGTGTTTCATTTTTTTTGGAAGACATAGTTGAAACCTGCTTATTTTTTTTTCCTGCTAAACTATATCTAAACACTTAGCAAATGCTAAGAGAGCAGGTCTGATAATATTGTCTGCAATATGGTGGTTCTGTATGAGCCTAATGTCACTGAATTGAATTAGTAGTCAATAATTTATAATTGAATTATTTGTTCAATTCAGCAATGGACTTGAGCAAGATAGTCATGGCACCAAAAGAGGATCACCTTAGAAGACAAAAAATGTTCCACCTTCAAATCATGAAGGTTGTAGGATACCTTGGGTTCTCTAGAGCTCTGAAATTCTTAGCGAAATGGCTTCTCTTGAATTATGCAGTGTTTTTAGCAAGATACCCCTAGTCTATCTAGGATTAGTTAAACATCTAGAATTTATGAAGTTTTGAGACATAATTTAAGAAAATCATTATTTAAGACATAAATTTAAGAAAATCATTATTATTTTTCAATATGTCTTTATTGAGCTCAGAGAGAGGAAGGGAGAAGGAGAGAGAGAGAGAAATATTTATGAGAGAAGAACATTGATAGGCTGCCTCATGTACTGGGGCTGAGCCAGTAAGCCAAGTATGTGCCCTGACCAGGAATTGAACCATGACCTCCTGGTTCATAGGTCGATGCTCAACCATTGAACCACACTGGCCAGGCAAGAAATTATTTTTGTAAGCCATATAACTACCAAATTATAAAATGAAGATGCTGCCTTTCCCAGTTTGGCTCAGTGGATAGAGCATCAGCCTCTGGACTGAAGGGTCGCAGGTTCAATTCCAGTCAAGGGCACATGCAGGGTTGTAGGCTCGATCTCCAACCAGGGTTGCGCAGGAGGCAGCCAATCATTAATATTTCTATCTCTCCCTCCCTCTTCCTTCCTCTCTGAAATCAATAAAAATATATGCTTAAAAAATTGGAGATGCTTCATGACCAAAATAGATCTCTTCTAAAAGAAGTGACTCTACATTTTTTTTTTAGAGACCCATATGGTAATTGTTGGCCAGCCACTGTTCTAATGTTATAAGAAATAATATGTGAAGAAGTGGGGAGTGACTTTGACAGACTTCTCTCAGCTTTAGCTATGCCTTATAATTGCATGTATCCTTGAAATTACTAAATCTTGACACTGGTAAGAGCTCTGACAATTGTGAGTGTAATTTGATAATCTTCTCTTTTTTTTTTTTTTAATCTCACTCATATAATTTCTCATGTCCCATTTTTTACGAATTCCCTTAGGAAAACAGTTCAGTGGATTATTAAGCTTCTGCTTGTTGCTTCATCAATGGAACTGGACAATATGACACCAAACTTTCCATTTCACCATCACCACTCCAAGGCTTTCTAACTTCAAGTTTCTAGGGCTTATGCTATTCTTTGCAAGCATTTTTTTCCAACTATTCCAATAAACCTCTATAAATAGATGCCTAAAAGTCACTAGTCCATCTATTTACTTTAACTGGTCTCTGGGAAAATATTTGCAGGAAGAATTTGAAGAACTCTGTTTGGGAAAATATTGCACCTGAACAGCACAGATTGTTTGATTATCTGATTTTTAATTCCAACTCCTCCTTCATATTGAAAAGCCATGTTCCTCCTTTTTTTATTGAGGTTCCTCTACACGCTTCTATAAAGAGAGAGAATGGGTTTCAGGCCTGCTGCTAACCATTTCTTTCACAAAGTACAGCATTTTCATCTTCCTGTAATAATTTCTGAATTTTTGGGTGTAGTAAAGATTGAAGCTAATATAGCACCTTTTAATCTCCCATTTCATTTGTAGTTTGGGGAACATCAATAGCAGTACCTTGGGCAGGGATTTATCATTCTCAAGGAGGACATAGTTAGCCTCAAGTGGCTCAAGGCTGTGCCTATGAGATGTAGAATCGAAATCTAAGAAAACACTGCTCATGCTATTTGATATTTTTTGCACTTTATCAACACTTTCCATCTGAAATTTTAAAAAGCTATGCCCAGCATGCATGGCTCAGAGGTTGAGTGTTGACCTATGCACCAGGTGGTCATGGTTCGATTCCCAGTCAAGGCATATGCCTGGATTGTGGGCTTGGTCCCCAATGTAGGGCATGCATGAGGCAGCCAATCAATGATTCTCTCTTATCATTGATGTTTTTCTCTCTCATTCACCCTTCCTCTCTAAAATGATTAAAAATATATTTTAAAAAGCTATGATTGGACTAAAATCCTGCTTTATGTAGGTAGATCAAAGGCTAGCAGGTAGAAAATGTTAATTATGACTATTAATATAATCTTAGTGTTAATTGGCTGACTGACTAAGTAATTTTGGATTTCATAGGTAATCATGTTTTTCCATATGAGTCAGAAGAAGGAAAACTAGTAGGATGAATATCATAAATTAATACTAATAACAAAATACATAGAATTCTGACATCTATAAAAATGCAATGCCAAGTAAATTATGGTTCTATTAAAATTTCGTTCCATCTCTCATGATCTCTTTACTTCAAACATTAAATATTCTGCCTACTCTCCATCTCTTACAATTGTTTATATGAGAGAAACTCTATTTCTCTGTTTGGTACCCTTTTATAGTCATTCCTAGTCATTTATAATTGTTCCACTGAGAACTTCTGGAACCTAAGATAAATGTATTTCATTAATAGGGATACTCTTCCCATTATTGGCATTATAACTACATCTTCAGGGTCTTAAATACTAGGCCAGACTTGACTTTTTTTTTTTTTTTTTTTTGTTAATCCTCACCAGAGGATATTTTTTCATTGATTATATTTTTCTTTTCTTTTCTTTTCCTTCCTTTTCTTTTCTTTTTCTTAGAGAGAGAGTGAAAGGGAGGGGGGAGATGGAGAAATAGAAGCATCAATATGAGGAGTCACATCGATTGGTTGCTTCCTCCTGAATACTGACTGGAGGCTGGGATCTGGGGATAGAACCTGAAACCAAGTATGTGCCATTGATCAGAATCGAACTTATAACTCTTCATTTTGGAGGCTAGTCAAACCGACTAGGCCCAGACCAGACTTTTTAAATATAATACATTCTCCCAGTACAGGAAAAGGATTGTCTTTGTCTGCTTTTCAACTTAATAGCAGAAGACCACAATAAAGGACATAGGATACCTTCTTTGTAAGTGATTTCTCCTGAGGGCAAGACTGTTTTATATCAACTAGATGTCCTTCATTACTAAAGATACGTTCCCTTGTATTCCAGGGATACATCTGCATAAGTTGATTGTCACATTTCTACATATTTACCCACATAGATACTTTGGATTTTCTCAAATTATTGATGATTCCTAAAATGTCACACTTAAGCACTTCAGAAATAAAGATCACTATGTATCTGAATTTGATAGACTTCATTGGAGAACTAGGTTATAATTGTAGTACAAATCTATACTGACTTTGAATATATCTGTGAAACCACAAGGTCCAATTCATAACCATTTGTAGACCTGAGATGCTGCATGAATAGATACTACTGGGAAAGCAACTAGTTCATAATAATAACTCCATAAGACCATTGGCATTATCTGGCATTGCAAGGCAAATGCCTCTTTGATAAGCAGGCTAAAAAAGTGAGCCTTAAGACAGAATCTCAGTAAAATGTATTTGCAAATATAGATAGACATGGCAATTGATTTTTTAAATTAAATGGGAAACATGGAGGTAGAAATCTCTGAAATCATGCTGAAATTAATAAGTGTGCCTAACATTAAGTTCCTGGAATATTTTATTTCTAAAAAACACATTGTCTGTACATTAATACATGTTTACTTCTGAATGAGTCTTTGTATATATGGAATTGAAGGTAAACAAAATATTTAGAGCAAGAGTTCCTATTGCTTCCATTCTACAACTGAAAGTCAATAAAGCGACTATTTCCATCCTCAGGACTGGTATCTTGTCTCAGTCAGGGTCTGGTCAGAAACCTCAGTGGCTCTAGAATTTAATAAAGAAACTGCTTTTAAAGCTGTGAAAAAATAAATAAATAAAGGAGCCAATAAAGGATGCTAAGACACTTAATATGTGAGAAATAGCAGGAAGCCGTTATCACCCCTAAGCCTAGCTGGCAAGAAGAGGAAGTGGGTCTGTGAGAGCCCAATGAGCCATGGAACCATGTGAGAGGAATTGTCTGAAAGGAACCAAAAGCCTGCAGGAAGGCAGCCTCTGCTAGAAAGTGCTGCCAAGCAGGAAAGGAGTGAGGAAGATAAAGGCAGAATCCCTCTGGCCTCTGATCTCCCACTAGTGACTCACTGGCTGAATTCAATCAGAAGCTGGTTAGGAGGGGGCTTGAGTTTGCGGTCCACAGGGATCAACCCCTTCAGGCAAACAGCAGAGCAAAAGAGATGGTGGGAGTAGAGGCTAGCAAATAGAGAAAATAGCACAGCTCTTATTTTCCCTTTCCTGTTGTTGGTTTCAACACTTCCAGCAAATGGCAGTAATTCTAGTACCTTTGAAACACAGAACAGGCAGGCTATTGGAGAAGTATAGCTAACACACTGTTTATGAGTAAAGTATCTTCTCCTCTGTCATTATCATATCACTGTCTAGAGAATGGAAGACCACCTAGATAAATCACAAATATATACACACTCGTCTATAATATCTGCACATAATCATATATGGCTGTATTTTTGTATCCTTTTGTTATGGCTAGTTATCACTTATCCTTCAGGACAAGATTTCTTTCCTGTGTACTTAATCACCTTCTTTATGCATTTGTGAAGTAAGAAATAGCCTCTATGAAGTATTCTCTGCAATAGGTTTTTGACTAATTTCACTTATTGCTGTATTTTAAAATGTTTGTGAGGAAACATTTGACTTTTGTAAATAATAAAGCCATTTGACTTTTGTAAATAATAAAACTGTTTTCGGAGAAAACTATGCCTTCTCTCCTCGATTGCTGCCGGGGGTGGAGTCCTTGCAATATCCTGAGAAAAGGAGTTTTCTGAGGCTTGCATGGTAGGATGTCATGTAGTAGAAAACATTATTTTCATGGAATTATACTCTTGGGTTTCCAAAGTCCTATTATCCTTAGTCCAGCCATGTAAGCAGTGAAGCTGGGGTTTCAGGAGGCTGAACTCAGAGCCAGTGTCCAGAGTTACCATTCCATATTTGAACCGAATCCAGCACAGCATCAGTCCAGCTGCAGTCCATCCGTCTGTTGTGGGTAGGAGTCTGCAAGGCCATGGATCACGCAAGAGAATGCCAGGAAGCCAAAAATGAGCCATCAGTCAAGCAGCCAAGAGCATAAGAGAGCAAGAAGTTTTGTTTAGGGAGTTGTGTATCTCAAATTTCTATGTGCTTGCAGTGGCCATGGCAATTATAGCCAACCACCTCTATCCTCAGGTGTGTTTGACAAGCAAGTATCTTTCCTATGTCATCCCAATGTTACTGGGCATCCATCTCTCTTCCCTTTGTTGGATCCCTCCCCCAGTGTTTTGTTGGTGTTTTTTGTTTGTTTTTTAATATATTTTCATTGAGCCTTACCAGTTTGGCTTAGGGATAGAGCATCCGCCTGCAGACTCAAGGGTCCCAGGTCTGATTCCAGTCATGGGCATATGCCTTAATTGTGGGCACATCCCCAGTGGAGGGGTGTGCAGGAGGCAGCTGATTGGTGTTTCTCTCTCATTAATGTTTCTAACTCTCTCCCTTTTTCCCTGTAAGAAATCAATAAAATATATTTAATAAAATTTTTTTCATTGATTTCAGAGAGGAAGGGAATTGGGAGAGAGAGATAGAATCAAGCCTGAAACCCAAGAATATGCCCTTGACTGGGACAAAGCAACGACCCTTCAGTCCACAGGCCAATGCTCTATCCACTGAGCCAAGCCTGCTAGGGCTTCCCCAGTGTTTTGTAAGGAACATGCCCAGGTCTGACCTTCCCTTTGCTCCTTTTCTATTATTAATAACTAGCTGGCTACAATAGTATGAAAACCTGTAGCATTGGTTTACACTAAAATTTGTTATTCGGTTATTCCAAATTAATGCGCTTTCATTGTATTTAAGACAGATTTCCTCCCAAGCATAACAAATACAAAAAAGAAATATGAAATAATGAGAATGTAAAGAAATCTTATGAAGGCTGTTGAGGCAGATAATGAATTAGTCAAGGAATACAGGGATGGGCAAAAGTAAACTGGCAGTTGCAGTAAAAATAAATAATACAATAATTAATAAGTAGTAATGCAAGAATAAACTCACAACTGTAAACCTACTTTTGCCTACCCCCTATTACCTGGTATAAAATAACTGAAAGGGTAAAAGGTGGTAAGAGTAAACTAGTTAGGTGAAATAGTAGTAAAACCTTATAGAGCACATATTTTTGTGGATCATGGCATCCAAAAGCCAATACTAAAATGAAAAAAAAAGAAATGTATAAAAGACAAAAAAAAATTAAAGAAAAACATTATGTTATGCTAGGTATGTTAGCAAATCAACACTATTATACATATCCATAGAGCTTTGAGCATTAAAAAATAGTTTATTACAACAAAGGTACATACACTATAATCTAAATATCAGAGGGAAATATAGGTGTGCCATTTCTGTGAAACTTGTGGGCAATAAATACCTTATACACAGTATAGTTTCACTTCTCAGCATATGTGGAACTCAGATTGGAGGTATGCCAAATAAAAGAAGGATCTGTTTTCAAAGAATTTGCGTATTTATTGTATTCATTTATAATAAATATTTTAATTGCTTATAATTTTGTTTATTTTTATTGAAGTTTTATTAACATATAACTATATTACTTTCAAGTGTAGTGTTTATAATTCTAATAACAAAAAACTTTCTGGAATAAATTAATAGAGGCTAAAGGGCATTATTGACATCACTACTTTATATAAGTCTAATGTCTGACTTAAAATAATAGCAACAGTGAAATTCCAAAAGCAAAAGGGAAAGTTAATTTCCTAACTTTTTGGCAGTTAAAGGAAGAAATCAATTGTATAGTGTAAATTAGAAAAGAGAATAGGTTCTCTTTGGAGGCAGAACCAATTTGTCTGTTTGCTCAGACTCAAGTGATTTTGGTGATTATTAGTCAACAAAGAAAACACTAAAAGCTTATGGAAACCTTAGCCCAAGAACCATTTTCCATTTAGTCTGTAGTTACTTAATCGAGAGTGTGTTCATTTGACCATTTAAGCTGTAAAATCCTACAATGAATTTATAATTATAATTAGCAGTGATCACCTCTTATAAGACATAAGGAGTAGTATGCCCATCAACATGCACTTTCTATTTGCTGACATTTCCCATTATAACAGATGGTGAATTTAATGATGGTGCCTTGTGGTGCTTCAAAATATTTTTGTGCCTGATGGTACTTTTATAGAGCCTGCTGCATCATAGAAGGCTGATTGGTGACTTAATAATGATCTTCCAGCATATGAAGGGTCATGAGGTTTATGCTTATGAAGTGACCAGCTGTTACTCATTCAAATGAGTAGATTATAACTGTAACCAGAGAGATTTAACTTAGATGTAAAGTGGAACTTTCTGATAATAAAATATATATGTAATGAGAAGAATGGTGAGACATGCTACAGGATAATTTTTTTTTCATGAGGAAGATATATTAATTTGTATGAAATCCAAGTTTTCTCTTATTTTATGGATGATGTTTCCATTTCCTTCTGTAATTGTGAGTCTATATTTTTCATATCCCAACAATAATTGGGTTCAAGTCTTAGTTTTTATTACCTGTGTGAATTTGAGTAAATTAATAACTTAAATAGTTTGAGTCTTAATGTAGTTATCTTCAAAGTTAAAATTAAATGTTTAATGGCAATATTTGTGGATAAGTCTAAAACATTACTTACTAACTTTAAGGCAGTGTTGACTTTGATTCTTCCTTTCTTCTCCATGAAAATGATATTAGACAGATCAAAGTGTCCTTTTACTAGGATTCAGGTTTTTATTTTATTTTATTTTTCTTTGGAGTCCCAGAATAATGGATACCTGTGCAATAGGGAGTAATATAAAATCCTCAGTCTCTCCTGTAGAGGATTATTTCTTGCCTAGACATTAACTAGGAATATTTATTCCTCACAGCATTAAGAGAAGGCAAAAGACCTTGTTCTAGTTAAAACTTCCATTAATTACTATCTATTCAACCCTAAACCAAGTCATTTAACTTCTCTGAGTTTTATATGCTTCTTTTGAGAAAATAAGTTAGTGACCTTGGCACTGATAGATAAATTTTGATGTCACCTTTGTCATGAGTAAACAAACCATGTAGGAAAGTCAGAAAAGATACAGCTCCAAAGGTTGAGAGTAGAATTTTTTGCTGAAGTGGTTTATTCGACCCTGTGTATCCAGTGGGAAAAGGCAATTCTGATCAATGAGAAGAGATTGAGATGGCATCAAGCCTGAAGAAATTTCTTAGAAACTATTTGCTTCACAAATAGTATGTTCCACTCATTACTCAAGATACTAAGGATTTGTCAGTATATAAGTCCAGTAAATTCCCTGTCTTCATGGAGTATTAGGAAAATAAAATCAACAGATGATCACAACAATAAACAAGATAATTTCAGAAGGTGATGTACAAAGAAGAAAATCAGAGAGACCATGCCTATGGTATAGGTAATTCAATGGTCTAGGAAGGCTTCTCCAGGGTCACGCTCAGCACTTGCTATCTTTATACATGGTGTGAAAAATGCAGACTAAACTACCAGCCATCATTATTTAAAAATAAATTATAAATAAGAACATGAAATAATAACATTAATAATAAATAAATAATGCAATGAGGTGCTGTAGAGTTCTGTATCTGAAATGAGCATACTTCCCTTAATCAATGTCACCCCCAAAATTCACTGAAAACATTAAGTAAGTAGGAATATAAGAATAAACTCTGTTTCATGTACTTACAACTGTAAATCTACTTTTGCCAACTCTGTGTAATGGGAAGAGTTCAGCTACACAGAGATAGAAGAGAGAACGAGTAATGGCTAGAAGTTAATAAATTAGACTGGCTATTACCATGTCTCTCAATCCAATTTGTGGAGCTTTCAGGTATCACATTGATAGAATTAAGTTCATCCTGTTGTTTGGCTTTATCAGTCACTAACTTACCTCTGCTCATCAATTTCTTTATAGCTAAAAGGTGAGGGAGGGAATAGGAATATTTTGAGTGATTATTTTCACTTTTTACCTCTAAAATACGACTATTAATCTGTTTTGCCTATTTGACTATGTGACTTTAAAGAAGAAATAAGATAATATATGGGTAACCAGTTCATTGAAAACAACTCAGTATGATATTACCGTGCAACAATTTTATTTATTTTTTTCTAATCACAGACATTAACTAGGAATATTTATCCTTCACAGCATTAAGTAAAGAGAAGGCAAAAGACCTTGTTCTAGTTAAGACTGCTATTCTGCTTTCAATTATGCTCTGTTTTGATGTCTACTTTCCCTGGCTCTTAATGAGACACAGATACCATACTTTTTCTTGTCTCTTTCAGTTATTAAAATTTAATCTACTCAAATTAAATATTCAAATCACACAATTTATGTAAAGCTCCATTGTTTTCTAATTTGGGCCTCAGCTGCAATTTTATACAACAGGAAAATTCTCAGTCAACATCTTGATAATATTTGTAAAGAAAGCTTTTTAGACTTTTAGCACTATAAAATCTAAGATGCAGTTATTATCATAAGTTATTCCAGAGCTTAGAGAAGAAAGAACCTATCACATTGGTAGCCAACCAGGAAGGCAAACTCTGTACAAGTGAATAAAGGTGCTCAAACATAAAACAAGCTAATGTTTGCAGAAAAAGTAGAATTGCTAGAATCAGTTTAATCATTAATATTTTGTATAAGTCTAGAACTGCTGTCAACATGGCAGCTTCTCAACATTCAGAAACCTCTAATGAGACAGCATCTAGTGAGAAAATCTTAAACATTCTTTTATATCTCAACTGTGGAAATCAAGACAAAGCAGTTACAGGAATTTGAAAGATAATTTAATTATTTTAAAAAGTAGAATTTTGATATAACATTCCAGATTACTGATGCTTTTTAACCAATACCTATTAGGAAAATTGGTACTAAATTTTAGAAAACCACCATCATTTCACATTATATTGCACACTGTAATATTTATAAGCCTATTTGTTGGCATATTTATTCACACATTGAAACCAGCATCTAACCAATGCATTGAACAGCAAATTATTTCATTATGAAAGAAAAAGGTATTTAAATTAAGCCATTTTTTATATGCAGATTGCCATTATTTTCTGCTCACTAAGTAAAAAGACTAAATAATTTTTTAAAAGTCTTTCTAAAATTAAAGGTATAAAAGATCAATTTGTTTTTGAGATAGGCTGACAAGTACATTCATTTTAAAACTATGCATACTATAATTTTTACAAACACTTTTTCTTTTCATGAAATATGATTTAAATGCCAAGTTTATTATTTAAAAGTTTGTACACAGTTGTTTTGTAGTATTTATATTATCCAAAGATCTATGGGGATCTTTTTAATATTTGGTAAGACATTATTCTCTTCAGGTAAGAAATAAATAATTATTCTGGAAAGAAACAGGTAATGATTTTTAGACAATCTTAATAGTAGACATGTTCAAAAATAAAAATAAAAAACAATACATATATTTTGTAGAATAGATTGTATATCTGTGTATTTATCAAAATTTATACTTCCATTGTCCATGCCTTTCTTTCCTAGTGAGTGAAAACACTCTTTCCCTCTCTATATATTAAGAGAACATTCTCAAGTTAGGTATGGATCCAAAAAAAATTTTTTACATATAGATTTTTTTTCAGCACCATTGAAAACCCTGTAATATTATAGCAAGAGTTGAACTTGTTTAGTTAAAAGCTGACATTTGAAATGTTTGGAAATATTTTCAATAGAGTCCAACCTCAAAACTAGACATCTTTGCCCAGCCGGTATTGCTCAGTGGTTGATCATGGACCTATGAACCAGGAGGTCAGAGTTCAATTCTCGGAAGGGCACATGCCCCATTTGTGGGCTTGATCCCCAGAGTGGGATGTGCAAGAGGCAGCCAATCAATGAGTCTCTCTAATCATCTCTCTCTCTCTCTCTCTCTCTCTCTCTCTCTCTCTCTCTCTCTCTTTCTCTCTCTTTCTCTTTTCCACTATGAAATCAATAAACAACAACAACAAAAAAACAAACACAGATGAAGGTAATGCACTTCAGAGATTATGAAGTTAAATTCAACCCGAACTCAGAGTTTATGTCTAAACCTAAGCAAATATGACTCACAAGTACGATATCTTTAAAATCAATGTAATCTTGGAACAGTTGGAGCAAGATAGTACTCTTCTCTCTGGATGTAGAAGGGAAGATCCAAGCCTGCAGCTGCCAGGAGCCACCATGTAGAGTCTGAGAATGAAGTCAATCCAGAGTAAAACACAAGAGAGTGATGTAGAGAAAAGGAGAATGAATACCAGGTTCTTCCGGTAGTATAACATGAGCCTCTCTATTCAGCTGTACAAGTAATCATATATAACTCTGAAATTTTGGTTAGTGAACCAATAATTTTTCTCTCCTTCTTTAATCTCACAAAATTTCATTTTACCAATTTAAATTGGGATTCTGCACTTGAAACTCAAATTTTGACATATACCTAAAACTACATCTCTGCTCAATTTCAAAAAGCCCTTATTTCAGCAATGGGTAATCTCTGGTGAGCCATTCATTTGCAAAACAGTTAAGACAAAATGTATTCTGTATCCTTCTATGTATCCTATACTCTCTCACTCTTATGTTTCTCAATTCTCATTTTTAAAATTAAATCTGAGAGTTAGGAATTCTGCTTAGTTTTATTAATAGTGAGTTTTCATCATCTGCCATCCAGACCAGCTACAGGCCTAAGCATTTTATGAGATGTGAGAAAGCCTCATTTACTCTATATAAACTACTATTCAATAAAAAAACAGAGTGGAGAAAAAAAAAATGAATGCAGTTCTTTTTCTTACTTGCAAGAACTTAAAGAATAAACTGGGAACGTGCCATTAAAATCACATATCACAGACACAGAAGATTTAGTTTCAATGACCTGGTGTTGCTTCTCAAATTCCTTAAAAACTCCCCAAATATAATCTGAAACTGGCTCCCATATAGGAAGGACAGGGAGATAACAAAGATCGAGCCAGACCACCCAGTTTCCTCTAAGGCTTGTCTTGAGAGACTGCAAGAGGAGTAGATTGCAGCTCCCTCCCCCAATCTTAAAAGTTTTTACAGTAGTCCCTATGTATGATTCAGTCACATACATAGGAGTTCTGTCACATTCTCAGTTCAGTTAGTCTCAAAGCCACATTTCTATCTCAAGAATGTATTCTTAGAGCAGTTTCTGGGGAGAGGGAAGGCAAAAGGAAGGCCCATTCCAAGGACAAGGGAGAGAGTGAGGAGCTTCAGATTTCTTGGGACCAGCTCTCTGGTCAACTGGAGGTCAAGTCTACTGGATGACTTCCTCCAACACCTGGATATTTGTTATCAGTGATCAGATTTAGAGAGATATTCAAAATTGGAATGCTATCTAAGTCAAGATACAACTTACCCAGATCTATTATCAGCATTTACCAGGGACATAAAATCTCTGTTCTTTGTTTATATAGGTTAATATGCAAATAGTATGTTTTTGTACATCATTATGAAAATATATACATACTTGTGACCTTTTGATAATCATTTCTAGGTACTATATTTTATAAATATGTAAAAACCAATTTAATGTAAAAGATCTGTTAGAAGCAAATATCCACCTAATAAGAGATCCTTTATTTATTTTATCTTATTATTGGATATGTTCCAGGTGCAGTGGTTAAAAATCTAAATTCCAAACTTGAAACTTGGGTTCACATTTCAGCATTTTTCTGTATTAGTTGTTGTTACATGAATAATTATTCCATGTATCATATATTTTTAAATGTTTGAGGACCAAGACATTTAGCCAATTTTTTAACTTCAATAAATCTTTCAATATTAAGGCAGGCAGTTCCTGGAAACCTTTATATCTTGCCTGAAAGAAGCAGTGAAGCTTCAAATCTTATGAAAGGTTCAGAAATTCTGGTAAGCTGGTTGGTTCTTTTAAGTCCAGGAAGTGCCATGGTCTCTGGCCAGTATTCCAGGAATGATGACATATATGACAGGAGTTCTGAGAACCTACAGAGATGTGGGCACTTCCCCCTCTGTAACTAACATATAAACCAATTTCCTAATGCTAAGTCTGTTAGGCTGATGTGCCTTAGACCTTTTGCTTGAGTATTTCAAACTGAATTTGACCAAGTGTTTATAATTTAACAATGGGGAAAATATTCTATGACTGAGAAATTGACAAGATTACCCAATAAGTCTTTTTTGCCTCTTATTTCATATGATTTAAAGATAGCCTAATTTGATAATCATAGTAGATTATTTTATTTCAAATAATACAAAAGTGCAAATTTTGTTAGTATTATTATTAGATGGTTTGTAATGTTTTATAATTTAATGTTTTCTACTTCCTGCCGGAAGGAAAAGGTATCCATAGGATTAAATAGAAGATATATATACATATTGCATTTTATTTTAATTCATAGATTTATATAAGTTTTTCTATTATCATCTCATTTACTTCTTCTTTAATTTACCTTTGATAGAAGTTCTGCTACACTGAAATTCTATTTTTTTAAATATATTTTATTGATTTTTTTACAGAGAGGAAGGGAGAGGGATAGAGAGTTAGAAACATAGATGAGAGAGAAACATCAATCAACTGCTTCCTGCACACTCCCTACTGGATATGTGCCCGCAACCAAGGTACATGCCCTTGACTGGAATCAAACCTGGGACCCTTGAGTCCACAGGCCGATGCTCTATCCACTGAGCCAAACTAGTTAAGGCTACACTGAAATTCTAAATCAAGTTCACAGTTAAACTTACATGTCTTTCCTTTCCTTAGTTGACAGTTTAAGAATATAAACAACAAATTATAGTTGATTATTTTTATCTGCAAGCAGATACATTTTGCTAATTAAATTATCATCATTTTTATATCCAACTAGAGGCCTGATGCACAAAAATTCATGCAAGAATAGAAGTTCCTTCCCATGGCTACTGGCACTGGCTTCCCTCCAGCACCCCAGACCTGCCTGGGTGGCTTCACTTTTATCCTGGCTTTGTCCATCTAATTAGCATATTACCCTTTTATTATTTTAGATACTAGAGGTTTGATGCACAAATTCATGCACTAGTGGGGTCCCTCATCCTGGCCTGCAGGATTGGGCCAAAACCGGCTCTCTGATACCCCCTGAGAGGTCCTACATTATGAGAGAGTGCAAGCTAGGTCTAGGGACCCCACTAGTGCACAATCAGGGTTGGAGAGAGATGCAGGAGATTGGCCAGCCTGAGAGGGACCACAGAAGGGCTCCAGGGTATGGACAGCCTGTCTCACTCAGTATCAATTGGCTGGACCCCAGCAACAAGCTAACCTACCATTCTGCCCCCTGCTAGTCAGTGCATATCACAGTGAGTGGTTGAGTGGCCTTAGTATATCATTATCATATTATAGTTTGATTGGTTAAGCTGACTGGTCAGCTGGACACTTAGCATATTAGGCTTTTATTATATAGGATTCTACTTTGTGTATTGTCCAACATGGAATAGAAACTTATTTGATTGCTTTTAATAAATGAAGGACATTGGGTAGATATTGAAATGGTAAATAAAATAAACTTTAAAGTCTTTTGCCTTTAAACAAATAAGTTCTCTTTAAGGAGGATGGGATTGAGGATATGAAAGAATTTCTTTTATATAGATTTAATTTCTACTTTGCTTCAATTCATGATCACTATGCAATTTAGGAATCTGACACATTTATATGCAAGGTTGGAAACAATTGTGTTAATGAAATTAAAGAATGAACATTAAGAGACAGTACAATCAAGGTTGGTCAAGTTCCTTGAGGACACCAATTTTTACCTAAGGCTTATTTTATTCTCCCTTCCAGTGAAACCTCACTTAAACTCTCAGAAATATCACCTGCACACAGACATAAACTATAAGTTGATAAAATATCTAACCACATGACTTATATATATATTTAAGTCATACAAACTTAAAGATATATATATATTGCATGTTCTTTTATATTTTAAGAAAGTATCTTAATGGAGTCTAAATGAATTTGTTGAAAGGCTCCATAGTTCTATTTGATATTAACTCTATCAGTAGTAATTAATATAGCTCATTCTCTGTTACCTATACAAGTTGTACACAGTAGTAATAAATCATGCAAAACATAATTCAGGAATCATTTCTATTTGCATGTGGGATGTTTTTGGAATAAATTTCCCATCTTAATTATGTTTTGATTAGGGTAATTACTTTGCATTCCCTGAGCACACATGGACTGACAGAGGAGGAAACACTGCAGCCCTAAAGTATTCTGGGAAAATGTTTTAAAATATTGAAGCTGAGCCATACAGATACTCAGCACTTGTACATGACCTGGGAAAATTCCTAGGATTCTAGTACTATCTGGATCAGTGGTTTTCAATCTTCCTAATGCCACGTCCCTTTAATGCAGTTCCTCATGTTGTGGTGACCCCCAACCATAAAATTATTTTCGTTGCTACTTCGTAACTGTAATTTTGCTACTGTTGATGAATAATAATGTAAATACCTATTACATACTGCATTAAAGGGACATGGTATTAGGAAGGCTGAGAACCACTGATCTGGATAATTAATTATTCAGTCTTGGTGATCAAATGCATACATTTCTAATTTAGTTCACTGTATCAGTTCTAGAAAAGAGATTCCTTAAGCTGTATAGCTCAATAAAGGAAACTTAAGAGCAAATAAATATTCTGTTTGATGTTAGTTCTATCAAGTCCTTCTGTGTTGTATGTATGTTATGTATTACTAGTACCTAAACATATTTTATTTCTCCCTATAACAATGTATTTTTGTTTGTTTGTTTACTTCTCTTGCTTAACTCTTTTGAGCTGTAGCTAAACATTCACTCTTTTAAAGACACAATGTAGAAAATAACACCTGGAGTGCTCTTCATGTTCATTGTTGATTATATTTTAGATACTAAAAGGAAATAAATTCTTAGGACAAATGCACTGTGCAGATAAAATGCAATTTTGATCTCTAGCAAATTCCATTCTGTGCTTTAACTAGGGAAAGCCTATATACCTTGGATTTATGAAGTGTAGTTACTTTAATTAAAGTTTAACTACAGGTATGTTAATAACAATACAGCCAAGACATGATAGTAAATGAAATGTAATAATTTAGAATATGAATACTAATGTATGTATCCTGATCCAGGATAGATTTAACGTGTTTCTCCTACTTGTGGTTTCTTTTGCTGTTATTGGTGGTGCTTTTCAATATGATGACTCCTGTTATCTCACATGATCTGTATTTTACTTCTTCCTGCTTGCAATGTGCTATATATTTTATTTAGAAAACTTTATTTTTCCATCTCAATTTAATGATTTCAAGCTAGGCCTAATAACCCCCTAAAAGACAGATAAGGCTCCAAAGAGAAGGCAATATTCAATCTGCGTGCAAAGAACTATTTCAATCAGGGATAGGTCAATTAAGAAAGGGATGTTCCTGATGGGGAATGTTAAATCCAAATACACAGAAATAACAGAATGGATGCCAAAACTGGTTTGGCTCAGTGGATAGAGCTTTGGCCACTAATGCAGCACACATATAAAAAGGGCATGTCGCATGCCTATCATGGTAATGTATCAGTCATTAATGGTTTTGGTGCAAGCATTTCCAGAGGGAAAAAAAGTCTAACAGAATTTATTGGATATTTATTATGAATAAAGGTATTACTCCTTTAATCTTCACAATTGTCTTATGAGGTAGGTCTAATCCTCATTTTACCAAAAAAGAAATTATGGAAGAGAGCAGTTGAGAGATAAGTTACACATCTAAGAAATCTCAGATCTTAACATCTTTTGCATGTTATTTGAATCTTTTTATTAGAAAATATTATTAACAGATATTTTGTATAGGAGGGAAAACCAAAATTGCAATGTGAATATATCATACTGTGAGAAAAGAAATATTACAGGTAGATATTATTAAATACATTTAAATTGGAAATAATATGCAAAAAATTCTGGAGACAATAATTTGAAATATGGGTTATTTCAAGAGGTTTTTTTCTTTTGTTTTGTTTTTATTCCTCCTGTTGTAACACTGACCTTGAAGCATCACTTCATTTTGGCTATACATTTTCAGTCAAGTTCAAAGTTGATATTACAAAAAACAACAGTAGCAAAAACAAGTATCATACGTCATAAATTAAAAAGTGTTAATGGCATAAAATAGCATCAGGGTGTATTTTTCATCTCACAGAATATATTGAGTAACTTTTGTTATCCAACATAGGATCATATTTGATTGTGCAAGAATAATATCTTATAATAGTACGTTCAAAATTTAAAAGGACTACTCAGAGCTAACTTTCTTATTTTCTTTTTGGTACCATACAATGTGCTAAACACTCCATATGTTATTTAAATGGAACAACAACCATTAAAAATAAATATAACTATTATTATTGTTATTACAGTCATTATTATTAGGATTTTACTGTACAGAATTGCACTAAACATAGTCCTTGGCTTATTTATGATCTATTTATTTATTTTATCATTTAATTATTGATTTTTAATAATTTGATAAGCCCCTACTATCCCACTACCTAAAACAAAATTTGGGACCTTAACTTAAATTTAATGCCTGCTCTTCAGAAGCCAGTCCCCTGCTTCTCCCCACCTTAGGACAAAAAAACAAACAAAAAAAAAAACCAGCAATTGCTACCTAGCATTGTTCAGCTAAGAAATGTGGAACTTCTGGAGGTTGAGAGGTTTTTTTACATCATCCACCCAGTAAATTGATCACAGTGGATCCAGCCCTAGATGTATCTAACTCTGACACTCTGCCTCTGCATTTGTAACTTCCCGATTGTTTGTGTGCAAGATGACAGAATTGCTGTTCAAATAAATGGATACTGGCACCTAAATCTTGGAAGACACAATAACCACCTAATTGGGCACTGGTTCATCTCAGACCATTAGTTTTGTTTTGGTTAGTTTGTTTTCTGTACCAAGCCCTCTCTAAGTTAGTTCATAGCTTAGCCACCCATAACTGGGCATACTAGAGTTTGTCAGGTTTCTCCTCCCCACCATCCTCCAAGGCTTCTCCCCTTAGGCAACCATCAGCTTGGTATCTACACCTTTGGGTCTATTTCTGTTATGTTCCTTCATTTGTTTTGCTTTTTAGATTCCACATATAAGTGAAATCATATGTTATTTGTGTTGCAAATCCATCCATGTTGTTGCAAAAAGGAATATTTTATTATTTTTTTCTGAATAATATTCCAATATATATTACATCTTCTTCATTCATCTATTGATGGACATCTAGGTTGCTTCCATATCTTGGATACTACTAGTAACACTGCATTTGAATATAGGGTGTGTATATTCAAATCAGTGTTTTTATTTCTTTGGAAAAATACCCAGGAGTGGAATTGCTAGGTTGGATGTCAGTTATGTTTTTAATTTGGGGGAAATCTCCATACTGTTTGCCATAGTGGCTGCACAAATTTACAATTCCTCCAATAGCTTATGAGAGTTTCCTTTTTCCACATTCTGACAAACACTTGTTTCTATTGATTTATTGATGATTGCCATCTGACAGGTTTGGAGTGATAGCTCATTGTATTTTTAATTTGTATTTCCTTGATGATTGTGACTGATTATCTTTTCACATGTCTATTGGTAATCTGTATGTTACCTTTGAAGGAAAGTCTGTTCAGATCCTCTGACTATTTTTTAATCTGATTGTTTATTTTTTGGTGTTATGTTATATGAATTCCTTATATATCTTGGATATTAATTCTTTGTCAGATATAGCATCTATATATATATATCTTCTATTCAGTAATTGTATTTTCATTTTGTTGATGGATTCATTGCTGTGGAAAAAAAATTGTTTTATATAGTTCATTTGTTTATTTTTTTCTTTAGTTGCTCTTGCCTAAGGAGACATTTCCAAAAAAATGTTGTTGAGAACAGTGCCAGAAAGTTTATTTACCTATGTTTTTTTCTAAGAGTTTTGTGGTTTCAGGTCATATACATTTAAGTCTATAATTCATTTGATTTATATTTGTATACTATACTAGAGGCCAGGTATATGAAATTTGTGCCTGGGGGTGTGTGTCCCTCAGACCAGTCTGAACCCTCTCCAATCTGGGACTCTTCAAGGGATTCCCAACTGCCCATTTTAAGCCCAATCCTACCAGCCAGTCGGACATCCCTCTCACAATCCAGGACTGCTGGCTCCCAACTTCTCGCCTGCCTGCCTTCCTGAGTGCCCCTAACCACTTCTGCCTGCCAGCCTGATCAATACCTAACCACTGCCCTGCCAGCCTGATTGATGCCTATCTGCTCCCCTGTCAACCTGTTTGCCCCTAACCGCCTCCCCGGTAGGCCTGGTCACCCCTAATTTCCCTCTCCTGCAGGCTTGATTGCCCCCAACTGCCCTCCGTTATAGGCCTGGTCCTTCCCAAATGCCCTTCCCTTCTGGCGATCTTGTGGTGGCCATTTTGTGTCCACATGGGAGCAGTCATGTTTGACCATGGGGGGAAGCCATCTTGTGTGTTGGAGTGATGATCAACTTGCATATTACTATTTTATTAGATAGGATAAAAGCCTGGTGCATGGGTGAGGGCCAGTTGGCTTGCCCTGAAGAGTGTTCCAGATCAGGGGCTGCCAGGGCCTGCTGTGGTTTTCAGGCTGGGCATGCCCCTCAGCTACCTAAGCAGAGGCCCTGGATTCTGGGATTTATTTATTTTCTATAATTGAAACTTTGTACCCTTGAGTGGAGGCCTGGGCTGGCCAGGGCAGGCAGAAAGCTTGGCTTTCTCAATTATTGGAGAAAATTAAGCCTCCTGCTTGGTCCATGGCCACAGCCATCTTGGTTGGGTTAATATGCATACTCACTCCTGATTGGCTAGTGGGTGTGGCTTGTGGGTGTATTCCCACCAACAGTGCACAAGGGTTCCTTTTTCTCTGCATCCTCGCCAACATTTGTCCTTTGTTGATTTGTTGATGATTGCCATTCTGACAGGTGTGAGATGTTATTGCATTGTCGTTTTGATTTGCATCTCTTGGATAATTAGTGACTTTGAACATGTTTCCATGTGTCTCTTGGCCTTCCTTCTCTCATCTTTTGAAAAGGTTCTATTTAGGTCCATTCTCCATTTTTTTATTGGATCGTTTATCTTCCTTTTATTAAGTTGTATAAGCTGGCTGTAGATGTTGGAGATTAAACCTTTATCAGTGATAACATTGGCAAATATGTTCTCCCATACAGTGGTCTTTCTTGTTGTTTTGCTCATGGTTTCTTTTGCTGTGCAAAAGCTTTTTATTTTGATGTAGTCCATTTGTTTATTTTTCTTTAGCTTCCATTGCCTTTGGAGCAGTATCAATGAAGAAGTTCTTTCCGCATATGTCTGAGATTGTGCTGCCTGTGGATACCTCTAATATCTTTATGGTTTCCCTTCTAATGTTTAAGTCTTGTATCCATTTTGAGTTTATTTTTGTATTTGGTGTAAGTTGGTGGTCCAGTTTCATTTTTTTCCATGTGTCCGTCCAATTTTCCTAACACCATTTGTTGAAGAGGCTATCTTGACTCCATTGTATGTTGATGCCTCCTTTGTCAAATATTAGTTGAGCATCGTAGTTTGGGTAGATATCTGTGTTCTCTATTCTATTCCATTGGTCATTATGTCTGTTCTTGTGCCAGTACCAGGCTATTTTTGAGAACAGTTGCTTTGTAATATAGTTTGAAGTCTGGTATTGAGATCCCACCTACTTTATTCTTCTTTGTCAGAATTGCTGTGGCTATTCGTGATCTTTTTTTTTTTTTTAATATATTTTATTGATTTTTCACAGAGAGGAAGGGAGAGGGATAGAAAGTCAGAAACATCGATGAGAGACATCCATCAGCTGCCTCTTGCATACCCCCTACTGGAGATGTGCCTGCAAGCAACGTACATACCAGCAGCCGAAATCGAACCTGGGACCTTTCAGTCTGCAGGCTGATGCTGTATCCACTGAGACAAACCAGTCTCGGCTATTCGTGGTCTTTTTTTGTTCCAGATGAATCTATGAAGAATTCTTTCTAGGTCTGTGAAATATGTTGTTGGTATTTTAATGAGTAGTGCATTGAATCTATAGATTGCTTTGGGTAGTATGGGCATTTTAATGATGTTGATTCTGCCAATCCATGAGCATGGTATGCTCTTCCATCTGTTAACATCTTCCTCTGTCTCTTTTTTCAATGTTCTGTAGTTTTCTGCATATAGGTCTTTTACCTCTTTAGTTAGGTTTATTCCTAGGTTTCTTAATTTTTTTGGTGCAATGGTAAATGGATTTCTTTTTTAGGCTCTCTTTCTATAATTTCACTATTAGTGTATAGAAAAGCCAAAGATTTCTTGGCATTAATTTAGTTTCCTGCAACATTGCCGAATTCATTTATTAAGTCAATTAGTATTGGGATGGAGTCCTTTGGGTTTTTTATGTACAGTATCTTGTCATCTGCAAATAAGGACAGCTTTACTTCTTCTTTTCCAATTTGGATGCCTTTTATTTCTTCTTCTTGTCTAATTGCAATGGCTAATACTTCCAGTACTATGTCGAACAGGAGAGGTGAGAGTGGGCATCCCTGTCTTGTTCCTGTTCTTAGGGGAAATGGTTTTAGTTTTTGCCCATTGAGTATGATGTTAGCTGTGGGTTTATCATATATGGCTTTTATGATGTTGAGGTATGATCCTTCTATTCCCACTTTGCTGAGAGTTTTTATCAAGAAAGGGTGTTGGATTTTGTCAAATGCTTTTTCTGCATCAATTGATATGACTATGTGATTTTTATCTCTCAATTTGTTTATGTGATGTATCACATTTATTGATTTGCAGATATTGTACCATTCCTGCATTCCTGGGATGAATCCTGCTTGGTCATGGTGTATGATCTTTCTGATGTACTGCTGGATCTGATTTGCTGGAATTTTGTTGAGAATTTTGGCATCTATGTTCATGAGAGATATTGGTCTATAATTATCTTTCATTGTGTTGTCTTTATCTGGTTTTGGTATTAAGGTAATGCTGGCTTCATAGAAGGTGTTTGGAAGTGTTCCTTCTTGAATGTTTTTTAATAGTCTGAGGAGGAGAGGTTTTAATTCATCCTTGAATGTTTGGTAAAACTCTCCAGTGTAGCCATCTGGTCCAGGGCTTTTGTTTGCTGGAAGCTTTTTGATGACTGCTTCAATTTCTTCCATCGTTTTTGGAATATTGAGATGTTTAGATTCTTCCTAATTGAGTTTTGGAAGGTTATATTTTTCTAGGAATATGTCTATTTCTTGCAGGTTGTCCAAATTCTTGGAATAGAGTTGTTCATAATATTTTTGACAATCCTTTGTATTTCCACAGGGTCTGTTGTTATTTCTCCTCTTTCATTTTTGATTTTGTTTATTTGGGTCTTCTCTCTTTGCTTTTTGGTGAGCCTGGCTAGAGGTCCATCAATCTTGTTTATCCTTTCAAAGAACCAGCTCATGATTTTGTTGATCTTTTGAATTGTTTCTTCTTCTCCATGTTGTTTATCTCCGCTCTGATCTTCACTATTTCCTTCCTTCTGCTTATACTGGGCTTTTCTTATTGGTCTTTTTCTAGCTCTTTGAGTTGTAAAGTTAGGTAATTTATTACCTTTGTTTTCTGTTTTTTGCAGTAGGTTTGTAGGGCTATGAACTTCCCTCTCAAGACTGCTTTCATTGTGTCCCATAAATTTTGTATTGTTGTGTTGTCATTGTCATTTGTTGTCATGATGTTTTTATTTCTTCCTTGATCTCTTTGGTTACCCAGTCATTGTTTAATAGCATGCTGTTTAGTCTCCATGTGTTTGATTTCTTTCTATTGTTTTTATTATAGTTGATTTCCAGTTTTATGCGACTGTTGTCTGAGAAAATGCTTGATATGATTTCTATCTTCTTGAATTTGAAGAGGCTTTTCTTATGACCCAACATATGATCTATCTTTGAAAATGACCCATGTACACTAGAGAAGAATGCACTGTGAATAATGCTGCAATGAACACCGGGGTGCATATATCTTTGCGTATAAATGATTTCAAGTTTTTTGGGCATATACCCAGGAGTGGGATTGTTAGCTCTATTTTTAATTTTTTGAGGAATCACCAGACTGCTTTCCATAGTGGTTGTACCTGTCTACATTCCCACCAGCAGTGAAAGAGGGTTCCCATTTATTCACAATCAGTTTCTTATTGATTTTTTGTATAGAGGATTTGTCCAGTGGTGACAATGGGTATTAAAGTCTCCTACTATGATTGTATTGCTGTCAATATCTCCCTTAACATCCTCTAGGAGTTTTTTTATGTGTTTAGGTGCTCCTATATTGGGTGCATATATGTTTGCCAGAGTTATTTCTTCTTCTTGGATTGTTACCTTTAGTATTATGAAGTGGCCTTCTTTATCTCTTGTTATATTCTTCACTTTGATATCTAATTTGTCAGATATAAGTACTGCAACCCCAGCTTTTTTTACATTTCCATTTGCCTGAAATACCATGTACCATCCCTTCACCCTCAATCTGTGTGCATCTCTTTTACTGAGGTAGGTTTCTTGCAGCATATATGGATCATATTTTCTTATCCAATTGGTTACCCTATGTCTTTGTATTAGATCTTTTAATCCATTTACATTTAAAGTTATTATTGATAAGAACTTATCTGTCGCCATTTTTAGTCTTTAGCCCCTAGTTCCTTCTTCACTTTCTATTTCTTTTTATTACAGCAGACCCTTTAACATTTCTTGCATTGCTGGTTTGGTGGTAATTTATTCTCTTAGTCCTTTTTTGTCTGTGAAACTTCTGATTTCACCTTCAATTTTGATTGAAAGCCTTGCAGGGTACAGTATTCTTGGATTCAGACCCTTCCTTTGCATGACTTTGTATATTTTATTCCATTCCCTTCTGGCCTGATGAGTTTCTGTTGAGTAATCATTAGCCACTCTTACAGGGGTTCCTTTGAAGGTAATTTTCTGTTTCTCTCTGGCTGCTTTTAAGATTCTTACTTTGTTGTCGGTGTTTGCCAATTTAATTATAATGTGCCTTGGTGTCAGTTTGTTGGGGTTCATTTTGCTTGGGAGTCTGTGAGCTTCTTGGATATGTGTGGGTTTTTTCTTTCCTATATTGGGGAAATTTTCTGTCATTATTTCTTCAAACATGTTCTCTAATCCTTGTTCAGTTTCCACTCTTTCTGGAACCCCAATTATGTGGATGTTGTTTTGTTTCATGTTATCCCAAAGTTCCCTTAGGCTCTCCTCTTGCTTTTTAACTTTTTTTTCTAGAAGCTTCTGTACTTGGGTATTTTTTCCTACCGTGTCTTCTAGCTCACTGATATGGGCCTCTGCTTCTTCTAGTCTACTTTTGATGCTTTCTATTGAGTTCTTTATAGCACTATATCATTTTTCATTTTTTCTTGATTATTCTGTATTTCTTCTACATTCTTAAGCATTTCTTCTTGCTTCTTCTTCATTTCCTCTTGGGTTGTCTTCATTGTCTCTTGGCTCTTACACACATTGTCGTTTTTGTCCTCCATTCTTTTCATCCACCTTGTGATTATTTCTCTGAACTCTTTCTCTGGCAGGATTATTTCTGCTTCTATTTTCTTTACTTCCTTTTCTGGTGAAACCTGCCTTTCTGTCTTATATGGGGTGTTTCTTTTTCTGCCATGGTCTTTCTTCTCTGGGAGTCTTGTTATGTAGTTCTCTCTCCTATGTTGATTGAAAGGCACAAACTACAACAAGACCAGGTACAGCACACAAGGCACTGAGTAGAAATGTATTCAGGATGCTAATAATCACAAATGAGGTGACCACCAATGAAAGACAAATTAGGGGTAAGTAGAGAAAGAAGAAGAGGAAAATGGGGGAAAAAGAAAAGAAAGAAATGCCTAAATCAAATTAGGAGTGGAAGAGAAAAAATAAGTAAATGAACAAAAAATAAAATAAAATAAAATAATAAAAAGGAGAAGAAGGAGAAGAAGAAGAAAAGAGAGAGTAAAAAGTCAGAGACAAAAGAAAGAGGATAAGAGAGAAAGGGGGAGCAAAATATAGATGTCACTAGAAAACACCAATAGAACAGTCACTAATCCCAACAAATGCTGGCAACCAGTACCTGGAGATTAATACAAACTACAAATAACAACTGGTATGGAGGGAGGTGAGGGAAAAGAGAGGTAAAAAACAAGCCAAAATAAGCAAACAAAAAGCAAAATAAAACAAGTAGAATAAGCTAAAACAATCTCACAAAAAAGTTTAAAAAATTGATATAATCACAAAAGGACATAGAGAAAAACAACTTTTTGGATAGTGAGGTCAAGAAGAGAGAGGTTTGTATGGACTTGGAGTAGGGGATTTGAAATTCGATATATAAGTGGGGTGAAATTTTAACCAGGTAAAGAGAAAGAATAGGGAGAATCTAAAGTTGGAAATGGGAAAGAGAAAACAAGACATCACAATGGGGAAACTTAAGAGGAAAGTGTTGGCATAAAGTAGAGTTGAGATAGAGTAAAATTATGCTAAAGGAAAGATGAAAATAGAATGCAGAACTGTAATCCTGAAGTAAAATAAAGGGAAAACAAAATGACACTTGTTTTTTTCCAAAAATTAAAATAGTAGTAGTAATAATACTAGTTGAAAACAAAAATGTAATAATTAAAAAGGTAAAATCAATTGAGGAGGAAAGAAAAAAAATAGTTTTTAATTAAAATATGCAAAAATGAAAAAATATAAAATAAAATAAGAAATTTAAAAAAAGAAAAAGAAAAAAAGAAAAAAAAATAGAAAGGTCATTCACTTCCGCTATTGTTCTGCTTGGCACTCCTGTTTCCCAGTAGGGAGGGTATTGCAGTTCCTTGTGTTCCATTGCAGAGTTGTGTTTTAATCTCTTTATTCTTTTGTGGTTATGCGAGAGTCAATTTCTGCGTCATCCACTGGGTGGCAGCGTTTTGAAATTGACCTCTGAGTCAAAGCACAGGACCTCTCTAGGCTGTGCTCAGATCCTGCTACTCTGTGGTTCTCAAAACCGGTTTGTGGGAATTTTGCAGCATGGACACTGTAATAACTCCCAGGCTGTCCCTCTGCCTCAGATCAAAACGAGTCGTTTTCTAGAGCTCCCCTCTGTCAACAGCTCCGAGAGTTTGCCTCCACACTTAGGGATCACACCCTGCCCCACCTCTACAAACCTCTCCAGAGGCAGCTTTCCCGCAGCCGGTTCCCACAGTGTGCTTGTCTCTGTTCTGAGGGACAGGAGACCTCACCTTATCCCAGGCAAAATCTGACCTTTCCGTGTGCCCTGTGGATCTCCTCTGAATCCATTGGAGAGTGGTGTTCTGGGTCCCCTGGCTTGCTGTTCAGTGAGTGCTTCAGCTGCAGCTTTCAGACCGCGGCAGACATCCACCTCCCTCTGCAAGATGGCGTGGTCTCCGTGTTCGTGCTGATGGCTCCGGCACACAAAAACCTCGTGGCAGTGGGGCTGCCTGGCCAGGAAAGCCCTGTCCACCTTCTCCTGGAGGATAGCTGACTCTTAACTTGCCAACAAACACTCCCAGTGCAACTCTCAGCTGCTCTCTCTCCCTCTGCCCAGCAACAAAGCTCCAGATGCGTCTGTCTACTCCAGCGCCATTTTTCTCCCTGGACCTTTTTGAGTTTCTTAAAATAATTCTATTACAGCTTTTGTTGACAATACATCATTTTAGTAGAAGCTGAGTGAGATGTTATGGTGCTACCCATCAACTGTTAGATTTTGTAAAATTGTCCTCGGATGTCCTATAATAGGTGAATGAAAATACATATTTACCTATTATAATTTTTAATAGTAAATAAGGAGAAAGAAGGAAGGGGAAGGAAGGAAGAATAAATAAGCAAAAGAGATATTTATTGATAGATATCACTGGTAATTGGAAACAAACTTACATAAATAGACATACAAATATCTAAATTTGAGGTCACTAAGCTCTATTTTGTTTTACTACCAATTTTGGCCCTTTCCTTTTCACTATTTGTATTTATGTTTCCATTTCATATTTGATGAAAATGATATTTTATTTTCTAAAATATCAAACTTTAAATAAAAAACAAGCAAATACATTTAAAAAAAACAACAACTGTTTTATTTGCCTTTTCTCTTTCCTTCTCTCTCTCCCTCTCACTCCTGCCCTCTCCTTTTCACTTCCTCTCTCCTCTTTTCTTTCTGTCTCCCCTCCCTTTTCCACTTTTCCAGTTACTTCCCTGTCTAAAAATGTCAGGCATATTTGTCTCTCTTTTTTCTTCTTCTTGAAAATAGCTATAATTTAACTGTATCATTTTTAAAACTAATCCTCACTGAGCACAGCCACGATGAGCTTGCCAAATCTTTATTTCCTATTCAAACCTTTTCTTCTTCTTCAGTATTTTAGACAGAACAGCATTTAAGAAGACTAGGAAAGAGCAAACAATAGTTTAGATGAGTTGAAGATAGAAAAATGTATACAGTGGTACCTCGAGATACGAGTGCCCTAATATACGAGATTTTTGAGATAGGAGCCGTTGAGTGAGGGATTTTTGCTTTGAAATATGAGAAACATTTGAGATAGGAGTAATCACACGAATCGGCCGGCTGCACACGACCCACTGGTTTACCGCAACTCGAGAGTCTCATAGTTTCCCACGCCTCAAGGTTATAGAATGAATTAAACTTGTATCTCGAGGTACCACTGTATCTCCAAAATACATGAGAATTTTTTAAGTCTGAAAATAAATTACTGGTTTCGAATGTATTTCAATTAGCTAATTAAGTTACTTTGTTGTTGTTGTTGTGATAAATGTCAAGGAAAGAATATCCAGGTTATAGAAAAGTCTCATAAGAATTTATTTGAGTTAAAATGGTAAGGACATGCCTAAAAGCAAAATCTCAATGGATTGAAAAAAATACTCCAGAAAATGGAAGTTTTGCAGTTTATTTTATATATTAGAATCAAAGGAGTGTTCAGGTCAAGATGTTGGGGTAGGTAAACAGAGCACCCAGAACCTCCTACAACCACATCAATATTACAACTAAACTACAGAACAACCATCATTGAAATCTAGCTAAACAAGTCTTACAACTAAGAATATAAAGAACAAGTGACATTGAGACTGGTAGGAGGGGCAAAGATGCTGAAAGGGCTGGTCCCATACTCACGTGTGCCAGTTAAAAAGGGGGAGGGATATCTCAGCTGTGGAGGTCTCCCCTGAGGAGTAAGGATCCCCACAACACAACCACCAGCTCAGGATTCTAGTGCCAGGAAGAAAAGTTCCCATAGCTTCTGACTGTAAAAACCAGTGGGAATTGAGGCTGAGGGAATTGGAAGGCTCCTGGAGTCCAGATGTTGGTCTAGAAAGGATACTTAGACTCACTCACTCTGATAGTTTGAAAGATACAGAGAGGTATTGAGATATTACTGTAAACCTACTATGTGAAGAGCATTGAACCAGGCACTGTTGGAGTAACCAGACAGCAGTGTAGATTTTGACACCATGGATGACCTTGCCACCCCTAGAATGGTTGGTTGGGAACTTCATATATATGAGAGAGAAATAAATAGTACCCTTGTCTAGGAAAAAAAAATGAAGGAAGGAGAAGACACAAGGAAGTTTTCATGAAATCCAATAATGATTGATTAAGTGGGTGGGAGAAAGCAAAGCAGGGAAATCCCTAGAATTAGATAAAATCAAAATGGAGAAACACATACTTCTTTTACATGAGTGGGGATACATGCTAGTTCATATTTAATATTTAGGGTGCATAAGGATGACCTGCAGGTAACAAGATAAAATGGGGGTCTCTGTGGTCTCATGCTCTCAATCTTTTGCTCTGATGCCAGTGGTTGTGACATCAAAGCATCTGGGGGAAAAAAAAATTACTCTGATACTTCAAAGGTATGTTTTTTCCAGATGAGCAAAACAATAGATGGGCTTTTTAAAATAAAGATTGATCTTTGTCAGAAAGATACAGGCCTCGGATGTGACTATCCACCAATACCTGCTTAATGAGAAATTTTTATGTTTTGATTATCTTGTGTGGTTACTTTTAGTCATCAAATTTATAAGGCTTAAGATGCTGCCCACTCCACCCCAGGAGCTTATCAGGTTTCGTATGTGGGCCCTTTTTAGTCTGTAAGAATATAAGGGTGAATTATAGTATTATGAAAAAAGTACACAAATTTGAGTAAAAATTTGATCACTATATGTTGTATTTCTATACCTCAGAGAGCTCATTTAGAGACAGTAATAGTATATGAGAAAATTTAGAATATTTATTAATAATCTAACTAGAAACCTGATTAAGAGATAATAAAACATAGTTAAGGAAATTATCAATTATATATGCACTAGAGGCCTGGTGGATGAATTTTGTGTGGGGCAGTGTGTATCTCTCAGCCCAGTCTGCACCCTCTTCAATCTAGGACCCCTCCACGGATGTCTGACTGCCCACTGGGATAGGGCCTAAATGGGCAGTCGGACATCCCTCTCAAAATCCAGGACTGCTGGCTCCCAACCGCTCACCTGTTTGCCTCCCTGATTGCTCCTAATCACTTCTGCCTGCCAGCCTGATCACCTCCTAACCACTCCCTGTCAGCCTGATCAATGCCAAACAGTTCCCCTCTGGTCCAATTGCCTCTAACTGCCTTCCCCTGCTGGCCATCTTGTGTCCACATAGGGGTGGCCATCTTTGACCACATGAGGGTGGCCATCTTATGTGTTGGAGTGATGGTCAATTTGCATATTACATCTTTATTATATAAAATACTTAAGCTTTCACATCTTGAGAGGCCTAAGCTAGTACTTTATAAATAAAGTTACAAAAGAACATATAATCACTACCTGGTGGTAAAGCAAATAAACTATATTTTAAGGCATTCACTTTCTCTTCCTACATTCTAATTATAAATCATCAGGAGATATAATCTTTCCTGAGGCAGAGGTTTAGATGAGATGACTTTATAAATCCCTCAGATGTGGTCAACCATGACATCCCTAAATATCAGATTTATAATAGAATTTACACATAATTCTAAAAAAGGTATTATTTAACACTCACATGGATTCTTTCATTTAAATATGACTATAACTGTGAAGTTTTACTCTCCAATTTTCCATCTCACAGATGAGGAAACTAACATTTATAAGGATTTAACACCTTGTCAATACCTCAGAGCTGGTAAATGTTACTATTTGGATTTGATTCCAAACCAACTCTATTTCAAGGCCCTGTGCTCTTTAAAACATATAAATTTCTTAACCTAGAAGCTAAACCTTAAAAAATCCCAACAAAGATATTAATATTATGTTTTCATCATTGTTAAAAGCTATTACGGAAGAATTCCAACATACAATTCATGGTGGATTCTACAATGTGAAGTTGAATTGAAAGCCTCTTAATTAATATCCAATATTTTCTAACTCTAACCACTTTTCTGAAGTCCTGTCAGGATTCTAATTACTTAGTTTAGAATAATAAAGCAGAGTGGGTAAAATACAACAAAACAATCATTGTCTGAAAAAAGAGTTGCCTTACTTTCACATTTGCTTTATTTTAGAGTCAAGAGAAAAGTGATGAACCTACTTAAGTAAGAATCATAAAATCATAGAACTTTAGAGTTAAAGTTACAGAAACTTCAGGTAATTAAGACTAATTATGTCAACATGGTAGCTTATTACCTTATTTATATCAGAAAACCATTTATATTTTACAAATATTTTCCATTTCATATAATCTATGGTATCTAAGATAAGGAATATTGGGTTGAAATATTTCCCTTTGTATAGGTTTAAAATGGTCAAGTATTGTCAATTTCACATGTGTTAATATGCATAAGATGCCAATTTAGAGGTCAGCGAATCCAGGTATAACAAAACTTTATAGGTAGTATATGCCCATCAAATTTATTTTAGCCTGGCTGATGTGGCTCATTGGTTGAGGGTCAACCAATGATACAGGAGGTCATGGTTCAATTCCTGGTCAGGGAACAAGCCCTAATTACACAGTCTAATCTCCAGTGGGGGTATACACGAGGCAGCTGATCAATGACACTCTCTCATTATTTATGTTTCTATCTCCCTCTTTCCTTCTCTCTGAAATCAATAAAAATATACTTTAAAAAACAAACAAACAATGGACTAACTCAGTGTTAATGTGGCTAACATAAAAAGAAAAAAATTACTTAAAAAAATGACAAAATCACAACTTCACAGCCCTTTTTATTTAATTCTCAACAGAAAATAAATAAGTAAACCACGATCTACTTTATTTCACAAATGGTTGGATTACATTACAAGAAATCACTTCTTGTTATAGAGCAAACTGATTTAAACCATGCATTGCTTTCTTTGAAAAATGGATAATTTCAATTGTGGAATTTATTAGTCATCAGATTTTTTAAAATATATTTTATTGATTTTTTTTTACAGAGAGGAAGGGAGAGGAATAGAGAGTTAGAAACATCTTTGAGAGAGAAACATCGATTAGCTGCCTCCTGCACCCCTTCTAATGGGGATGCCCGTAACCAAGGTACATGCCCTTGACCGGAATTGAACTTGGGACCTTTCAGTCTGCAGGCCGACGTTCTATCCACTGAGCCAAACTGGTTTTGGCAGTCATCAGATTGTTAATGCCTTTTTCTTCTTTTATAACTTCTGTTACTCTATAGAGAGCTGTAATAAGTGAAAGATGCCAGTATTGCAGGATAATTATAAATGATAGGGTATTTCCTTTCTGTCTTTATTCATTTTTAAAAGTTATCTTTATTGAAAATATTACAGGTGTCCCCCTTTTTTTTTAAATAAGCAAACTAGTTCCCCTTCTAAATTATGAAAAGCATTTTTGGTGATCATTTGGTAGAACACAATTATGATTATTAGATCTTTAGTCTGATAGATATCAATTTGCTTATTGAAAGTGATATCCAAGACCCACCTCAGTCCAAGATGATACCTTGTCACAGTATCCCCTGCTCTATGAGCGCAGATTTGTATACATATTAGACACTAAATCGCCATCCTGAATTTAATTAAAAAAAATAATGAAAGATCACATAGGTTTAACATTGAAGGGTGTTTTGGGCTCAATCCCCAGTAGGGACCACGCAGGAGACAGCCAATCAATAATTTGTTCTCTCTCATCATTGATGTTTCTATTTCTCTTTCTCTCTCTCTCCCTCTCTGAAATCAATGAAGAAACATATATATACATATATTTTAAAAAAGACTTGACTTCTCTCCACCTCTTAGATCTTTAAAAACAAACAAAAACAGGCAACACATTTGAAAATTGTTAAAATTATCTAAAAGTTCTTTCAGTCCATTGTTCTAAAAGAGAACCTAGGACCTCTAAACTGGAAAAGAAAAAGTGGGGAAGGAAGGCCTGAGAGCCTTTGCAAAATTTACCATCAGACTCTCCTGGAGATTTTCTCTACATTTCATTTAGAGGTGTCTATGAGTAAAAACATTTGTTAGGTGTTCGAAGAGTTTCCAATTAAAAATAAGTAGCAGACACATTATCTTTATAAAATGAGAGAAAAGAGGGCAGCTACCCTCTGACATGGGAGATGATTATATTCTCTTCCTAAAGGACTGAATCAAGTATGTTTTTTCATGAATATATATATAGTCTCTCAAAGTCTCAAGATTACTGCATCAAAGTACTTGATTGTAAAGAAAAAGTGCATTGTCCTTGAGTATACTAGAGCAATAAGTAAAAAAAGTAACTTATGCACATCCTGTTAACAATCCAGGCATGTGCCCTTGGCAGGAATCCAACCAGGACCCTTCAGTCCCCAGGCCTATGCTCTATCCACTGAGCCAAACTGGCTAGGACTGTTGCCTGGTTTTGACAAGGGCTTATGTAAAAAGCCCTCAAAACTTTGCTAAAGATGAAGCATTTAGTAACCCTGGAAGACAATGACTATAAAGCACAAAATTAACTCATTAAATTATTGTAATTTTTTTTCTTTATATCAGACTGGTTAATGCAAATTAACTGCCTCAGGAGTTAGCATGAAATTTGGAAATCTTTGGTATTTGATAAGGCAGAGTTTGTTGTTTTTTTTTTTTGTGTGTGTGTGTATGTTTTTTTTTTTTTAAAAAAAAACAAAACAAGAAAACTATATGTAAAACTCCAGAATTCCTTATGAATATTGCTCTACTGTGATTACTAATGTTGCTTTAAACTTCAAGGATCTTTGTGCATGTTTGTTTTGAGCTTTGATAATTTCTAACCTTAATATGAATAGAGTTATAATTTGTATCAATTTATATACAGATATTTAAAAAAAAGGAAATGAGTTACTTAGATACCTCATCTTTTACATGGAGATAATAAAGTATCTTATTGGGTTGTTGTGAGAGTTAAAAATTCAATAGTCTATATTTAAAAATGTAGAAGACAGTCTGACCCAGACTGTGCACTTAATATATGTTTTTAAATTATTTTCATTAAGTATATAGAATTGGATTTGGTGAATCATACTACCTATTTTATTCTTTTCTTGCTACATGGAATAGAATGAACTTTCTCTTCATTCCATTCCATGTAGTCCTAGAGAGAGTTTAACAAACATGTGAACTGCTGTACAGAAAAGTCAACTCTTGACCAACTATTTGAAAGAGAAAAATGTGTTATGCTAAAAAGGCAACCAATCATGGCAAGAAAACAAGTGGTGGACCTGGTTGGAAGCCAGCTGGTTTAGAAAGTACATCTAGAAGAAATCATAGTTATTTAGTAGTGAAGTGTGATGGTTAGAATTACCTAATATTAAAAATCAGTAGAGCTTTATTTTTGCCTTTATCTATGGAATAGTTGGCAGCCATTTTTTGGGGGGGAGGGGGGAAAATGATTTACTATAAACTGTGAGCTTAGCATATTTGAATAATTAATTTCTTAACTTTTATCTCTGAATGCCTTAAATATTCCCTCACATAAGTAGTTTCTATACATAGCAATCAATGCATTTTTTTTAGCACAAAGTTTGATCAAGATTAATACACCTTGGTCTGAATAAGGACTAATTTGTGCACTCAAGTAACTTAATGCAGGCAGAAAGACACACAAAAGGATTAATTTTATGAATGATACATTCAAAAAAAAGTTTGAACTTATTTTTGCAATTTAAACAAAATTCTTATTTTTACTTTAGAACAGAGGGACAAATTCAGATTCAGAAACCAATAATCTATCTCATAAAACATATCCTATGTCAGTAACTGACTACCGGGCAGTGTGTCTCATAGTTGCCTGATTGGGAGGACTTGATTAAAAATGACACTACTTTTGTACTACTTAAGACTATCAATGTATCATTTCCCGAGATGGCCTGGGAACCCATATGTGGAACAGTAATCTAGGCGCTGCTGCTTTTATTTTCTTTTTAATAATTAGTAAATTTAAGAAACACTGGTGGTTGATTGGTGTTCCTATTTATGTTTTTGTCTTGTCTATTTGGTGGGATTCTATAACAAAATAAATTCAGTTTAATTAATCTTGAAGACAAATGGGTGCATTTCTAATACTGACATCTATAGAAATGTATTATGTCTATTGTTTGGAAGGTATAAACCTATTTTACTTATTTGTAATCATACTAGAGAACTATTCTTCAATTTCATGATTTTGGAATCACTTTTATCCTAATACTCAGATGTTTTAAATGTGCATTCTTTCCTCCAACTCCATCTTCAATATTAAGGCCAAGTTAGAAATCACTGTGGGGGAAGGGAGGCTTTAAAGGGTGTGAAGAATGTCTAATATGTTAATCTGTTGTGATGATATCAACCTGTGATATTTTTTAAGCCTTTCAACCTTTGTGTTATTCCTTTCTTTACACCTTTCCTTTCTCTAGTTTCTATTAATCTGGTTAGAGTAAAACCATTTATGAATTGTCGCTTAGTCTAGTGATTTTCAACCCTTTTCATCTCATGGCACACATAAAACAATTACTAAAATTCTGTAGCATACCAAAAAATATATTTTTTGAGGATCTGACAAAAAATAGGTATAGTTTTAATTCATTCACACAGGATGGCTATTGTCATTTTTTTTTTTATAATCTAAAGGAAAAAAGGTTGGTGCCCCTTACTAGGTAGCAGGTATTGCATGTTTTTAAAATTCTGTGGCACACTAGTTGAAAATTGCTGCCTTATCTGATACAACTTAATTTAAAAACATTTTTTAAAGACCACAATGCAAGTGTTTTAAAACAAACCTAACTAAAAGTAATATAAAATATGAAGAATTATCTTACAGAGAAGTAGTAAAATTCAATATGTAAAATCTGCTTCTTTTGAATCATAAAAAAAAAGTGAAGGAAAGATGTAATTCTTATCCTCAGAGACCACATTATTTTTCATAACATTCATAAAATCAATGAAATGACTTTAATTTATAATGATTTAGAGATAGAAGTGATTGCTGGAAAAAGTCAATAGTAAGTGAAAAGATCCTTAAGTCATTTCTAGGTTTGCTTATAATCTTTATTAATAATTTAGAAAATAATTAAGTAAAATTTTAATGCAATCTTTTGGAAATGTGAAACCGAGAGTTGTAAACATGAATGGAGTGCCTAATGTTATATATGAACTAATAAGTTTATGTAAGTGGTCAGGGAACAACAAAATGAACTGCAATGTTGAAAGCAGACCATCTCATAAAATATGAGATCAAAGGAAAATCAGAATGAATGAAAAATGTGTGGTAGGAACATGGAAATGTCATTTGTGGAAACAGAGTGCATCTGTAACAAAAAATGACATTCTCATTGAAAAAATGATTTTCATCAACTTGGAAAACATATGTATTTATAGTAAAAAAATCATTGTCATGGGCTCAGTATTGTCCTTCCTTGTGTTATCTTGAGGATATCACATAAACACTCAATTTACTCTATAATATTTGATTATACTTATTTATATACTACTTTCCAAAGAGCCCCTAGCATTTGGTAGAAATTTTACAGGAGTTATCAGGGAGATGGTGGGCCTATTAAATTATTAACTTACATTGAGGGACCTAACTTTGTAATACATAAAACAATACCTTATCAAAAGTTTAAGTGGAAGATGAGAATTATGTTATTGTTAGAAGGTGCATAATACCAATTATCAAGATATTTCAACTTCCACAAAATATTTACCTAAATTGCCTATGAATGTTAACATAAATAATTTATAAAAAAAGAACAGCATTTGTTTAAATTTTTTGCAAATATAAAGAAATAACTCATTTTAATTTATTTTTGCTACTTTAATGCATGATAAATTTATATATTTTATATAAATATATAATTTATATAATATTTATATTTTTTAAATAGAAGTGATGAATTTTTCTCTTATAATTGTTATGTTTTGTGTGCATAAAATAAATAGAATTGAAAGTTTATTGTTACTTTTTCTGTTGAGGTTTTCTTGTTTTTTTCCTCCCTCATGTTTTGTTTTGTTTTGTTTTGTTTTATTTTCCTCTCATCATCTCCACCTGTAACCCCTTTGGTAACCAAAAGCTTGTTTTCTATATCTATATATCTGTTTCTATATTGTTTTATTTATTCTTTTCTTTTAAATTTCACATATAAGTGAAATCATACACTATTTGTTTGTTTTTCTCTGTCTGGCTTCATTTAGCATAATCCTTTATACGCCCACCCATGTTATTACAAATGGCAAGATTTCATTCTTTTTATTGCTGAACTAGAGGCCCAGTGCACGGATTTGTGCACCAGTGGGGTCCCTTGGCCTAGCCTGCAGGGATTGTTCCAAAACAGGCTCTTCAACATCTCCTGAAGGGAACTGTGAGAGGGCAGTTTTTAGGTGATGTATTCCAGAATTGGGCTACCTCCTCTCTGGTTCCAGGTGCATCTGCTCCCTGGTAATCAGTGCACATCATAGCTATTGGTTGGACAGTCAGAGTGTTGGACAGTTGCTTAGGCTTTTATATATGAAAGATAGGTAGATTTATAGATAGATAGATAGATAGATAGATAGATAGATAGATAGATAGATATAGATAGATGATATATCGTTTTAATTCTTTCATATATGATGGATATCTAGTTGTTTCTATATCTTTTTGATATTGTAGATAATGCTCCAATGAATATAGTGATGAATATATCTTTCAAATCAGTGTTTTTGTTTTCATCAGGTAAATATATAGAAGTGGAGATGCTGGGTCCATATGGCAGCACTAGTTTAATTTTTTTGAGGAATCTCCATACTGTTTTCTATAGTGGCTGCACTAATTTACAGTTCCACCAACTGTTCACTTTTCTCCACATCCTTGCCAACATTTTGTGTTTGTTGATTTATTGATAATAGCCATTCAGACAGGTGTGAGTTGATATCTTCTTGTATTTTCCCCAGGATTAGTGATGTTGAGCATTTTTCATATAGGTGTTGGCAAAAGTAGGTTCATGATTGTGATTATGTGAAATAGTTTATTTTTTGTATTATTAATTACTAGGGGCAGAGTTCCTCAGCCTGGTCTGTACCCTCTTGCAGTCTGATACCCCTTGGGGGATGTCTGACTGCTGGCTTAGGCCTGATCCCCTGGCAATGAGAACTCTCTCTCACAATCCATGATCTCTTGATCCTTACTGCTCAGCTTGCTGCTTCTTAGCAGCAGGTTCCCAATTGCTATTCCTTAGTGCTTCTACAAAGGTGGGAGAGACTCCCACTACCATCACTGCATTTGCCAGTTGTGAGTCTGACTTCCAGCTGAGTGGCACTCCCCCTGTGGGAGCTCACTGACCACCAGGGGGCAGCCCCTGCATTGAGCATATGTCCTCTGGTGGTCATTGTACATCATAGTGATCAGTCATTCTGGTCATTCCATCATAATAGCCACTTAGGCTTTTATTAATAGACTAGTGGCCTGGTGCATGAAATTCATGCATAGCATGGTTGGGATGTCGCTCAGCCCAGCCTGCATCCTCTCCAATCTGAGAACCCTGTGGGATTGGCCCTAAACTGGCAGTTGGACAACCCCCTGACAATCGGGACTGCTACTCCTAACTGTTCATCTGCCTGCCTGCTTGATCACTACTAACCACTCTGCCTGCTGGCTGGATTGCCCCCAACTGCACCCCTCTGTCAGCCTTCTCATCCCCAACTGGTCCCCTCTGCCAGCCAGCTTGCCCCCAACTTCTCCCCCTTGCCAGCCTGATTACCCCCAACTGTCCTCCTCTCCTGGCATGATCATCCCCAACTGCCTTCTCCTCCTGGCCTGATCACCCCTAACTGCCTCTGCCTTGGTCGTGCCACCATGGCTTTGTCCAGAAAAACTTCTCATGGTCTAATTAGCATATTACCCTTTTATTAATATAGATAGGATATGACATATTTCCATAACTATATGTACCAGTACTACTTTATGAGAATGTATACTTTGTGTGATAGGAAGGCATCTAATATATTACATTGTATATGTTAAATGTAGTAGGAAATAATGTATTCATAGCAATAATATATACCCTGTGACTTCCCTTTCTGATTTGGGAATGGTTCCCTAGTTCTTTGAATGTTTCCTGGCCCTGAATGTATTTCTTATTGTCATTCAATGTAACTTTATTTACTGTTTATTACACATGATTTGAGGTCTTTAATTTCTAACCACCAAAGATTCAAAGGAGTACTTTTTCCATGAAGTTTAACATTAACATCAGTGAAATCATGTATCCATGTGTTTTTATTGCAAACATCTGAAATATTCACATTGTCATAGATCCTGAACTCATAAGCATGGACCATGCATAGGCTGGCAGCAAGCCAGGAAGCCACTCTGCAAGCAAACAGATACTCTGCATAAGGAGAAAAGTCATAGCACAACATTTAATGTCCAACCTGAGTTACCTCAGAATATTATATATATTGACTTCTTAATTCATATAATATCGGGAACTCAACTGCTTGCGTGGTGACAGGGTTGACTTGGTTTCAGAAGGGTTATTCCTGAAATAATTAAGGAAAGGGGGTTCAATCTTTTCTTGATTGCTTGCTCCTCTCCAACACCTTCATCTTTCTTCTCATCCTCAGCTTCTTGAGCATCTTCTCCTTCACCTTCACCTTCTTTTCCTCCTTTGCATCCTCACATTCTTCCTTGGCACCTTCTTCCTCTTCCTCTTACTCCTCTTCGTCAGCCACTTCCTTCTTCTTCTCCTCTTCAGCTTCTCCTTTAGAGGAGTGTTCGTCCTTAGCTTCCTCAGCTTTTGCAGCCTCAGTGGTCTCTTCTACCTCCATCTGCTACTCCTGGACTGGCTGGTATATTAAGAAGGGAAGGAGAGAGCGGACCTCAACTAGGAGCTGATCTATAAACCGCCGTAGGCAGATCTACCAAAGACCTGGGAACTCTGGGAGTAGCTGCTGTCTATGCTTCTCATGTTGGTGAAACTGACCCAGGTCTCCTCACTTTCCAAGTGTTTCCTGTAAGCTGCAATGTCAATGTCCAAAGCCACATTGAGGAGGGCCTGATATTCTTTTAAATATCATGCTATTTCACTCTTTGTAATTCTCAACCCATTTTCCAATTGGTTGATTGTGTCCTGCATAGCATTAACTTCGGAGTTCTGCTTATCCTCCAGCTCTCGCAGCTGCTTTCCCAGAGTTCATGCCCTGGAATGCTTTGATCTCCAGGGTCTTGGCCTTGAGCTGACAATGGCTTTCAGACACCTCATCATTGGCAGTGCACACCCTGTAGGTGTTCTTGGTAGTGCTCTCAGTCAGCACAGTGAAGCAGCTTTTGTACAATTCTTCTGCATTCTGCATGTTCTTGTCAACCAGCTTCTCTTACTGGGTGCAGATGTCTTTGAGAGTGGCAGAGAGGTCGGACTTGGAGAACACATCCATCTCCATGGAGATCTGAGCATACTGGATCTGTGCTTGCAGCTTGACCATCTCCTCTGCATGCACTTTCTTTAGAAAGGCAGTTTAGTCCATAAGGTTGTCCATGCCCTTTTTAAGCTCAGTACCAGTGAGAGCCACCTAATCTGCACCTTTGTATGCCTCCATCAGCCAGCCCTCTGTGTTATCATGGTTCGGCACCTTTTCCTGATAGCATGCCCGCAGGTTGCTCCCAGTCCCTTCCAAGTCCTGGTGCCTGCTAACTACCTCCTGCCCTCTCCTCACTAGGTATGGGGCATGGTGGGTCGGGGCATAGGCATCCCATTTTCATTAAAATGTTCAACCCCAGCCTGCTCTACCGGTATCCACAGTTGGCCTGGGGGAAGACAGTGATCCCAGAAACCCTGGCCACCCCCACCTACACAGGTTCCTGATGGCTGCCTAGACCCCACAGGCAGCTTCAGGTGAAGCCCACCAGGCCTCCTAGACCCCAATGGGTGCCTGGACCTGCGGGTGGTGTCAGGCATTGCACGCCAGGCCTGTCCAGTCCCTGATGGTGGATTGGATCCTGATGGCAGAGTCAGGAGCAGCCTGCCCCTCCTGAATATGCAAATTTACCCTCCATCTTTGTTGGCTTAATTTGCATATCACTCCTGATTGCTTGTGGGCATAGGGAAGGTATGATCAATTAGCATTTTTCTCTTTTATTAGTGTAGATTATATTTTTCATATAAACAACTGTAAACCTACTTTTACCCACTTTGTATGTTTGCTTACTATCTGTATGTTCTCTTTGGAGAAATGTTTATGCAGGTCCTCTGCCCATTTTTCAAAGAGATTAATTGATTTTTTGGTGTTAAGGTGTATGAGTTCCTTATGTATTCTGTAGTAGAATGCCTTCTCCCACTTAGTAGATTGCCTTTTCATTTTGTTGATTATTTCCTTTGCTTTAAAAAATTATTAGTTTTATGTAGTCCATTTGTTATTTTTTTTTCTTTTGTTCCCTTACTGAAGAAACACATCCAGAAAGATACTGATAAAAGTGGTATCATAGATTTTACTGCCTATGTTTTCTTCTGGAAGTTTTATTGTTTCAGATCTTTATATTTAAGTCCTTAATCCATTTTGAGTCTGCTTTTGTATACGATGTTAAAAAAAAAATGTTTTGCAAGTATCTGCCCAATGTCCCAGTACCAGTTATTGCAGAGACTGTGTTTATTCCATTGTATATCCTTGCCTCCTTTGTTATAGATTAATTAATCATCTAAGTGAGGATTTATTTATTTATGGTTATGTATTTTATTCAGCTAAATTCTATATATCACTTTTTATGCTGTGCCATACTATTTGATTATTATAGTTTTATAATATTGCTTGATATTAGGAAGAGTGATAACTCACACTTAGTTCTTTTGCAAAATTTATTTGGCTATTCTAGGTTGTTTTGGTTTCATGAACATTTTAAGATTAATTTTTCTAATTCTGAGAAGAATGCCTTGGTATTTTAGAGGGATTTCATTGAATATTTATATTCCTTTCATTGTTATATTTTTAATTATATCAATAACAAAGAATTATAATAGGACAGAAGTATATAAATGCTTTAGAGATTAAAAATTAATATCACTTTTAACAGCACATTGTCAAAATAACCATCTTACTATTTGAAAAATTAGTCCTTAACCATGTTTTATGAGAAAAAATTTCTCTATTTTCATTTAGAATAAAATTACATTTTGGTGCCATCATCAGAATTATCAGTATCAGTACCCTAATATAGGTAATATATAGAGAATACATAAAGATTCTATTTAATCATTCTCTTTCAGAATATTTTTATATTATTTCAGAATGTAGAAGGGTTATATTATTTCAGAATATAGAAGGGTTATCCATCAACCCATTTAATTAGGTCTTGTTAAAACCCCAGTTTTTTTTCTTGCTCCATGACATGAACTAAGGTAATATTCTTTCAAATGAACTCTAGACCTCCAGTTTTTCTGTTATTTTATTTTTTCCTGAACTCATCTTCAACTCATTCTCCATACTTCTACTAAAAGTCATCCTAGATAGACACTTTCCAATCAGGTGACTATTGTCACAAAACTTTCAATTGGCATTCCATTGCTTAAAGTACTGATGACCCTAAAGGTTAGCTTTGGGTTTTTGCAGACTGTATCCCACATTGTTGCTATGGAATGAGTATTTGTACCCCTCAAAATTAATATGTTGAAACCAAATTTCTAATGTGATATTTAGAGATGGGACTTTTAGGAGGAATTAGATTTAAATGAGATCATGGAGTTAGAGCCCCTATTACAGTATTGGTGCCTTTTATATTGGGATGAAATATAAAAGGCATTTCACTGTGTGAGAACACAATAAGAATGTCCAATAGCTTTCACTTGACCCGTTCTCTGCTTTTCAGAATTCTATTTATGATGCAAAGTTTAAGTGTTCTATGTTCAAGTATTCTGTGAAAACTTTTTTTTTTTTTGTATTCTTGTCTCTATTAAAACACTAATAGGGAGGAAACCAAGATGGCAGCATAGGTAATCACCTAAATTGCTGCCTCGCATAACAATGTCAAAACTACAAGTAAAAGACAGAACAGACATCATCCAGAACCACAAGAAAGTTGGCTGAGTGAAAATTCTACAATCAGAAGGAAAGAGAGGGGCTCACAGAGACTCAGAGAAGCTGTAAAAAACTGAGGTACAAAGACGCGCACGTGAAGAGAGCGGGCAGTGGTGTGCCTGGCTGGCTTCCTCTGGTGGAAGGGAGACGGAAACTCCCAACTGCATGGAGCCTCTTATTCTACAGCATTGAATCCCAGCTCTGGGAAAGACTCATACAGGGGAGTCTGGACTGTGAAAAGAGAAGTGTTCATGGAAATTTAGGGGAGCCATGAAAGGGCAGAAATCTGGAGCGTGCAAACCAATGCAAATCAGGACGGACTACTGATTGTGCCGTGGCACTCTCTGGTGGATGGGAGACAGAGCCTCCCAACTGTGACACTTCTAACTGCATTGAACCCCAGTTTCGGGCAAGACCCCTGGGGATCTAGACTCATAAGGGTCCCAGAGTACAAGGAAACCAGAAAGGCAGAGGTCGGGAGGCACCCGTAAGTGCACACAGAAAGGGCTGCAGTGATTACCAATTATGGAGAGTCACTTGAAACCCAGGGGCTGAGTAGGGCGGGGCTAACTGGAAGCCAAGGCTGTCTCTGCTCAGCCCTGAGACTCCACCCCACTCAAGCTGAACAGAGAGGCTTTTCCAGTTTTGCAAGTCTTGCCTCATAAGGCTGATTCCAGCACAGAAGTTCTCCCAGCATAGTGAAAATGCAAAAACAAAGGAAAAGACCACAAACAAAAGAAATGGAGAAAAACAAAGGACTGTATATAGAGTTCAAAACCATGCTTATAAGGTTTTTCAAGAATTTCTTAGAAAAGATGGATAAATTTAGCGAGACCCAAGAAAAGATGAAAAAGGACCAACTAGAAATTAAAAATACACTGACTGAAATAAAAAAAAATTTATACAGAGGCCTAACAGCATATTAGAGGAAGGCAAGAATCAAGTCAAAAATTTGAAATACAAAGAAGCAGAAAACACTCAACTGGAAAAGCAAAAAGAACCCAAAAATCTTAAGATAGTTTAAGGAGCCTCTGGCACAACTTCCAGCATACCAACATCAAGAATTGTGGGGGTGCCAGAAGAAGAGAGAGAGCAAGATACTGAAAACCTATTTAAAGTAATGACTGAAAACTTCCACATCTGGTGAAAGAAATAGACTTACAAGTCCAGAAAGCACACAGAACCCCAAATAAAAGGAATCCAAAGAGGACCACACCAAGACACATCATCATTAAAATACCAAGAGCAAAAGACAAAGAGAGAATATTGAAAACAGCAAGAGAAAAACAGTTAATTACCTACACCCATACAACTGTCAGCTGATTTCTCAACAGAAACGATGCAGGCTAGATGGGAGTTGCAAGAAATGTTCAACATGATGAAGAGCAAGAACCTACAACCAAGAATACTCTATCCAGCAAAGCTATCATTCAAAATTGAAGGGCAGATAAAGAGCTTCACAGATAAGAAAAAGCTAAAGGAGTTCATCAACTCTAAACTAGTATTAAATGAAATGCTGAAAGGTACTCTTTAGGAAGAGGAAGAACTAAAAACTAAAGATAAAAATTATGAACAACAAATACATATCTATCAACAAATGAATCTAAAAAGTGAATTAAAAATCTGATGAACAGAATAAACTGGTGAATATAATAGAATCAGGAAAGGGATGAGGGCAGTATAGGGAGAGACTGGATAATAATCATACACCTATGGATGAGGACAATGTGGGAGGAGATAAGGTAGAGGGAGGGGTGGGATCAGGTGGAGGGAAGCTATGGGGGGAAAAAGAGAAACAAATGTAAAAATCTAAACAATAAAGATTTATTAAATTAAAAAAAACACTACTAGCTAAGTATATCTGTATAATAACTTGAAATCATAGTCAAGAGATGCTCAATAACTGAGGATGGCTAGCCATATTTGTGGTTATTCCTAAAGATCACATCAGTTCTTATCCAAATTATTTCCTTCATTATACTTTTTTTTTTCACATGTGCATTTGCATATCTTTCTTCTCAGACACCAGACCCATTGAGAATAGAAATATAATGCTCTCATTATGTCTATTCCACCATTCATTATCTATTTCATCTATAAGTAGAGTATGATAGGACTGAAAATGTAGAGTTATCTCTTATAAATTTCCAAATCTATCCACCCATTTCAGGATCCAATCTGTGACATGTGTCATCTCTTAAATATCTCCTCTTGTTTCTTGGTTTTGTCTTGTCTGTTTCTCACCCAGCATTCATATATCTTAGAATACAGCACTTCTCTGCTCTGAACTTGCCAATAAATTCACATACCCCTCAAAGTAAAAAGCAAAATCTTCTCAATAGCTAAATTCCTTATAAAATCCTGCCCTTTATCTATCTGGCCTCATCACTCACAGCTCTCCCCATCCTGACTCCACTCCACAGCTTCCATGGCCATGTTGCTGCCCCTGAACATAAAGTGTATGTATTTTCCTAAGGGTCTTATTGTTCTCTTTAACTGGAATGCTTCTTCCTTAGTTATTACATGGCACAGTACCTTACTTCCACAGTATATGCTTCTTGGCATGGCCCTCCTTGACTACCCAATTCAAAATGGAATCCCTCTCCCAGTGTTCCCCAACCCATTTTTTCTGCTCTGTGTTTCTCCATAGCATTATCAGCATATATGATTCTAAGTATTTTACTTATTTACTTTGTTTATTTTGTGACTTCAGCCACCTGAGTAGCATTTAAGCTCTAAAGAGGTAGCTTTTGGTCTGTTTTACTCACTGCTATATACCTAGTTCTGAGAAGAGTGTCTGGTTCATTAAGTAGATATTATAAAATGACTTTAGTGAAAAAAAATAGTATTTATAAATATAATTTAACTAGAGGCACAGTGCAAAAAATTCCTGCAAAGGGGGAGGGTCTCCTCAATCCAGCCTGCACCCTTCCCAATCCGGGGCCCCTTGGGAGATGTCCAACTGCTGAGGACCAGGCCTAAACTGGCAGTCGGACATCCCTCTCACAATCCTGGACCACTGGCTCCTAATTGCTTACCTGCCTGCCTGCCTGGTCACCCCCAACTGCCCCCCCACCCCAGCCTCCTGCCAGCCTGGTCACCCCACGCAGCGGTAATTTTGCTCATTGATTTTACCTTTCATCATGTGTGTAATATAACTTTAAGAAGGAATATACATTACTATAAGTTTACTAGAGATAATTACCTTCAAGTGTGCCATTTTAATAGACTAAAGCCTAGATATAAAATATCCCCGTTTTTTAGAGATAGAATATTTTATTGGCATTAATATGCCTATCTTTTTGAAATGTGTTTGTACATGCACACACACACATGCATTTACTTAAATTCAGTTTTTCTTGACAGTAATTTTGGTGTTTGTTTTTTAAATTATTTTTATTTAATGTTTTATGATACTCCATAGATAGTATCATGTGATAAATAACCACTCTTTAGTACCTCAGGGAATATAAATTATTGCTTTAAATTTCATGTATTTCTAACAGCTAAACTTAGATGTGTTTATATTATTGTCTCTGTATCTGGATATCATAGTAGTGACTGCTATGCATGTGTAAAAAAAGACAGCTTTCTAGTAGGGACACTCTAATATCTTCTCTTATCTTAACTTAGTACAAATGAACAATAAAACATAAAATAATTTTGTCTGCTATGAATTTAAGGGTAAAACATTTGCATTTTAAACATAACCTTTCCTATCATCTTAGCATTTATTCCTAGAGATGAGGTAGCAAGCAGTGTTGGTATTTCCTGGTAGAATAAATTCATCCAAATAATTAGAACTTAAAAAGAGAAAATGAGAGACAGAGCCTTGAACTGCAAACCTTATGTAGAATTAAATGCAACAATTCAAACATTAATAAATTAAGTGAAATTGTTCTCAAGGGACCAAACTAATAATTATTATTTATTTATTACATATGTTAACTTATTTTTAGAGAGTGAAAAACATTCCTGTGAGGGAAACTGATTGGCTGCCTCCTGCACACCCACTATGAGAATTGAACCCACAACCTTTTGGTGCATGGAGAGACAAACAACCAACTGAGTAACACTGGCCGGGGCTCAATTGCTATTTAAAAGAATCTTTATATATATATATAATTGATTTTTTACAGAGAGAAAGGGACAGGGAATAGAAAGTTAGAAACATCCATCAGCTGCCTCCTGCACACCCCCTACTGGAGATGTGCCTATAACCAAGGTACATATTCTTGACCAGAATCGAACCTGGGACCTTCAGTCCGCAGGCTGACGCTCTATCCATTGAGCCAAACCAGCTTCAGCAAAATAATCTTTATTCAGCATTGTGTTAGTCAAACACTTCATGAAAGTTATTGTGTTTTTTTTAAAGTCACCTTCATTTTTGTCCATTGTTCAAGAAAGCTTTTAGTGGGTCTTTATTTGAAAAACAACTATGATATCTTTTTATTTCTTTTTTAAAACTGAGCTGTTAGTTGCTCTGAAAGCTGTGAATCTCTTTAGTTTGCTGTTCTCTTTGATAAGAGATTTTTTTTTTCCTTGCCAACAATTTCTTCTTTACCATTTCTGAAAGACCAGTCTTGTGCTTCCATGTAAATATAGGATGGAGAAAATTAGCAATTTATTTGTATACGTCTGTCTCTTTTAGGAATAACACTGTAATTAACAACATTATAAAAGGAAGCTTTGTCCACAGACCTTAGTATCAGTATCATTTCCATAGTATTAGTACCAATGTCTAAAGAATTGCAGAGTCAAAAGGTATGAACAAGTTAAGATTTTTAATGTGTATTGTCAATTATCTTTTTCAATAGGTAGTACCAGGCTATCCTTACATTACAGACTTGATTTAACAACACTTTCCTAAATACTAATGCACTTTTTTTTATTAAGATATTTTCAATTCTGAAAAGTTAAAAAAATGCTGCTTTATATTATTTAATCTTTCATTCCCTGATTGTTAATCAGAGCTTTTATTTTTTAAGTAGAGTTGTTTTTCATTATTCACAGTAGTTATAGTCTGAAAAGTTGCAGTATCACTAAATTAGCCAATACTGAACCATTGCTCCTAGGGGAAACACAGGGTTATGTTCTTGAGAGCCTCTGGTCACAACAATTTCATCAACCAATCAATACATAACTTTATTTTATGTGTGCTTTAGTATAAACATATCTTATTAAATATAAATTGATGATTCATTAACATGGAATTCATGGCCAATAGTGCTATGACTCATGCCTGAACAAAACTTACTTAACACACACATTGTTCCCTAAGGCACACTACAGCATTCTTGGGTTTAAGAACACACGACAGCACTTCAGCACTACACTTGGGGGCCATTTTAAACTGTGACATAAATCACCAACAAAAAGCACAAAAATGAGAAAAAAGTAGTACTAAAAAGCCTATAAAAAGAAAATGTGTTAAAAGGATCAGAGTAGAAATAAGAAAGTAGAGCATTGCCTTGTTTGACCTCATATGGGAAGATAGTCAAGTTGTTGCCATTCTGAGCATATCCATGAAGGAATGCAAAACAAACAAATAATAAATAACAACAACAAAAAATTAAGAGTATCGATTTTGGAATAAAATTAATTTTAGCAGGTAAATAAATTCACAAATGTGAAATTTGGGAATAAAAAAGATAACTGTACTTGTCAATGATTGGCTACCTCCTGCATTCCCACCCCCCTACACTAGGGATCAAGCTGGCAATATGGGCATGTGCCCAGTTTAGGAATCCCATCATGACCTCCTGGTTCATAAGTCCATGTTCAACCACTGAGCCATGCTGGCTGGGCTATTCTTCTTCTTCTTTTTTTTTTTTTAATTTACCTTTATGGTTGAAAGTGTTACAGATGTCCCCTTTGTCTGTTTTTCCCATTGACCCCTTCCACCTTGCACCTTCCCCTCCCAGACCTTTACCAAACTATTGTCTATGCCCAGGGGATATGCATATATGCATATAAATTCCCCAGTTAATCTTTCCCCCAGCCCCCACTTTCCCTCTGAAATTTGTCAGTCTATTCCATGTTTTTATGTTTCCAGATCTATTTTGTTTATCACTTTATTTTGTTCATTAGATTCCATATATAAGTAAGCTCATATGACAAAAAGATCCTGACTGGATTTTTTTTTTTTTGCTTAGCATAATACTCTCCAGGTCCATTCATGCTGTTGCAAATGATACGAGTTCTTTCCTTTTTATAGCCATGTAGTATTCCATTGTGTAAATGTACCATTGCTTTTGTATCACTCATCTGCTGATGGAACTTGGGCTGTAAATTTTGTAAATTGCACTGCTATGAACATAGGGGTACATGTATTCTTTCTTATTGGTGTTTTGGCTTTCTTAGGATATATTCCTTAAAGTGGAATCACTGGGCCAAATGGGAGTTCCATTTTTAATTTTTTAAGGAAATTTTGTGTTGTTTTCCACCATGGCTGCATTCCCACTAGCAGTGCACTAAGGTTCCCTTTTCTCCATATCCTTGCCAGCACTTGTTTGTTGATTTTCTGGTGCTGCTCTTTATCTTTGTTTTCCTATTGGGGTTTTAGAGTCCTTATTTGTTTGTGCAAGTTCAATATACACTAAACATATTATTTTTGTTACATGTTTTTATTCCAATTAATTTTTATGTGTTTTGATTTTTTTTTATATATATGTACTAGAGGCCCAGTGCAAGAGATTTGTGTCCTTCAGCCCACCTGCACCCTCTCCAATCTAGGACCCCTTAGGAGATGTCCGACTGCCAATTTAGACCTAATCCCACAGGGTTCAGGCAGTCAGACATCCCACTCACAATCACGGACTGCTGGCTCCCAACCGCTCGCCTACCTGCAAGCCTGATCACCTTCTAACCACTTCTCTGCCAGCACCTAAATGCTCCCCTGCTGGCCTGATTGCCCCCAATTGCCTTCCCCTGACAGCCTGGTCACCCCTAACTGCTCTCCCCTGCCAGCCTCAGCCTGGTCGTCTCCAACTTCCTTCACCTGCAGTCCTGGGTGCCCCCCGCCCACAACTGTCTTTCCCTGCAGGCCCAGTGGCCCCCAGTTGCCCTCCTCTGCAGGCCTAGTCACTCCTAACTGCCCTCCCCTGCAGGCCTGATAACCCACAACCACCCTCCCCTGATGGCTATTTTGTGGTGGCCATCTTGTATCCATAAACTTGCTAGCATTCTAATATTTAGATATGTCAAATACCTGATCTAGATTTAACATTTATAAACATATTTTTATTTGAATGATAATAAAATTGTACCATGTATCAATCTATAACTTATATAATGAATTTCCTATTTATTGGAGGTTCTCCCCACCTCACCCCTGTATCTGTAGTTCTGATATAAGAAGTTCTAAGGGACATTTAGTGACATGGATAACATGGGAAGAAAATACAATTCTTTTTCTGGTGCTTACTTAAATATTAACACTAGCTTGCTGTGGGACAGTGAGGAAACTCACTATCCCTTGATAATATTTTAATAGATTACTTTTTATTTTATATAAAATAAAATTAATATTTGTCATTTTTTTCAAGCTGATATAATAAGCATTTGGTAGCACTATACTTTACTTCCAATTGTGTATTGAAAATGTGTGATTTACTAATTCAAAAAAGAAAACTTCACTTAGTTATGTATATGTAGAAAAAACAGTAATGCTTTATATTCTAATGATAAAAATTCATTTAATTTAATTGGAATCACAATATAAAAGCATAATCAAAAGTTATATAATATATATCCTTCTTGTCTTCAAATAAGTCAATTGTTTCAATAAAATCATCAAATGAATGCAATTCTAATTATACCTAATCAAAAATAAACTTAAATACAATATTTCAGTTACAGTTTTTTCCATTCTTTTTCAAAGATTGGTAGTAAAATTTTCTACGATAGAAATTATGTAAAGCATAAAATTACCCTAGCAATATAACTACAGAGGTTACTTTTATCTCCATAATTTGAAATACCACACAGAAAGCTTTCAATGTTATCTTATTATCTACTGAGTCTCCCAAGATATGAATAGAAATCTTTGCTAATCTTATCTTTTAACTTTTGTTATAAATACCATAAGGAAGAATATTAGGAAATAAAAAATTATCCAAAAATCCTATAAAAATTGATTGGAACGTATTTAAAAATAATAAAATCACTGACAGTATCTATTGATTGAACAGATATAATGTTAGAGCAAATAGAAAAGTCATTTTGCCTTGCCAAAATCACAATTCGTAAAATAATTCTGGTTTTTAAAAATAATAAAATCAGTTTTACATATTCTATCTTTTGTAGTAAATATATTTTACAATTTTATTTTATTTTAAAAATTTGTATATTAATGTTTGTATGGGTAAAATTTTAAAATAATATTGAAACATTTCTAGTCTTAAGAACCTAGGTATGATTCTTAAATCACTGATTATTATGAGTACCCTAGAGGCCAGAAACTAAAGTGGGACATTTTTTATTATTGATTTTCTTTTATTAACTAATATTTCAGCTAGAATAATATGTGTCAATGAAAGAAATATGTAATTTTTAAAAAAATTTGGTTGGAAGATAATGGGGCCTTAAAATTTTGTCAGCTTTACAAATATAAGATTGAGATTTAAAAATAACTTGTTTTTAAATAAAGCAAGATAAAATACCAAATCATGAGCTATATTAAAAAGAAAATAAAGTAGTGAAATACCAACTTAAAAATCAACTTTATGTTCAAGCAACTTTCAATTTTGGATTTGTTGGTGAGGAAAAATTTTTTTACCCTTCTATATCCTTTGGCTGATCTAAAAAATTAACAGAAGATGTTAATGAGAGAAGAAAACAAATTTAATTTTGCATGAATAGGGATCCACAAGAATGTGAAGGTGTATAGACAAGCAGGCACTTCTGGATTTTGTGCCATCCAGAGTTAAGAAAAGAATAAGGGTCTGGGGCTTCAAAAGGAAGTTAATTCATCTAGAGATGGAAAAGCGCATGTTTTTAATCTTTTAAGGGAGAGAAAGGGGGTGAGATATAGAAATAGCATTGACGGGAAAGAATCATTGATTCTCCTGCAATCCCCCACTGGGGATTGGGCCCATCATGCAGGCATGTTCCCTTATGGGGAATGGAACTTGACCTCCTGGTTCATAGGTCAATGTTCAACCACTGAACCACACTGGCCAGGCGGAAAAGCACATAGGTGATAAACAAATGTTTGCTATGTCATGCAGGGTCAAATGGACACAGTTTGGACTTTGAACAAGTAGACCTTGCTTACCTCCCCCTGGTCTACCACATACAGCTCATCATTTTCATAACAAAGTTACATGTCTGGTGATAGCTCCCTTCCTGGAATAGGTCCTCTATCTAAATTATTTAAGGCAATTTTGGCAGAGGTAAAAAGCTCTTAGTTAACCTTGTATTTAAAAAGAAAATAATAATCAGCCTAAAATAATTCTCATGCCAAAGTAACATATTTTGGGATGGCAAAATCTTGCCACCCCCCCTTACCCCCTAACAGTGAGGGAGAAGTTTGGATCCCTATGGATTCTCTTATACTGTACTCCCAACTTTTTACTTTCACTTCTTTCACAGTAACCAGCCTTCTTTTACAGGAATAAGGGTGATGCCTCTTGAGATGGCCTTGCTAGCCTTATTTCTGAATATTTATACATATGAAACATCTTATATAGTAAAACAAACACTTTAATTTCAGTGCAAGTTCTATACAAGTCTTAAAGATGAAAATGTATAGGTATTCCTAGAAAAGCCATTCCCATAACATTATGTTATATAATAGCATTCTAAACAATTTTTCAGAGAACAAAGTTTCAGTGACTTTCCAAAATGCATTTTTGGACATGTTCAATAAAAATCTGTTTATTACTATTTAAACCAGAGCAAAACCAGTGCTTTTTCAGCAATGTTGATAGAGCTGAGGGTAAGCTTTTTCTGTCATAAACAGTAACACGAGGGGGTCTATGAACTAAGTCTGAGCTATAGAGTCCAGAAAATAATTTCTTAAATAGTCAAACACAAGCTTTGAAAACAAAAATAAAATTGAATACTGCACAAAGTTTTTTAAAGTGGTTAGATTTATAGAAAAAAAGTTTAGAAATATAAAAAATATATATTGGTGATATGCCTTCCCCTAAGCATCAAAATATCATATATCTAGGATTGAAATGAAACATTATCTTAGTATATGAACTGCAGCTCACCTAAGAGGTACATCAATTTCTGCCTATGTTGTGAAGAGACACGGGGATATATATTTGAGTGATCTACAAAAACTAACAATCTTGTTAATCTCAGATAGGTGAACAGTCTTAATATGGTAAACATTCTGCCACAATTGTTAATAATTCTACATTATTTATGGAATATTACTCAGTCCAAATAACATGCTTGACATTATGTGTTGTTGTTGTTGTTGTTGTTGTTGTTTTTATTTTATTTATTCGCTGACTTTTCACCTTATCTTGTCGGTAGTGCTGTTACTATGCCTCCACTTAGCAGATAAGCAAACAGCTTTACAAAGGTTCAAATTCATTGTTTTATTTCATAAATTGAGCTCTTACTAATACAATTTAGTGCTAATAGAGAAATTATAAACTCAAAATCCTACAAAGAACAAGTACACATTGTTAAGGAGTGAGAAAAATTAGCTGTGTGGTAACCCTCAGTGGGAGAAATATGTCAAAACTGGCTGGCACTCTTCTCAACCAAAAGGGGAAATAACAACTATATTTTAGCTGATTTTTTTGAAATAATTCAGGTCCTTGGTTTCAAGAAAATTTAAAGACAGAAATACATCTAGACTTTATACTCTTGATTTTTTTTAATTCTAACAACTAATTAAAAATAACTGTAGAGCAAATAAAATGTTATCTCAAGCTGAATCCAGTAGATAAGAGAAAATATAATCAATAAGAGCATACTTTTTATTCCACTTTAAATCATTAATTCAAGTGAAGTCATTTTTTAAAACTATTATTATTTAGAAGTGAAGTAATGGAGCTGGGTTCCCCTCTTTCCTCTATGGACAGTTCAATAAGTACCAGTCTTAAATAGTATCCTGTTGACATATTCCAGTCTTCCTAAGAATTTCACAGCACATTTTTTTTATTGATTTTTAGAGAGAGGAAAAAAAAAAGAGTGATGTGAGAGAGAAACATTGATGGGTTGCCCACCCCCCCACCCACTCCAACAAGGGATGGAACCTGAAAACTGGATGTGTGCCCTGACTGGGAAGTCAACGGCAACATTTTGGTGCACAGGATGACTCTCCAACCAGCTCAGCCATACCAGCCAGGGTTCTCATTACATTTTGAGTTTATCTTGGTCTTATATATGTCCTTTTATCTCATACAAATCTTCCTCCCTCCCTCCCTCCTTCCCTCCTCTCTCTCTCTCTCTCTCTCTCTTTCTCTCTCTCTCTCTCTCTCTCTCTCTCTCTCTCTCTCTCTCTCTCTTCTCTTAGCAAATTAAGAGGTCATTTACTACAATAAACCCATTTGAAAACTGACATTAATTGTCTGTCAGCCTAACAGATTCTGAAGCTGTTAAGGACCTTATGATTAGTTTACTGAACTTTCTGCTGTTGTTTTTCAAACAAGTTTTGTCATGAGTAAGGAGCACCAAGTAAGAAATGAATCAGTTAAGAACTAGTTTAGAGGTTAACAAACATTCCAGAGCAAAAGGGTGCTGTCTTCTAAGTCCAAGCAATATATTAAGCATTACAATCTTTAAAGAACAATGAGAAGGTAAGGGGGGAATAAATATTATGCTGACAACAAAAAAGCATAAAGGAATGGTTCTCAATGGAATTGACAGGCTCTATGTCAATGCTGAGTGTCATTAGTAGAAAATTATTTGCTTATCAATGTACTCCTTTGAAAAACAAAAAAAAAAACATTTTGCTACAACTGAAAAATAGTCCAATAGCAATTTTGTGCAGTTTAAAAATAGTATTTTACATTATATATTGCTTGTTTATACTATTTCTATTGGTTAATATTTATTAAAAAATACAGGGTTTCTTTCCAAAGAAAAGCTTCCAATTCAATTATCTTTCTTTCACAGCTGTAAATTTTTAAGAATCGAACAGACTTACTGTTTTAAAATGTTGTCTATTGAACAAAAAATCATAGGCATTGGTGAAGAAGTGCAACTTTAAGGAAAAACTTTGCCTCTTGTTTCAATCAGCTGCTGAACTTTCAAAGAGAAAGAGTACTTGTGTGTGCCAGGAGCACACATATTCATTTTAATAAGTTGATCTGTGAATTACTGCCACAAGTAAAACAAGCTAATGTGATGAACTACTCTGAGCTAGCAGCCAAGAAGTGGCATTGCATGAAAAAAAAAATTTAAATAATTTTCCTCTCATTAACAACACACTCATTATGTGTATTACCTTTATTGTTTTTTTTGTGTGTGTGTCTTAATTCTTTTTTTAATTAAATCTTTATTATTCAGATTATTACATTTGTTTCTCTTTTTCCCCTCCATAGCACCCCTCCACCCAGCTCCCACCCTTCCCTCTGCCCTTACCTCTCTCCCATTGACCTCATCCATAGGTATATGATTTTGTCCAGTCTCTCCCTGTATACCCCTCACCCCTTTCCCCCTGAGAATTATCAGTCCACTCCATTTCTGTACTCCTGATTCTATTATATTCACCAGTTTATTCTGTTGATAAAATTTTTAATTCACTTAATTTTTAGATTCACTTGTTGATAGATATGTATTTGTTGTTCATAATTGTTAATCTTTTACCTTTTTCTTCTTCCTCTTCTAAAATAGTACCTTTCAGCATTTTTTTCATATAGTACTGGTTTGGAGTTGATGAACTCCTTTATCTTTTTTTTTATCTGTAAAGCTCTTTATCTGCCCTTCAATTCTGAATGATAGTTTTGCTGGATAGAGTATTCTTGGTTGTAGGTTCTTGCTATTCTCACATTGAATATTTCTTGCCACTCTCGTCTGGCCTGCATCGTTTCTGTTGAGAAATCAGCTGACAGTTGTATGGGTGCTCCCTTGTAGGTAATGAACTGTTTTCCTCTTGCTGCTTTTAATATTCTCTCTTTGTCTTTTGCTCTTGGTATTTTAATGATGATGTGTCTTGGTGTGGTCCTCTTTGGATTCCTTTTATATGGGGTTCTGTGTGCTTCCTGGACTTGTAAGTCTATTTCTTTTATCAGATGTAGGAAGTTTTCAGTCATTATTTCTTTAAATAGGTTTTCAGTATCTTGCTCTCTCTCTTCTTCTGGCACCCCCACAATTCTGATATCAGTACGCTTGAAGCTGTCCCAGAGGCTCCTTACATTATCTTCACATTTTGGATTCTTTTCTCTTCTTGCTTTTCTGGTTGAATGTTTTCTGCTTCTTTATATTTCAAATTTTTGACTTGATTCTTGCCTTTCTCTAGTCTGCTATTATGACTCTGTATAATATTTTTTATTTCAGTCAATGTATGTTTAATTTCTAGTTGGTCCTTTTTCATCTCTAGCTGGACCTTTTCCATCTCTAGTTGGCTCTTTTGCATCTCTAGTTGGTCCTTTTTCATCTTCTCTTGCCTCTCCCTAACTTTATCCAACTTTTCTAGGATATTCTTGAAAAACCTTATAAGCGTGGTTTTGAACTCTATATTCAGTCGTTTGTTTTCCTCCATTTCTTTTGTTTGTGATCCTTTCCCTTGTCTCGGCATTTTCACTATGCCAGGAGAACTTCTGTGTTGGATTCAGCCTTATGATACCAGACTTGCAAAACCACAGAAGCCTCTCTATTGAGCTTGGGATGGGTGGAGTCTCAGGGCTTAAGGGACCGCCTTGCCTTCCAGTCGGCCCTGCCCTCCAGGGCCCCTGAGTCTCACGTGACTGGGTAATTCCTGGAGCGGTCCTTGTGCGCGTGCCCTCACAGTGCCTCTAGACTGCTGCCTTTCCAGCTCCAGGACCACAGGAGTCTAGGTCCCCAGGGTTTCACCTGAAACAGGGGCTTAGTGGAGTCAGAAGTGGCACAGTTGGGAGGGTCTGTCTCCTGCCCACTCGCGAAAGCCAGCGGCACAATCAGCAATCTGTCCTCTGCGCAGTGCCGTGGGTGTTACCAGACCTCTGATCTTTTGCGACTCCCCTAAATTTCCATGCACTTCTCCCTTTTCAAAGTCCAAACTCCCCCCGTATGAGTTTCGGCTGAATCCGGGGTTTAGTGTCGTAGGATAAGGGGTTCAATGCCATTGAGAGTCTCTGTCTCCTTCCCGCCAGAGAAAGCCAGCCAAGTACTCCAGCACCCGCTCTCTCCACGCAGGCGTCTCTGTACCTCAGCTCTTTACAGCTCCTCTGGGTCTCTGTGAGCCCCTCTCCTTCCCTCTAGCTGTAGAACTTCCACTCAGCCAGCTTTCCTGTGGTTCTGGATGATGTCCGTTCTGTCTTTTAGTTGTAGTTTTGAAATTGTTGTGCGAGGCAGCAGTGTGTTTACCTATGCCGCCATATTGGATTCTCCAATCTACTTCTATTATTTATCGCAAAGAACATTACTTTGTTAGATTGCAAGTTGATTCTTTGGATGATTGTGAAAGAAATTGAATTAATTTAAAACTTTCAAGTCATATAATTTACAGATTTGTGCATAATGTAGTATAAACTTTTTAAAAGATATTTAAACTTGAATTTTCTCAATTACTGCCACTTACTGCATCATAGATAATAAAACAACCAAAGTAAAAAATAGTTTTAAAATTGAATCTAATAAATATTGAAATAAATTAAAATGGTAAAAATAGCATTGCCTTTAGTTTGCTTTATCATAAGATAAACATGATGTTCTGGCCAATGTTGCTTAGTGTGTAGAGCATCAGCCTGCACATCAAAAGGTTTTCTGTTCAATTGTCAGTCAAGGGCACATACCTGGCTTGCAGGTCGACCCCTTACCTGGTCTGGGTCCTTTTGGGAGGCAACCATCAATGTGTCTCTCTCACATTAATGTTTCTTTCTTGTTCTCTCTTCTGTCTCACTCAACCTCCCTCTCTCTTGTCCATTCTCACTAAAAAGCAATAAAAAAATATATACCCTTAGGTGAGGATTAACCAAAAAGGAAAAAATAAATAAATAAACATGTCAATATTGTAAGATTAACAATAATGGATCAACATATGGTTGACATTCAACACTTGTGCTGATAAATTAAAAAAACAGTCCATTTTGTTCATTAATTAATAATTTATAGAAATAGTTTTTTTCATGGCATCATGATTTTTAAAAGTATATATTTTTATTGATTTCAGAGAGGATGGAAGAGAGATAGATAGACACATCAATGATAAGAGTGAATCATTGATTATCTGCCTCCTGCATGCCCTTTACTGGGAATAGAGCCCACAACCTGGGCATGTGACTTGACTAGGAAGCAAACCATCACTTCCTGATTTAGGTCCACACTCAACCATTGAACCACACTGGCTGGTACCATGATTTTTAAATAATGCTTTAAACAAGCTAAACTGAGTATCCTTAACCATTTAAATGGATCAGTATATAACATTTTGATTTGATATTAACTTGGTAGAGCTAACTTAGGACCTAAAACATTAAAACATTCTTGGATTAACTGATGTTTTGAATTATAGCCAGTGGTACATTCTCTTTCATTTTCCTAGACCAGTGGTCGGCAAATAGTGTGTCGTGAGCTACATTCTGCTCTTTGGCCCCTTGAGTGTGGTTCTTCCACAAAATACTACATGGGGGCACAGGTACAGTGTGATTGAAGGAATAACTTAATTAAATTAATAACAATGTACCTACTTATATAGTTTAAGTTAAAAAAATTTGGCTTTCAAAAGAAATTTCAATCGTTGTACTGATGATATTTGGCTCTGTTGACTAATGAGTTTGCTGACCACTGTCCTAGACTATTGAGAGATGAGTTGATTTACCTTTTTCCATGCTTTTCCAACAAACAAGTACCAATCTCATATAATTGCCTTCCATTTGGTCATATTTGTAACAGCTGTGGGCAACAGACAGCAACTGAGACTATTAGGATTTCAGAGCTCACCTCATTGCTATTATGGTGGCAAGAGATACATGGGGACAATAATATTTTTAGCTGTAATACTTCATTCCCACCTACTCCTCCTCTGTTCTTCCATTGTTCAAAGGAGGGCTGATTTCTAGTAAACCTTTAAGCCATGGTGTATGACTTGTGCAATATAAGCTCCAAGAGTCTAAATACAAGTTTATTTTAGAAATGTATTTGCTCTTTTCTCTCTAGACATGACATAGTTATATGAGATTTACAATCCAACTAATATATGTGTCACATTTACTAATTTATAAGGTTCTACTACCACTAAGGTAACTAAAGGAGAAGAATACAGACATGTATGAGAGTGACAAGGCTTGGATTCATCTTTATTTATTTTCCTAATGCACAAAGCTTTATTATTTAATTTGGTTCAATGCATGGGAGAGGGTTTCAGGGTAGTTAAAAGAATGGCACCCTGGCCGGTTTTGCTCAATGGACTTAAGGGTCCCAGATTTGATTCTAGTCAAGAGTGCTTGCCCAGAGTTGCATGCAGGAGACAGCTGATCAATAAGTCTCTCTCATCATTGATGTTTCTATCTCTCTCTCTCTATCTCTCTTCCTCTTTGAAATCAACAAAAATATATTTTTTAAAAAAGAAAAAAAGAATGGCTAGTAGTTTCTGGAAGAGGCTCAGGTAAAATCAGACACCAGGGGAATACAGAGGGGCCTCTCAAGGCCTCTTGCTCCAAAGGCTCCTAATCATGCTTGAGGTTAAGCCTTTCGAAGAGACAGTTGCCCAGCCCATGGTAGGGGTGGGCATCCTGTGGAGGTGAGTCAGGTGCCATCCATCTTCTTGATGCGTTTCACCTGCTCACCCTGGAAATGGTTCTCAGGGAAGTCACTAAATAATGCTTAAAACAAGCTAAACGGAGTATATTTAACCATTTAAATGGCTTAGTATACAACATTTTGATTGAGGAATTGCTCAGGTGGAATGAAGGGCCTGCAGCTCCACAAGGGCCTGGTTCAGGTTCTTCTCCAAAACTTGGTACCCTGAGTTTTGCCCACTCATCCTGGGGAAGCTTTAGCACATCCTGGAAGAAAATACGGCCACCTCATTGGTTTATCATCTTAAAGAGATGCTTGGTGCCCTCCTGTCTCTTCTCTGCCAACTCCCAGACATGGCCCCTGCCCTCCAGAGCCAAACCTTCAGGGTCGAAATAGAAGCCCAGAGAGAGGTAGGTGTGGGAGGCCTGCAGATGCAGGTTGGCCAGGTGATTGACTGCAGCCTCCACCTTGGTAGAATAACTCTGATGAATTTGGGATGTCATGGCTGTTTAGCAATGAGGAGTTAAGGTAGAACACAACAACACAGTGTTTTGGCTGGTCCTGGAGGTAGTTCTGAAGGTGGTAACAGGATAAGACACAGGAGAGTGGTTGGAGGCTGGAAGAAAGGGCGTTCCTGGATCTGTTTCTTCCAAACACTGTTGAAGCAAGAGACAAATCCGGATCCACCAAGGGCACTGGAAGAGACTTGGATTCTTGATACAATCCTGTATTAAGTCATTATGAACCTTGGCAGTTCATTTAACCTCTTTGAAATGTAGTCTTCTCCACCTTAAAAATGAGTATTTAATATCTACATATATTCTTCCCTCATAAATTTTATGATACTAGATTGCAAAGACATTAAAAAAGTTGCATAGCTTTGTGGATTTTTAATTTATGTTTGGTTAAAGCTATTGTGTATGGCATCTCCCATAATTCAGTGAAATGCATTTAAATCATGACTAGAGAATCTTGTGAAACTGTTTTTATATGCTCTATTACAATTACCATGTAAAAGCATCATTCTCTTTTCTGTAGAGACTCTGAGGCAAAGAATTATTATCATACATCATTGATGCCAGGATCCCACTTTGGAGATCACAACCTTTTGGGGAATTTGATATAAATTAAACACATTCAGTCTGGCTTAGAGAATAGAAGATAATTTATTAATGTAATGGGTTTATAGAACAATAATAAGTAACATACTATCACTTCCTAGCAACTTATATAATAAAGATCCTGAAAAAATTAATATAAGAAAAAAATGCCTTTCTCCCTGTTGCCATTCACTTATTTATGAATTTGTGCATTCATTTTTCATTCATTCATTCAAATATATAATTTATTGAGAAGTCTAACTTCAGTCTCACCCAAATAAATATAAATCAGTTTTACTATTTTTTGGTCATTTAATTCAACTGTGCTCTGTCAAATATGCCTTTTCATTTTCTTATTAACATCTTAGGAAGATCTTATGTTTTTTTCATTTACTTTATGTTGTCAAAAGCCTGGCCTTATCCAAAACTACAATTCCATATCATAGTTAAACCTCTTTTCACTTTTCCCTTTTCCCAGCATATTTCAGGCATGTGACTTTAGGGAGCTGAAATAAAGATGGGCATAGTCTATGAATTGATTTCCTCCCCAACATTAGCACTTGATGAAGCAGGTAATGGTTTTGTTATAGAATCTTTCCTTCTCTCTTTTATCCCTTTTCTAAAATTGATATTTGAGAGAGATTCGGAGACAGATAGATAGAGAAACATTGATTTGTTGTTCTATTTATTAATGCATTCATTGGTTGATTCTTGCATGTGCCCTGACTAGGGATCAAACATGCAACTTTGGCATATCAGAACCAAGCTCTAACAAATTAAGTCTCCTTGCCAGGACTTATGGAGTTTTTTTCTTTCCTGGTTGTGGTAAGGGTAGTGGAAATGGATGGGAAGGCAAGGAAAACAGGGATATTTGATAACTAGTCATCTATAAATGGCATAGTGTTTTCCCTAGGCCTGCCCTGTGTTGATCTGGTTGCATCTTCCCCTTGTTGTCTTTGACAATGGAATGCTCTCTTCAGTGTTGGTTTTTGCACTTTGCTGTGGTCCTCTAAGTCAATGAGGCCTCCCACAGAAAAAATCAGTGCCATTGCTTGGTTCCATGAGAGTCCGACACTCATTAGATATCTATCCCAATGTTTTCTGCTCTCTTTAGAATTTGTTGTCACCTTATGTTTCTAATTTTAGGTTCAAGGAAAAGCTACATTTATTATCCTGTTACCAGAGGTGATTGAGCACTTGCTTTATGCTAGGCACTGTACCTTCCATTGCAATGTTTACTCTTGACTCAGCAGCATTGATCCTACAAGGTTCCTTTCTATTTCTCCTTGTGAGCCTTTAGACTAGATTCTGGTAATATTTGGTTTTATCTTATTTTTAAATATATTTTTATTGATTTTTTACAGAGAGGAAGGGAGAGGGATAGACAGAAACATCAATGAGAGAGAGACATCGATCAGTTGCCTCTTGCACGCCCCCTACTGGGTATGTGCCCACCACCAAGGTAAGTGCCCTTGACCAGAATTGAACCTGGGACCTTTCAGTCCTCAGACCTTTGCTCTATCCACTGAGCCAAACCGGTTTCAGCAATATTTGGTTTTACATGTTAGCATTTGGCTTCCTTTGGGGAAGTTCAGCATTAAGATATATAAAATCTAGGATACTGGATCATGCAACTGGTTCCCAGAGTAAATGCCTCCCACCAGGAAAGAAAGAAAAATAATTAATATTCAGACAAAGCCACATAGGTGGGGATCAAAATATCTCATTGATGACATAGAATAATAATGTTACCCATTCATAGTTGAGAGTGTGACAGTTAACTAGGTAAGTAATGTATTCAATATTTCAGTTTCAAAAAAACGTTAGCTAAAATTATTGAAGGCTTCAGAAAATATAGATGAGGTTCCAGTGCAACCTGAGTCACTGGAACACTTTTCATTTCACCTTTTTATTGAACATAACACTTAGATGCTCCCAGTTCTAAATTCATCACTTTTTAAGTAATAGAACTACACACTAAGAAATAATTATACATACTTCTTCAACATGTAATAAATATTTCCTACCATCTGGAATGTTTATCTCAAATTATAATAGTTTTTAAAAATGTGGTATATTTGGAAGACTCTCTGAACTTAGAATTTAGAGTTCAGGTAAACATGAGTTTAAAGTCCTGCTCCTTTATTTACTAGAATGTAATATCAGGCAATTTAACTGATCCTGCAAAAACCAAACTTATTTGTAAAATGGTGGCTACTGATACCATTTGTTAGTTGTTGTTGTTTTTTTTCTTGTTGTTGTTGTTGTTTTAGGAAAGCAAATGCCCACATAGATGTACACTCACTTATTAAACCCACCATTTGTCCCATTGAAATACAGTATTCACAAAAGAGTGGTTTCCATTATTAATATCAATATGATATGGTGCCTGGTGTGTAAATGCATCCACATAAATTAATGTGTTGGTATAAATTGTTTGATCTACTCATGTTTTGTCTGCATTTTAAAGAGCTGCTCCTGTAAAGAAAATGAACTGGGGTGGTGAGGGGTGGAGGTGAGTAGGAAAAGATTAAATGAAGAACTTACCTGCATATATGCATAACCCCTGGACACAGAAAATGGAAGTCTGGGGTAGTTGGTTGGGAGGGGTGGCGGGGCAGGAGAGAAGGAAGGGTTTGGGCTAGAAGGGATCAAGTGGAAAAAATGGGACACATTAGTAATACTTTCAACAATAAAGGTAAGTTTTAAAAAAAGACTATGTTATGAGCATTTTCAGTCAAAGAATAAATTACAAATATTTATTAAGAGCCAAATATGGGTGAGACACTATTTTAAATGTACCTAGGCAAGTCCTTAAAATGTTTTAAGTAAGTTTTAAAATATTAATATTTTTACCATTGTGAAGTATTTAGAGAATTACTATTTTCTTTTTTTATATACACATTTATGTTTTATTTTGTAAACTCATTTTTTAATCTTTTTTTAATAAATATCTCTCTATAGCCCCTCTTCCTCCCCAGCATACCCCAACCCCCCAGTGTCAATCTTCATTGGTTATGCTTATATGCATGCCTACAAGTCCTTTGATTGATCTCTTATCTACCTCACCTAACTTTAATCTTCCTGCTGTAATTTCACAGTCTGATGCTTTACTACCTCTGTATCTATCCTTTTGTTCATCAGTTTATAATGTTCTTTATTACCCACAAATGAGTGAGATCATGTGATGCTTCTCCTTCACTGACTGGCTTATTTCACTAAGCATAAGGTTCTCTAGTTGCAACCAGGTTGCTTCAAATGGTAAGAATTCCTTCTTTTAATGGCAGCATAGAATTCCATTGTGTAGATGTACCACAGTTTTCTGATCCATTCATCTTCTGATGGGCACCTAGGCTGTTTCCAAATTGTGGCTATTGTAAATTGTGCTGCTATGAACATAGGGGCACATAATCCTTTCTGATTGGTGTTTGTGATTTCTTAGGATACATTCCTAAGAGTGGGATTACAGGATCAAATGGGAGATCCATTTTTAGTTTTTTAAGAAAACTCCATACTGTTCTCCACAGTGGCTGCACCAGTCTGCATTCCCACCAACAGTGCACAAGTTTTCCACTTTCTCCGCATCCTCGCCAACACTTGTCGTTTGTTCATTTGTTGATGATTGCCATTCTGACAGGTATAAGATGGTATTGAATTGTCATTTTGATTTGCATCTCTCAGGTGATTAGTGACTTTGAACATGTTTTCATGTGTCTCTTGGCCTTCCTTCTGTCGTCTTTGAAAAGGTTCTATTTAGGTCCATTGCCCATTTTTTTATTGGATGGTTTATCTTACTTTTATTAAGTTGTATAAGTTGGCTGTAGATTTTGCAGATTAAATCTTTATCAGTGATATCATTTGCAAATATGTTCTCCCATACAGTGATCTTTCTTATTGTTTTGTTGATGGTTTCTTTTGCTGTGCAAAAGCTTTTTATTTTGATGTAGTCCCATTTGCTTATTTTTTCTTTAGCTTCAATTGCCTTTGGAGCAGTATCAGTGAAGAAGTTCTTTCAGCATATATCTGAGATTGTGCTGCCTGTGGACTCCACTATAATTTTTATGGTTTCCTTTCTAATGTTTAAGTCCTGTATCCATTTTGAGTTTATTTTTGTATTTGGTGTAAGTTGGTGGTCCAGTTTCATTTTTTTGCATGCATCTGTCCAATTTTCCCAACACCATTTATTGAAGAGGCTATCTTGGCTCCATTGAATGTTCATGCCTCCTTTGTCAAATATTAATTGAGCATAGTGGTTTGGGTGGATATCTGGGTTCTCTATTCTATTCCATTGGTCTATATGTCTGTTCTTGTGCTAGTACCAGGCTGTTTTGAGAACAGTTGCTTTGTAGTATAGCTTGAAATCTGGTATTGAGATCCGACCTACTTTATTCTTCTTTCTCAGAATTGCGGTAGCTATTTGTGGTCTTTTTTTGTTCCAGATGAATCTATGAAAAATTCTTTCTACATCTGTGAAATATGTCGTTGGTATTTTAATGGGTAGTGCATTGAATCTATAGATTGCTTTGGGTAGTGTGGACATTTTGATGCTGTTGATTCTCCCAATCCATGAGCATGGTATGCTCTTCCATCTGTTAACATCTTCCTCTATCTCTTTTTTCAGTGTCCTGTAGTTTTCTACATATAGGTCTTTTACCTCTTTAGTTAGGTTTATTCCTAGGTATCTTAATTTTTTTGGTGCGATGGTAAATGGGATTTCTTTTCGAGTTTCTCTTTCTGTAATTTCACTATTAGTGTATAGAAATGCCACAGACTTCTTAGCATTAATTTTGTATCCTGCTACAGTGCCAAATTCATTATTTAAGTCAATTAGTTTTGGAATGGAGTCGTTTGGGTTTTTTATGTACAGTATCATGTCATCTGCAAATAAGGACAGCTTTACTTCTTCTTTTCCAATTTGGATGCCTTTTATTTCTTCTTCTTGTCTAATTGCAATGGCTAATACTTACAATACTATGTCGAACAGGAGAGGTGAGAGTGGGCATCCCTGTCTTGTTCCTGTTCTTAGGGGAAATGGTTTTAGTTTTTGCCCATTGAGTATGATGTTAGCTGTGGGTTTATCATATATGGCTTTTATGATGTTGAGGTATGATCCTTCTATTCCCACTTTGCTGAGAGTTTTTATCAAGAAAGGGTGTTGGATTTTGTCAAATGCTTTTTCTGCATCAATTGATATGACTATGTGATTTTTATCTCTCAATTTGTTTATGTGATTTATCACATTTATTGATTTGCAGATATTGTACCATCCCTGCATTCCTGGGATAAATCCTACTTCGTCATGGTGTCTGATCTTTCTGATGTACTGCTGGATCTGAATTGCTAGAATTTTGTTCAGGATTTTGGCATCTATGTTCATGAGAGATATTGTCCTATAATTATCTTTCATTGTGTTGTCTTTATCTGGTTTTGGTATTAGGGTAATGCTGGTTTCATAGAAGGTGTTTGGAAGTGTTCCTTCTTCTTGAATGTTTTTGGATAGTCTGAGGTAGATAGGTTTTAATTTTTCCTTGAATGTTTGGTAAAACTCTCCTGTGTAGCCACCTTGTCCCAGGCTTTTATTTGCTGGAAGCGTTTTGATGACTGCTTCAATTTCTTCCATAATTATTGGACTATTGAGATGTTTGGATTCCTCCTCATTGAGTTTTGTTTGGAAGTTTATATTTTTCTAGGAAAATGTCCATTTCTTACAGGTTGTCCAATTTGTTGGAATAGAGTTGTTCATAGTATTTTTTAACAATCCTTTGTATTTCCACAGGGTTTGATGTTATTTCTCCTATTTCATTTTTTATTTTGTTTATTTGGGTCTTCTCTCTTTGCTTCTTGGTGAGCCTGGCTAGAGGTCCATCAATCTTGTTTTGCCTTTCAAAGAACCAGCTCTTGGTTTTGTTGATCTTATGAATTGTTTCTCTGGTCTCCAAGTTGTTTATCTCCACTCTGATCTTCACTATTTCCTTCCTTCTGAGTACACTGGGCTTTTCTTGTTGCTTTCCTTCTAGCTCTTTGAGTTGTAGCGTTAGGTAATTTATTACCATTGTTTCCTGTTTTTTTGCAGTAGGCTTGTAGGGCTATGAACTTCCCTCTCAAGACTGCTTTCACTATGTCTCATGAATTTTGTATTGTTGTGTTGTCATTGTCATTTGTTGCCATGATGTTTTTTTTATTTCTTCCTTGATCTCTCTGGTTACCCAGTCATTGTTTAATAACATGCTGTTTAGTCTCCATGTGTTTGATTTCTTTCTATTGTTTTTATTATAGTTGATTTCCAGTTTTATGCAACTGTTATCTGAGAAAATGCTTGATATGACTTCTATCTTCTTAAATTTGAAGAGACTTTTCTTATGACCCAACATATGATCTATCTTTGAAAATGACCCTTGTGCACTGGAGAAGAATGTATATTCTGTGGCTTTGGGGTGAAATGTTCTGAAGATGTCAATTAATTCCATCTGGTCTAGTGTGTCATTTAGGATTGATATTTCTTTGCTTATATTTTGTTTAGAGGATTTGTCCAATGGTGACAGTGGGGTTTAAAGTCTCCTACTATGATTGTATTGCTGTCAATCTCTCCCTTAATATCCTCCAAGAGTTTTTGTTTTTTTTTTTGTATTTAGGTGCTCCTATATTGGGTGCATATATGTTTACCAGAGTTATTTCTTCTTGTTGGATTGTTCCCTTTAGTATTATGAAGTGTCCTTTTTTATCTCTTGTGATGTCCTTCACTTTTAGATCTAATTTGTCAGATATAAGTATTGTAACCCCAGCTTTTTTTTCATTTCCATTTGCCTGAAATACCATCTTCCATCCCTTCACTCTCAATCTGTGTGCATCTCTTTTCCTGAGGTGGGTTTCTTGCAGACAGCAGATATATGGATCATGTTTTCTTATCCAATCGGTTACCCTATGTCTTTTGATTGGAGCATTTAATCCATTTACATTTAAAGTTATTATTGATAAGTACTTATCTGTTGCCATTTTTAATCCTTACCCCGGATTTCCTTCTTCGCTTCCTCTTTCTTTTTATTACAGCAGACCCTTTAACATTTCTTGCATTGCTGGTTTGGTGGAAATATATTCCCTTAGTCCTTTTTTGTCTGTGAAGCTTCTGATTTCACCTTCAATTTTGATTGAAAGCCTTGCAGGGTACAGTATTCTTGGATTCAGACCCTTCCTTTGCATGACTGTGTATACTTCATTCCATTCTCTTCTAGCCTGATGAGTTTCTGTTGAAAAATCAGTAGCTAGTCTTATGGGGTTTTCTTTGTAGGTAACTTTCTGTTTCTCTCTGGACGCATTTAAGATTCTTGCTTTGTCGTTGCTGTTTGCCAATTTAATTATAATGTGCCTTGGTGTCAGTTTTGTGGGGTTCATTTTGCTTGGGAGTCTGTGAGCTTCTTGGTTTTGTGTGGGTTTTTCCTTTCCTATATTGGGGAAATTTTCTGTCATTATTTCTTCAAACAGGTTCTCTAATCCTTGTTCAGTTTCCACTCTTTCTGGAACCTCAATTATGCGGATGTTTTGTTTTTTTTTTTTCATGTTATCCCAAATTTCCCTTAGGCTCTCCTCTTGCTTTTTAATTTTTTTTCTAGAACCTGCTGTACTTGGATATTTTTTCCTACCGTGTCTTCTAGCTCACTGATGTGGTCCTCTGCTTCTTCTAGTCTGCTTTTGATGCTTTCTATTGAGTTCTTTAAAGCAGTGATGTCATTTTTTATTTCTTTGTGCATTTCTTCATGCTTCTTCTTCATTTCCTCTTGGTTCTTACTCAGATTGTCGATTTTGTCTTCCATTCTTTTCATCCACCTTATGATCATTTCTCTGAACTCTTTCTCTGGCAGGCTTATTTCTGCTTCTATTTTATTTACTTCCTTTTCTTGTGATACCTGCCTATCTGTCGTATGCCGGCTTTTTCTTCTTCTGCCCATGGTTTTTCTTCTCCGGGTGTCTGGTTATGTAGTTCTCTCTTCTACGTTGATTCAAAGGTACAAACTACTACACGACCAGGTATAGCACACAAGGCAGTGAACAGAAATGTATTCACGATGTTAATAATCACCAAAAAGGTGACCACCAATGAAAGACAAATTAGGGGTAAGTAGAGAAAGAAGAAGAGAAAAATGAGGGAAAAAGAAAGGAAAGAAGTGCCCAAATCGGATTGGGAGGGAGAAAAAAAAAACTAAATGAACAAAAAAATAAAATAAAATAAAGGAGAAGAAGAAAAAGAAAAGAGAAAGATAAACAAAGTCAGAGAGAAAAGAAACCGGATAAGAGAGAAAAGGGGAACAAAATATAGATGTCAGGAGAAAACTCCAATAGAACAGTCACTAATCCTAATAAAGGCCAGCAACCAGTACCTAGAGATTAACACAAACTGCAAATAACAACTGGTATCGAGGGAGGTGAGGGAAAAGAGAGGTAGAATATAAAGCAAGCAAAAAGCAAAATAAAACAAGTAGAATAAGCTAAAACAATCTCACAAAAAATTTTAAAAAATCAATACAATCACTGTTCAGGCAAATACAAAAAAAAGTATATAGAGAAAAAACAACTTTTTGGCTAGTGAAGACAAGAAGGGAGAGGTCATTATGGACTTGTAGTAGGGTATTTGAAATTAGATATCTAAGTGGGGTGAAATTTTAACCAGGTAAAGAGAAAGAATAGGAAGAATCTAAAGTTGGAAAAGGGAAAGTGAAACAAGACAACAAAATGGGGAAAGTTAGGCGGAAAGTGTTGGCATAAAGGTAGAGTTGAGTTGGAGTAAAATTTTGCTAAAGGAAAGATGAAAATAGAATATAAAACTCTAATCCTGAAGTAAAATAAAGAGAAAACAAAATGACACTTGTCTTTTTCCAAAAAGGTAAAAAACTAGTAGTAATAATACTAGTTGAATGTAACCAAAATTTAATAATTAAAAAGGTAAAATCAATTGAGGTGGAAAGAAAAAAAATAGTCTTTTAATTAAAATATGTAAAAATGAAAAATAAAAAAAAATAGAATGGTCATTCACTTCCACTATTATTCTGCTTGGCACTCCTGTTTCCCAGTAGGTAAGGTATTGCAGCTCCCTGTGTTGCACTATTGACATTTTAATCTCTTTATTCTTTTGTGGTTATGCGAGAGTCAATTTGTGTGTCATCCACTGGGTGGCAGTGTTTTGGAATTGATCTCTGAGGCAAAGCACAGGACCTCTCTAGGCTGTGCTCAGATCCTGCTACTCTGTGGTTCTCAAAGCTGGTTTGTGGGGATTTTGCAGCCGGGACACTGTAATAATTCCCAAGCTATCCCTCTGCCTCAGATAAAAACGAGTCGTTTTCCAGAGCTTCCCTCTGTCAACAGCTCGGAGAGTTGTACACTTAGGGATCACACCCTGCCCACCTCCGCAGACCTCTCCAGAGGCAGCTTTCCAGTAGCCAGGTTCCCACAGTGTGCACGTCTCTGTTCTGAGGGGCAGGAGACCTCACCTTATCTCAGGCGAAATCTGACCTTTCTGTGTGCCCTGTGGATCTCTGAATCCACCGCCCACATGTCTGCGCAGATTGGAGAGCGGTGTTCTGGGTCTCCTGCTGTTCGGTGAGTAATTCAGCCTCAGTGTTCAGACCACTGACCTCGCAGACATCCACCTCCCACTGCAAGATGGCGAGGTCTCTGAGTTCGCGCTGGTGGCTCCGGCCGACAAAAACCATGTGGCAGTGGGGCTGCCTGGCCAGGAGAGCCCCTTCCAGCAGTTCTCCGCCTTCTCCTGGAGGATAACTGACTCTTAACTTGCCAACAAACACTCCCTGTGCGACTCTCAGCTGCTCTCTCTCCCTCTGCCCAGCAACAAAGCTCCAGACACGTCCGTCTATTCCGCTGCCATTTTTTTTTCTCGAGAATTACTATTTTCAATGTCCCCTGAACTTATGTTTTTAGATGGAATCAAATATTATTATTATTTTTTTAAATGGCCTTTGAACATTCGGGAACTAAGCAGCTAAATACGTTTTTAATGAAACCTATTTTGATGGCTACTGAAAATATTGATTAGTATCTTTAGTAAGAGATAAGGAGAATATCATATTAAACATACTAGATTTTTCTCCTTAATTAGTATGCAGTATTTATGTTTGAGGTTCGCATGTTAACTAAGATGCCCTGGTATTATAGAGTTGGAGGTAATAGCCTAAAAAAAAATAACAGTTGGGAAATCTGAGCATCAGTTATAGATGAACAGTAAATTCTTAATGTACTTTAGCAGATATTTAATGTTTCTTTACTATATTTTTAACAGTGCCTAAAATAAAAATGAAAGAGTATCACTTGACACTTACAGTAATTTTCTAAGTAGATATTTACATTACCTGAATTTAAAGAAGCACTTTAGCATTTACAAGGATGCATGCAGGTCAGACATTGTCCAAGGGATCCCAGATTGGGGATGGTACAGGCCAGGCTGAGAGACACAGCCCCACCCATCCTGTACCCTGCACAAATTTTGTGCACCTGGCCTCTAGTAAGTGTAATAATTATCGAGTGAACCTAATCTGATTGATTGTATTTGATATGGACAGGCATGAAAGATATGTTTATTCTTCAAGGTCCAAGTTTAAATTAAATTCTCAGCTTTAAATGGCACAGAGGACACTCAGTAAATGAATTTCCATCCTTACTGACTGAGACCTTACAGTAAATCTTGAAAAAATGAGAAGGCAAGGGTAGAGTTGTTTGAGGAATGTAGCAGATATAGTTGCTTCATATCTCTCCTTGAATGGTCCTCCTCAAACAAGGAAGAGTGTCCTCATGAACTTTTAGGTCTTTCTGTGACCAGTGCAGACAGAGCATGAGTTTAGAGAAGAATTGAGCAAGGGAAGCCTTGTCTAACTAACAAAAGCCTTCCGAAACCGTGGATCAAAGGGCAGCTGGATGGCTAGGCAAATCACATTAACATTGAGAACAGATGCTCTTGTTGCTTTTTGAAGGTCTGTCAGGCACTTGTTCAATTCACTCTAATGCAATTTGGGTGAAATTAAAACAGTATGGTTTGACTTAAGAATTGAAATAGAGTAGAACTGGATTTTATCAAAATCTGAAAAAAATAAATAAAATAGAAATGGAAGACCCTGGTAAAAGTATACCACAGGCAGAATTCCTCAAGATCTCAAAAAAAAAAAAAAA
>JAAGEH010000393.1:43941657-44026968 GCA_011751065.1 Lasiurus cinereus
ATTGGTAACCAGCATTGTTACTTTCATGCATGAAATCTTAACATTTTCAGCTCTTATAGATTACACCCCACAATCTGCTCAAAAGCTTTTCCTTCAAAAGACTGCCCCCTTTCCTTTAAGTGGGTTGTTAGTGATTCCTTACTGTAGCTATTATTTCCCAATTGACTACATCTTCACTGAATCACTTGAAGCCAAGTTTTCCTTTATCCTTAGCATGTACCTCAATCCTTTCCAATTTAAAATCTTTGCTTTCTTAGACAATAGCTCTATGTGCTAACATGCTGGCCCTACAATGAATATCTTTCTCAGCATAGAAAAGGGAGGGGTCTGATGCATAATCTACCAATTCCTCACTTTAAGAGAGTATACTCTTTAACCCAGGAAGGTCAGTTAGACAAGTTTAATGCTTTTTATTACTTATTTGGTTGTTATGAACATGAGTGAGCAATGTTTCCATAAGTCTGTCTGTGTGGATTTAATTATGTCCCTTACCTTTGTTTGTGTCCTACCTCATCTCAAAAATCTGGAAGCCAGATGGAAATGCAGATGATTTCTTTAAACACTAAAATTAGGCGATTTAAGTGTTTTGTTCTATAAACATGTTTTTATATATAATATCATAGTTATAAACTTGAATAAAAATTTCTATTTTAATGGTTAAAACAAGTAAATACAGTATTTTTATACGTAATGCCATTTAATATTTTAGATTTTTATAGTAAATATAATGACAATTTAAAATTTGTTTATATAATATGTTTAGTACTCATAAGGCTCCCAATCTATCAGATAGGTACCAGAATGTGTATAATAACTTTAGGCCTTTGTAATGTATTTTAAGGCTCCCACTCCATGTTTTTCCCCCCTTTGTGGGTATTATAAATTTAATTTGTGTATTTGTATGATTTATTCTAAAAAAGATATCACAATAAAACTTTTCAAATCTTAATTATTAGTTTATTTGTCAGTTACAAACTTATCTATTTTACCAACACCCTCAACTCTCATAGTCAACTCTTCCTTTACCCAACTTTCCATTCAACTATAGTGGATTTAAGATTATACAGGACTACATAATATTCCAAGACTATCCAGAGGTTGAGAGGATATTGCCAGATAGTCACTTAAAGTATTAGAGGTTTACTCGTATATGTTATTCCATTTGCTCTGAGACTGTCTATAAAAGTCATGAAAGCCTGGCTGGTGTGGGTCACTGGTTGAGTGCTGACCTATGAATCCGGAGGTTCTAGTGTGTTTCCCAGGCAGGGCACATGGGCGGGGTTGTTCAGGAGGCAGCCAATCAATAATTCTCTCTCATCATTGATGTTTCTATCTCTCTCTTCTTCTCCTTTCCTTTCTGCAATCAATTAAAAAAAATAGAAGTCATGAAAAATCTTGATAATACTGATAACAATATAACATGTATGACTGTTTCTATTTTTTCAAAGTCCAAAAAATCCTTTTATGTTGTCTTAGAGGATTATACATCAGGCTGGCTATGGTTCTTGGGTGATGTCTTCTAACATAAGTTGCAAGGACAAAGCATGCTATCCCAAGCCATTTTGACATCGATGTTATTTTATTATTTTATTAAATTTTATAAAAGTGTCAGGGTGACATTGATTAATAGGATCATATAAGTTCAGTGTAGATTTTATGTTAAAAGATCTGTATATTTTACTGTGTTCCCACCACCCAAAGTGAAATCATCTTCCATCACTATATATTAGGTCACTCCCCCAGAACCTCTTCCCCTCTTCCCTCTGGCAACCACCACACTGCTTCTTGTGTCTGAGAATTTCAGTTTTATACTCCACATATGAGTGAAATCATATGGTTCTTAACTTTTTCTGCCTGACTTATTTCAGTTAGCATACTATTCTCAAAGTCCATCCATATTGTCACAAATGGCAATATTTCTTCTTTCTTATGGCTGAATAGTATTCCAATGTTTATATGGTATCTTTAGTGCTGATTGTTTACGTGAATGATTTTCTAGTACTTTCTGAGCAGGAACTGTGTCTTTTCATCTCTGGTTCATTGTACATTGTGTTCCCTAGTATGTACTATAAATATATCTGGTAATTGAATGAACAATGAGATGCATATGCCTCAATATGGATAAAAATGTTTATAAATATTGTACCTAGACATAGAAATTCAGTGTTACATAGCTAAGATACATTCATCTTAGGAATTCTAACTAGAATGGAGAAATTTTTTCCAGCATATTGGGTCAAGTTGTTCCTTCCTTGCTTTATATTTTGGTGTCTGATAGGCAGATTGCGGGATGATTTTGAAAGGGAACACTAGAATGAATACAAATCAGAAGTAATGAACATCATCTTTTTCTCTGTATGTCCTGATTTACAGCATAATATATGAATCTGAATAAGTGTTAAATAATATTTTTGAATGAATAGTCTTCAGTTCACTTTATAAAAATTGAAAGTCTGAAGGAAATCACCTATTGCATTTAGACTCTGTCCCACATTCTATTTCTCTGAAATTCAGGTAGATGAATATGTTATTTCTGTCACTAGAAGCTTTCATTTAACATCTGTGGTATATAAGTGGGTGCCTTTAATCTGCAAACCTTAATTTCTCTAGACCACATGAATAGCTACCAATAAGTCTCTTCTCATTTCCACACAGTTAATGCATCATTGGCAGCAACTGAACCATTAGAGTACAGGGCAATAAGCAATATTCTTATGATTGATACTTTTGATACCACCCTGCTGTTATTAAAGGAACTTACATTGACTGTCTACTCAGGGTTTCTGTGCATAAAGAGATTAATTGAATGAAAGAGGCTGGTTTATTATTGGGTCCTTTCTAGGCCACTGGACATATTGTCCAAATTTCCTCTTCTTGTCAGAATATTAATCAGATTGGATTAGGGCCCACCCTAAGGAGGCCTCCTTTTTACTTAATTACATCTTTAAAGACCCGATTGCCAAAATACTAGTACAGTCACATTCTGAGGTACTAGGCATTAGGCTTGCACATATTAACTTTAGAGGGCACAATTCAGCCCAAAACAGGATATACAGAGAATGTCTCATTCCTGAGGAAATATATGCAAAGTGAAATAATGTGTCTGCAATTTATTTCAAATAGTTTAGCAAAAAAAAAAAAGTGTATATCTCTCTCTTTCTCCCTCTCTCTCTTCCTTTCTTCTATCCTTTTTTCTTCTATTTTTAATTTGTTCTCTCTCCCTACTCTGTACCTCATCATTCCTTCTGCTTAAGAGCAACATTTTTAAATCTAGCTCTTATTATAATAAATCAATTTTTTGAGTCTTACGACTCTTTACTACTGCCAAGCAATCTTCTAAGAACTTCTCTTTTTTTTTTACTTTTTTAAAATAACCAAAACAGTCATATAAAAATATTTTTCTCCATCTTACAAGTAAATTAATGGAGTCACAGAAAGGTTAAGTAACTTGTTCATAGCTAATAATTATTAGAACCAGAATTTTAACTAAAGTAGTCTGTATCCTAATCTCATAATCTTAATTACCATGCCATACTGCACCTCTTAGGATAAAGTAAGGATTTTGTCTTACTCACTACTATATTATTCAATGAGAAAAGTTATATATTTTTTAAATTAAATCTTTATTATTCAGATTATTACATTTGTTTCTCTTTTTTTCCCCTCCATAGCTCTCCTCCACCTGGCTCCCACCCTTCCCTCTACCCTTACCTCCCTCCCATTGACCTCATCTATAGGTGTATGATTTTTGTCCAGTCTCTCCCTGTACACCCCTCACCTCTTTCCCCCTGAGAATTATCAGTCCACTCCATTTCTGTGCTCCTGATTCTATTATATTCACCAGTTTATTCTATTGATAAAATTTTTAATTCACTTAATTTTTAGATTCACTTGTTGATAGATATGTATTTGTTGTTAATAATTTTTTTATCTTTTATCTTTTTCTTCTTCCTCTTCTAAAAGAGTACCTTTTAGCATTTCATATAATACTGTTTTGGAGTTGATGAACTCCTTTAGCTTTTTCTTATCTGTGAAGCTCTTTATCTACCCTTCAATTTTGAATGATAGCTTTGCTGGATAGAGTATTCTTGGTTGTAGGTTCTTGCTGTTCATCATGTTGAACATTTCTTGCAACTCCCATCTAGCCTTTATCTTTTCTGTTGAGAAATCAGCTTACAGTTGTATGGGTGCTCCCTTGTAGGTAATGAACTGTTTTCCTCTTGCTGCTTTTAATATTCTCTCTTTGTCTTTTGCTCTTGGTATTTTAATGATGATGTGTCTTGGTGTGGTCCTCTTTGGATTCCTTTTATATGGGGTTCTGTGTGCTTCCTGGACTTGTAAGTCTATTTCTTTTACCAGATGTGGGAAGTTTTCAGTCATTATTTCTTTAAATAGGTTTTCAGTGTCTTGCTCTCTCTCTTCCTCTGGCACTCCCACAATTCTGATGTTGGTACACTTGAAGCTGTCCCAGAGGCTCCTTACATTATCTTCACATTTTTGGATTCTTTTCTCTTCTTGCTTTTCCAGTTGAGTGTTTTCTGCTTCTTTATATTTCAAATTTTTGACTTGATTCTTGCCTTCCTCTAATCTGCTGTTAGGTCTCTGTATAATATTTTTTATTTCAGTCAGTGTATTTTTAATTTCTAGTTGGTCTTTTTCATCTCCTCTTGGGTCTCGCTAACTTTATCCAACTTTTCTAGGATATTCTTGTAAAACCTTATAAGCGTGATTTTGAACTCTATATCCAGTCATTTGTTTTCCTCCATTTCTTTTGTTTGTGATTCCTTCCCTTGTCTCAGCAATTTCACTATGCCAGGAGAACTTAGTGTTGGATTCAGCCTTATGATACCAGACTTGCAAAACTGCAAAAGCTTCTCTGTTGAGCTTGGGATGGGTGGAGTCTCAGGGCTTAAGGGACCGCCTTGCCTTCCAGTCAGCACCCCCTCCATGGCCCCTGAGTCTCACGGGACTGGGTAATCCCTGGAGCAGTCCCTGTGCATGCACGCTCTCTTGCAGTGCCTCTAGATTGCTGCCCCTCCAGCTTCCCTGTGCTCTGGGACATATGGGTCTGGGTCCCCCGAGTTTCACTTGAAACTGGGGTTTAGTGGAGTTACAAGTGGCGCAGTTGGGATGGTCTGTCTCCCGCCCACTCATGAAAGCCAGTGGCACAATCAGCAGTCGGTCCTCTGTGTGCAGTGCCGTGGGTGTCACCAAACTTCTGATCTTTTGTGACTACCCTAAATTTCTGTGCACTTGTCCCTTTTCACAGTCCAAACTCCCCCTGTATGAGTTTCAGCTGGATCTGGGGTTTATTGTTGTAGGGTAAGGGATTCAATGCCATTGAGAGTCTCTGTCTCCCTCCTGCCAGAGAAAGCCAGCCAGGTTCTCCCACACCCACTCTCTCCATGCTCGCGTCTCCGTACCTCAGCTTTTTGCAGATCCTCTGGATCTCTGTGAGCCCCTCTCTTTCCTTCTAGTTGTAGAATTTCCACTCAGCCAGGTTCCTGTGGTTCTGGATGATGTCCGTTCTGTCTTTTGGTTGTAGTTTTGAAATTGTTGTGCGAGGCAGCAGTGTATGAGTTTACCTATGCCGCCATCTTGGATTCCAATTGAGAAAAGTTATATTTTTAAATTTTATTCTTTACTTTTCTCATTCTTTATTACATTTATTTTACCACAATTTGAATAATAAATATGTGAAGTTTTAGTTAACACGTTTATGCCTTTCTTGTGTTTTAGTCAGGATTGTTTAATTGCTAGAACACAATACCTTAAATCATAGTAACCAAAGAAATTATTAAATTAATAAATATACCAATTCTCAAGACATCAAAAAACAAAAATAAAAAAATAGTTTAAAGAGGTTTAGATTCACAAAGACAAAATCTGGAAATGGTTTTTGTTATCATGACAATCTTATCAGGATATTCTTCCCCTTTCCTCCCACAGTTAGCTAACAATTATAGACTCCCTGTTTCAAAAATCTCAAAAGAAATAATTTGATTAATTTGGGTCATTATTTTATGCATAACACATATATTGGTTACTCTAGGTTCCAATTCCTGTCCTTGCTGGTTAGGGAGGATTAGTGTGTGGCACATAAAATATGCACATGTTTCCCACAGTTAGCAAGAATATGGGAAGAAGGTCACAATGAATTGTGATTGGTAGAACCTATTAAAACTCAATGATTTGACAAGTTTAGTTCAGAGCTGTTTCAACCTTTGTCTTTATTATCAGAAATGCAATCATTTTATTCTATTTCCATAAGAAAGATTCACCTATCTAATTCAATACTATCCTTACTCTATTATCCCTATTAACACATCTGATTATGGACTATGTTAAATGCTTCACTGAGGTTTGTTATAGATTTTTAGAAGTACTGCAACTATAACTAAACACAGATTTCCACTTAAAATTATTCTCAAAAATAGTTAAGTGAGAAGGATAATATTTTTCATTTCAGTCCTAGTAAGTCTCTTGATTGTGGCCTGTCTGTTTTGGCCACTGCAGTATATTAGGTTGTTGTCCTCAATTATTCATCTGCTCTGATTATAGCCTCAACAAACCATTTGGAATAAGAATGGTAAGATGAGATCACTTTGTGTGGACCAATTGAATAAGTCACAAGAACAGAACCCAGCTTTCTATCCAAATAATTTTTAGTTATTTTCCCTAAATTCATTAGTTACTTTAAGCTTGCTCATTTGAAACTTACTAGTATGTGCCATATTTATGCTAAGCTGAATATAAACTCTTGAGATATCCCTACAGTTTATGTTGCATTGACTTGACATTTCACTACTCTATTAGTAAAAGTTTAATATGATTTACTAACTTGGAGATGTTAGTATGGTTTTATCTCTCCAAATATAAAATAAGAATTATCCTGGAATATATCTATAGAGATCTATCTCTTTTAAATTTCATATTTTTTTAACATTTATCCTTCTATTTTGTCATTCCTAAGCCAGATCTTTATTCAGAAAAAAATATAAATAGTTTTAAATATAGGATTTCACAAAAGTTTATTAAAATGTTACATATCAATGAATATTTTTCTTCTATTAGTGGCTTTTTACTTGATAATGCATTCATATTTTTTCAAAGAAATCTCAACATACTCAATTTATTGCTAGTTATAGCAAAGCTCTGCAAGGATATGAGAACCTAGATGGCAGAAAGGTGGCTCTTCAACTTTTATCACCATACCTTACATGAACCTGTTCATTACCAGAAGTTAGCAAGTGTTTGCTCCATTGAATTTTTACTGTGCCTTTTAGTAGCATCTCACTTTTTCTTCTCTCACCTAAAATTTTGAATTATTATGGAGTTTATTAGCTTTAATATGAAGGTGAGGCTCACCAGCTACATCTACTTGTTAGCCCTGAAATCAGAATCCTTTTAGCAAGCACTTATTCCTCTAGCAAAATAGCATTTATAACTTTAAACTCATGTATATAAAATCACTTCTATTTTTTATCATCACCTCAGAAACTCTCAACTAAAAGGAAGTAGAGCAGCATATGAAATATAAAGTGTGGAAAATTGGAAGGAGCAAAATATGTTCATGTTAAATATCTTCTACATACAAAACTCTACATCTAATTTAATTCAGCAAAATGCATTCTTATTGGGCATTATTTTTATGAATGTACTTATGAAGAATCCAGAGCCTAGAAGTTAAGTGACTGGATGCTCAATAAGTATTGTTAAATTAAAAAATAAATGAATAACAGTCTCTAAAGTTTGTACTACTTTTGCATATGCTATTACCTTTGTTCAAAAGGTGATTCTGAATTGCAACATCAAAGCTAATCAGATTCAGCATGTCATTCATTTCTAAGACAGGACAACCATCTTATAAAGCCCAAATAATATTAAAGAGCTAGAGGCAGGTCACAAGGCTGGAATCTAAACAGCAGCAGCTTTTAAGAATAAAATCAGGAAGATTTTCACTAGTTAAGGCTAGAAATACAGATAGCAGGGATTAGAATTTTAGAGCATGCACCAAAGCACAGTCCAACAGATTAAGACATGAGACCCAAATGTCTGATAGGGAGAGAAAGATACTGAAATCCTCAAATTTCTGGTCTAATTTATCTATTTTTGGCTTCTTGATTAATTTCTGTGTTCTCAGTCCATTTGCTTTTCAGGAGAGTTTTATGTTCTAAATGTGAGCTGACTATGATTTCAAAAGGGGGAGCTCTGATTAGCATACATGGTATATTAACATAATCTATCTCTGTCACACTTTTACTTTTGGCACTCAGTAAGTATTGGTTGGGTACTTTGGGATAAAAATTTGGACTTTATTGAGTAGGTACTTAAAAACTTGGAACTGATTTATAGCACCTGTAGGATCGATCACATGCAACCCTTGATTCTGAATTGTTTACAGTTTCATGCTGGGTACTAAACTAAGCACATCACTGAGTGTTCATAAATTGTAAGTAATATGCCTCATGATAAGTCACATTGTCTTTCACACAGTTTTACAAATACTTTGTAAAATTAACATACCTGAATTCAGTGTTCTGACTTTACCCCGTTACCTTTGACTTTAATAATTATACTCGAGTGAGCATGGGTTCTAACTAAAACAAAGAAATCTGTCTTTATTTATTTTTAAAATATATTTTGTTGATTTTTCTTTTTAATAGAGAAGAAGAGAGAGAGTGATAGAAACATGGATTAGCTGCCTTCTGCACACCCTCTAGTTACATGTCCTTGACCAGAATGGAACCTAGGACCCTTTAGTCTACCAGCTGATGCTCTATCCACTGAGCTAACCTGGGTAGGGCAGAAACCTGTCTTTAAAAATCTTCCCATAACTAGTGATTATGAGAGAAAGAGGAGGAAGTTAGTAAAGAAGAAAGAAAAAAAGGGAGTAAGGAAGGAAAAATGGAAAAAAAGGAAAGAAGGAAAGAACAAACTCAGATTATAGATTTTTGAGCATAATTAGATATGTGGTTATAAAGTATGCTCAAATATTAAAAAGCTTGTGAATCTGTTGTTTTCACTTTCAGTTATCAGTTTTGAAGCACTTTACATATGTGCCATCTCTATTTATACATGTAGGGATGGTGATGAATAATGTGTGTGCATCAATTAACCTTTTCAGGACATTAGAACTATGCCTACAATTGCTCAAATGCTCCAAAAACTCCAGTAGAAACTCCAAACTGCAGTGTTGTTATTGCTATTATTTATCAGACACAGCAAATATTTCATATACGATAAACACAATTGAATCCTTTTCCAAAAGCTTTTACTTTCTAATTGGAAAAGTAAGGTAGGAATATATACTGGTCTTGATATTTACAAATTATAGGTGAAATTCAATATAATTAGAATATAGCAATGTGTAGTCTACTATCTGTGTCATAATTTTAAAAATATAAGTCAGAGAACTTGATTAATTGAGTACAACCAATTTATATGATGCCCCATGGCTGTGTCTGCCACTGGTCCATAATCTAGGGGAAGTAGGCAGGATGGCAGATGCTGCAAGGCAAAGGAAGCTGGACTACAAGAGCTAAATCCTGTAGTGGGGGTGGGGAGTAGGGAACTCTCTCTTGAGGCAAAAAAAATAAAGAAAGAAAGAACATGAATTAGACAGATATTTCAAACTGAATTTTCTGACCATAGCATTCTGTATGTTATAAAGAATACCAATGTTGGAGACTGCTCTCTAGGTTCATGATGGACAATACAATTTATTTAGAATATCTTACATTAGTTCATATTTGTCTTTTAAGTTGCTGATTTTCATAAGCAAAAGTTGCTCAATACATTTGTTGTCAGTAGAACATTTGAGGTCTATTTCTCTTTTAGTGATGAAAGGTGTACCAGTTACCATTTACCTTAACATTGAATGCTTAGCAGATAAGATTTTTTTAACTTCAAATATTAGAAAACTCCATGTAAATCAGTTTAAGGAAAATAAACACTCTCTCCCCCAAAACAAACAAACAAACAAACATGCAAATGTAATGACCTAGATTACTAATGAAAATAAAAACTGGTGAATTTGACATTATTGAATTTAGGCATTCAAAATATGTTCCCAGAACCTGTACTTTCTCCATTTGATTTGCTGAACAAATCTCATTCAATGTTATGCTAATTACCAGTCCCCTGAACTGTCAATATCTGTTAATTTATTACTAAATGGAGGGACATTATTCACCTAAATAATTTGGGGCAGTACATCAGTCAGAGTTCCACCAGAAAAGTAGAACTAGTAGGGATTTATAAATATGCCTAGAATTCTCTAAGGTATGTGCCTATGGGGTTGTGGGTAGTTCTTTTAAGAGTCTTTGGGCAGGCGTTCAGGAAGAGCAGGCTAGAGGTCTTGGGCAGTGGCTGATGCTGCAGACCATAGATAGAATGTCTTCTTCCTCAGAGAAATCTTGGTTCTGCTTTTTACTTGTCAGCTGATTACATCAAGCTAACCCAGGTTATAGAGGCTAACCTCCTTTACTTAAAGTCAGCTGACTATAAAGAATCACACACAAAATATCTTCATCTAGGTTAGTGTTTGGTTGAATAACTGGAGACTATATTTGGCTAAATTGACATGTAAAACTGAATATCATAGGTACTGATATTGAAGAAGAAGAAGAAGAAAGAAGAAGAAGGAGGAGGAGGAGGAAGAGGAGGGAGAAGAGGGAGAGGAGGGGAGGAGGGAGAGGAGGAGGAGGAGAGGGATTAAAGAGAAAACAATTACCTAAGACATCCCTAGGAAATATTCTGATACAAGTGTAATTAAAAGAATCTGTTCTCTTTGAAAAACTAATTGCCCTCCATGTAAGAAACTGATAAGATTGTGACAAGAGAGCCATTATTGAATAGCTTAATTTTAAAAATTCTTTGACTACAACACTAATAAGAGCTTGTGAAAATACACAGCTTCTATCAATTAATAATATACAGAGCTACCCTACCAAACCATCCCTGAGCATTCATAAATGGTAAAATACATTTTTCTTCATTGATTTTGCTAAAAGCCTTAGAATTCCCTCTTGAGTTCTGAGAACCTTGTGCTGGGTAGGTGCTAAATAAAAATTTCTGGCAAAAACCAACAAACAGAAAAAGAATGAATAAGGAGGGGAAAGGAGAATTGGATAAAAATTTTTGCCATTATTAATAATGTTACAGTGAATAATTTAGTGTATTTGCTGTCTTTTATTTATGAAGATAAATCTTCAAGATAAATTTCTAAAACAAAGTTTGCTGGATCAAAGGATAAATGCATACTTAGTTGTAAGGTACTGCCTGAATTCCCACCATAGGAACTAGAGATTTCAGCAAGTACCCCATGTGATTATTGTACACAATAAAGCTTAAAAATCACTATTTTAGAACATGGCTATTTACTTTTCTGAGTATCAACTCTCTTGTAAAAATAATTGCACCAATAGGAATACATATTTACTGGCGTACCTGCAAGTTTGTCCAGCCCTACACAATTGTTTTTCGATGGAAACTTTGAAGCTCATACTGGTCAAGAAATCCTGTCTAGACACATCTCACAATTAACAAAATGTATGTTTTTCTGACTGGATGAGAACAGTTATTTCCTTTCACCAGCTTCATTTGTCCTCTGTCTGTAGTCGTGGTCTCACTGAGCCTATCTTTGATCCTGCATTTCTGCTTAAAACTAAACCAAGAAATTGGGATATTGCCACTTATGAAGAAGTTATCGCTTTATTGGACTTTTGCATTATTTTTTTCTATGTATAACTGCCCTTCACAGCTAGGAAAGTGAACATCAAACAAAGAAATTCCTTTTTTATAGTGTGATTTCATCCGAGTAATATGATTTTATCATCATTGCAATATCATTGCACATTCTATTCCAACAGCTGAGATGTGCACACAAGTATAAACAATAAATGATATACAAGAAAACTATGCTGTAGTTAAAGTTTTATTTTTCTGCATATAGGTTTTTTTTCTTCTATTTAGAAAGAATTTTAAATAGAAATTGATAGTTCAGCTAACTGGTAATTAGCATAGCAGTGAACCAGACTTGTTCAGCAGTCTACAGCTTTATGGATACTTACCTTAGCTGCTTCTGAGACAGCCATCTGTGTTATTTCAGCTTAGAGAAAAAATGTTTTATAAACTAATAGGATGTTCTTAAGTGTGAAAATTATGTTATACATCTCTGCATATTTCAAAGAGCAAGTTTTTGACATCTAATATATTACTACAAATATTCTACTATTTCACATGAATCAAATATATTGAGCATGAGATTTTGAGTACTGACCTTTGCAAACTGATCCTTGAAGTAGTACTACCATTGGTTATAAAAAGTAATATGCCCAAACTGTAAAATTCATTTTTTTTGTATTAAGTAGAATGACAGCTTGAGATCTCACAAGACAGGTAGACTTCCTGTGAAAAAGCTAAAAGTAAAATATAGTAAAGAAATATGTTTTATGAAAGTTATATTGGAGTGCAGATCTCTACTCATACTTATCCCCACTTAATATTAACTATCAAATATTACTGCTTCAGACCCCAAAATATTTCTTAACTCAACTCTTTCCCATCTCTACCCCTGTACTAATGCATAACGACCAAACTAGAATCTCCTTATCTACTCTCTCAACTCTTTTAGCCCTATGTTCCCCACAAGGCAGAATATTGTATTATTATTATTTTTACTATAAGGAGATTTATTTGTTTCATCTGTAACCGTATGTATGTGTTTACTGCAGCTATAGAAATATTTTTTTTTAATTTTTATTAATGTATTACATGTGTACATATCTTCCCATTGCCCACCTCACTCCCATGAATGCCCTAACCCCCCAGTGTCTTGTGGTATGCTTATATGCATGAATACAAGTCCTTCTATTGATCTCTTATCTACCCACTTCTCCCTAATCTTCCCACTGTAATTTGACAGTCTGTTTGATGCTTTACTGCCTCTGTATCTATCTTTTTGTTCATCAGTTTATAATGCTCTTTATTATCCATAAATGAGTGAGATCATGTGGTGTTTTCTTTCATTGACTGGCTTATTTCACTTAGCATAATGCTCTCCAGTTCCATCCAGGTTGCTACAAATGGTAAGAATTCCTTCTTGTTTATGGCAGCATAGTATTCCATTGTGTAGATGTACCATAGTTTTCTGATCTAGTCATCTACTGACGGGCACCTAGGCTGTTTCCAAATATTAGCTGTTGTAAATTGTGCTGCTATGAACATAGGGGTGCATATATCCTTTCTTATTGGTGTTTCTAGTTTCTTAGGATATATTCCTAGCAGTGGGATTACTGGGTCAAATGGGAGTAGGACCAACCTGGAATCTCCTTATCTACTCTCTAAACTCTTTCAACCCTATCTTCCCCACAGGGCAGAGTATTGTATTTTTAACATTCATGTTGATTTAATAAATACCCCACTTTATAGAAATCAAAGAAGCAAAACTTTTCTTGGATTCTAAATGATGGTAGTCTACACTCCTTAGGAATATATCCAAGAGCTATTGCAATATGATATATGGTATGTAGGTAACTAGAAATGAATATTGAGAAATTGCCATTAAAATTAGCCCTAGCCATTTTTGCTCAGTGGTTAGAGTGTTGACCCTCAGACTGAAAGGTCTCAGGTTCCAATCCTAGTCAAGGGCACATACTTCAGTTGCAGGTTCCCCAGCCAGCCGCAGTCAGGGCACATGCGGCAGGCAACCAATAGATGAATCTCTCTCATGATGATGTCTCTCTTTCTCCCTCCCCTCTCTCTTCTTCTCTCTAGAAATCAATGGAAAAAAATATCCTTGGGTGAGGAAAAAAGAAAATTATTCATACAAAGAAATACCAAATTTTACCATGAATTAATTATAACTTTTCATAAGTTCTCCAAAGGGTAGTCAGGTATATGCAAACTGAGACAAAATGATAATTTATTATTAGCTAATAGGTCCAAAGTAGAATACATGTGAGCTATGCTGGATAATGTGGAAAACTAGCTTGTTTTTGTTAGGGTCACCGAAGGAGGAATACAGGAAGCCAAAGTGGTAAGGAATTATAAATTTATTAGGTCATCTGGATACCAGATGGGCTGAACCCCAAAATGATACCAGCACCCGGGGATGGGAGTCAGAGGTTTTAAAGTACTCTAGGCTGGATTTTTCTGAGTGGAGAATTCTCTGGGCAGGTCTGGATTCTGGGAAGGTTCCAAGGGGAAAGATAATGTTCTTAGCAAGTAGAATGTGGTCTTAGCAAGTGGAATGTGGTCTGAGTGAAAGGGGATGTCTGTTGTGAAGTGGTCTAAAGGTCAGTTCTTGCAGGAGGAGGTAGTGATTCAATTATTTGATCAGACTTAACAGTTGTCCTATGCTACACTGGCCTTATCCATATGTGTTTCACCTTTAATTTAATTTCAACTCTGAATCCTAGATTTTATTATCCAATATGAGGAATTCAATTCAGAGCCTACATACAAACATACACACACACATAGAGAACTGAACATGGACAGACACATGACTAGGTTCTGAGCATGCAATGCTAAATAAAGCATAGATGGCCTTTGTTTTCTTAGAGGTTATAGTCTACTTAGTAAATGTATCTTTTTTTTATTTTATTGATTTTTCACAGAGAGGAAGGGAGAGGGATAAAGAGTTAGAAACATCAATGAGAGAGACATGCCCCCTATTGGAAATGTGCCCGCAACTAAGGTACATGCCCTTGACCAGAATCAAACCCCGGGACCCTTCAGTCCGCAGACTGACGCTCTATCCACTGAGCCAAACCGGTTTTGGCAGTAAATATATCTTAAATATATTATTGTCTTTGGGTGGATGTAGTGTGTGTCTGTATCAGTTTTATGCAAGTAAAATAAAGAAGGATGTTATAAAAAATACAGATGCTATGAGATTATATTGGGAAAATCTAATTGATATTGGAAAAGGAGGAATGGTCTTTTACAGTAATTGATATTTCGGTTGAAAGTTAAAGCCAAGATTGAAATAGCATGGCAAAAATTACATTCTAAACTGGGGGACAGGATATGCAAAATGCAGAAGGGAAAAATATACATGGGTTATTTAAGGAACTGAAAAATGGCCATGGTATTAGAAGCATAGAATGATACGACTAGATGGCAAAGGTATTAGAGTAGGGGAATCACACAGAGACTAGATCATGCTCACCCTTGTAGATAATGTTAAGAATGTGAGGGTTTATTCTGAATGCTATTGGCAGTGAATTCCTCACTTAAGTACTCCATTGTTCCTTTCTGCCATCTTTATCTCATAGCTCCCTAACCAAGTTCTGCATCTGCACTGTGCTCAGGTATTCTTCCCCTCTTATCATCTCCCTCCCTACCTCCTCTCCTTAGCCACATTAGCACAACTTCCCACTAGTTGAGCTCCACACTTTTTGGGTTAGATTTTTGAGAGAAAGGATCCCGGTGATTTAGCTCAGACTATGATCTGGTTTTGTTTGTATTACCTGTTCCTCATTGGTCTAGATATCTCTAAATAGGAAGGACAGAGATGATATTGACACATGGGGCTGCCCCTCTCAGGAACAGTAAATGGTGGGGCAGGATTAGAGAAATATAGAAGTTGAATGGGTCAGCCACACTGACTGACATGTCTAATAAATGTACACTTTCAGGGAAATCATTAGTAGAAATTATTCCAGAATATAGAGTAATTGGCTGAGAGCGGGAATCTGTATGTCATTTAATTTCTGTGTTTATGTGTGAATTGAAAACCAAGTTCAAGAGAGATTTTTTCAAATAATGAAAGCAAAAATCCCCAAAATAAAAATCAGTAAATATATCTTAAACGTTCTTAACTAGACTGAAACAAATAGTTTATTATGTACATCCCTTAAGTAATGGGAGCTGATATAATTTGAATTTAAACCTCTTACTCCGAAGATTAACTAATCTTTCAGATTTGCAATTGCATTTTAGGATTACAGTACTAAATATTTAATATTATTACTTTAACTTTGAATATGCTTTAATTGCACCATATGATTTGAAAAAAAATGCTTTTTGTATACACAATGGAATAAAAATACAATTGTATTATTGTTGATATTGTTTAGATAATAAGTTAATTTCAAAAACAAGACTTAAAAGTAAACTTTCTAATGCAATTCTTGCTAAGGAAAACACATATTTTCCTGAAATGTAAACAAATACAGTTGTCTACATCATCACATGGTTAATGAAAATGTGGGGTTTATAAGCCTTAATCAAATAATGATTTTTTTTAAATCTGGCAATATATGACCCCTACTTTTATGTCTCATTCTTCTCTCATCTACTTCCTCATCAAAATCTTATGTAATGTTGCTTTAATACAGTTAAAATGTATGGTACAGGATTTCATAGTGAGAACCCTCAAGGTTTCTAAATTTCACATTAAGCTATATCCAAAATGTTAGGAGTAAGAATGAGGACAGGAAACCAGAGTTGACTCTGGAGTTCATGGATGTGGACTGGACTCTGATGTGTTTAAATTAACTTATGTCCTTTTGACAAACTACATAAACACAAAAGTACATCATTTAAAATGAATATCTCTAGCAAAAGTTAAGTCTTATTTTTATCAGCTTAAAAAACACGTACTTTAAGATGTTGGTGTGTGTAAAAATTGGTTTGCTTTAGTGTGTAGGAACAATGGGAGCCATGACTATAGGCATGGTGCTCTATCACTGTCTCTGAGTGCTCCCTTTTTGACTTTTGATTTATGTCAGGCAAGTTTGCCAACAATAACCTAAGTTTCTTACTATTTTAAACTATATAAATATATCTTTCTAGTAAAACAAGGGCTACTTTTATAATCAACAAAAATGTCAGATAAAATCAGTTTCCCATATCTAATGAAATGATAAACTATTTACTATAGATACTGAATTATAAGAATAGTGAACTGGATGCATAATAGAAAGTTTGAAAGAAGTCTTTTTGTTCTTTATAAATGCACTAGACACCCAGTGCACAGATGTATGCATAGGTGGGGAGCATGGCCTGTGGGGATCAGCCTGCTGTGGGAATGCCCACTCACCCTGGTCAGCAGAGTGGCCGTGGACCCATCCTCTGAACAGCTGTTTCCATTGTGGGAGCACCGCTCATCTAAGTCAGCAAAGCAGCGCTTTGGCATGCCCACCCTGGGAGCACACTGACCACCAGGGGGCAGCTCCGGTGTTGGGCATCTGTCCCCTGGTGGTCAACACAAGTCATAGCAACTGATCAATTGGTCGTTCTGGTCATTCCAACATTCAGTCAACGAGTTTTTATATATATAGATTGTTAAACATCTTAGAAATGGAGACAATAGTTGGGATATACTTGAATTTTTATTTATTTATTTTTGTTAATGTGAATCAAATGGAATGACATTCAAAAATAAGTGAAAAACAAGAGTATAGAAATCTCAATTTAATTTCTCCCTGATGCTAGAGAATAAAAGATAATTGATACCACAGGAGAGAACAGGGAGAGAAGATATGTCAATATTTCAGTCCTATGGGGATGGGACTTGGGACAGATCTGAGAATGATCTCACCATTCACAGGCAGAGTGTGGCACTTGGGGCTCTGATATACTAGAAGCATCATGATATACCTGGATCTTGGGGAGAAGAGATGCTGAAAGAGTGACTGAGGACCCTGGAAGTTAACAGAGTTAAATGTTCATAAAACACTGAATTAGATAGAATAAATAAGATTCCAGACTACCATTTCTATTATGGGATTTCTGGAGTTCAGCACAGGTTTACCTAAGGTTTCTAAGCCCAGGGGCAGTAACAATAAATTACAAAATTATTGCATTTTAGTTCAAAAGGCATAACATAATCTATTTTTGAAAAAAATAAAAATAAATAACTCAAATTAGGAATATTCTTCAAAGCAACTCATATCTTCCCTTTAGAAATGGCAACATCAGGGATAACTGAAAGGCTTTTTGTTCAAGATTAAAGGGATATATCCTTTCTAATAAAATAATAATATTTAAATTGGCCATATCTCTGCTACACCCACAAGCCTTGCCCACCAGCCAATTAGGAGTGAGTAGCAAATTAACCCAAACAAGATGGCTACAGCCACAGAGAGAGCAGGAGGGAGGCTTGGGTTGCCTCAGCGATGGAGGAAGCCAAGCTTTCCACACACCCTGGTGGGCCCAGGCTTCCGCTTAAGGCTACAAAGTTTCAATTGTAGAAGATGAATAAATTCCAAATACCAGGGTCTATGCTTGGTCGCTGGGGGGATGGCTGGCCTGCAAACAATCATAGGCCCCTTGCCCAAGCTGCCCCAAACCCCAAGGGGACCCCCACTCTGATCTGGGACACCCTTCAGGGCAAACCAGCTGGCCCCCACCCATGCACCAGGCCTCTATCCTATCTAATAAAAGAGTAATATGCAGATTGACCATCACTCTGATACACAAGATGACTGCCCCCATGTGGACACAAAATGGCCACCACAAGATGGCCAGGAGGGAAAAGCAGTTGGGAGGGATCAGACCTGCAAGGCAGGGCAGTTGGGAGTGATCAAGCTTGCAGGGGAGTGCAGTTAGGGATGACGAGGCTGGCAGAGGAGGGAAGTTGGGGGTTACTAGGCCTGCAGGAAAGGGCAGTGCCCAGACCTGCAGGGGAGATAAATTAGGGGTGACCAGGCCTGCAGGGGAGGGCAGTTAGGGGTGACCAGGCCCACAGGGGAAGGCAATTAGGAGCAAACAGGCTGTCAGGGGAGCTGTTAGGCATTAATAAGGTTGTCAGGGGAGTGGTTAGGGGATGATCAGGCTGGCAGGCAGAAGCAGTTAGGGGCAATCGAGAAGTCAGGCAGGTAAGCAGTTGGGAGCCAGCAGTCCTGGATTTTGAGAGGGATGTCTGAATCCCCACCTGGATTAGGCTTAAATGGGCATATATATAGTGAGAGAGAGAGAGAAGGCAATTAAATGCAACATGATGTTGGATTAGATTTTGAATCAGAACAAAAAGAGGAAATTTTATTATATAGAACATTATTGGTCAACAGGCAAAATTTGAGCAAAAAAGATGTATTTTGTCAGTGTTTAAAGTATTTGATTTTGATAAGTGTATTGTGGTTATATAAGACAATGTTCTTATAATTAGGAGATGCAGACCGAAGTATTTAGGTGTAAAGGGTCATGATGTCTGCAGTTTACTGTCAAGAAGTTCAGACAATACTAGAAATAGCCAGAGGGATAAGGTAAACAACTGGTAAATCTAGGTGAAGGGTATGGGCATTTATTCTACTCTGATAACTTTCCTGTTTCAAATCATTCAAAATCATGATTGCAAAACAAAGACATGATGAATCATTTCTGTTATGGCTCTGTCCATGGCTTACCATGTGGAGTTTGAGCCTATTTCATTTGTGGAATAAAAATAATCTGCCCCTGCCAGGCCAGCATGGCTAAGTGGTTGAGCATTCACCCATGAACTAGGATTCCCAATCAGGGCACATGCTTGGATTGTGGGCTCAGTCTCCAGTGTGAGACGTGCAAGAGGTAGCCAATCAATGATTCTCTCATTATTGATGTTTCTGTCTCTCTCTTCTTCTCCCTTCCTCTCAATAACCATATAAATATATAAACTATATTTAAAAAATAATCTGCCCCTTCTATTATATAGATAATTATAAGGGACAGTGAGGTAATGGGGTTCACAGAACACTATTTACTTTTTTTTTTCAGATTTGGAAATATATTTTATATGAAAGGAAATAATAATTTTCAGACAAGCTACACTTTCATTACAAATGAAATATAGAATTTAGATAATTCAAAACTTTAGCTTTTGTTTATTAATTATAATGCAGCCATTCACTATAATTCCTCAATTAAAGAATGCCTTGAGAATGGAGCATTTCTCTATAATTATAGTAGGACATTTTAAAATAAAATTAAATAGAACTCAAATAGTCAAAGAAACATCTATGTAATCATGTGACTATGGGTATTAAATGCTAGCAATATTACAGTTTTAGGGTTATTCTCTTAGAGAACTCTTCCATTTCTTTCATTTCAATTATAAGTGAACAGAGCTCATCATAGTCAGTATCCTGAAGTCTGAGAAGGTTCAATTTGGTGTAAAGATTCAATTTTAATGTAAAAATATTTTATGTCTCCACTCGTCACTAGTTTATCTGCTGTTTGCTTGAGATTATTTCTTGTAGTTCAGTGCCACTTCACATACCCAAAGTCCTCCTGGTCTTTTGATTTTATTTTCATTAAAACAGTAAAATTTTGATATTTTTATATTTATACTTTTTCCCATACTTTGGTTGAAGCTTATTCAACCATTTATTTTATGACGTAGGATACATATAAGATTCGCTCCATCATTCCTATAATAGTAAGTCAATATCAATGAAAATTTGGCCAAATAATTTAAATTTTCTTGAGCTCCTTCATCATCATCTGGTCCACTCACCTATCATTAAAATTCTCAGACAGAAGTAGCACAATTTCTAATATTTTAAGAAAACAAAACACAGGGGCATTTATTTAATCAGTATACTTTTTTTTTCTTCTCTTTATTTTATGAAGTGATTGACCCAGACACCCTATCCTTTATTCTGGAATTTTTCTCTCTTAGACTTCTCTGAGATTAAGTGTTATTTCTTTGACCATAACCTCTAATCTTATTTGCTCTTTTTTTCCCCTCTAACAGCATGCTTCCATGGAACTTGTCTTGGCATTCTTCTCTATTTTCCTTTGATATCATCTTTGATTAAGTCATCTCAAGATGATTTAGAGAAGTCTTTTTTTTTCCAGGCTCACCTTTTTTTTCTTCATCAGCATGTAGATAGTTACAATCACCTGCTTCATATCGTTATCTCTCTCTCTCTCTCTCTCTCTCTCTCTCTCTCTCTCTCTCTCTCTCTCTCTCTCTCCCTTTCTCTCTCTCTCTCTCCATATATCACACTAAATATAGTGTGCCAGAGCCTCCAATGCTGCATGTCCAAAGCCAGGCTACCTGCACATCAGCATTTTTTTCAGTTCTGTGAAATGGACAAATTAAAAGAGGAAATTATAAAAGAAGATGCATTTGGTATAGGGTGAGAGAGCCTCAGATAACAGGAATAATGGGCAGTATTCTACAGAAAGGGAGAGAGAAACTGGGTACTCCTTATAGCAACTTGGCTTGAGATAGCTAAAATCAAATTAAGAGGAGATGTAAAATGGAAACAGGAAAAGAGAGAGAAAGAGACAGAGAGAGATGCTCAGGAACAGAGATTTGAGCATTTAGCATGACAATAAAACAGCACCATCCCTTCTTTTACTTACTTCTCACTAGAATAGGAAGCTCTTCACCTGAATGGAATGTCAATTGAAAAATAATGTTTAACTTATTGTGATAAATTGATCTTTCAAGAACATTAGGTGAAATATATACTCATGATAAAACCTGGCTCTTACTATCACAGAACAGTGTGTATTAATGGTTAACAATTAGTCAAAGCCTTCCATAGCAGAAAGAGCTAAATTAAAGTTCAGTAATACTTTTAAACTTGAAAGATTCCCCATATTGTTAGATAATACAAGGATGTTGAGAAAAGAAACCAAAAACTAATTCCATGAGTTTGTAAAATCAAATATTCTGTACTCTAGGTAATCTTAATATTGCTCAGTCATTGTAAATCAGATTATTCTTGAGATTGTATTTACATCAAGGCAAATGGTCTTCTACTTACAAAGTGGAATTTACTCTCATGAATAGTAACCTTTTCAAGTATTGTCAGCCTAACTGAAATTGATTTGCATTTATTAAACATAGAGAATACTAATAAAATATTAGACGTAAGTGCTGTAAGTATTTCAATCTTTGACAGACACTGTTAGTGCTTCATGGAAGAATTGTGTCCTTTTTTTTTTCTGACTTTTTTTCTGACTTAGAGGTCAACATTGCTTTTCAGCCTTCTAGAGGCAAAAGGAGAAAAATGAGGAGAAATGGCCCACATTTTCTTTGTGAAAATTTTGTGTTTGGGGAATATTTGGAAGAATTTGGGATTGGTTTTAGGGGACATTATTTATGTTTTATCTCCATTGCTACAAACAACACATTTGCCTTTTCCATCTGCTTAATCCCATCTCAGGTTTGCGATTCACAACTACTCAGCATCTTTGAGCTCCACATAACAGATTTTATAGGAGACAGACAGTACCAGTCAATTTGAAAAGCAGGTTGATAGCTCACGTGCCCTGGCCTGGTGACTGGGCTCCCTGCAAAAGCTTGTACCAAATGAGCTGCATGCATCTTCTGTGCTGTATATGTATGGGCTCTATAAGGCTTAAAGAAACATTTCCTCTAATATGAAAATAAACCCAACATAATCATTCTCTTTGGAGAATTTTAAAGTTGTTGGTTAACCTGCTCCCTTATGCTCCGCAATATTCATTAACAAATTTCTCTGTTTATGAGTGATATTATATGGAAATGGTTATGGGAAGCTAACAGATGTAACCAGTTAAATAAATTAGAAGGAAAAGTTCTGTTTTTTACAGATGGTTCTATTGAATATGTTTTTATCCCTCCTCGACTTTAACATTTAGTTTTCTTTCAACAGAAAACTTTTCTTTACTGACTATGGGAATGTGGCCAAAGTAGAGCGATGTGACATGGATGGCATAAACAGAACAAGGATAATTGATTCTAAGACAGAGCAGCCAGCTGCACTGGCACTAGACCTAGTCAACAAATTGGTTTACTGGGTAGATCTTTACTTGGACTATGTGGAAGTTGTGGACTATCAAGGAAAAAATAGACATACTATTATTCAAGGAAGACAAGTAAGTATAATTTTATTAGAAAATACAGCTAAAGTCATAAAATGCATGGTATCACATTAAGAAGAATGCCCAAAATCTCAGTTTTGAAAATCCCTTATGAAGTCAAGCTGCAATGGGTCACAAAAATTACTATGTATTTCCTAGATGGGAAAATGTTCTTTCACAGTGCATTCTATATATATTGGATATGCCTTTCATTCTTTCCTTCCCTGTATTAAGAGCAAAGCACACAAAACAAAACAAAAACAACAAATAAAACAGAAATACCAAATTCCCTGTATTAAAAGCAAAGCAAACATAAAACAAAAACAACATAAATAAAGCAGGAACACCAAATAAAAACAAAAATGCTAGATTACTAAAAAAAGAAAATACTAAAATATGACAGATGTTGTGGCCTATTTACTAAACACTGTTTTAAGTAGTTTATTTATTAAAAATGAACTATGATTTGTTTCATGTGTCATTGGAGATATTTTGCTAACAAAAGCAAATTCCTGCTTACAAAAGTATAACTTTAATAGGTTGAATTGAATTTTTCCTCTTGGTATATTCATTACTTCCTAAAATGAGATTTTTATAAAAATTTTGAAAGAATTTTTCACAGAATTCAAAAATTATACAGATAGTAAAAACTGTAGAGTTTCTCCCTTGCTGAATTACAAGATTTTTTTTTCAAATAACAGTCAGTAAACACCTCACAGGAAATTTCTAAATTGAAATAAGCCTTATTCAGTATTAGAGCTTTTCAAATTCAATTTTACCTCACTTTTGCACTAATTTCATGTGAGAATCTTATTCTATCAAAATGAATCATTTTCTTTTGTAATGCAAAGTCAGAATATTCTGTAATTATCCTTTAAAGTTACTTTTTTTTTCCTAATTAACTTTTGACAATGAAATTCTTTCTCTTTCCTTGGAAAATAAACACATGCACTAATCTGGGTGGTAAAAATAAATAAAGTTTCCAATATTAGAGTTGAGGCCAGATATTTCTTATCTTCAACTGTCCTAAAATGGTTTTGATGAATCTTCTTTTTTACCTATATGTGATTAAATTTTTAAACAATGATAAGGAATTCAAATTATTTTCCCCATAACTAAACAGTTTTTTAATGCATGATATTTTTATTATCTATATGTGTGGTTTTTTTTTCCTTTGTATTGTCTGGTTTTGCTAGTCTGCCACTAAGTAATCCAACATATAAGTTAGTTGACCACTGTGTAATCCAACAGATACATTTTTGAAGAATTTGGGCTATAGGAAGAATGGTCTAAACTCCTCCCACCTCTACTGGGGGTAGTTAGCAGAGCAGGCAGGTAGCAATGTACTTACTTTTTGAGGAACAGACCCTTTTGAAGGCAGGCAGGGAGACAGTGAGTCAAATTGAATCTTACTATGGGAATATGTTTTCTACTCTGACCAATTCAAATGCCCCGTAGGTAGTCATGCTTTTTCTCCTAGAATGTGGATTGTCAGTTATGTAGAGTGTAATGTAAATATATCGTAACTATACATTCCTAGATGACTGGCCCCAAATTTTGAGCCAAACATGCATGAGATTGGTGGTAATGGAAGAGTTCAGCTGGTTTGTAATGTTTATAGAAAAAAAATTCCCTGAGCAAAATTGAGCTATAGGTGTATTTAGTTAATATGACATCAGCTATATTGAAAATATATTAGTATATACATGTGTGCTCACACAAACAAACACAAACTTACCCTAACAAAAAAGAAAATTATTGTTTGTGCTTTAATGTTGAATGCTTCACTAATTATCCGAAAGATGCAAATCAAAACAACAATGCGATACCATCTTACACCAATCAGAATGGCAATCATCAACAAATCAACAAAGGACAAGTGTTGGCGAAGATGTGAAGAAAAAGGAACCCTTGTGCACTGTTGGTGGGAATGCAGACTGGTGTAGCCACTGTGGAGAACAGTATGGAGTTTCCTCAAAAAACTAAAAATGGATCTCCCATTTGACCCTGTAATCCCACTCTTAGGAATTTATCCTAAGAAATCACAAACACCAATCAGAAAGGATTTATGTACCCCTATGTTCATAGCAGCACAATTTACAATAGCCACAATTTGGAAACAGCCTAGGTGCCCGTCAGCAGATGAATGGATCAGAAAACTGTGGTACATCTACACAATGGAATTCTATGCTGCCATTAATTCTACTCTTTCACTTTTACCCTAGACATGAAGAAATGAGATATGGTATAAAAACAACATGCAATCTTCTTCTAATCATGTCTCACATGAGAAGATCAGAAATAGCAATGATGAGTCATAGATGCCTGAGATAACAAAATGAAATGATTTTGCTTAAAATACAGAATTACTAGTAACAAAATTTCCTGATTAAAATAGAAAAAAAATTGTAATATGTTCTATAAATATTTTTACAGTCAAACCGTACATAGTTTCTCAAGTTATTTTAACTATAAATCTATACCAAAAGTGTCCAAAATAAAATATATTACCAAAGTATAGTAACAAATGCTTTTTTATAAAAATTTCTACAGAAAATCAATTGACAGCTCTACCATATCCTGAACCTGAATCATTTTAATTTAAGTGTAACACAAAGATTACCCAAAGGTGTAGCATGTGCTTTTAATGGGGAAACCAGTATGCTCATTATATCTCTATTTTACCAGAAATGTTTCTTGACTTCAAGATTTCTATTCTTCCCCACAATCTGCATGACCTTTGCCAAGGAGTATACTAAAGTGCCATGGGTAGCAATAAACATTGTTACCTTTAAGCAAATAGTTCCATTTCTATTATGAATAGGCTTTAGAAAGAATGTGATTTCTTAGTGAAATTATGACATTTTATTTACAATTATTCTAAATATATGATTTCATCATCATTTTCCATGCTAGGTAAGTATTAGTCTAATTGTAACTTGGGATTTTTAATTTACAAAATGAATTTTTTAAAGTACTTTACCATTAGTTCTTTCACAAACAGAGCTATGCTTTTGAAAATTCTACATATCCATGTCTATATGAGCAAAAAGACCATAAAATACCTCCAATTTTATAACAGTATCATACTCATATTAATGAATATAATTAAAGGTTTGGTTCTTGCTAACTTTTGAAAAGGAACTACTGAACATGTTTTCTTAATGTAGCATGAATAAAATTTCCTCCCATGCATTTGTAACTGCTTTAGCCACTACTGCCTGTTTTAGTCTCAGAGTAATTTTTTAAATTAGTACAATGTTGAATTTTTTGAGAGTAAATGAACAATAATATGGTGTGACTTTGCTACTAAGGGAATTGTTCATACCAGTAAATAGCAATCTGTTTGTTTGTTTGTTTTTGAAATTGAAAGCAGCATAATTAAAAATCTAGTTATTTTTGTCCCTCTTTATAGGTCAGACAATTTTATGGTATAACTGTGTTTGAAGACTACTTATATGCAACCATTTCTGATAACTTTAATATCATAAGGATAAACCGATTTAATGCCACAGATATGCATTCATTCATTAAAATGGAAAATGCTCGAGGACTCCGAATCTATCACAAAAGAACTCAACCTATAGGTAATATGCCAGACTTCTTCATAGCCTTCATAATGGTGAATTGAATGGAGTTATGGTCCTTGTGCCTTTGTATTATGCTAAAGTGGATAAATCATAAATTCTCCGTTTGATTAACAAAAGTGTACATGTCTGCTTGACACAATGTGATAGAGCTCCCTTCTCAAGTCTAAAGGACAAATCTTTCAGTTCCTGGTGATTTGTTTCTACAAACATAAAGTTAAAATGAGAGCTAGATTTAGATTCAGGAAGGAGCTTTCAGTCGTCAGGGTTGTAGTCAGGAAACCCAGATGCTAAGATACTAAGAGTTTTTTAGTATTATTTCAGAGAAAAATTACAAATCAGGTGACTTTCTTACAGTATTGATTCAGTTTTATTGCAATCATTGGGGTCTTTTGACTTAACATCCTAAGGTATGTTTTTTTTAATGCATGTTTATTAAAAATAACTTTTAATAACTAGACTGCAGTGTTTCTACATATTGATCAAAAACACAAACTAGTTATTTTGCATAGTAGGTTAGTGATGCTTATTCATGAGTACAATTTAGGCTAAATCACATCCTATATAATAAAAGCCCAGTGACCAAACAGCAGAACAACCAGTATGACTGGTTGACTAGTCACTATGATGTGCACTGACCACCAGGGCAACGCAGGAACTTGGGCTACAATCATCCCCTCCTTGCCCCAGACTTTTCCTTCTCGCTCCCTGTCACCTCCTCTGGATGTCTGCAGGCCACACAGTGCCACTGGCTCTGCAGTGCTACTGCAGGGCTTGCAGAGCTGACCCTGGAGGATGGGAGGCAGGTTAATGGCTACCTTAGGACTGAGGCCCACTCAGTGTTATTGTCCCTCAGCCTGGCCCCAACCAGGTCCCCTGGAGAGGCAAGAGCTCTGGCTCCACAGAAGATGCCAGACCAGGGAGTAGTCGCTCAAAGGGTGGATCTGCAGTTGCTCTGTAGACAGAGATGAGTGACACTCGCACAGTGGGCCTATCCCCACAGGCCACGCCCCCCACAGGTGCACAAATCCCATGCACTGGACCTCTAGTATAGAATAATGTAAATACAAAGTACACCATCTAAACTTTCCATCATCTTTTTGTGCTTCAAATTAACACTAATTTATAATTTTCTGAACATTAGCATATTAGAAAAATTAAATTATCATCATAAGGGTGATAAGGAGTGTCAGGGATAGGGCTAGTTTACAATTTGATATTGAATAATCAGAGGAAGTCCCATTGAAATGATAAAATTGAGTGACTACAAAATATTGTGGCACAATTTCTAAAAGTATAGCGGTTTTATTTTGAAAAGAAAATTGACATGTTATTTAATGTATTCATTGCAATTTCAAGTAATTGATGCTCAAAAATCAGTATTATTACAATAATACATAAAATCTTACTGACATTTTCCTAATACATCCCTTTCTCTTTGAGTCAACATTCTGTTTTTCATCCTTTCCATATGGTAATTTTTCAGTTCTTATTTCTTATTCTCGAACTTCAATACTTATAAAATGACCTTTTACTCCTCAATCTTCACATGCAAACTCAGTCTCCTCCTTTTGCCAATTTCAATTACACACACACACACACAAACACACACACACACAAATACACAACACAATTCATTTTGTAAGAGAGTTCTCAAAATGGCAATGGCTTCCATAAAGATAATCACTGAACTTATGGGTTATTATAAAGAAATTCTTTTTCTACTCAACAACCTAACTGGGATGCTTTTACCATATCTTTTATATTTGAAAGAAATGTATATATATTTTTAAAACAAGTATACACCAAAATAGTTTAATTTTGCTTACATATAAACAGTTTAATATAATAGCATATTATATCTCAGAATTACTTTTTAAATATAGTCAAAAGAAGATTTTTGCAAATCCCTATCTCTTTTCTATGGAGTTTACACTCTTTTGAATTGATTCTGATACTAAATAGTTTGGGTGTGTGGGTTTTTTGTTGTTGTTATTGTTGTTGTTGTTGTTGTTTTTTGCTAGGATTCTTCTTATATTGTAAAAAATTTTCATATACTGATGCACATAATTACCTTGTCTTTGGAGAATTTCAAGTGTACTGTTTCTATTTGTTGTAGTCAGAAGCCATGCATGTGAAGTGGATCCATATGGAATGCCAGGGGGATGTTCTCACATCTGTCTGCTCAGCAGCAGCTACAAAACACGGACCTGTCGCTGCAGGACTGGCTTCAATTTGGGAAGTGATGGCAGGTCATGCAAAAGTATGTTGTCAAAATCAAACATTTTGCCAACAGCAACTGCTACAGAATAGAGTTTTTAGTATTAATTAGCAGCATCAACATCAATAATAACATGAGACTTCATTAAGTGAAATTTGCCTGCAAATATGTGACAGTCACTTTTCTCAAAATCAGTATTAAGTGGTTTTTTGCATGTGTTTGTGAATGTGTGTATGCGCGCGTGTGTGTTTGACAATGTGAATGAGAAAACTAACTGGGCTGTAGAGTGACTAAATTTATGGATGTTCTGGAAATATACTTTAGAAAAGACTTTTAGGAAGACCCTTTCCTTTATTCCTTAAAGAATGTTTATGGTCTAGTAAGCTCTAATCATTGGGAAGTAAAATTAATTTTATTATTTAATGTTCCAGGTAAATGGAGCTTTGCTAATTTGTATTTTTATAATTTTATTTAAAAGATTCTAATAGATATATCTTCATTTTATTCTTGAAATATGCTAGAACAATTTAGTTAATGTTTATTTAAATAAGCTATTTTTATAAATGGCTTTTTTAAGTTGAATTTTTTGCACAGAAATTAGTTAATATCTTTATTTGGGGGTCTTTATAATCATATATAGTAGAATGGCCCTTTTAGAAATGGTGTCTATGTGGAGACTATTGCTATTTAAATGTCCCCAAAATACCATAATTCTTTTAAAAGTATGATGACTGATTTTTATAATGTCCATTTGTCATAGCAAGGCTTTTTATTTCTATCAGTGGTCTCTCTTTGGTCACTGTCCTGCCATATTTTCTATTTTGTTGTCATGTGCTTGCTGAGGACTATGAAATGAGACCACTAAAGTTATAGTTTTAAGTACAAACAGAATCAGTAGTATTAATAGAGATAGATGATGGATAGATAGATTATGATAGATAGATAGATAGATAGATAGATAGATAGATAGATAGATAGATAGATTGATTGATAGATAGATGATAGATAGATGATAGATAGATAGATAGATAGATGATAGATTTAGAGAGGAAGGGAGAGGGAGAAAGAGATGGAAACATCAATGATGAGAGAGAATTGTTGATCATCTGCCTCCTGCATGCCCTACACTGGGGATTGAGCCTGAAACCTGGGCACATGCCCTGACCAGGAATCAAAACATGACCTTCCTGGTTCATAGGTAGACTATCAACCACTAAGCCACACCAGTCAGGCAATACTTTTAAAATGAGAACCAAGAGGTGCAATGGTTTTAAAACATGTGCATTTTAGTATTTTTTGGGTTTTTTTTTTTTTTTTGTGTGTGTGTGTGTGTGTGTGTACCTGTGTGTATAACCAGCCTTTAAACTGTCCTGGTTGCCAACTTCCTGGTTGGGAAGTTATGGCATGTCATGTAAAAATAAAATCATACACATCTATATACACATTTTGGGGAGAAGAGTATGATCAGAGTTGCATAAGTTTCAATCACCCCTAATTTAGTGTCAATCAGGGAACATTTACATGAAAATAAACAGTCCTAGGTATTTTAAACAGGTGCTTACAAAATTATTAAAAAGCCTGAAGCAGCAGATTCTAATTTTAGAACATTCCTCAAAAACCACCATCAAACTAACCTGGCTTAAAGCTGGGACATCTGCCAAAATCAGAAGCTAGGGCATCAGGATGCCACCAATGTGGCAACTTCAGAAACACATCCTTTGAGCTGAGATCCAGGAGTTAGGATCTCAGATCAACTGTTAGCTCCCGAAACATGTAATGACCAATAGTACCCTACTGGTAAACAAAGCAAAACATTACAGAACAAAACAGAGACACACCTTTTTTGCCTTTTGATATACACCAAGGGAGAAGGTCAGTGTGGAAAAACTCGAGTTCTCCATTGGATGAACACAAACAGATGCAGCAAAAAGCAGCCTCATGTCCATATTCCAAACCTCAGCTTATACATCTGTTTTGGGGTACTTAAATCAAACCAGAACCATGGCTATATGACCATCTGTGAAATGTTGTTTTCAGTTTTAAGTTGTCTACAGTACAAGACAACACAGTAGAAAAAACTTTAAAGTAGGTATTGAATGACTAAAATAAGTGATTAAAGAAAACAAGGTAAAATAGTTATTATTCTTATTTAAAATATACATATACACATACATTAAATCAATAACATATCAGGTTTACCAATTAACAGTTAAAACATCTATTAAAAATAAAAGCAAAAATAAATGTTAGAAAGAATGAGTATGAGAAAACCAGCCTTCTTATGTATTGATAAGAGAATTGGAAATTGTTTTAACTATTGTAAAGGTATCAATACATTTTTTAAAATGTACAGCTAATACTTTCCTTTTACTACCCTTCAACAAGTTATCCCACTTTTAACTGAAGAAATTTAAGTGTATCCTATCTAATAAAATAGTAATATGTAAATTAACCATACTTCCAATATACCTACCAGCCAATCAGAGCAAATATGCAAATTAACCCAACCAAAATGGCTACAGCCACAGAGAGAGCAAGAGGGAGGCTTCCCCCTGGCAATGGAGGAAGCCAAGCTTTCTGAACACCCTGGCTGGCCCAGGCCTCCACTTAAGGCAACAAAGTTTCAATGGGTGAGCAAGAGGAAGGCTCGGCTCTGCTCCAGGCTATAAAGTTTCAATTGTAGAAGATAAATAAATTCCAGATACCAGGGCCTCTGCTTGGGTCACTGGGGGGTGTGGCAGGCCTGCAAACCACCACAGGCCCCTCGCCCAGGCCACCCCACACCCAAAGGGAATACCCACCCTGATCCAGAACACCCTTTAGGTCAAACCAATTGGCCCCCACCCATGCACGAGGCCTCTATCCTATCTAATAAAAGAGTAATATGCAGATTGACCATCACTCCAACATATAAGATGACTGCCCCCATGTAGACACTAGATAGCCACCACAAGATTCCAGCAGGACAAGGCAGTTAGCAAGGACCAGGCCTACAAGGGAGGGCAGTTGAGGTGATCAAGCCTCCAGGAGAGGACAGTTATAGGTGACCAGGCCTGCAGAGGAGGGAAGTTGGGGGTGATTGGGCCTGCAGGGAAGGGCAGTTGGGGGGAAACAGGCTGGTAGGAGAGCAGTTAAGCATCAATCAGGCTGGCAGGGGAGTGGTTAGTTGGTGATCAGGCTAGCAGGCAGAAGCAGTTAGGGGCAATTAGGAAGGCAGGGAGGTAAGGAGTTGGGAGCCAGCAGTCCTGGATTGTGAGAGAGATGTCCAACTGCTGGTTTAGGCCCAATCCTATCTGGCAGTCGGACATCCCTCAAGGGGTCCCAGATTGAAGAGGGAAGAGGCTGAGCTGAAAGACACCTCCCCCATTTGCACAAATTTCATGCACTGGGCTTCTAGTTTATAATAATACAAACTCGGAAACAATCTAAATTTTCAACTGTAGGTAAGTAGCTGACTACGTTACATTGCCTCTCTAGTAGCAAACAAGATACTGCCATTGGAATGAATGTTTTAAAAACTTTTTAATGATACAATAAAGTATCATTATTTTTTTAATTAGGTACTAAAATACATATATAATACATCTATATTTTATTAAAGAAAATATACATATAAAGTTGTTAGAAAATATTCAAGACTGCTAATTTTCTTTCTTTTTTTTTTTTTGTAAGGCTAAGGTTATTTTATTCCCTTTTTTCCCTTTATGGATTAATGCATTACATATGTGTCTTAATCCTCACATTACCCTTCACCCCCTTATTTATGCCCCCAAACCCCTAGTATTTGTGTCATTGGTTAGGCTTATATGCATACATACAAGTCCTTTGGTTGATCTCTTCCCTATACCCCCACCCTCCTCTACCTTCCCTCTGAGTTTTGAGTCTGATCAATGCTTCTCTGTCTCTGAATCTTTTTTTGTTTATTAGTTTATGTTGTTCATTATATTCCATAAATAAGTGAGATCATGTGATATTTATCTTTCTCTGACTCGCTTACTTAACTTAGCATGATATTCTCCAGTTCCATTCATGTTGTAGCCAATGGTAATAATTCCTTCTTTTTAACAGCAGTATAGTATTCCATTGTTGTAGATGTACCACAGTTTTTTAATCTACTCATCTGCTGATGGGTACTTAGGCTGTTTCTAAATCTTAGCTATAGTAGATTGTGCTGCTATGAACATAGGGGTGCATATATCCTTTCTGATCAGTGTTTCCAATTTCCTGTGATATAGTCCTAGAAGTGGGATCACTGAGTCAAATGGGAGTTTCATTTTTAGTTTTTTGAGGAAACCAATTGTTCTCACAGTGGCTGCACCAGTCTGCATTCCCACCAGTAGAGTATAAGGGTTCCTTTTTCTATGCATCTTCACCAGCACTTGTCATGTATTGATTTGTTGATGATAGCCATTCTGACAGGTGTGAGATGGTACTACATTATCATTTTGATTTGCATTTCTGGAATGATTAGTGACTTTGAGCATGTTTTCATAGATTTCTTGGCCTTATATCTTCTTTCGGAAAGTATCTATTTAGGCTAATCTCCATTTTTTGTTTGGGCTGTTTATCTTCTTTTTATTAACTTGTATGAATTCCCTGTAAACGTTAGACATCAAACCCTGTATCGGTGATAATATAGGTAAAATATGTTCTCCCAGGAAGTGGGCTTTCTTGTTGTTTTGTTACTGGTTTCTTTTATTATGCAAAAGCTTTGTATTTTGTTTGTTTTCTCTTTAGTTTCCAATGCCCTAGGACCTATATCAGTGAAGAAATTACTTCAGCATATATCTGATATTTTGCTAGCTGTGGATAACTCTAGTATTTTTATGATTTCCCATCTTATGTTTAAGTCCTTTATTCTTTTTGAGTTTGTTTTTGTGTATGGTATAAGTTGGTGGTCTGGTTTCATTTTTTTTGCATGTATCTGTCCAATTTTCCCAACACCATTTATTGAAGAGACTTTCTTGACTCCATTTTATGTTCTTGCCTCTTTTGTCAAATATTAATTGAGCATAGTGGTTTGAGTCAATTTCTGGGTTCTCTATTCTATTCCATCAATCTATATGTCTGTTCTTGTGCCAATACCAGGCAGTTTTGAGAACAGTGGCTTTGTAATACAGCTTGATATCTGGTATTGAGATCCCTTCTACTTTGTTCTTCTTTCTCAGGATGGCTGCACTATTTGGTGTCTCTTTTTTAAATTAATTTGCAAATTAATATGCACTACTTTTAAATAATATAACACATTATTTATAGTATGCTCAGATACTGAGAGACTTTGAGGATAGTGAGGAAGAGGAATATAAATATTCTTTACCCAATAATTTGACTTATGGAAATGTATACTAAGAGATAATTTAAGAAAATATATAAACTAGTAGGTTGAAAAAGGTGCTTATCTCAATATTATAATAATAAAAGAGATAAAACCAACCTGGAAGTGGTTCGGCAAATTATCATGTATTGTACTGATCATACTGAAAGAAAGTAAGGCTTAAAATAAAGAATCAACATAGAACATAATGTTGATACTAAGATATAGTAACAAAAGTAGCATATAAAAATGGAGTACCCCTTCTATGTAAGTTGCATTAGAAAACTAACTAGATAAATTAAATATGAAGTAGTCACACAAAGTAATAGAATACAGCAGTGAAAATGAATAAACAATGACTACAATCATGGATGAATATCAAGAATGCAAGAAGAATAAAATTAATTCATAGGAGAATTCACACATATAACTCAAACTTGTAAAGTTAAATAATCTACTCTGGGGAAATACATACATTAGTCTAAAACTTTCACAAAATACATTATGGACTCAGTAATTAGGTTATCAATGTCTCTGGGATAGAATTGGGGTATGTGCATGTCTTCCCATGTTCTGGGAATATTCTTAAGAATATTGTCTAGGTACATGAGATTTGTTTATTTTTATTCTATATATATTGAACTGTTATAAAATTTGCTTATGTATGTTTAATATTCGATGTCATTAATTAAAAATAGAAAGAAAATATAGAGAACTATAATATAGTTTATATGGAAGGTGTTGTGTTTATGTGCTATTAGTTTTTCTTTTTTTCAAATTTTCTATAAATTAGACATTTTACTAAATATCTCATGGTCTGTTTTTTCAGGTATAATTGAGTCATTTGTATCCTCCATTTTAAAATAAAACAGTGTGTTTTCCCTTTCATATAAAGTAATTCCTTTAAAATTATATAGACTAGCCGAGACCGGTTTTGCTCAGTGGTTAGAGCGCCGGCCTGCCTGCGGACTGAAAGGTCCCAGGTTCGATTCCGGTCAGGAGCATGTACCTTTCTTGGGGGCACATCTCCAGTGTGGGGTGTGCAGGAGGCGGCTGATTGATGTTTCTCTCTCATCGATGTTTCTGACTTTCTATCCCTCTCCCTTCCTCTCTGTGAAAAATCAATAAAATATATTAAAAAATAAAATAAATAAATAAAATAAAATTATATAGACTAAATTAAGTGTAGGGTGCCCTAGCCATTAGAGAACCTTGCATGTGGTTTTATATAAAACTCTGAAGGAGTTGTTTTATTCTACAAAAAATAACTTGATTTTGGCATTTTAGCCCAGGAAGCAGTTTTCTCTTGGGCTTTTGTTTTTGTTTTGTTTTCTTTTTGATAAATGCTGTGTTGTACATCAGAGTTACTGGCATAGACCTCTAACATACTAATTAAGATGTGAAGAAAAAAGTGATACCATAACTGGCATTTGATTTTATTTCTTAAAAATGTAAATCACATAATTAGATAACTGTCATATTCACATATAAGTATGTGATGCTGTGCCTGTGTGAGTTTTGTTTGCCTCTGACAGTTTGTAGATGTAAACTCTGAGGGGTGGGGGAAAGTGTTTTTTCTATCTGAAGTGTTAGGATTGTCAAACGTAATGGATTCTATAATTGTTATCTGTAAAATGTGTTAGATAAATTATAATGAAATGTAAAATTAAATGTGGTAGATGTTTTGATAAATGTCCATTTTACAGTTACAAGTTTTCCATGGTTTTTCTTTCTTTCTTTCTTTCTTTTGCTATACTGACAGTACTTACAAACAAAAAAAATTAACTAAATATAACTCATTCACGGAAGTAATTTCTGTTTTAATTAAAGTACTGCAATGAGCTGGCCTTCTTGCATAAAGATACATTTGGCATATTTTAGAGTTTAATTTTTGGTATTGAATTTTAAAAACGCTAATTGTGCCAGTTAATTAAACAGTGGCATTATGCAATGTAAAGAAGATTAGGCCGCATCAGTTGTTTATGTTTGTAATCTTCATTTTGCAGGACCCAAGAATGAGTTGTTTCTTTTTTATGGGAAAGGACGCCCAGGAATTGTTAGAGGAATGGACTTGAATACCAAGATAGCTGATGAATACATGATCCCCATAGAAAATCTGGTAAATCCTCGAGCTTTAGATTTTCATGCAGAAACCAATTATATCTACTTTGCTGACACCACTAGTTTCCTAATAGGCCGGCAGAAGATCGATGGCACAGAGCGAGAAACCATCCTGAAAGATGGTAAGTGACAATGTGTAACATTAATGTTAAACTGCCCAGAGATAAAGTCCTTTGAAGGGACAAATATAATGTATGTCAAGCTAATTTTAACCAGAACCCAAGTTACTGTTGATTTAAAAATATGTTTTAATTTTTCTTCAGTAATATTATTTCTACATATTGTTCACATACTAGCAAATTAAAACCTTTAGTATGAAGTTGAACTTGCAATATTCCACTATATTTTACATATCACAGGAATTAAATTGAGCTTGGTATCCACTTTCATGGAAAAACATAAATTTACTATTATTTGTTTATAGTTCTACTAGAGGGCCAGTGCATGAAATTCATGCACTGGGGGAGGAGGGGGTTCATTCCTCAGCCCAGCCTATGTCCTCTTGCAGTCAAGGATCCCTCGCTCCTTAACACCCACTTGCTTGCTGCTCCTTGCCACTCGGCTCACTGCTCCTTAGTGCTGAGGCTCCTGTACTATCGTTGTACTCGCCAGCTGTGAGCCCGGCCTCTGGCTGAGTGGTGCTCCCCCTGTGGGAGTGCACTGACCACCAGAGGGTAGCTCCTATGTTGAGCATCTGCCCCCTGGTGGTCAGTTCATAGCGACCAGTCATTTCACAGTTCAGTTGATTTGCATATTAGGGTTTTATTATATAGGATATTGAATGTGAACTGTAAATGAAAAATAAAATTTATAAAAGAATCAAAAAATTTTTAGATCTGAAAAAAATTTAATATATATATTTTTTTGATTCTCACTTGAGGATGTTTTTTAAAATTGATTTTTAGAGAGAGAAACATCCATGTGACAGAGAAATTCCAGTAGGCTGCCTGTGTACCTGCTGACCCACCGGGATCTAACCTAAACCTAACTATGTGCCCTAACCTAGAATCCAACAGGAAATTCTTTGGTGTATAGGTTGAGACTCCAACAAATTAAGCCACCTGGCCAGGGAAGATCTAAAAAAAAAAAAAAAAAAAAAATTAATGTACCTTTAGGCCCTTGTCACTGTGGATCAGTAGTTAGAGTGTCCTCCATGCACCAAAGGGTCATGGGTTTAATTCCATTACATACACAGGTTGTGGGTTCCATCCCTGTCAGATTGCTTGGGCAACTGATCGATGTTTCACTTTCTCTTTCCCTCTCCCTTCCTCTCTCTCTAGAATCAATGAAAAGAACATATCCTTAAAGGAGGACTTAAAAAGAAAAAAAAAATGCTCGTTTGGTTTGGTGGATAGTGCTTCTGGAGGTAGACTAAAGGGTACTGGGTTGGATTCTGATAAAAGGCATGTACCTTGATTACAGGCTCAATCCAGGGTCCTGGTTGAGGATTCAGGAAGAGGCAATTAATTGATGTCTCTCACATTAGTTTCTGTATTTCTCTCTCCCTTCAACTCTCTGTATAAAAAAAAATAATGCAAAAATGTCCTCAGGTGAGGATTAACCAAAACAAACAAATAAATGCTCATCTCCAGTGTTATTATTGAAGGAGCATATGAAGTATCCCCATTGTCATAACAATTCTTAAATATTGTTTCTTACTTTATAAATAATTAAAATTCAGTTCTTTAGAGTTGCCCTTGAAATATCTGTAAAGAAACTTGAGTTGTCTATGCCTATTGTTATTTACAAACACCTACACATATGTAATCATATATATATACTGCATATATATATATATATATATATATACACACACACACACACACACACATACATACACACATATATACACAAACTTTATTAAAGTTGGTGGATTTCATGCATTACTTGGCTTAGTAACAACCGATTAAGAAACAAAAATAATATAACTTTGGTATAAGTAGAAAAGGTCTTTAATAATCAAGCAAACCAAACCTTTGATAGACTGCTAGTCACATGAGCATGTTAATTAATGATTTTGGAGCAGTTTCCTCATATATACAGTCTACTTCTAAAATACTTTAGAAATCCTTGATTTAGGGAACAATAATTGTAAGCTTATTTTATGAAGGACACTGTGCTATCGAGGTTGATTAAAAGGATTTAGGAAATGGTCATTCCCTTTAAGAAATCCAAGGTCTACTTTTGGGGATAATGTAAGTACACAAAAACTGTAAAGGGTTTGAAGCGTTTACTTTAATTAAGAAGTTCAAAGATGGCCCCAGGAAATATATGATGAATTAAGAACATCAATGTAGGGAGAAATCACACAGAGGAAGAAAAGTCTTTACGGGAGTATTCCCAGCAAACTTTTTATGGAGGAGATGTTATTTTGACTAGATTTTTTTTTAAATATATATTTTATTGATTTTTACAGAGAGGAAGGGAGAGGGATAGAGAGTTAGAAACATCGATGAGAGAGGAACATCGATCAGCTGCCTCCTGCACACCTCCTACTGGGGATATGCCCGCAACCAAGGTACATGACCTTGAACGGAATTGAACCTGGGAACTTTTAGTCCAAAGGCTGAGGCTCTGTCCACTGAGCCAAACCCGTTAGGGCTTGACTAGATCTTAAAAAGAAGAATGTTAAGTAGTGGCAAAGGACATCCCATCAAAATAAAACAAAACAAAAGCACATTTTCTAGAAAGAGCATGAGGGGAAGATTGAACTCATTACTACAGGAGGTTTGTTTACAGGTAACAGTGACAGAGTAGATGTGAAAAGTGAAAGGTGGTGAAATAATAGAGCTTAAGTGTGAAATGAAGCGTCTTAGATAAAAATCCTGAAGAGATAAGAGACAGGAAGTACTTTTAAGCCAAAGAATAAGGTGAATCAAATGATATTTTAGGATCATCAGTCTGGTAGTGAGTGGAGTGCAGAATGAATCAGAGAGAAGGGGTGAAAATAAAAGAGACAGACTAACATTATTTACAGCATGACGGGTAAAGAGTGGTGGTCTGCTATCTTTTAAAGGAAATGCGGGCTGCATAAAGAGATTTTTCACTCACCTCAGACTCAATTTAAGTCAAACCTTTACTGATAAAAAGAACAGTTTTCATGAGTGGCAAATGAAGTGCTAAAATGAAAAAAAAAAACACACTCCCGTTTTATCTTTTTTTCCCCCAATTAGAGTTAAGATTTGTACTTTACATTTGATGTGGCAGAGGCTATGTGCCTACTTTTCTCAGTGATATGACATTAGATAGTAGGGACTTGACAAAATTTTAGAACAATGAACTTGCATATTCTAAGCAGTAGATATGTTTGGATTGCTCTAATTTTGGTTAAACATTTTCAAGAGGGACTGAAATATAATTTGAAGGATTCTTGATTTCTTTTTAAAAAGTATCAGTTCCAATGATGTATCTGAATGGTCTGGCTAATAATCCTAACTTTGACATCCATATCTCATCAGTGACCTTGGCTGATTTTTGCACTCTACCAAAGCAACAGAGAGCAACTCTCAAAACTGCTTGACTTCCAGGAAAATTTGTATAGTTTTGTTTTGGCAGTTTGATGCTTATGAGAATATTTTGAGATTTTCACACAGGAAATATATTACCATTTTGATATTCCTACCCAAGGGACATTAATTAGTTTATCTTTTTTTTATCAGTAAGGAGAATAGTAATAAATATTATGACATAAGGTTAACACGTCAAAACAGAACTTATACTTGGCAAATTATAATATGTGATTCTTGGAATCAGAACTATCAAGTTCTCTTTATATTCACTCATTTAGCTTGAGTATCCACAGTTCAACCTGAAGACTGAGAGGCAATGCTTAGTTTGACAAATATTTCTTTAAGTTTTGTAGAAATTCTCAGTCTTAGATAAATTTGTGTGGTTTGAAGTACAAGACTATAAAGATTTTATCTGTAGCCTGGCCAGCATGATTCTGGTTGAGCATCGACCTATGAACCAGGAGGTCATAGATTTGATTCCTGGTGAGAGCACATGCCCAGGTTGCAGGCTTAATCCCTAAAAGGGTATGGAGAAGGCAGCTGATGGATGATGTTTCTCTCTCATGGAGGTTCTATCTCTCTCCCCTCTCCCTTCCTCTCTCACTAAAAAAAAAAAAAAAAAAAAAAAAAAATTTATTTGCAAAAAAACAATATCTTAGACACTTGTGTCAGCTCAGTCTTTTCTATAAAATGAAACACAACAATATTTAAATAAAAGACCCATCTCCATTATTCTTTTATTTATATTTATATACGGTACAGTGGTACCTCGAGATACGAGTGCCCTAACATATGAGATTTTTGAGATACAAGCCGTCGAGCGAGCGATTTTTTGCTTTGAAATACGGGCAACATTTGAGATACGAGTAATAGCGTGGATCGGCCAGCTGCACACGACCCACCAGTTTACCGCGAGACTCGAGCATCTCATAGTTTCCCACACCTCAGTCACTGTGCTTGCTTACCTCGTTGTAGAAGCATCTTTTGTGCATTTACATACTTTATCACATTTCTTTTTATAACCATGGGTCCGAAGAAAGCGAGTGGAAAGGTCAGTGCTCAGAAGAGGATGATGTCTATTGAATTAAAGCATGAAATCATAGAAAAATATGAGCAAGGTGTGCGAGTGGCTGACTTGGCGAGGCATTAAGGGCATAGTACTTCAACGATATGCACTGTGCTTAAACAGAAGGAGTCAATAAAGGGTATAACGCCAGCTAAGGGTGTTACAATAATTTCTAAGCTCTACAGATCTCTCCATGAAAAGATGGAGAATCTACTGATGGTGTGGGTGACAGAGAAGCAGCTTAAAGGAGATACATTACCACAGGGCATCATATGCGAGAAGGCGCAAGCGATTTACGGTGATTTGCTGGAGCACACCCCGCGCACTTCCACGGACAAAGCCTTGAAAGACTCATTTAAAGCCAGTAGAGGCTGGTTTGATAACTTCAGGAAAACGTCCAGCATTCACTCCATCGTCAGACATGGGAGGCAGCAAGTTCGGATGTGAAGGCAGCTGAGGATTACCTCAAAACTTTTTCCGAACTGATAGAAGCCAAAGGATATATCCTCCAGCAAGTCTTCAACTGTGAGGAGACAGGGCTTTTCTGGAAGAAGATGCCAAATATGACTTATATAACAGCAGAGGAGAAGGCGATGCCAGGCCACAAACCCATGAAGGATAGGCTAACTCTCGCACTGTGCGCCAATGCGAGTGGCGACTGCAAGATCAAGCCTCTGCTCGTATGCCATTCAGAAAACCCCAGAATCTTTAAGTCACATAAGATTTTCAAAGATAAACTGCAAGTTATGTGGAGGGCAAACCCTAAGGCATGGGTCACCAGGCAGTTCTTTGTGGAGTGGGTAAACCTGGTTTTTGGCCCTTCTGTTAAGAAATATCTACAGGAAAACAACTTAACCATGCAAGCCCTCCTCGTCCTCGACAATGCTCTGCCCGAACCTCGAAGATGAACTCCTCGAAGACTTCAAGTTTATAAAGGTTGTCTACCTACCTCCCAACACCACTGCTATCCTGCAGCCCATGGATCAGGAGGTGATTTCTAATTTTAAAAAGCTGTACATCAAGCACCTGTTCCGGGGCTGCTTTGAGGTGATGGAGAACACAAACCTTACCCTTTGAGAGTTCTGGAAGAACCACTTTAACATCGTGATATGCCTCAGAATTATTGATCAGGCCTGGCTGGGTGTTACAACGAGAACTTTGACTTCTGCATGGAAGAAGCTGTGGCCTGAGGCCATAGCCGAAAGGACCTTCGAAGAATTCGAACCCGAGGTGCCAATGGAGGAGAAGATAGTGTCTCTGGGAAAATCCATGGGCCTGGAGGTAGATGAGAGAGACTTGAATGAGCTCATCGAGGAGCACTCTCTGGAACTCACCACGGAGGAGTTACAAGAGTTGCAGTCTCAGCAACATGCGGAGGTTCTCCAAGAAATTGGTTTGGAGGAGGAGCCAGAGGTGGAGGAGATCTCTACAAGTGAGATAAAGGAGATCTTAGGAATGTGGGAGAGGGTGTCACACTTCGTGGAAAAGAAACACCCGAAAAAGTTGCTACAGGTCATGCATCGGAGCTATTCAATGAAACTTGCCTCACCCATTTCAGAAACATTCTGAAAGGGAGAAAGAGGCAAACCTTGTTGAAATCGGCCAAAAAGGCAAAGACCTGTAGCAATTAAGTTCAGTGAAGATTAGTTAAGTTACATTCAGTTTAGGGATAAAGTGTAGCATTAAGAGTATAACGAGTAGGTAAATACAATTTATAAAAAACAGCTCATTCCTTTACATTCTCTTTTATTATGTTTTTATACAATATTTGTCATTTATAAATACATTTTTCTTATTCAAAAACACGTAACAAGAACAACTGGCATTTTGGGGGCTGGAACGGATTAACGGCATTTCAATTGATTTCAATGGAGAAATTTGCTTTGAGATATGAGCAACTTGATATGCGAGCAAGGTTATGGAACGAATTTAACTCGTATCTCGAGGTACCACTGTATATAAAACCTCCTAAATGTGATAAACTTAAAATGCAGAAACAGTGCAAATCCATCATGACTATTCTGCCACAGAGTTCACGTTAGCTTTTTCAGGTGTGGTACTTTCTCAGAGGTTTTGTGCATTAGGAAAAAGCAGCTTTGGAGAAGTCCATTCAAAGATCTCTTTGAGGTCCCATGAAAGCTTTATCACTAGAGTTTAAGTGGAAGTATCTCTCCATGGTCGTTCCTACCACCTTGCGAATTTACATGGTAGAGACTAGACACGTATGAAATCACAACATCTGTTTTTAAAGAAATTTCCTAAAATTCTTCCCTCTTGCCATTGTATATTCCCTTTACACAATTGATCTGGCTGAGGTATCCATGAGTTGTGAAAACAATTCTAAACAAGTTGATTGTAAAATATCAGGATTTTTTTCTCACACTTAATTTGATACCTTTCCCCCTCATAATTTTGGCTTCCAATCAAAGCCATTGCAAGTGTCACAGCAAGTTGTTATTGCTTGTGATTCTGCAAGAACCATCAAGCAAATTGGGCAATGTTCTCATAGACATTCGGCTGTGGTCCAAATGATACCTGGAAAGGATAAAGAAGAAAAACAACAGGAAGACTATTTTGCAATTCATTTAAACCTAAGGGTGGCAAGAAATAGTATTTTCACTCACCTTATGACCCTAATATTTTCACTTACCTTATGACCCTAGGTTGCCTTTTTTTTTAAATCTGATTTTAATATCACCTAGTCTTTATTTAAAATATTTTAAAATAAAGACTTTTGCAAGACATAGAATTGAACATTTAAAAACAGAATTTCAAAACAAACAAACAAACAAATAAAAACTATAAAAGCACACAAAGAGCCCTTGAGGCTCCTTGACAGTGTCATCACTAGGGCATCCACCTTCCCATCCTTTCTCCAAGTGTAACAACTTTAGATGCGTGTTTGCCTATGATTTCTGTTTGTAAGAGTGGGGAAACCAGATGTGGCATATTTTCTAAAATGCTCTATTCTGCTCAGTGAATAATACTTTCTGAGTTAATTTTTTAATTCAAATTTCCAGAATCACAAAATATAGAAAGGGTGTACATAAAAATTAAGTGTTTTTTTTCCAGTCTCCAACTGACACTGGCTGTTAAGATGGATGAAAATTGCTTCTTCAATGTATCTCACAAGTCACAAAATGTTGTTAATTCTGATTTTTTCTTATACTATTTTATCATATGTTCTAGAGAAAACCATGTTACTTTTGGCTACTATAGTCATGATTTGTCAATTGAACAAGTTGGGTTATGGGGAGTGTGCTCTTGTAAGAGGAACCTAGGGCACCTAAGGCAGGAGTGAAACATTACACACACACATACATACTACACACATACAGACACTGACACAAAATACATTCCATACTATATCATGAATTGATTTAATAACAACCTTTGCCAGATACATTTGTCTATTTTAAAATCTAAAACCTTGATTAAATGTCAATCAGATAAATTATTTGTTATCACGTGGACAAAAATCTTTAAGTAATAGATTTTTTACTTCCTTTTTTCTAACCAAAATGGCCTAATTAATCGATATTGTATTGTTCTATTAAAAATGGCTATGAATTGTATTCTAAATTTTATATATCTTGTACACTTTAAGCTTTACTTTTCTAATCTTTCTGAAGTAAAAATTCTAACTTTTTTTTATAGCTAATTCCTTCCCCCAAAGTTTTATACTGTGGGAACCTCTTTCCATGTCCCACGTGGTTCAGGGTTCCTGGTTCAGGGTTCGGGTTCTGAAGGAGGCTGCACGCAAACGAAAAGAGAGACTAGAAAACATTAATTTGGAGATATTGGGTGGCCAGGCGGGAGCCTTCCTCTAGTGCAGTGGTTCTCAACTTTCCTAATGCCGCAACACTTTAAGACAGCTCCTCATGTGGTGGTGACCCCCAACCATAAAATTATTCCCGTTGCTACTTCATAACTGTAATTTTGCTACTGTTATGAACTGTAATGTAGATTTCTGATATGCAGGATGTATTTTCATTGTTACCAATTGAACATAATTAAAGCATAGGGATTAATCACAAAAACAATATGTAATTATATATTGTGAAATATTTATTTCTAATTACAAATAAATGAAATTTTGTCTTGAATTGTGGTGTAGCCTGGGCAACAGTCTTCATATGACAACAGTAAACTACATTGCTACACTTTGCTACACCTAGGAGTGGTCTGTTGGTTCCTAAGACTATGGGAAATATGTGTTTTCTGATGGTCTTAGGCGACCCCTGTGAAAGGGTCCTTCCACCCCCAAAGGGGTCGCGACCCACAGGTTGAGAACCACTGCTCTAGTGGAAAGGACTACCACTTGCTCTGACCTTTCTCTCCCTTTTATTAAGGTTTGGGACACACCCCTAGCCTTTAGGCAGGAAATAACAAAACAGAAATTAACATGAAACAAACAGGTAGAGGTTGCTTTAGCTAACACTGTTTCAACTAAACAGTGAGTGATTAGCTCTGACCTTTCAGAGCAATTAAGGTTGACCAGCCTTCTGGTCTCCTGTTTACATCCATTTAGTGAGAACAATGTTTGGTTTCCTACATTATACCTTTGTATTTCTTTCTTTTTTTGCTTATTAAAGGCATGTCTTCCCATTTCAGGCTAGTTGTGCTACAACTTTTTGCCTCATATCTTTACAAACATCTACCTAATCTCAGTCATCACTTAGTTATTAAAAATAGATTCAGTAGCAATTTTTTGTTACTTACAGATACTTTATTTTGAAAAGTCCTATATAGCATTTTACTTTGCAACTACATCAAGGATTATAAAGTTAAAAATGAAGCAAAAGGAAAACATTTTTATAATTTTTGCTTCTTCATAATATATATTATGTATAAATATTATATATATACTAGAGGCTGGGTACATGAATTGATGCACAGGTGAGTCCCTGAGCCTGGCCAGTGATCAGGGCTGATAGGGGCTGGCCAGCTGGGGGAAGAGGCTGCAGGAGGTTGGCCAGGTGTGGGAAATTGGTATGGGAGTGCATTGACCACTAAGAGGTGCCCCCGTGGTGGCCAGCGCACATCATAGTGACCAGTCAACCAGTTGTTCAGTCATTTGGTCTCTTAGGCTTTTATATATATAGTTTTGCCATTATATATCACTCCCCCAATGGACCTATAGCATATTACTTCAATTACATCAAGGATTACAAAGTTAATCCTTGCTAAGTGAAATAAGTAAGAGAAAGACAAATACCATATTATTTCACTTATTGGTAAATGGAATGTAAAGAACAAAATACATGAACAAACATAACAAACACAATCATAGATACAGAGAACAGATTGATGTTTGCCAGAGGGGAGGGAGATGGAGTTGAGGGACTAGTACAGTGAGTACAAATTAGTAGTAACAGAATAGTCACCAGGATGTAAAGTACAGCATAAGGAATATAGTCAATAATCTATAATAATAAAATTATAATATGCTAATTAGATCAGACATCCTTCTGGAGGAAGTCCCAGTGGCAGGGGCCTAGGTATCTGCCTCTGTGGCAGGGGCTTAGCCCCTTGCAAGAATTTTGTGCATCGAGCCTCGAGTATCATAATAACTGTGTATGGTGCCATATGGGTACTGGAAATATCAGGGGAGCACTTTCTGAAGTGTATGATTGCCTGACTGCTGTGATGTACAGCTGAAATTAATATAAAATGATATTAAATATAAACTGTAATTTTAAAAAAGTCCCTGACAGGAACATGTCCTGCTCATCTAAGAGTTCTATGTCAATAGTATGCACTCAGTAAATATTTACTGGGAAAATGGTTGAAAAGAATAAAACTCTTATAAATAAAGCCACCTATATATTTTATCTGTAAAAAAGAAAGAAAATGAAATGTAGTGAGTGTTTATTGCAATGTATGTGCCAGGTAAGCACTTTATATGATTATCTCACTTCATCTCATTGTTTATTGAATATAATTTACCTATCTTTACATTTCTAACATTCTAAATTACCTAGCACATTCAACATTAAGATGGCAAGGAAGGAATCTATTTTATTTTTATTGACTTTCCAAATTGCTTAGTACTTTTCAAGTAATAACCCTTTTATCATTCAGGGTACTTATTTAAGTTAAAAACTATCCAAGTTTTGCTTTTGATGCCCTTGAGAATAGAGATGACATACATTAAGCAGTGGGGTGTGATATATGATTAGTCTGATTAAATGATGTGTCTCTGGTAAAAATCTGGCTGTGCTCAAATGTGATTTCCTCTTTGATTAGTTTAATTATTAGGTGGTATCTATAAAACAAAACATTTTCTACAATTCTAAATATTTGATATTTAATAATTAAGTAGATAAACTAAGGATTTACTATTTTTCTAGATACTTAGTACTCTGAAAATATTGGAATGATGATCGTATTGAAACAGTAGAGCCTAGCTGTTTTGGCTTAGTTGATAGAGCATCAACCTATGGACTGAAGGGTCCTGGATTCAATTCTCATCAAGGGCACATGCATGGTTTTTGGGCATCATCCCCAGTAGGAGTGTGCAGGAGGTAGCTGATCACTGATTCTCTCATCATTGATATTTCTATCTCTCTCTCTCACTTCCTCTCTGAAATCAATAAAAATATATATTAAAATAAAAGAAATAATAGGAGAGTATTCTTCACTGGTATTGCGTAATGAATAAGCTAACCACACATCCCAATGTTGTTATTTCTTTCTTCACTCAAATTTATTGTGCTTACATTCATGTATTCATTTTCTATTTTATGCATATTCATGAAATCTTTAATACTGATTTCTACTAGGAATTTTTAAAATGAATTATACTTTTATCCTGCTCCATATTTCATAGAAACAAATGGAAAAGTGAATGCCTGTCAGGAAATTTAACAAGGCAGTAGGTGGTGTGAAAATGAGATGTAGACATAGTACTAATATTATATTACTAAGGGAGTTTAGAAGAGAGATGAGTTTATAGGGAGAATAAGAAATTTCTGTAACAGATAGATATTCTTTTAGCTTTGCAAAAAGTGAAGGATTTAGAAAATGAAAGTTGCAAGAAAAGAAGGAATAGGAAGTAAAATTGACATAGACATGGGGAAGTAAACTATGCATGAGAGAGCAGGGAAAGGAGCTAACATGTTTAAATGCTGTTGTTTGTAGTTGCTTTAAATGTTATTTGATTTTATCTTCACAAGAGCTAAATAAAGGGGATCATATTGTGAAAATTTTTATAAAACTAAAATGAAAAGCAGAAAGAAAGACACCATTTTCTCTCTGAAAGAAACCTAAGTCCAGGGTTTGTTGGTGGTTTTTTTACCAGAACAGCACATTAGTTGGCTAAAAGTAGTATAATCCAATATGCATACTTGGATCATAGGGTGATGAGAGAGCTTAGTGTTAATTAAATGGAAGGTCTTGTATGTCATTGGAAGAAATATTGGAATTATCCATTAGGTGATAGTGAGTCAATCATTTATATTTCCATTTAGACAACCAACATTTATTGAAATCTTCATTTATAAGCATTATTCTAAGCCCTAAACATAAATTTGTGTATAAGACAGAAACTATTTTATAAACAACATATTCAAAACTATCCTGAAGACACATGTTTCATATATGATAAAAACAGGAAAAATAACCCTAAATTATTCAGGATAGCTTATTATTTAACAGAAATTACATTTATTTTATGGATATATAATAGCATACTATCATATGATCTCTTTATCCCAAACAAGATTTATTCTAGACTCATACTTAGACTAGGAAACGATATTATATGTCCTCATACCTTTTAGCTCCTCTCCCCAATCCACACACACACACAAAAAAAAAATCATAAAAAAAGAAATGATAACTATCTTTCACACCTTCCTTAAATTCAATACTTATCAACTCTCCTTTGTATATTAATTTTGATTTTCTTTTTACTTTTTCTGTACATGTGGAAAGAATCAAATTTCTTATTAAAATACGTATTTGGATCTGAAATTTTCAGATACAAAACAACTTAGCTATCATGTAGTGTAATATACAACATTTAGATAACTTGAATTACTATATTGTGGTGATATTAGCATATTTGATGTGTACTATATGAAATATTTTAACAAATATCTGTTTTCTTCTTTGAATAGTGCACATCTGTCTCCACGGGTCAATAGTATGTTTCTGCCTCCAGAAACTTTTATCTGTTTAGCACTTTTTATCTGTTACTAAAACAAGTTTTCACAAATCTTTATTGTACATCAAAGAAGAAGGTGCACATATTGAGTCAGAAACGTAACACATATTAATGTCTATTTGTAACTTATCTCAAATTTAAAATTTCTTTATATATATATTAATTATTTTAGAGAGGAAGGGAGAGGGAAAGAGAGATAGAAACATCAATGATGAGAGAGAATTATCGATCAGCTGCCTTCTGCACGTCCCCATTGGGATCCAATCCATAATCCTGGTATGTGTCCTTCACTGGAATTGAACCCAAAACCCTTCAGTCCGTGGGATGAAGCTCAATCCAATGAACCAAACCAACCAAGATCCCAATTTCATATTATTATGCAATTTTGAAAAACAAATGTGGCAAAGAACTTTTCATTTGATGCCAAATAAATTCATATTTGGAGAAATGAAAATACAGTAAAAATGTTTGAGAAATATTCATTCACTTATGAGGCAGAACTCCTACTCTATTATAGAGCAGATTAATTTTTTGACTTTCTTTCCTGAAATCTTTCTTGCTGGTCACAACTGGGAGTGGGGCAGTGCTACTGGTATCTAGGAGATAGAGTCTAGTCTGCTAAACATTATGCAATACACAGGACAGGCCTCTACAACAAAGAATTTTCAGATCCAAAATGTCCATAGAGCCCATGTTGAGAAACCTCGCCTTAGAGAATAGCAGAAAGTAAACCTGCTACTACTGCAGAGAAGCCAAGAGTGGAAAATGAGACAAGACACAAACCACACTGCTTTGTAGAGTGAAGAGTTACACACAGCAGCTGCCCGGTAGTGCCCTTCATTTAATTGTCTGTGTGACTAACTATAGAAATTGCTTAGTATCAGAAGATACATGTCTCACAATTCAGCACTCTCAGGAAGGTCCACCAGCCAGACTGTCTCTCTCAATACCAACAGATAAGACCATCAAAAATTAGCACAAGTCATAAAAAGTACTCACTTATCTCTATTGTTCATGAGGATTTACATGCAATCGACTCAATGTTTCATTCATAAGGGAAAACATTTTTTAATTGTTTTTCTGCTATATATCCTGTAATATCCCTCTGACTCCAACATTCTCTTTGTCATCCGCTGAATATCTTAGGCATGGTCCTACTGCATTTGTTGTTCCTTGTATCTGGACCACTGCTCTATCAGGTGTTCACATGCCTCTCTCCTTTACCTAACAGATGTGCTTGCTTACAGGCTATACCCTTAGTCCTTCCTAGTAACCTATCTAAAATTGTACATCTACACGTATTCCATATTCTGAGTCTGAATCTTTATCCTCTTTCTCTGATTACTTTTTCTCTTTAGTACTTATCCCTAGGTATAAGTTGCTTATTTGTTGCCTGGAGGTAACAATGTAAGCTTCAAGATTTCAGAGGGTGTTTTTGTTTTGTTTTTATTTCGTTCATTGACAGATCTTTACTGCCTAGAACCAGCACCTGGCATATAGCAGATGTACAACTACTACTCACTGAATGAATGGGTACTTTCATTTGGTTGCCATTACTTTAAAAAAAGTAATTAAACTGATATAACAGACATAAGATAGACTGAAGCATGATTCTTTTTGTTCTAAAGTAAGAAACAAGATCAATCATTACTATTATTTGATTATCTGAAGTTATTTTGGTATTTACTGAATTTGTTCTTATAATTGGCTTCCCTGGTGAACTTTCGAGAATCTTGTAAACTTTTCCACATTATCATGATTCATTTGAATTTCTACAGCATTTTTAATTAACAAAATAATTATGATTTTTAGTTAATACAATTGGAGACTTTTCTGTCTTAATACACTTTCCCAGGCACGCTAAATCAACATCTCATTTTCTTGCATAGCTTCAAATTATGTGGGGTTTTTTGTTTTCATTTTTTTTGCATAACTGTGTCCCTATCTTGAGTGGTTTTCTACTGAATACTTGTTTAAATTATTTGTTCTGCACTAATTATCTTTATGGTTTTCCTCTGAAATCATGAGGATTCATTTAACTTACTGCAACAAAATTGTTATAAACCATAGAAGTAATATCAATATTTCACCTATGTTCCTTTTTCCTACAGATTGTGTTATATGCTTTACTACAGTTTTAAAAATTAATTTGTACTACTTTTATTTAGTCTAGTATAAAATTTTAAAATAGTTCAGAGAATTTCTATATATTCCCCACTCCATTTCCCTAATAACATTTTATTTTACAATATCACTGTAAGTGAAACCATAAAATTAATGTTGATTCAATACTATTAACTAAAGGCCTTTCTCAAATTTTATCATTTTTTTCATAATTTAGTAGTTTTTCTTCTCAGTTTCATGTATCTTCTTAAAACAATGCCTCTGTTTTTCCTTACATTTTATTTAATATTTGACTTCCCTTCATATACACATTTGTTGAATCTGCACTGACAGCCATCACATATATTTTATTAAGAAAATAAACTATAGTTTATTGAGAATAATACATTTTTATTAGAAAGTTGGTGAAGGAAGTATGATCTTATTGATCTCCAGTCCCTTCCCCCCTTCTATGTCCCACTCTTTCCTTCTAATTAGTCATTACTTAATAATTTTCCTTGACTCTTGCTACTGATTATGATTTTCCATTTACAATTCTAGAGATCAAACTTTAACATGAATAGATAAGTACATTGGAACATGAGTCAAATTTTTAGGCATATTGTATTGACTACTGACTAAATGTGGGTCCTTGTGAATCACTTTACCTTTCTGTGCTTCATTTCATTATTTATAGAATGTAGACATTAGACTATATGATTCTTTAGCTTCCTTTTATCTCTAAAATACTGGATTTGTAGGTAGGTTTCTGCCTAGTTTTATTATTATATGTTTGCCTGGCTTATTGCTTTCATTTGTAAAGCTACCAGTCAACCAAGAAGTGTTGTGACTGCATTCTCTTCAATCTCTATAGAAGGGTTTATTGAAATAAATTACTATTAAGGACTTCACTGGATTTATTGCATTTACCCATTACCCACACATGCATTTAAACTATACTTTTTTATCTCTGGGTATTAATGTGAGTCTAAAACAATTGTACTCATTTAATGTAGGACAGGAAGGTAAGCTCTAGCAGGATGGTCACATGAAATGACACATAGTTCTTTGTCATGGTGATGACAAAACAATGAATATTTACTAACATAGGCTCTGGCATTTAAGCTCAACATGAAATTTAATTATCAGTATATTTCACTAAACTTGATGCCTTAAGCAAAGTATGTGCTGCAATCTTCTTTAAAAAGTTTAGTGAAAATTATCAATTGAAGTGTTGCAACTGTTTGAATGTTTAAATGATCAAGTGCAAAATATGAAACACATTAGAACACATAACAATAAAAAGTGATTTCTAATTGAGTTGCCTTTTCATCTACAATGAAAGAGACTGAGTAATTTAGTATTAAAGCAATACATTCCAAATCATTTTGTTTTAATAAGTTCTAAGATCTTCATAGGACTTAAAAGGAATATGCAAGAATATGTGATATTTTGCCTTCAGAAGTTCAAGTAATTGTTGTTCTGTTATCTCTTAGCAAGTAGGCAGAATTGGGTAGCACAGGGCATTAATGGAAATTACTTTCTTTTTCCCCACTCACAATGACTCATATTTTAGATTTTTTTCATGAGTTGGTTAGAGAGATGTGGCCCAAGAGGGATACAGAAGAAGGCTCAGAAACAAAGCTTATATTCACAAGTCCTAGAAATGGCAGGCACAACATACTACACAGGCCCCTGTGGGAAAGACAATGGGTTGGTCAGGAAGCAGAAGACAAAAGTAAAGAGAAAGCATTAGGCCATAGTCTTTATTAAAATCTCTAAGGAGAAGGCAAGGCAGGACAGGATAAGTAGATTAGGTTTGGCTAATTTGAATACGTAATTTACTGGGCTTTAAACTCTAGGCCAGTGACCAGGTATCAGGTCACTGGTTGCCTAATAACCTGATCTGGGATGATTTGTGCAGAGGAATATTGTTTTCGGGTACAGGGACTAGATAGAGGAGGTAGGGCTCTGGATTGGTTAGTTTACCAATCAATGGCATGTTTCTTACCCTTTGCTATCCTTAAGAATTGGCTATTTCCAGGAGAGGCAGTTTCCTCAACTCCAAACTCCACCCTTCATGGAAAGATTTTTTAAGAAGATGTCAAAACATCATAACATATAGAAAATAAAAATATTGAAAATATTTATAATACAATTCTAATTATATCCAAAATTTGTAATGGATTATTATAAAATGAGCTACATACTCATTGCATATCTGAAGGAGGTTTCTTAAATTGGAAGCTCTTCTGCCTTCCATGGTACATTTGTTGCAGTGTTCATTGAAAAGAATGAATATGATAGCTGGCCTGTGTAGCTCAATGGTTGAGTGTTGACCTATGAACTAGGAGGTCATGGTTCAATTCCTAATAAGGGCACATGCCTGGATTGCAGGCTCTATCCCCAGTGTGTGGGGCATGCAGGAGGCAGCCAGACAATGATTCTCTCTCATCATTGATGTTTTTATCTCTCTCCCCCTTTCCCTTCCTCTCTGAAATCAATCTATAATAATAAAAGGGTAATATGCTAATTAAACCAGACATCCTTCGGGCGTCATTTCTAATATCCTTCTATCTTAATGCTTGGGTTTCCCAGGCAATGAATCAGGCCTAAACAGACAGTCAGACATCCCTTGAGGGGTCCCAGATTGGAAAGGATACAGGCTGGGCAGAGGGACACATTGCCCCGTGCATGAATTTTGTGAACTGGGACTGTAGTGTAGTATATATAAAAAATCAGACCTATAATGATGTTTTAGAAAAGAGTTTTTCTCCACTCTTTTTTAAAATGCTTATTTTCTAATGCAAGTAATTAAATTAATTTGAATTACTTTTTCAGTCTTATTTATTTGTTTTATGTATAAATAAATTGATTGTTTTAAATGTTTTAATAATTCTTACTTATTTTTTAAATAATTACATAATTATTCCTTTTAATTTATATACATTTTATTATTATCTTTTATCCATACTTATTTTTTTAGTGGTAGGTATCAATTGTAGGAAATAACATTAGTACCTTTGAGAATTTTTCACTTAAGTATAGCTTTTAATAAGATGTATGTTTAAAACATACTTTTATATATTATGTCTATTTTATAAAAGTTATTTTTATAGAACAATGTTTAAAAGGAATATTTTTAATAATTTGAGCCAAAATAATATATTTATCTTAAGTATTTACAGACTGCATGAAAGTCTTTTTTAAAATATGAATTATATGGATGTCTCATTTTTTCTCTTAGAATAAAATGTATATACATATAACCTAATAAAATAAAAAATATAAGAAAGCATTATTTACTAGAATTTTTTCTTAAATAAAAAAATTCAAACCTGTTGAGAGTTCTTGCCCACTGATTAATGAAAATGGGTATTTGTTGTTAGTTATGTAATCCTATATAATGAAGAGGTAATATGCAAATTAACCCTCATGCCCTCAGAAGATGGTTGCCTATGATCAGGCTGTCAGGGGGGTTAGTGAGGGATGACCAAACAACTGAACAAGCAATCTGCATGGGGTGACCTGGTCAGCAGGGTAGGGGGCAGTTAGGAGTGATCAGGCAGGCAGGGGGACAGTTAGGAGCAACCAGGCTGGCAGGGAGGGGGCAGATGGGGGCAACCTGGCTGGCAGGGAGACAGTTAGGGGCAATCAGGCTGGCACACAGAGGCAGTGAGGGGCGATCAGGTCAGTGGGAGGTGGGAGGTTAGTTAGGGGAGACCAGACAGACAGACAGGTGAGCTATTAGGAGCCAGCAGTCTAGGATTGTGAGAGAGATGTCCTACTGCCAGTTTAGGCTGATTCCCCAAGGGGTCCTGGGTTAGAAAGGGTGTAGGCTGGACTGAGGAGACCCCCCCACCCATGCACAAATTTTGTGCACTGGGTATCTAGTAATAATAATAATAATAATAATAATAATAACAGGAACATAGGTGCAAATGTTGAATTTAGAATGTAGAATACTTGAACTCTACCCAACGGTATCAAAAAAATCTATTCTTAATAAGTTTCTCTTTATCAAACAATTTTCTTGCATTTGAATATGTATGTGTTTCTTTGGGCTAGCAAATAGTATCTATGTTGTTCATGGACATTGTCTGAAACCAGAGTGCCATAAAAATTATTATGTCCTGATCACCATGTTGAAGGATGTTGGTCATGGAGTTTATAATAGTCAATCTCATGCAGGCCCCAAGCCAACCTACTTGAATAAAAAAACAAATGTACATAAAACCCATGCTCTATGTGTCTTAGCATTCCATCCAAGTTATAGAATAATTAAAGGCTTATACATATGATATGGAGGCAGATAACTTCTCTTATCAATGTATAATTTATTGAGAAAAGCATTCAATGATTGTTCAGGCTTTGTCCTACAAGTATAAGAAAGAAAATTCTTATGTTCTTTGTTGACTATAGCCTAAAAAGATTCTCAATTTCCACATAGACTCTTTTAGGAGTTTCTTTAAAATTTGTATTCAGCTTTATTCTTCCCAGAACAGGAAAAAAAAAAAAGACAGACATAAAAATAGCAACATCAGAAAACACTCTAGTATAATTGCTTTACTGCTATTTTAACAGATTAGGTAGGTAGCTAAAGGGAAGATTATTCTAATAATGGTATAATTGCAACATTTATATAACATTTCTCTGTGAAAACCTATTTTGATAATTTCACATATATTAACTTACTTAATCCTTAAAACAATACTATGAATTTTCAGAATCTACTCTAAGCAAGTTTCTCTTTATCAAATCCCTTTCTTGTATTTGAATTATCATGTATTTCCTTGGCCTAGTAAGGAAACATTACACCCATTTTAAATATCAGGAAGTTGAAGAATGAAAGGCTAAGGAACTCTCAGAGAAATAGTGTAGTGAGTGGCAGTACCTGGGCTGTGTGTTCCCAGAAATTGGATTCTAACTACTACTTTATTCTGTTCAAACACTTGTTTTTCAAAGACAACACAAACAACCCAATTAAGGCAAAATCCACTCAAATTCTGATTTTTAGAATTCAATGCAATTCCACTGTTACTATTTATTCACAACTGACTCTGGATATACAATTTCTAGTTAAAGTTAGTCACTAGTCAAAATTCCAGAACATAGTACTGAATAATCATTTAATAAAACATAAAATTTATTTCTATCAAGTAGCATTCAGAAGGAAAAGATCCAGGATTTACATAAAATATTTTACCTGATAAATTAATAAAAACTAACATGTATTGAGAATTTACAATGTTCCCGGCAATATGCTGTTTTACATGCAGTAGCTAATTTACACTATGTTATCACACTACAGCATAGGTGCTATTATTTTCACTTTACAAATGGATAATTTAATAAAGTGACTAAGTTGCTTACCCAAGTGTCAGAGACAAAATTTCAATCCAGATAACAGAAAAAAAAAATACTATCTCTTTCCATTATCCCATAGTAGAAGAGTGCTCATAAAATTGTCAATAAAGTAAAGATAAAATTAAACTTTTTTTAAAGTATAGGCATAATTAACCTGTGAAAATTACTCATATTGGATGGTAATGAAGCAAATAGATTAGTGAAATTGAGAACATTTCTGATTCAATATAATGAGATTTTCAGTTAGATCAGATCACATGTTGTATTAGTAATTTTGAATCTGGGCACATATTGATTAACAGGAAAGGTTACAAAAGAAAATTTTATTTTTTTACAAGGTCAGAAGGGTTGTGCATTTAAAGAACATTATAATAGTGCCTAGCCAGCATGGCTCAGTGATTGAGCATTGACCTATGAACCAGGGGTCATGATTTGATTCTAAGTCAGGGTACATGCATTGGTTGCAGCTCCATGCCCAGTATGGAGCATGCAGGAAGCAGCTGATCAAGGATTCTCTCTCATCATTGATGTTTCTATCTCTCTCTCACTCTCCCTTCCCTTCTAAAATAAATAAATGAAATATTTTTTTATAAAAAGAATATGATAATATCAAATTGTATTACATCTGGATATGAGGCAATAAATGCCAGTGTGTGAATATATAGCTCTGTCCCCAATGTACTACTTCTTGCTTTGTCCACTAAGTTGCAGTTCCTTATCTCATATGCAGGAAGAAGAGGCTTCCCTGGTTTTGAAAGAAAAGGAGTTCACAGTAATTTCCATGTGATAGAGGAATGGAACTACGATTACTAAAATTAGAAAATTTTAGTAGGATAGAAAATTTGGAGGATAGTTTCCAAATGGCAAAAAGTGGGGACAGGACCCATCATAAGAGCAGTGCATTTTTAAAGATCTCTACATTGGTTATCTGAGTTGGATTTTTATCTCAGTTCTACACCTTGTATGTGATAATAGATTATAAATCTTCACTTTCAAAGTTTCCCTTTCTGTGAAGTGTTTAAATTAGGTGAATTTGTAAAATTATATATTTATAACATTACTTTGGATTATCATTGCCTACTAGAGGCCCAGTGCCATGAAATTTGTGAAAGGGAGGAGGTTTCCCTCATCCTAGCCTGCACCCTCTCCAATCTGGGACCCCTCGGAGGATGTCCAGCAGTTGGACATCCCTTTCACAATCAGGGACCACTGGCTCTTAACTGCTCCCCTGCCGACCTGACTGATGCCTAACTGCTCCCCTGCCAGCCTGATCACCTCCAACTACCCTCCCCTGCTGGCCTGGTCACCACCAACTGCCTTCCCCTGCTGGCCTGGTTGCTCCCAAGTGCCCTCGCCTGCTGGCCTGATCACTCACAACTTCCTTCCCCTGTCAGACAACTTGTGGTAACTATATTGTGGTGGCCATCTTGTGACGACCATCTTGTGGCAACATTGCAGTGGCCATCTTTTGACAACATCACCCGAGTATGTCACACAATGCCATCTAGGCTTTTATTATATAGGATAGAAGCTACAATGATGTCCTTTAATGGAAGTACTATAGATACATGAAACAGATTGTCTGGTACCTGAGGGAAGGAGAGAGGGAGGGGACTGGATAATGAAAGTGAAAGGATTAGCTAAAGAACATATATTCATACTCCATGAGCATGGACTATAATTTGGTGAAGACTAATGGAAGAGGAGGCAGGGTGGGTAAAGGTGGGCAAAGAGGGCTACCTGCAATAAAGTCAGCATCAAAAAGTTTTAATTAAAGAAATAAATGTAAAGAACATTCAATGAAAAAATAAGCACAATGACATTCAAAACAAAATTGAACAGTATTCTATGGAATGATAATATCTGCACAAACCACACTCTGAAGAAGTCATTTATTTTTTAATTACAATTTTTATGAAGCACGGCATGATCAGTGAACACTATTGAGAAATGTGTTCCTTTCTTATTCTTGATTTTTTAGACCTGGACAACGTGGAGGGCATTGCTGTGGACTGGATCGGACATAACCTTTATTGGACAAATGATGGCTCCAGGAAGACCATTAATGTAGCCAGGCTGGAGAAGGCTGCTCAGAGTCGGAAGACCCTTCTGGAGGGAGATATGTCCCATCCCAGAGGGATTGTGGTGGATCCTGTTAATGGGTATGAAATCTTTATTAGCTTTATGTAAGGAAAATTAGATTAAATACATTCGTTTCTTAAATTCATATGTGAATTCACACATGAATGGTCTGATTGGAAAAAGTTACTTATTTAGTGATTTGCTCCCCTAGAGAATGTGCTAAATAAACATGTCAAAACACATGGGACTGAAATAAACAGATCGTTTGTATGAAGGATATATTTTCTTGATTTAGTCAGACAAGCACCATAATTCTCCATTAAAGACAGCCTGACACCAAGATAAATAATCAGAGAATCAATCAATTTAACTTTTTAAAGGCTATTGAAATTTAATGTATTCAAAAATAGCCAAGTTTTTTGTACACTTGATGAGTGAGCCAGGCATTTTGTTAAATGGGTCATTATGCTCCTGTTCTGCAGTCCTCACAACAATCCTTCGAATTAGTTGCTAACCTCATCCTTGTTTTATAAAGAAGAAATTGGTAACTGATCTTCAAAAGACTGTTTAATTACTGAGAGATTGGGTAGATTTAAACTCCCGCTGCTTGTTTCTAGGACTTTACTCATAGTCACTATATTCTGTTGCTTTTTTAATAGTCTATATTGGTAATCATATAACTTTAGACATAACCATAGTTTCATACCATGACATCATTTTACAGTATGCACTATTTTTTTAGGGTGGAATTTTGTGCAAATCCTGGGAACATATTTCCCTTTGATGTTTATTCAGAGTTATTAGCTGAATATAATGCTGAGCATAGAGAAATATCAGAGAAATGTGAAAATTCTTAACAGAATCTCATAATTAATTGAGTAGATTGCATATATTACATGTACAGCAGTTACTTGTGTTTTTACCCCCTTCCATAGCTTACATTTCACTGTTTAAAAATAGCATCAAAAAAGGATAAGACATACATATCTTACGACATACATACAAAACAGACTTAACTAAATAGGGAGCATATGACTCCCTTATAAGCTGAGATCAACTTTTCTAGAACTATTTTTGTGGAGAACAGCTGCAAATACAATCAGGGTGCTTCCTCTGAGGCTGACACCCAAGTAGTGAATGAGTTCATTGTATGTGTTTCTGGAAGACATAATTATAAAGTAATATCAGTGATTGTATGTATATATTCTGTAATTATCTAGTCTATTCCTGGGCTTTTAAACCAAATCATCTTTCTGACCTTTAAACCAAGCCAATATTCATTTTAAGAGAAAAATATTTATTTCACACTGTCTAATTCTACTTGAAGCAAGATGTTTTAAATGTGCCTTAAAACAGCATCTTCTTTCTCAGTATTCTGTTAGAGAAAAATATATTTTGATAGAGTGAAAAAGTCTTTGTGATGCTTAGGAAGATGATGCAAATATGGAGGTCATAGAATTATATGATTAGGGATGATGTTTGCTAGTAGAAGACACTAGTTCCATCTCTCTCTTCAAATTCAGGAATCTCAACACTTCTCCATTAGGCAGACATTTAACTTTATTTGAAACCTATAGCATCTACATAGTTTATAGTATTTGGGAGAAATTCTGACTGGTGTGACTTTTTTTTTCTTTTTATTAAGACAGTATCTGCATCCCTATGATTATTTTCTTATAACTGACCCTATATTTGCCTCCAGTGCTACAAAGAATGACTAATACTTTTTTCATTCTATGGGGTTTCAAATAGACTACTACTCTTATGCACCAACCTGTAAAACAGACACATATGTGCATATATATATATATTTTCCCTAGCAATATACTGTGCCCAGAGCTTTGTACCAGGTATATAATGGTTAATAAAATAGGCATAGCTTTACCCTTATGAAACATCTTGGGTTACCTGCAAGGTGAGGAGTAAGGAGATAGAACAAAGCGATGGAGGAAAACAAAAAGGTGAAGACAAAGGGTAGAAGCCTGTTTAAATTTGCTGAAAGGCCTCTTTAAGGAGCCATCAGATAATCGGAGACTTCATTGCAGAGAAGGAATCAGCCATGGACAGTGAGGAAAAGAATGTTTCGGTTACAGAAAATGGTACATTTGAGGATATTAAGTTGGACAAGGATTGAGTATCAGAGAAACTGAAATGAAGACAGTGGTGTTCAATTGCAGATAGCAAAGGGGAAGGTGACGCAGATGCAATTGAAAAGGAAGTGAGACCTTGCGCACCAAGATGAGAGTTTTGTACTTTGTCTTCAATGTTAAAATAGAAAATTAATATAGTCATGGTTATATAAAAATACTAATTTCACTATTCTGTGAAGAATGGATAGGAAGACAGTAGAAATAGAAATGTAACTATACAAGTTTAATTATCCAAATAGTTGTTTACTAATACAATTTTTAAAATGAAGAAGAAACTTCAGTTCAGAAAACTCCATTTAAAATAGCACAGTATATCTTTAAGCAAAACTTCAGGGAAAAATATTTATTTACATTTTTCTACCATAATATCTACTTGCAGCTTAACAAATTACTTAACAAAATTACTCTTTCGGAAGTATTTTATCAAAAGCTTCCTAACCAATTATAGAGTCAGTTAAAGATTCATTTATTTTTCATTAACATATATTTTTGATTACCATATAGATCAATATAAATTTATAAGACAATAATTGTCCTAAAGGAGTTTATAATCTGGTGTGCTTGTGTACACACACACACACACACACACACACACAATTACCTATTAAATAAAAATAAAGGTATACATGATCCTCAGAAATTACTGAGGTTTTTAATACAGAATTGAGCGTTAGTGGCTGAATAGAATTCCAAGGTTAACAAAATTATCCCAAGGGCTTGGGTTGTGCAGTCATAAGGTTAGTCACTATTCTGAAGGGGCAGTATAGTTAACTGTAGGAAACAAAGTCAGAGGCAGTTCTGAGGTGAGATGACCTCATTAAAGCCGTAGCAGAGGAATGTGAAGGAACATTCACAGGCTAGACATAAGCAGAAATCTTCAATGTTGTGATTAAAAGTTTGAATATATTTTGCTGACAACAGAGTAATTGAAAGGTTTGAAGATAAAAGCCATATCTTTCAATTTGTGATTTAGGAAGACAAGTGATAGCAATGTGACAGGTATATGAGAAGCAACACATTAGACATTCCATTGAAAAGGGATAAAAGACAGACTGTACATTTGTAATAGGAACAGAAAAGGGAGGACAGACAAGAGAGACTGAGAGGAGTAGGATTGCAGGCCTAATTAGATGGTTAAAATAGGGATAAAATGGAAGGAGGAGTCAATTAGGATAGCATTGTTTCCCAGCTAATCATTGCAGATGAACTCTCTCCTAATAATAATTTCACACTTCATAATTTATATCAATAACTTAGAAACCTGTATTTTCAGTTCTCACTCCTCAAATTATCATCCATACGACTCTTTCCAAAGCTGAGTTCATGTTTCTCCCCATAGAGGATCTTATGCAGCCATATCTCAATTAATAGTATAATACCCTCTTGTTAACACCTCAATATCATAACAGCAACAAAATCAGTTGTTTTAACAATAAAATTTGTTTTACTTCCATTACAGAAAAATTCTTAGGATTAAGATATTTCTAGGATTGACCATCAAATAATACAATTGAATTTAGAAACATGGTTAATATATGCAAAGCCAAGCTTAGTATTACAAGTACACATATAAATAAGAAAAAAAAATAATCTCTGCCTTTAATTATGTTTATCTTTATTTGGAATTATCAGCTATGAAGCACCATTAATTGAAATTCAAAAAATAAATGCAATCCTATCTAACAAAAGAGCAATATGCAAGTTAACTATCACTCTGCTATACCCACAAGCCACACCCACAAGCCAATCAAGAGTGAGTATGCAAATTAACCCAAACCAAGATGGCTGCAGCCAAGGAGCAAGCAGGAGGGATGCTTGGGTTTCCCTGGTGATGGAGGAAGCCAAGCTTTCCACACAACCTGGTGGGCTCAGGCATCCACTCAAGGCTACAACGTTTCAATTATAGAAGATAAATAAATCCTAGATAGCAGGGCCTCTGCTTGGGTCACAGGGGGGCATGGCCAGCCTACAAACTGCCACAGGCCCCTTGCCCAGGCAACCCCATGCTCCAAGGGATACCCCACCTTGATCTGGGACACCCTTCAGGGCAAACCAGCTGGCCCCCACCCATGTACTAGTCCTCTATCCTATCTAATAAAAGAGCAATATGGAGATTGACCATCACTCCAACACACAAGATGGCTTGCCTCCATGTGGTCAAAGATCCTGCCCCCATGTGGACACAAGATGGCCACCACAAGATGGCCAGCAGGGAAGGACCAGGTCTGCAAGGGAGGGCAGTTGTGGGTGATCAGGCCAGCAGAAGAGGGCAGTTGGGAGGTACCCAGGTCTGCAGGGGAGGGAAGTTAGGGGCAATCAGGCTTGCAGGGGAGTGGTTAGGGGGTGATCAGGCTGGCAGGCAGAATCAGTTAGGGGCAATCAGGGAGGCAGGCAGGCAAACAAAGCAATTGGGAGTCAGCAGTCCTGGATTATGAGAGGAATATCCGACTGCTCATTTAGCCCTGATCCCTCCTATCCTAAAGGGCAATTGGGCATCCCTTTAGGGGTCCAAGTTTGGAGAGGGTGCAAGCTGGGCTGAGAGACACCACCAACCCCCCCGTGCATGAATTTCATGCACTGGGCCTATAGTAGATAATAAAACTAAAAGATGTCCCAAGAAACAAAGGAAAGAGCCTGCTTTGACAGAAAGTCTAGGAATAAACTTATAAAAATGTTTTATTTGAAAAGGACTTGAAAATTAGAGATATTTTTTTATTGCTGTACTAGCAGAAGGCCAGCTTAACAATATTTTGATTTGATGGCTTCCCCAAGTTCCACCTATTATAATGTTTATATTTGTTTCTGTTTCTTTTATAGGTTATGCTTTTTATTTTCTGTATTTTAGAACCTTCACATTTGATGATGATTATAAGGCTTTTACTATATAATTTTCAGTCAGATAATTAAGTGGGTAGATGATGATAGCATACATAGTCTCTGTCAGATTGGCATCACTTATTTAAATGTTTTCCTTTTATTTTGAGTAAAAATAATCATAGTAATAGACCTTATCTCAAAAATATTTCTTCAAATATAAAATAATGCAAAGTATGTGTAAAATATCTGTTATTCTTTTTTTTTCTTTTTTTAAATATATTTTTTATTGATTTTTCACAGAAATGAAGGGAGAGGGATAGAAAGTCAGAAACATCGATGTGAGAGAGACATCGATCAGCCGCCTTCTGCACGCCCCCTACTGGAGACGTGCCCGCAAGCAAGGTACATGCCCCCGACCGGAATCGAACCTGGGACCTTTCAGTCCGCAGGCCGACGCTCCATCCACTGAGCCAAACCGGTCTCGGCTGTTATCATTCTTAATTTTCCTTCATTTATCTGTACATATTAGGTGTACACATGCATGTACAATTTGAGTTAGACACACACACATACAACAGAGTGTTTCTATGTTCAAAAGAAAAGCTAGAGGGAAGATAATTGCAATTTTAACAAGTTATAAATTAGCAACAAGAATAAAACAGCATTGATTAACTGTATTTAAGATTTTAGAGAAGTGTCAATAGGGAGACAAAAAACATTTTGCACATTTTCTTTTCACAGAGTTAATTTATATAGTTGAAATTGAATACTTATTCCTAGCTAGAATAGGATTACAGCAAACAGAATGACTCTTGTTTAATCCTAATTTGCTCCAATAATAAAACCACTCAAACACATAGAATATAAAATAAACATATTTCCAGATGTATTTCTAGGATCAGAATGTATTTTGACTCAATAAAATTCACTAATCTTAATATACTTCCTCAGATCTAAAAAGTCTATCAACATAATTAGAAAGTGTTAAGAAACTTTTTAAAAAACTTCATGGGTAAAATTTTTGGATGGTGTGTTTCAGCCTAAGCTGTCCCAAATCTGCCTGTTTTGATCACTCTAGGATTATTTGTCATGGATATAGATGTTTACCCGATTACTTCAGAAATTCTTCAGGGTCTACAAAATGTGAAAGGTAGAGACTCTAATAAAAATATTTCTAGGGTAAGCAGCTTAGGAGAGCATTGGCACTTTAAAAAGTTGTTTATGAGGTGACTGAATCAAAGCCTACACTTTACTAACTCAAGCACTTTCTCACGACCCTAAAACAGCATGAGTAGAGGGGTTTAACCTTAGTCATGAGGGAATGGCAGTATCCCCTTTCCCCTTTTGTAGCTTACACAGAATAATTTGTTCTTCAAGGCAGAAGCTTTTGTTTGAGATAGAAATTAAATCTCAAAATCTTAAACTCAGTCAACCTGCTGTTATTAAACTTATATGCAGCTAAATCATCTTCTGTGGGTTTTGGGGTAATAATAAGCAGCAATACATACTAGATAATTTGCATCAGGAAGACAAATTAGACCTAGCCAAACAATCGAAGTATGATTGTGCCTTTTAGTTCAAAGACAGCCCGATTGCCTGTCTTGAAAACTAATAATTCACCTGAGATTAAATAAAGTTTGTGGTAGATCATTAACTATACAATGAGTTTTCACGTCAGTCAATGGGCTTTTTAATTACATAGTTGATTATATGTTTTACAAAATGAACAATCTTTAAAAATAGTTAGTCATGCCTCACAAACCATTTCCCAAACTTGCTATCAACACCAAAGAAAATAAATATCTGTCAGTTACTATTAACTTAATTACTGAGATCATAAGTGTGGTAGTGTGTTTTCTGTAATGTGTCCAAAGGATGGACACATGGTACTTCCCTTAGTACTCCCCAGGCTTCCTCCCTTTGGCAGGTATGCATTTACGTGGGAGAAAAATCAGAATGTCATTAGATTTTATGGAGGTGCTCAGTCTGCGGAAGTGTCCCTCTGTACAGAGGCTGGTTTAAATAATATGTATACTCTTGTTTGTAATGCCGTAGTTGGATGTATTGGACAGACTGGGAAGAAGATGAGATAGACGACAGCGTGGGAAGGATCGAGAAAGCCTGGATGGATGGCTTCAATCGGCAGATTTTTGTGACTTCAAAGATGCTCTGGCCAAACGGTTTAACTCTGGACTTTCACACCAGCACCTTATACTGGTGTGATGCCTATTATGATCATATTGAAAAGGTGTTTTTGAATGGAACTCACAGGAAGGTAAAAGACAAATGTTGCTGGTTGAAATCTGCAGGCCTCTGCGTTTTCACAGAGCCTTGTGCTGTGTTAAAAATACTTTCAAGTTTATTTTTACCACTCCGAAGTGGCTGCCAGCAGTCTCCATGGGGTGGTTGAAAGAGGCTGAGCAGAGCAGTGCAGCTGGCATTTGCCTCCAGGAGAGTAGGCCTGCTCACCAGGGTGTGCCAGGATTTGTGAGTTTTTTCCAAAGAAGCTCTCAGGATATCAGAGCTACTTTGAAATGCAGCATTTCTACATTCTTGATGAGTTTGCTTTAACAAAGCAACCCTACTCTATTCAAATTATCTTAAAATTTTGTAGCTAAAATTTAGCTTATAGATTATGAAAACTTAATTATAATGCATTTTTTAAATAAATAAATTCATGTCATTGAAATTGAAACAGAAGAATAAACTGAACTTCAAGCTTGCTAGTATGAATAGATAATAAGCTTTCTCTTATCTCCTTTTGGAAGAATCATTACAAAATGATTCTGAAATTCAGTGGTAAATGGAGGAATTCGCTGACTGTATGACAGAGGCAGGCTTGAGAAAACACTACCTCTGTATTTTATTTTATAATTAGCTAAGAATGTATAACATCATAAATTAACTTCAGACTATCTATTCAAATAACGGAAAAGTAGAATATTTAACATTATCAAAATGCTTCTTTTGATACTACACTTCTTTCTTTTTGGAAAGGAAAACTGCACAGTTGGCTTAGCCCATTCATTATGAATTCTGTTTGAGAAATAAATAGTATACTAATCAGTTAAGACTACTTCAGTCATTGACTCACTCTAACAGTGCTTTAAATATTTTTCTCCAAATGAGTAAAATTCACTTAACCTGTCGCATACTTAACAGATAATAAATAAATATTTTTGATTTCTTTGAAGATGTCTATGTGTACATAGTAGACATAACATTACAATGGCTCATGTTTTAGCTTAAGTTGAGGCAAGAAAATAAATAAGAAAATGTCTCAGTTATTCACTATATGAAAATTTATTATGAAGAATTCAGAAAAAAGGAGCAAAATTTGGATTGCTAACCCTACATTATTTGGATAACTTTCTAAATTCTCTAATATTAAATGGAGTGAGTATAATATGCTTTTTCATATTGTATATAATCCATTTTATAAATGTCAAAAGCTGAAAAAGTATTATCATTATTGGAGGTATTATTCCTTTTTCCCCCTACAACCCTACATGTGAAACAGGACCTACCACATGATTGCTCTATTTGAAAAACAAAAAATATAAAACTGGAATGTAAAGAAGATATCAAGATAATCAGAATTGAAATTAGCCTACTAACCTAGTTTAACTATTTACTATTAGTGTTTCTATGTTCAAAATTAAAATATTTATCTTCCTTGACATCTCCTAAATTTCTTCAAATTGCAATTGCTCAATTAAAATGGAAAGATCCCTTTCACTCCCAATGTCTTAATATCACTTTGTATCCCTTGGCTATTGGATGAGCAATATTGCAATATACACAATGACACTAATTACTCAGGTCAATTTCTATCCTAGGATATGAATCTGTAATTTTATAAAGAAAAGACACAGGGAAGAATGTCAGACAAAATCATTTTATCATTTACATTTCTTGGCCATACATGTAATGACAAATATGAGATAATTTAAATAAATGAAATATAAATGGCCACCTTCAAATGACAAGTTCTAGAAGCAGAAAAATATGCTCATATTGTCAAATCTATTTTTTAAATACACTGAAAGAAAATATGAGTTAAGATATTAGTTGGATCACTATATGTTATATGTATTTGAAAACTGCTTTAAATACTTAGTTATGTTTCCAGAGGTCAGTTCTGAACTTTCACAATGTTTATATTTCACAGGTTGTTTACAGTGGGAAAGAGTTGAACCATCCTTTTGGACTGTCACATCATGGGAATTATGTATTCTGGACTGATTACATGAATGGTTCCATTTTTCAACTAGATTTGATAACAAATGTGGTGACATTACTGAGGCGAGAAAGACCACCCCTGTTTGGTCTTCAGATTTATGATCCACGAAAGCAACAAGGTATTAAACACCAAATACAATTGCTTCTGAGTTTCAAACATAATAACTCTTCTGTAGTTACAAAAATATTTTATTTTGACAGTGTTTCTGAAATGTTATGATAAAAGGTCCCCAGTTACTTCAAAATCAATAAAATCTTGGAATTTGTTACCATAAAAATGTATTATTTTATTATTCAAAATAACCTAGTTGAGTAACTCTGGGAATTCTGAATGAAGTTCAATGTTTTCTTCAAATACTTCCTTTTTGATCTAGTCTTCACAGAAGGAGTCTGTTAAAGTAAATAAAAAATATTTTTAATGTTTTCAAAGATTATTTTGAGCCATTAGAAAAACTTTGATTGGGAACTAAATATTATGGGAAAACATTTTAAAATATAAGGAAATTACATTTCTAACAGTATCTTACCATATTTTATTTTAGTTCAGGTACAGTTGAAAAGCACTCAATTAATTTAGATGATATGAGAGTAAAATAATCTACCATTATTCATGTCTTATTAAAATCAGATAATATTCTATTATTTTATCTGCATGTATATATTATTCTATGTTTATTAAGATTTACTAAGCTACCCACAAATACCATGACTAAGAATTTAGAGATTAAATAAAGAAAACTATTTGTAAAGTACATAGTAGATTTTTATTATGATTCTAAAGTTCTTATTCCTTTTTAATGGAAATATTTTTTGTGAAAATTTAATAAGCCTAGATTTCAATGCATCTAGGATGAAAAATTATATCCTGAGTGTTTCTTTTCACATGTTGTCAATAGGAAGTTATCTAGCTACAAGAGTATTTTGAAGATATTTCTGCTAAAAGGGGGATGTTAAAAGAAAACTATCTCAATTAATAACATTTTTTCTATGGTATTACAATTGTCTCATTGACATAAAAATGCAATTTCATGAAATAATGGAAGTACATAAAGTGAGAAGTATATAAAGCTTTAATAACTAATAAAATATAAAATTATCTTTAAAAACAAAATAATGAAATTATTTGAGATGGCATAAACTATAGTTGTGTACACAAAATAATTAATAGAACAATTGCTTACATAAGTCAAATGCTAATATTTTCTGTTATATTCACATCCTCCCTGTCCCTTCCCCCACCACCATTGTTGTTTGTCTACACTAAACTGGAACCAATACTATGAACAGGAATAACCTTTTTCATCTTCTGTGGTGTCTTGTTTTCAGGGTTGTTATTCCCTTTAATTCCAATTTGATTATTTTTTTGTATTTTATTACACCAATTAATATATAATCATATTGTCTATTTTCTTTCTATTCTGTAATTGTTTATCTTGAATTGCTAAACTTCAATTTATATGTGTACTCAAACTCCATTGCTAAACTCACTGTACTCAAACTCCATGACATTCTCATAATCTTCAATTTCTTTAAACTTCTAGTTGGTTTAGAAAGTTGATCAACTAAATACAACATATGGACGAGAAATATATCACTTAATTATAAAATAGATTTGGGCTTAAACCCAGATCCTCACACTTTCTCCTTCATAAATTTGGGACACATCATAAAGATTTAACAAAGATAAGAAATACATTCTTCAAAAATATTTTATAAGAAAAAGATAGATGTTATATGAGAATAAGACTTAGAGCAGTACCTGTGTTTTACATTAATTAATTTTCGCCTATCATTTCTCAATCTGGAGGCATATATTTGTAAGTTTTCTTGCATATAAGCATTTGAAACAAATATTTAAATGAATAATGTGCCACAATCATATACAAAAACACATCTCATATGATAATTATATTTCAATATTCATGAGGAATATATTTGGGGTTCTAGACAGTGTCATTGACATATAATTGTTAAGCGCTGCTCCTTGGATGGACAGTGTATTTTTAAAAATGACTTTTAAAAGATTGGTAATCAAAGGAACATTAAAATGAAAATTTATCCTTGATTACTAAATTATTTATGCAGTTGTTATTCTAGAAACCATTATACTCTGTCTTACTGATAGGATGCATTTGGCTAAATTGATTAATTGATTTTTATTAGTTTAGCTGAAATAATCAATGAGTTTGTTTTCTACCTAGTCTTTGTGTGGCAAAGAACTTACTTGAATCTTTTGAACAGATAATACAATATAAAAAGGATACCTGATCAACATCTATTTTTAAATTATATTTTATTGATTTTTTTTTACAGAGAGGAAGGGAGAGGGCTAGAGAACTAGAAACATCACATTGATGAGAGAGAAGCATGGATCAGCTGCCTCCACACGCCCCCGACTACGGATGTGCCCGCAACCAAGGTACATACGCTTAATTAGAATCAAACCTGAGACCTTTCAGTCCACAGGCCGACGTTCTATCCACTGAGCCAAACCAGTTTCCGCTGATCAATATCTATTTCACTCAGTCAATAGACATTGAAATTGGATAACCTACTTAGTATCTAAATTTTTAGATTATTTAACTACATTGATCAAAATAGCTAGATTATGAAGCAAAATGCAATCAGATGTTTAAATACAGAAATATTATCTTACCCATGTTATAATTTCTCAGCAGCATTTCTCTTTGTATTTTTTGAACATCAGATATTAATAAATACTTAGAAAATAATTAGTGCCACATAAACTTAAGATAGATATTGTCTTAAACTATTGTTTTTTTTTGTGTGTGTGTGTTGTTGTTTATTTGTTTATTTTTAAGGATAAAGTAGCTGGAGTCGAATAGAAAACCAAATCCTTAAGTAGTACATATCACTATTCTTCATGGAATAAAATAACCTAGTCTTATATAGCCTTATACTCTTTCTCTTCCTTTCTTTTTCTCTCTATGAGAAACTAATGTATGTGACATAATTTATATGTAATACATATAAACTACATTTATGTATATGCAATATTTATATATATGTCTATGAATATATATGCACATATAAATACGTAGATGATAGACAATATCATACATATACACACACATTCCACTCCACAGGAATTCTATGAAAAAAATCATGAATACTATTAATGTAATATCTAAACTCTTTTAGAGTTGGTGTCAAAAAAATAGTTAGCAAATTTGATCTCTCCAAATCAGGAAAAACTCATCAGATTTTTGGGTAACATATGAGTTTATTTCAGGAAGCTTGATATATAACCATACTAAAGAAGCTCTTAATAAGGTACACACACACACACACACACACACACACACACACACACACAGCTTCAAATAAGTCAAATGAAAATGGTCTTTAATCAACATGTAATTATAAAAGAGAGAAAAGTATGACACATTTTATCCTTTCTCAGATTAACATCATTCAAAGCTGATTCTTCTGAAATTATCCTAGATTAAATACATAATTTAACTAGTCTTTATACAACTATTATTTTATCTTCTAAAATGCAATTCTGACTACTTTCCATCAAGTAAAGAGAAGAAAATTCCCATAGGTTTATGTTTCATATTAGATTCATAGACTTCTAACTACTCATAGGATAAAACTCTGAGAATTCAAGAGTTTAGGAGGCATATAGGAAAAGGAATATTCCCTTCCACTATTTTGAGGAAAATTCATACAAAGGGAAGAATGAAACAATAGGATTCCTTTGCACTAAATGGTTCATATACCATTTGCCTCAAGAAAAAAATTCTTCATTAATGAAACTGAGGCCTAAAAAAATCAATATGTTAATATAGGCTTGGGAAATGTTTTAATATATCAGGTATCCTTATTACTCTTTTTTAAATTAAATATTTATTATTCAGATTATTACATTTGTTTCTCTTTTTTTCCCCTCCATAGCTCCCTTCAACCCAGCTCCCACCCTTCCCTCTACCCTTACCTCCCTCCCGTTGATCTCATCCATAGGTATATGATTTTTGTCCAATCTCTCCCTGTACACCCCTCACCCTTTTCCCCCTGAGAATTATCAGTCCACTCCCTTTCTGTGCTCCTGATTCTATTATATTCACCAGTTTATTCTGTTGATCAAATTTTTAATTCACTTAATTTTTAGATTCACTTGTTGATAGATATGTATTTGTTGTTCATATTTTTTTATCTTTTACCTTTTTCTTCTTCCTCTTCTAAAAGAGTACCTTTCAGCATTTTTTCATATGGTACTGGTTTGGAGTTGATGAACTCCTTTAGATTTTTCTTATTTGTAAAGCTCTTTATCTGCCCTTCAATTCTGAATGATAGTTTTGCTGGATAGAGTATTCTTGGTTGTAGGTTCTTGCTATTCATCATGTTGAATAATTCTTGCCACTCCTGTCTGGCCTGCATCATTTCTGTTGAGAAATCAGCTGACAGACATATGGGTGCTCCCTTGTAGGTAATGAACTGTTTTTCTCTTGCTTCTTTTAATATTCTGTCTTTGTCTTTTGCTCTTGATATTTTAATTATGATGTATCTTGGTGTAGTCCTCTTTAAATTCCTTTTATATGGGGTTCTGTGTGCTTCCTTGACTTGTAAGTCTATTTCTTTTACCAGATGTGGGAAGTTTTCAGTCATTATTTCTTTAAATAGGTTTTCAGTATCTTGCTCTCTCTCTTCTTCTGGCACCTCCACAATTCTGATGTTGCTACGCTTGAAGCTGTCCCAGAGGCTCCTTACATTATCTTCACATTTTTGGATTCTTTTCTCTTCTTGCTTTTCCAGTTGAGTGTTTTCTGCTTCTTTATATTTCAAATTTTTGACTTGATTCTTGCCTTCCTTTAGTCTGCTGTTAGGTCTCTGTATAATATTTTTTTTAATATATTTTATTGATTTTTCACAGAGAGGAACGGAGAGGGATAGAAAGTCAGAAACATCGATGAGAGAGAGACATCGATCAGCTGCCTCCTGCACACCCCACACTGGAGATGTGCCTGCAAGCAAGGTACATGCCCCCAACGGAATTGAAGCTGGGACCTTTCAGTCCACAGGCCGACGCTCTATCCACTGAGCCAAACCGGTCTCGGCTATATAATATTTTTTATTTCAGTCAGTGTATGTTTAATTTCTAGTTGGTCCTTTTCCATCTTTAGTTGGATCTTTTCCTTCTCTAGTTGGTTCTTTTTCATCTCCTCTTGGCTCTCGCTAACTTTATCCAACTTTTCTAGGATATTCTTGAAAAACCTTATAAGCGTGGTTTTGAACGCTATATCCAGTCGTTTGTTTTCCTCCATTTCTTTTGTTTGTGATCCCTGCCCTTGTCTCGGCATTTTCACTGTGCCTGGAGAACTTCTGTGTTGGATTCAGCCTTATGATACCACACTTGCAAAACTGCAAAAGCCTCTCTATTGAGCTTGGTATGGGTGGAGTTTCAGGGCTTAAGGGACCACCTTGCCTTGAGGTCGGCCCTGCCCTCCATGGCCCCTGAGTTTCACCTGACTGGGTAATCCCTGGAGTGGTCCCTGCGCACACACGCTCTCTCACAGTGCCTCTAGACCGCTGTCTTTCCGGCTCCCCTGTGCTCCAGAACCATATGAGTCTGGGTCCCCAGAGTTTCGCCAGAAACTGGGGTTTAATGAAGTTAGAAGGGATGCATTTGGGAGGGTCAGTCTCATACCCACTCGTGAAAGCCAGTGGTACCATCAGCAGTCGGTCCTCTGAGCGGAGTGCTGTGCGTATCACCAGACTTCTGATCTTTTGGGACTCCCCTAAATTTCCATGCACTTCTCCCTTTTCACAGTCCAAACTGCCCTAGTATGAGTTTCGACTGGATCTGAGGTTTAGTGTCGTAGGATAAGGGGTTTAATGCTGTTGAGAGTCTCTGTCTCCCTCCTGCCAGAGAAAGCCAGCCAGGTACTCTGATACCCGCTCTCTCCATGCATGTGTCTCTCTACCTAAGCTTTTTGTAGCTCCTCTGGGTCTCTGTGAGCCCCTCTCTTTCTTTCTAGTTGTAGAATTTCCACTCAGCCAGATTTCCTGTGGTTCTGGATGATGTCTGTTCTATCTTTTACTTGTAGTTTTGAAATTGTTGTGCAAAGCAGCAGTGAAGGGTTTACCTATGCCGCCATCTTGGATTCTCCTTTATTACTCTTTATAAAAGTTACTAGGTGCCCAATGCATGAAATTCATGCAAGGAGCTCCACCCTCACAGCCCCAACTTTGTCTGGAAGGTCATCTGAAAGGTTGTCCAGCTGTCTGGTCTAATTAGCATATTATGCTTTTATTATTATAGATAAAATGCCTTTAAATAATTTACATTGATAAGTATGTAGTCAAAGTATGTATGTATACTTACATACAAATAAGAATATTCCTTTATCTTAATGAAACAGACAAATTTACCCACATACATATTATTTTATTGTATGTCTCTGAGTAATTAAACGCCCTTTATTTGTAATGTTTGAATAAGATATACTATATTTTCAAAATGTTCTTTATTGATACTTTGGAAAATGTCACCATATAAAATGACCCTGACATTTACACTGCCAGTTAGATTGCAGAGTTCTTTCTAACTATTCTACACATATATGCTAAAGAAATGTACTTTCTTTCTGGCCTTTCTAACTTGTAGGAATAATAACATCAAAATGATGATTATCTGAATTTTATTTACTCTCACATACATTTTTATAAAACAAAATCTTTAGCCTCTTCAAAAATTTTCCCTCAGTTGTATCTGAATCTACCAGGGTGTTTCCCATATGTTCCTGAGTATGGACATACGAGTTCCCTTCTGTGCCTATTTATTGATGTCTATGCATGCTGCATTAGTGTCTGTTCCATTCAGGTCCACTGGAACAACATGTTACCCTTGGGTGTTGCACAGTCTCCTGGTATCAGCAAGGCTGCTCATTCTTAAGGCTTCACAAATATCCTTAATCTACTGACATGCCAGTGCACTCCTTGCACAGGGGGAGTAATACCCCACCCCTTCTACAAACTCACTGGCTGGTGGTCTACTTTCCAAAAAAACTCAGACTTCCTAATCTGGGAAATGATCCTAGACAGATGCCATTCTGTCTTCTCTCCTCCCACTTCTCTCTTCTGGTACCAACTACATACAGATCATTGTCCTATAATCAGCATGCAAATTTCTCGCATCAGCAATATATATATTTTCAAACATCTCTGGATTTCATTAAGGATTCAGCAAAAATCCTGGATGCATTAATCAATTAAGTAATTACATATTAATAAATATGTAATGTGTGTGTGTATATATATGTGTGTGTATATATTGAAGTCTACCTACACTTCCTAGAAATAACCGGCTAATTTTGGATGGAATCAGAGTGCTCTGACACGTGTCATTCATTCCGCTTGCAGGTGACAATATGTGCCGAGTAAATAACGGGGGCTGTAGTACACTGTGCTTGGCCATCCCAGGTGGCCGAGTATGTGCTTGTGCTGATAATCAACTTTTAGATGAAAATGGAACAACTTGCACATGTGAGTTTCTTTCCTTGTTACACCCATTGTTTATATGTGTCTTTTTTGAAGACCAGAAGCAGATAAAACCAAAGGAATTAAAATCAAAATACCATTGGTTGTTTCTCATTGAACTTGCAACATAAGGCTATGGTTGATTAAGGATGAATTCTAATGCCATGCCTGAAAGGCATCAAGGATGAGTAGGCTGCGTTCTTTGTCCTTGTGAATTTTGTGTGCCATGGTCAAATTCTCTCACAACTAGAACTGAGGCCAGGTGTAGCATAGTAACTTGGGACTTACATAACCTGGACAAACATATGTAAAACCAGTTGATCAATTACTAAGTGAGTTCACTTATTTATTTATTTACCAGAGGCCTGATGCATGAAATTCATGCAAGAGTAGGCTTTCCTTCCTCCAGCTGCTGACCCCGGCTTCCCTCCATCTGCCAGAAGGCACAAGCACATGGGACCCAGGCTTCCCTCCGGCCCCCTGCAGGCACATAGGACCAGGGTTTCCCTTATAGTTCAGCTTCATCTGGAAGATTGTCTGGAAGGACATCTCTTCTAATTAGCATATCACACTTTTATTATTATAGATCTTGACACTTTTATGGGGAAAATCACAGCATACAAAGTTAGTAAATGAGCCCATGGATAATCTCAAAAAAATAAATTAAGTTTGCCAAAAATGATTGCTACTATTTATTAAAATAGCAGGATAATTTTGTCTAGTGTAATGAAACTAATTTTTTAAATGCCTCTTTAGTGACTTGAAAGAAAAGAAAAATTTCCAACATATCTTACTGAAACTTAAGCTTTGCAAAAATATTGATCATCCAAGGGTGACGTTGCACAGTTATGTGTCAGTGGTACTTGGTGACCTTCGCCTTTTGGAATGCCAGATAGATTTCTCCGTCAAAAACAGTGCTCCACTGTGGCTGGACCATTTATCTGTTCAGCTGTGACAGGCCTTATGTTCTAAGATATATGCTATCTCATGTGTAGTAAAAAGTTTAAGGCAGTAAAAAGTTTAGAAGCCCCATGTAGATGAATATTTATGGCCTTTCTGTATAGGAACTCACAAAAGATTATGTGCCACTTAGTTTGGCTGCTCAGAAGACTACTTTATCTAATAAAAGGTCATCTCCTTAAGACCTAAAGAAGAAAATTCAAAACCTATAGCAGCATTTTTCATACTGCTTTCCTGTATTAGATGCCTTATATAAAGCTTCCAACAAAGTACAACTTAAAGTTTGCTTTCTGGGTCTTCTCTCTTCCTGCTCAAATGAAGAATAGGTAGAAACTCTGTACTCCCCAAACACAAAAACAAAACTTAATTAAACAAACAAACATGTTCTAATGTTAGACTTATAAGGACAATAGGACTTAAAAAATATATATGTACTGGGACTTATGCTTTAAACTATGTTATTGTAATTTCAATAATAGTAAACAGCAAAGTATCAACAGAGAGAAGAGATAAAAATTATTTTGGAACACATTAACACAGTGGGTTGAAATGAAAACAGTGAAGTTAGAAGCGTAGGTACTTGTTCATGGATGCCGTACATTTATTAAACCAATGTCAGAAATATATATATTAAGTTCAATTACTTAGCTGAGCCTAAGTCTGAGATAATTCAACAATAAAATAAAATAAAATAAATTTTAGTAGTTTTCTTCCTTTACTTTATTAGCATCTAGACATTAACTCCAGCAACTACTCTACCAGTTTTATCGAAGAAAGTTAATACTAGAATACATATTTCCATTTGCGATGTACTGAAGCCTGATCTTAATACTATAATAGCAGGTATAAAAGGTTGTCTGAGAGCCTGCAGTTACTTGTAAGGCATGCCATGATTCAAGTAATTTTATTTTGATTAAATTAAAAGATTATTTTGTTACTTTTTCAGTTTTCTTACTGATGAGATCATTTTTATAATATTTTAATAGAAATAACCCTTGCAGTAGAATTTAAGTTTTGTGTCAATTTTCAAATTCATAGTACAAAACACAACTCTGCCACAAAGTTTGCCATTGTAGCAGATGTTAATATACTGAAAACAATATATGGCTGTGCCCAAGCACCCACATGCAATGTAGGTTCAGTCATAATGAGAATTAGAACAAAATGGCACACATGGAACTTTTCCTGTATGTTTAATTTTGGGTCATGGAATGAACTTTACCCCTCTCTCTTTCTTTTTATCTACTTATTGATCTTTAACCTTAAAATAAACTAACTTCACCCGCATTCTTGAGTGATGAGCCAATTGAAGTGGTATTGTTTTCCTGAAGTATTGATATAGTCCCCAGAGGAAGAATTTTTCACTACAATAATGGCTATAATGTAGAGTTATCAACATCTGTTAATTGTGGTAAGTCAGGCAATAAATATTTTGGATCATCTACTTTTTGCCTGGTTCTGTGCCAGGCATTGTTTTGTTCAGTGTGTAACATTGTTCTTCCTACATTGAAGAATCTCAAGGGAAGCATTAGATGTGCAAAAATTATTTACCTAATAACTTTTTTATAGAAGTTTATGCAAGGTATAAAAATATTAACCGTGCTTTTATAGGTCCCATTGGCTCTCTTATGTGATGCCAGATATACTTGCTCCACAGTGTTGCTGAGTCTCACAAAAATAGGTAGATTGCCTGGTCATTGACCGGGCAACCATAACAGATGACATTGCTACCCAACTTCACACAGTTAAGTCAATGCTGAGAAAATATCCCAAAAAACAAAAGCTATGCTTTCTATACCTCTCCCGCCCTTAATGCCCAAGGAACTTATATTCAGTTCTAAGTGAAAAACAAAGTTACTTTTGTCAAGTTTCTCTCATATTCCTAAGTTAATACTACAACTGTGTGGGGGATGCTTTCTTTTTTTCTGCATTTATATTTTATTTTTACCTTTTATAAAATTGAATATGGGAGTAACATTGGTTAATAAATTCTATATTAACTCTATAACATATCTTCTGTACCTTGTATCTATAAGCTGAAATTTTACCCATATTATCACCTATCACATTAAATATTTTCTTGATAATGGATGATGTTAGCTCAAAAAGAATGTCTTCTATAATTATGAGCCTGAATAAACTTGATTGTCAGCATTAATAACATGGTGTTTCTGTGACATAACTGCTGATTATATCTGGAAAATATGTGTTGGGGCTACAATAAACTAATGATGACATATGTCCTGGGAGACTGGAAATCAGAACCATGCATCTTAAAATAAAAATACTTTACTATTATGTCAAGTATTTTGAAGGATCTGAGATTTCCTTCTCCTTTAAAGCTAACATATCGGCCACTCAGTGCATCAAAAACTCTAACATGAGACACAATTTCTGAATTAGATACAAAGGATTTTATTATTCATGTCACAGCAGGCAGCTTAAATTTAATGTCCACTTTGGTTCTTCTGGTCCCATCCCATCCCCAAGCCATATGAGGGCAATGCACAAGTGGGCCCCGGAGAATGCAGAACACACAGTGAGTCCATTGCACCATTGAAGAGCTTAAGAGTGTGCTGGAAAAATCTGCCCAACCTTAGTCCTGAAGGGAAACATCATCTTTACTATCCTGATAGACAAAAATTCTGCTGTCTGCTCTAGAAAGCCATACTGTCTCCATCTTTCAAAGCTATTATATAAGTATCCCTGAAAAAAATTCCAGAATAAAAGCTTACATAAGACATATAGGAACACCAGGGATGGATGCTTCTTGTCAAACAAATTAGAGGACTTAGAAGAATTGCAGATAAACTTTAAAAAATGTCAAGTCCTGGCTGGCATGGCTCAGTGGTTGAGCGTAGACCAAGAGGTCATGGTTCAATTCCTAGTTGGGGCATATGCCTGGAATATGGGCTTTATCCCCAGTGTGGAGAGTGCAGGAGGCAGCTAATAAAGATTTCTTTCTCAGCATTGTTGATTCTCTTCCTCTCCCTTTCTCTCTCAAATAAATAAAAATATATTTTTTAAAAATGTCAAATATATTTTATATATTTCATTATTTGTTGTTACAGGTATAAGCAATGCCTAACTGCTGTTACAGCAATATTGAACTATATTAATGATATTTATATACATCAATACAAAAAACAGTAAATATAAAAATGGTGAAATGAACTCAAAATGATAGTTCCACTCTGTTTCAAGCAATTATGTATATCTTGTTATGAAAATGAAACTTAGAGATATTGTCATCTATTTTCAAAACTTTCCACCTTTATATTAGAAAACATCAGTTAAAAATAATCAACTACCTACATATATGTGAAACCATGTTTAAAAGAAACTTGGAAAATCTGCCTATTTGTATTCATTCCATAATGACCTAAATATCATTTGAAAAACATTTGAACTCTAAGTAGATTTAAAAAATGTTATGTCTAGGTTGATTATGTTAAATAATATTTAGTTTTAAATATCAATTTGCTTTGGTAGTTTGCCTTTCCCTAGACATTTTTATTTTCTTTAATAGAGATGTAATTGTTCAGAAGCAATTTTACTTTCACTCTTGTATCTGGATATTTTTTATGTGGATTGGATTGTTGTTTAAATAGCCACAAAAAAGCCAAGTTTTTAAACTTGGTAGGATTGTTATCAGAAGAGAACTGATGGTTTCTTGAGTGTTTCAATGGAATTGACTTATCTTTTTTGAAGTCAACTATAGAGTAGAGAAAAAGTTAAACTTAAATGGGAAAGGAAGTTGATCACATTTCAAACGACATTTTGGTTTAACTGGAATTAAAAAACAAACAAACAAAAACCTCCAAAGAAAATTTAGGCTTGATGATTATAGAGAAGAAATTAATCAAACTACTATTCCTTAAGTGCCCAGTTCTAAAGTGAGGTTTAATGGATTCAAAAGAAAAAAACTATTCCACCCTCAATGATCTTAGGGTCTAATTGAGTGGACTTGAAACTCAAATAAAAGAAAATATTAATGTTATTAGTGATCGGTTCTATAGATTGTTGGGAAAAAAGCTTGATCCTAGAGATGGGCAGACATATCCCAGAGTGCACTCTCTCTTTATTTAGATTCTCATTCTCACTCTCTACTATGGCAGGAAAAGATCCCCCAGTAGGGGCTGAGTAGGAGTCCCAGTGATCTTCCCTTTTTGTTTTTATATTGTTGTCATTTCCTATTTGGGCATAGCACATACACACACACACACACACACACACTCCACAAAATTTGTTATTTAAAGTGACCTCACAGAAATGTCATCACTAGAGAACTTGCTGCTTCAGTATTTTGTTATTGAGAAAGATTAGAGTTAAACAGGGAGGAAAAATTACTGTCTGTTCCCACATATGGTATCTGCTGTCAGAGAAAGAAGGGACAGGAGAAACACAGGATTACCTTTGTTCTAACTGAAAATTTCATTTACCATACTAACTATTTTTTAACCCACAAGACTGTAACTAAGCATATGAATTAGGCAGCTTTTTGTTTCTGGCCCCACAAACACACATGTATGTGCTTCGCTGCAGCTCTTCGAAGCAGATTCTCTGCAGATACCCTATAGGTCACAGCCCCTCTCCCATCCTCTGCAGCAGGGAAAACAAAGATTGAGACAGTGCTAACACCAAGTGTTCTGGAAATGCCACTTTTTTTCTCCCCATATCTCTTATTTTTCTCTCCATGTCTCTTGTTTATAGGTTCTCTGACAGTTCATCAGGTCAAACCCGTTATCCAAAGTAAAGTTGAAAGCCATTAGAACTAGAAAAGACAGATCAGCTGTGCTTTTCCTATGAATAAACCAGCTTTTAGTAATTCAATGCTGTTTCAGTCTATGAAACACAAATCATTTATTGTTACTATCGCCACATGTTCCCTTCCCTTCCTAGACTCCTCTGAACCCATTCAGAGAGAACAGAAGAATACTAACACTTTCAGTTTGTGAATAAATTCCATTTAACTGAATTCCTAACATTTGATGAAAGGTAATGGAATATATGGAGAAAGGCGCTGCATAGAATTTGGATACATAATGAGATTGTTTTGATTAACTTAACACTTTCTTTAGTATTTAACCAGACCTGAGTTTTTCTCCCAGACCAACAAAGTAAATGCAGTTATCAATGATGTGTGCTATTGCCTGTCATTGCACTTTCATTAATTGTTGGCATACTGATCTATAAGGTGGAGATGGTAAAATTATTTGCCAGGTCTACTGTATAGGTTGTTATAGTGACCGAATGAGATTATGAATGAAAGCCCTCTAAAAAGTAAAATTAAAAACTCAACGTAAAAATCCAAACAAATATAATGTGGTATATTATTATTATTATTATTGTTGTTGTTGTTGTTTTGGTAATCTTGAAACATTTTAATAGAATAATTATCGTCAGAAAAACTTAAATTTTTCTCATTTCCAGAGATTGGTGTTACTACAATGCTAGCATGTTTTTATATTTTCCATAAAATAAAATGAATCAGTATTTAGTTATTACAACATTGTAATGAATCAATAGAGCCAGGATTGTTCATACACCTTGGATTTTTTGTACCCTAGTTAATCCAGGAGAAGTATTACCTCACGTATGTAAAGCTGGGGAATTTCGTTGCAAGAACAAACACTGCATTCAAGCTCAGTGGAAATGTGATGGTGATGATGACTGTCTAGACGGAAGTGATGAAGATTCAGAGAATTGCTGTATGTTCTTGTTTAAGTAATATTAAATCTCCTTGACTCTTTAAGTGTGTAAACCATAAAAATAGTTTGTGAAAATCTAAAAATATATTTGATAAAAATTGAACTGTTTTTTCTCAGCCATCCTTTGAATAGTTTTGAGGTGCTGGCTTTTTCATCCTTCCCTATCTTTAACACTATCATTCCGGTTGCTGCAGAAGTCCTCTCCTTTCCCATGTGCGCTGCAGCACCAAACACCATTGCCAGGATGTTGCTGTAGGAGATTCCTCCTGATCTCTGAATTTAAAGATGTGGAAAATAAGTTTAAACTCCCTCAGGAAAGAATTACTGGTACAGAGGGTCACGAGCCATTCCATTGCTCCTTGGCAACTAAGCCTTGGAGGAGATCCAAGGAGACAGACATGGGTTTGCAGAATGTTATTCCCTAACTTGATGCCTCAATACATGGTAGGAAACACATAGGGGACACTCAGATATAAAGGAAAGATTTGATTTTTCTCCTGTTTGGCTTATTTTTAGTTATTTATCATTTGCTGCAATAAAAATAGTTTCATGTTTTTGTAGGGATAATGAAATATCCCACATACATAAAAGGAAAACTCTTTGAGAAGCACATTAAATAATGTTTTGAGAATGTATTTGATTACACTCACTACCTGCATGGTTTTAAGAGATATAAAATATTTTTATATGAAGAGAAAGAGGTATATGCTGGACATATGCATTTTTCCTTTCTTGATTTGATTTAGATACATGCTTGTTTCCTACTTTTAATTAAAGACATTTCCAGGTTAAAGTGGCTGACCTAATTGTGAGTTAATTGACAAATCTCCATTTTTTTAAAAATCAAGAATATAAACATAAAGTTTTCAAATCTGTAGTTACGATTGAATAAAGTGGGTCTGAGAATCTATATCATGAAATTATCTGTGCTTTGGTACAAAATCCAGGAATATGGACTTTAAAAGATATTTTCAAATTGTGCATAAATGTATAATACATAAACTGTCATTAATACATGCAGCACTACTTTCTTTTAATTTCCAAACATGGATGTGACTGCAACATTATGCATTTCTTATTTTCAAAGTCATTAATATCTATACTGTAGAGTGTGAAATTACAAATAAAATATGAAATAGAGAGGAGAAAATGGCGGCGGAGTAGACGGACGCGTCTGGAGCTTTGTCCCTGGGCAGAGGGAGAGAGAGCGGCTGAGAGTTGCATTGGGAGTGTTTGTTGGCAAGCTAGGAGTCAGTTGTCCTCCAGGGGAAGGCGGGGAACTGCTGGAAGGGGCTCTCCCGGCCAGGCAGCCCCACTGCCACGGGGTTTTTGTCGGCCGGAGCCACCAGCGCGAACGCGGAGCCCGAGCCATCTTGCAGTGGGAGGTGGATGTCTGCGGCGGTCTGAAGCCTTCGGCTGGGCACCCATCGAGCAGCCAGGAACCCGGGGACCCAGAACTCCGCTCTCCAATCGGCGCAGACACTTGGCGGAATCAGAGATCCACAGAGCACACGGAAAGGTCAGATTGCGCCTGACTTAAGGGGGAGGTGGATGTCTGCCGAGGTCTGAAAGCTGCGGCTGACGGAGGCACCCACAGAGCAGCCAGGACCCAGAGCGCGGCTTCCCAGGCAGCACGGACACGCAGACTGAGGATTCAGAGATCCACACTGCACGCGCACGTGTGGAAGGGTCAGATTTCGTCTGGGCCAGGGTGCGGTCTCCTACCCCCACAGGGCAGAGACGCGGACACTGTGGGAGCCGGGCTGCGGGAAAGCTGCCTCTGGAGAGGTCCGAGGAGGTAGTCTGGGCGTGATCCCTGAGTGTGAAGGCAAACCCTCTGAGCTGTTGACAGAGGAGAGCTCCGGAAAACGACTCTTTTTTTTTTTTTTCCTCTTTTTCTCTGGGGCAGTGGGACAACCTGGGAGTTATTGCAGTGTCCAGGCTGCAAAACCCCCACAAACTGGTTTTGGAAACCACAGAGTAGCAGGATCTGAGCACAGCCTAGAGAGGTCCTGTGCTTTGTCTCAGAGATCAATTCCGAAACACTGCCACCCAATGGATGACACACAAATTGACTCTCGCATAACCACAAGAGAATAAAGAGATTAAAACACCAAGAGTTTTTTTTTTTTTTTTTTTTTTTTTTTTTTTTTTTTTTTCAGGAGTGCCAAGCAGAATAATCGTGGAAGTGAAGGACCATTCTATTTTTCTTCTTTTTTTTTTCCTTTTTTCTTTTTTCTTTTTCTTAATTTTTAATTCTTTATTTTTCATTTTCACATATTTTAATTAAAAGAATATTTTTTTCTTTCTGCCTCAATTGATTTTACCTTTATAATTACTACATTTTTGTTTTAAACTAGTATTATTAATTACTACTAGTACTTTACCGTTTTTGGAAAAAAAATGTCATTTTGTTTTCTCTTTATTTTATTTCGAGATTAGAGTTCTACATTCTATTTTCATCTTCCCTTTAGCATAATTTTACTCCAACTCAACTCCACCTTTATGCCAACACTTTCCTCCTAACTTTCCCCATTTTGCTGTCTTGTTTCTCTTTCCCTTTTCCAACTTTAGATTCTCCCTATTTTTCTCTTTACCTGGTTAAAATTTCACCCCATTTATATATCTAATTTCAAATCCCCTACTACAAGTCCACACAAACCTCTCCCCTCTTGTCTTCACTAGCCAAAAAGTTGTTTTTTCTCTATGTCCTTTTGTTGCTATTTGCCTGAAAAGTAATTATATCGATTTTTTGAAATTTTTTTTGAGAGATTGTTTTAGTTTATTCTACTTGTTTATTTTGCTTTTTGCTTGCTTTGTTTTCTACCTCTCTTTTCCCTCATCTCCCTCGATACCAGTTGCTATTTGCAATTTGCATCAATCTCTAGGTACTGGTTGCTGGCCTTTATTGGGATTAGTGACTGTTCTATTGAACTTCTCTCCTCACATCTATATTTTGTTCCTCTTTTCTCTCTTATACACTTTCTTTTCTCTATGACTTTTTTCTCTTCCTCTTTCCTTCTCCTTTTTCTCCTTTTTATTTTCTTATTTTATTTTATTTTATTGTTCATTTATTTATCTTTTTTTTTTCTCACTCTCCCAATTTGATTTTGGCACTTCTTTCTTTTCTATCTTCCTCATTTTCCTCTTCTTATTTCTCTATTTACCCCTAATTTGTCCTTCATTGGTGGTCACCTTATTTGTGATTATTAACATCTTGAATACATTTCTACCCAGTGCCTTGTGTGCTGTACCTGATCGTGTTGTAATTTGTGCCTTTCAGTCAACGTAGGAGAGAGCACTACATAACCAGACACCCAGAAAAGAAAGACCATGGTCAGAAAAAGAAACAGCCCACAAAAGACAGAAAGGCAGGTTTTACCAGAAAAGGAAGTAAACGAAATAGAACCACAAATAAGCCTACCAGAGAAAGAGTTCAGAGAAATTATCATAATGTGGTTGAAAAGAATGGAAGACAAATTTGACAATATGAGTAAGAGCCAAGAGGTAACGAATAAGAACCTAGAGGAGGTGAAGAAGCATGAAGAAGAAATGCAGAAGAAACTAGAGGAGGTGCAGAATAAACAAGAAGAAATG
>JAAGEH010000393.1:44027551-44168449 GCA_011751065.1 Lasiurus cinereus
GAAACACTGCCACCCAATGGATGACACACAAATTGACTCTCGCATAACCACAAGAGAATAAAGAGATTAAAACACCAAGAGGGGAACACAGGGAACTGCAATACCTCCCCTACTGGGAAACAGGAGTGCCAAGCAGAATAATCGTGGAAGTGAAGGACCATTCTATTTTTCTTCTTTTTTTTTTCCTTTTTTCTTTTTTCTTTTTCTTAATTTTTAATTCTTTATTTTTCATTTTCACATATTTTAATTAAAAGAATATTTTTTTCTTTCTGCCTCAATTGATTTTACCTTTATAATTACTACATTTTTGTTTTAAACTAGTATTATTAATTACTACTAGTACTTTACCGTTTTTGGAAAAAAAATGTCATTTTGTTTTCTCTTTATTTTATTTCGAGATTAGAGTTCTACATTCTATTTTCATCTTCCCTTTAGCATAATTTTACTCCAACTCAACTCCACCTTTATGCCAACACTTTCCTCCTAACTTTCCCCATTTTGCTGTCTTGTTTCTCTTTCCCTTTTCCAACTTTAGATTCTCCCTATTTTTCTCTTTACCTGGTTAAAATTTCACCCCATTTATATATCTAATTTCAAATCCCCTACTACAAGTCCACACAAACCTCTCCCCTCTTGTCTTCACTAGCCAAAAAGTTGTTTTTTCTCTATGTCCTTTTGTTGCTATTTGCCTGAAAAGTAATTATATCGATTTTTTGAAATTTTTTTTGAGAGATTGTTTTAGTTTATTCTACTTGTTTATTTTGCTTTTTGCTTGCTTTGTTTTCTACCTCTCTTTTCCCTCATCTCCCTCGATACCAGTTGCTATTTGCAATTTGCATCAATCTCTAGGTACTGGTTGCTGGCCTTTATTGGGATTAGTGACTGTTCTATTGAACTTCTCTCCTCACATCTATATTTTGTTCCTCTTTTCTCTCTTATACACTTTCTTTTCTCTATGACTTTTTTCTCTTCCTCTTTCCTTCTCCTTTTTCTCCTTTTTATTTTCTTATTTTATTTTATTTTATTGTTCATTTATTTATCTTTTTTTTTTCTCACTCTCCCAATTTGATTTTGGCACTTCTTTCTTTTCTATCTTCCTCATTTTCCTCTTCTTATTTCTCTATTTACCCCTAATTTGTCCTTCATTGGTGGTCACCTTATTTGTGATTATTAACATCTTGAATACATTTCTACCCAGTGCCCTGTGTGCTGTACCTGGTCGTGTTGTAATTTGTGCCTTTCAGTCAACGTAGGAGAGAGCACTACATAACCAGACACCCAGAGAAGAAAGACCATGGTCAGAAAAAGAAACAGCCCACAAAAGACAGAAAGGCAGGTTTCACCAGAAAAGGAAGTAAACGAAATAGAACCACAAATAAGCCTACCAGAGAAAGAGTTCAGAGAAATTATCATAATGTGGTTGAAAAGAATGGAAGACAAATTTGACAATATGAGTAAGAGCCAAGAGGTAACGAATAAGAACCTAGAGGAGGTGAAGAAGCATGAAGAAGAAATGCAGAAGAAACTAGAGGAGGTGCAGAATAAACAAGAAGAAATGCAGAAGAAACTAGAGGAGGTGCAGAATAAACAAGAAGAAATGAATAATGACATCACTGCTATAAAGAACTCAATAGAAAGCATCAAAAGTAGACTAGAAGAAGCAGAGGACCGCATCAGTGAGCTAGAAGACATGGTAGGAAAAAATACCCAAGTACAGCAGCTTCTAGAAAAAAAAGTTAAAAAGCAAGAGGAGAGACTAAGGGAACTTTGGGATAACATGAAACAAAATAACATCCACATAATTGGGGTTCCAGAAAGAGTGGAAACTGAACAAGGATTAGAGAATGTGTTTGAAGAAATAATGACAGAAAATTTCCCCAATATAGAAAAGAAAAAACCCACACAAATCCAAGAAGCTCACAGAGTCCCAAGCAAAATGAACCCCAACAAACCGACACCGAGGCACATTATAATTAAATTGGCAAACACCGACGACAAAGTAAGAATCTTAAAAGCAGCCAGAGAGAAACAGAAAGTTACCTACAAAGGAACCCCCATAAGACTAGCTACTGACTTCTCAACAGAAACTCGTCAGGCCAGAAGAGAATGGAATGAAATATACAAAGTCATGCAAAGGAAGGGTCTGAATCCAAGAATACTGTACCCTGCAAGACTCTCAATCAAAATTGAAGGTGAAATCAAAAGCTTCACAGACAAAAAAGGACTAAGGGAATATATTACCACCAAACCAGCAATGCAAGAAATGTTAAAAGGTCTGCTGTAATAAAAGAAAGAGGAAGTGAAGAAAGAACTCGGGGGTAAGGACTAAAAATGGCAACAGATAAGTACTTATCAATAATAACTTTAAATGTAAACGGATTAAATGCTCCAATCAAAAGACATAGGGTAACCGATTGGATAAGAAAACATATATCTGCTGTCTGCAAGAAATCCACCTTAGGAAAAGAGATGCACACAGATTGAGGGTGAAGGGATGGAACATGGTACTTCAGGCAAATGGAAATGAAATAAAAGCTGGGGTTGCAATATTTATATCTGACAAATTAGATCTCAAAATGAAGGACATAACAAGAGATAAAGAATGCCAATTCATAATACTAAAGGGAACAATCCAACAAGAAGAAATAACTCTGGTAAACATATATGCACCCAATATAGGAGCACCTAAATACATAAAAAAACTCTTGGAGGATATTAAGGGAGAGATTGACAGCAATACAATCATAGTAGGAGACTTTAATACCCCACTGTCACCATTGGACAAATCCTCTAAACAAAAAATCAGGAAAGAAACATCAATCCTAAATGACTCACTAGACCAGATGGAATTAATTGACATCTTCAGAACATTTCACCCCAAAGCCACAGAATATACATTCTTCTCCAGTGCACATGGGTCATTTTCAAAGATGGATCATATGTTGGGTCATAAGAAAAGTCTCTTCAAATTCAAGAAGATAGAAATCATATCAAGCATTTTCTCAGACCACAGTGGCATAAAACTGGAAATCAACTATAATAAAAACAATAGAAAGAAATCAAACACATGGAGACTAAACAGCATGCTTTTAAACAACGACTGGGTAACCAGAGAGATCAAGGAAGAAATAAAAAACATCATGGCAACAAATGACAATGACAACACAACAATACAAAATTTATGGGACACAGTGAAAGCAGTCTTGAGAGGGAAGTTCATAGCCCTACAAGCCTACTGCCAAAAACAGGAAAGAATGGTAATAAATCACCTAAACCTACAACTCAAAGACCTAGAACGTGAGCAACAAGAAAAGCCCAGTGTACTCAGAAGGAAGGAAATAGTGAAGATCAGAGCGGAGATAAACAACTTGGAGACCAAAGAAACAATTCAAAAGATCAACAAAACCAAGAGCTGGTTCTTTGAAAGGATAAACAAGATTGATGGACCCCTAGCCAGGCTCACCAAGAAGCAAAGAGAGAAGACCCAAATAAACAAAATCAGAAATGAAAGAGGAGAAATAACAACAGACCCTGTGGAAATACAAAGGATTGTTAAAAAATACTATGAACAACTCTATTCCAACAAATTGGACAACCTGCAAGAAATGGACATTTTCCTAGAAAAATATATCCCCCCAAAACTCAATGAGGAGGAAGCCAAACATCTCAATAGTCCAATAACTATGGAAGAAATTGAAGCAGTAATCAAAAAGCTTCCAGCAAATAAAAGCCCGGGTCCAGATGGCTACACAAGAGAGTTTTACCAAACATTCAAGGAAGAATTAAAACCTATCCTCCTCAGACTATTCAAAAACATTCAAGAAGAAGGAATACTACCAAACACCTTCTATGAAGCCAGCATCACCCTAATACCAAAACTAGATAAAGACAACACAATGAAAGAGAATTATAGACAATATCTCTCATGAACATAGATGCCAAAATCCTCAACAAAATTCTAGCAAACCGGATGCAGCAGTACATCAGAAAGATCATACACCATGACCAAGCAGGATTCATCCCAGGAATGCAGGGATGGTTCAATATCCGCAAATCAATAAATGTGATACATCACATAAACAAATTGAGAGATAAAAATCACATAGTCACATCAATTGATGCAGAAAAAGCATTTGACAAAATCCAACATCCTTTCTTGATAAAAACTCTCAGCAAAGTGGGAATAGAAGGATCATACCTCAACATCATAAAAGCCATATATGATAAACCCACAGCTAACATCATACTCAATGGGCAAAACTAAAACCATTTCCCCTAAGAACAAGAACAAGACAGGGATGCCCACCTCTCCTGTTCGACATAGTATTGGAAGTATTAGCCATTGCAATTAGACAACAAGAAGAAATAAAAGGCATCCAAATTGGAAAAGAAGAAGTAAAGCTGTCCTTATTTGCAGATGACATGATATTGTACATAAAAAACCCAAAGGATTCCATTCCAAAACTAATTGACTTAATTAATGAATTCGGCAATGTAGCAGGATACAAAATTAATGCTAAGAAGTCTGTGGCATTTCTATACACTAACAATGAAATTACAGAAAGAGAAACTAAAAAAGCAATCCCATTTACCATCGCACCAAAAAAATTAAGATACCTAGGAATAAACCTAACTAAAGAGGTAAAAGACCTTTATGCAGAAAACTACAGGACACTGAAAAAAGAGATAGAGGAAGATGTTAACAGATGCAAGAACATACCATGCTCATAGATTGGGAGAATCAACATCATTAAAATGTCCATACTACCCAAAGCAATCTACAGATTCAACGCACTACCCATTAAAATACCAACGACATATTTCACAGACCTACAAAGAATTCTTCATAGATTCATCTGGAACAAAAAAAGACCACGGATAGCTACAGCAATTCTGAGAAAAAAGAATAAAGTAGGTGGGATCTCAATACCAGACTTCAAGCTATACTACAAAGCAACTGTTCTCAAAACAGCCTGGTACTGGCAGAAGAACAGACATATAGATCAATGGAATAGAATAGAGAACCCAGATATCCACCCAAACCACTATGCTCAATTAATATTTGACAAAGGAGGCATGAACATTCAATGGAACCAAGATAGCCTCTTCAATAAATGGTGTTGGGAAAATTGGACAGATACATGCAAAAAATTGAAACTGGACCACCAACTTACACCAAATACAAAAATAAACTCAAAATGGATACAGGACTTAAACATTAGAAGGGAAACCATAAAAATACTAGAGGAATCCACAGGTAGCACAATCTCAGATATATGCCGAAAGAACTTCTTCACTGATACTGCTCCAAAGGCAATGGAAGCTAAAGAAAAAATAAGCAAATGGGACTACATCAAAATAAAAAGCTTTTGCACAGCAAAAGAAACCATCAACAAAACAACAAGAAAGATCAATGCATGGGAGAACATATTTGCAAATGCTATCACTGATAAAGGTTTAATCTCCAAAATCTACAACCAACTTATACAACTTAATAAAAGGAAGATGAAGGATCCAATAAAAAAATGGGCAACGGACCTAAATAGAACCTTTTCAAAAGACGACAGAAGGAAAGCCAAGAGACACATGAAAACATGTTCAAAGTCATTAATCATCCGAGAGATGCAAATCAAAACGACAATGCGATACCATCTTACACCTGTCAGAATGGCAATCACCAACAAATCAACAAAGGACAAGTGTTGGCGAGGATGCGGAGAAAAAGGAACCCTTGTGCACTGTTGGTGGGAATGCAGACTGGTGCAGCCACTGTGGAGAACAGTATGGAGTTTCCTCAAAAAACTAAAAATGGATCTCCCATTTGACCCTGTAATACCACTCTTAGGAATTTATCCTAAGAAATTACAAATACCAATCAGAAAGGATTTATGCACCCCTATGTTCATAGCAGCACAATTTACAATAGCCACAATTTGGAAACAGCCTAGGTGCCCGTCAGCAGATGAGTGGATCAGAAAACTGTGGTACATCTATACAATGGAATTCTATGCTGCCATTAAAAAGAAGGAATTCTTACCATTTGCAGCAACCTGGTTGGAACTGGAGAGCCTTATGCTTAGCAAAATAAGCCAGTCAATGAAGGAGAAGCATCACATGATCGCACTCATTGGGGGATAATAAAGAACATTATAAACTGATGAACAAAAGGATAGATACAGAGACAGTAAAGCTTCAAACAGACTGTGAAATTACAGCAGGAAGATTAAAGTTAGGTGAGGTAGATAAGAGATCAATCAAAGGACTTGTATCTATGCATATAATCATAACCAATGAACATAGACACTGGGGGGTTGGGGTATGCCTGGGAGGGAGGGGAGGCAATGGGAAGATATGTATAAAAAATTAATAAAAAATAAATAAAAAAGAAACTCACACTAAATAAATAAATAAATAAATAAATAATAAAATAAAAAATCAAAAAAAATATGAAATAATAGTTGATACAATTAGCCAAAATTTTGGAGTGAAAGAAGCATTTTTATGTTAGAGTACAGGTATGTTTTTCCCTACTTATTTTACACAAGTTATGTATTATTTATTGATTAAATTAACTGCCTCATTTATTCTAAATCCCTGTGTTTATTCATGGTTTTAATGAATACTCCTTACATATCAGCTCCCTAAGTAGTCAGTGTCTGTTCAGAGTACAAATATTTCATCACAATATTCATGTTCCATGTTTCTATTTATGAGATTGTTCTTTCACCAGCTCACAGAGAAACATGTTTCCTATTGAATACACAGGGGCATTACATTTGTATCATTAACTGTAGCATTAAAATTGCTTGTCAGTATTTTTCTCTTATTTTCATCATGTACTACCTCCTCACCCAAGCCTACATCATGGGTTTACCCGTAGTCTTCTAACTCACTCATGGACCATATTAAATTCTGTCAAAGAATCCTCTCTCTTTTGCCTCCTAAATAATTAATATTTCATCTTTACTTCCTCTCAACTTCACTGACTAAATTAGACTCCTCTCTTAGATTAATTCAATAAGATCCTTGCTATTATTCCTATCAGAATCCCCCCTTAACTAAAAGCCCACTTTCCACATTACTTCCAGAGTAACATTTAAATACTGAAATCTAGCCCTAACTTGTTTGGTTCAGTGAATAGAGTGGCAGCTTGCAGACTGAAGGGTCCCAGGTTCGATCCTGGTCAATGGCATGTACCTTGGTTGCTGGCACATCCCCAGTTGGAGGTATGCAGGAGGCAGCTGATTGATGTTTCTCTCTCATCAATATTTCTAACTCTCTGTCCCTCTCCCTTTCTGTAAAAAATCAATAAAACATATTTAAAACATAAATGCTAAAATCTAGTCTTGATATTTCAGTAACTACATAATCAAGTTAAATTCTAAAATTCATCGACTTACCTATAAGACACTTTATGTTATATCCTGTCTTTACATTTTTAGCCTTAAATGTCTTTCATGAATCCACTTAACCTTTTGTCCTTATCAAGTTGAATTACAAGTAGATCTCTCTCTAAAAAAAAAAAAGATAATTTTTTCTCCTCTCTGACATGCAGTGCACTCTCTGTTTCTAGCAGTGGAATTTGCCATTGTTTTCTATTATTTCCACAGAGAAGTCCTTTTTGAACACCAAAATAATTTCCTTTCAATATAGGTCTAAATTAAATATCTCCTATATATTCCTTTACTATAGGAGTTTCCACAGCTCATTGCAATTGTATGCTTAATTTTATGGTACATCTAATAGGTGAGTTTCTTCATGAGGAGACACATTTTATTGTAGCATCTTTTTTAGTTTAACACAGCATCTAGCACATAGATGGATAAGTGACTAAGTAAATGGGGCAAAAACAAACTAAATAATTGTGGTCAGCTCCCAATAATATGGAGTAATCTCTAAGTATTTCAGCGGTTCTGAGCAGCATTTTATTTCTGGAGTTCCATGGTGAATATTCCAGAACTATGTAATCCATTTCAGGGAATTATTTTAGATTTTAAATACTCATAAGTTTTGACCTTGAATCCCAACTCAAACTCACAAAACTATGGATTATATTTGCCCCTTCTTTTTGAACTCTGATTTACATCACTGATGCAAATTGCAAAGGTCTCCGATCAAACTTCAATGAAATGCTTACACATAATCTTAGTACTTTCAGGTACCCTGATATATAGGATGACTTTCATTCTCTCATGAGTAGCTATTTTTGCTCAAGTCCCTGAAGTGAGTAAAAAATAGTAATATGATCAAATGCCAGACAATTAAAGCTTTTCCACCTTTTTAAGAAAATAAACACGAAACTTTCTAAAAAATGATAAAAATCACTTTATCACCAAAGCTACTTTAAAGAAAAAGTATTTAGAAACTGGCTGGAAAGGCATACATTTGCTTCACAACAGCATGATAGAACAGCTATTTTTAAAATTCTAAGTATAAGGAATGCCAACATTTATTCTTATTATACAGAATACAACTACTGGGCTCTAAAAAAATTACTTCAAAAAGGATGTTGAAGTTTCAAAACAAATATTAAAGGGCATGCCGATTCAATTAGGAATTTCACCTCCTAAATTCGAGGAAAATAATCACATTAGTTTAACTTTAAAGGGGTCCCCCCCCCCCCCCCGGCCACCCCCTGTTGTGCTTAGATATTGGAGGCTAAATCCTCAGCTATGTACAGCTTCCTATATGAGGATTGGTGTTGTCCTCAGTATATTTGGTGGTTGCACGTTTGTTTGTACTAGGGGAGGAAACTCGTAGTGATCTGTTTTGTTATTAAAATTATGTAGGACCTCATAGTTAGCCAATTCTAGGTCCCAGATGACACTTTGATTTCTTCTTTTTTGATACTTTTCTTCCTATCTCAAGAAATGTTGGACAAAGCATAACAAAAAATAGGCTTATTTAATATTTCAAGAACTACTTGAGTTAATAGATGGTTTAAAAATTGTATTTTTATATATAATTAAATTATTTGATGCATATTTCCAATACTTCACATTAAAATTTGAGGTTGGTAAAAAAAAAAAATTCTGAAATTTAGTTACCGGTTGTGAAGGGATGGAAAACCAAAGTCAGTTATATAGTTGGTTTTAGTGAAGACATGAAAAATATGTTTATTTTTATATGGGATTTAATTAATTGATATATTCTATTAATTCATTATATTTTAAAAGAGCTTTGAATAGTAATAGTTTTGATATATGAGACACTGAATGAAACAAGCTATTATTTTATTGTACTCTAATATTACAATTACTATAACCTTTCCGTAATTCTAACTTAAAATAGTCATAATTTTGTCTAATTTCATATCATTAAACTTTCTTCTCCTCTCCCTCCACCCTCTATCCCAGCTAATCATAGCTGTCCTGATGATCAATTTAAATGCAAGAACAATCGCTGTATCCCTAAGAGATGGCTTTGTGATGGAGCTAATGATTGTGGGAGCAATGAAGACGAATCCAATCAAACTTGCGCAGGTAATCATTTGCTAGGAGATGTACTATTACATAAATTTCTTAAAAAGTTATCGCCATAAAAATGCAGGTCAGTGCTGTGAACTAAAGTGAATTTTCCTAATGTGTTCTGATTATTAGAATAGTAAATGGATTCAATACTTAATTCCATAAAACCTAGAATACAAATGATATTTTATTTAATCTTTGGGCATGACTCTGCTCTCAAAGTAATTTGGCACTTTCTCTACCCATATGGGTTGAATGGTGATACACTAATTGGATAAGACTCATCTCTGCTAAATCTTACTTGGCAGGGGAGATTGAGGTTTGTTAGCATGCTGGGATGTTGGCCATTCACAAGGAGAACATTTTTTTTTAACATTGAAAAAATAATTCAATGTTTTATTTAGTCTGCTATAGAATCCCCCTGTGAATAGTTTCTGTTCTTGGCACATTATTTATGTAGGTTAGGATACGCGCCCCCATGAAATCCCACCATCACTAAGCCTATTTATATTTCCATATAATGTGTTCCATTGTAATAAATGTTTGAATCCCTAGTCAGATTCTTGTGGAATAGGAATATACAGTTTGTGATACAGGTTACAATGGAGTACAGAAAGGTTACTATTAGTCAGATGAATATTGAAAAATGATACTGACTAGCAGTAGCCTAATGATTCTCTATAAATGATGAAAAAAAGGTAGTACATTTAATGCTTCATAATGATATGATCAGTAAAAACTGTTTTTTCAATCACTACACACAGCTACATCAAATTATATTAACCACCAAACCTCCTCTCTTTGCCAAAATAAGCTAAATAATAACTATAATAATAACTAAATAAGCTAAATAATAACTAAATAGTAACTATAATATATTAGTGAAAACTCATAAGGAAGCATATAGAGAAAAGATTGAGAGGTTAAAAAGCCTTGTTTTGAACTCTTGTTGTTTTTTGTTTTTGTTTTTGTTTTTTTTTCTTAGAAAGCCTGGTACCTCTCTGCACTTCAATTTATTCATATATTTATTTCAGTTCTATATAAGGATTATGACTCAACAATAAATTGTTTCCAAAGAGCTTTTTACTGTGTACTAAATAACATCATGATAAGAATAAAACAAGTACCATTCCATAATCCTTACCTCCATCTTATTTTCAGTTTTTGCATAGGGATCTGTTTGCTGTGGATTTATGGGCTAGTTATTTTGTTGCTCCTTGATTAAAAGCATCGTCTAATATTTTAGAGTGACATCATTTTCAAGATATTTTGTGCGTCTTATAAAATTGTTTTACAAAAGACATTCTGATTGAATAAGGACCTCTAGAAGAGACTTGTCCTAGGCTCCTGCCTTCAAGCCCATTAATTTCATAGATGAGGGCATGAGAGAAGGGACTTGTCTTAACTCACATCATTAGTTAGAGTTTAAGGAAAAATCAATCCATGAATTATTTCTTCAAGATCATTGATCCTTTTATCAAATAATATCATCCTGAGGATTAGCTAGAATTTTAGGTAAGGTCAATTTAACTTTGGCCTAGTAGCCTTTTATTATAATTACAGTGAAATATCTTTCTAAGCCAGTGCAATTATTATTCTTTTAAGATTCAGATTTAAATCACAGTCTATTGTTACATCCTAAACAGATAGATTTGCTTTCACCTTAAAATAAAAGGTATTGCTGACTCTCTTTATAATGTCATGTCTCCTTTATTTCTATTAGATTTTTAAAATTCATTTTTATTGAGTTCAGAGAGGAAGGAGGGTGAGAGAGAGAGAGAGAGATATCAATGATGAGATAAAATCATTGATTGATTTTCTTTTGCATGCCAACTGAGGATAAAGCCTGCAACCTAGGCATATGCCCTGACTGGGAATTGAACTTTGACCTCCTAGTTCATAGGTTGAAGATGAGCCAGACATATTTGATTTTTTATTTTTAGTTTTTTAAATATATCTTTATTGGTTTCAGAGAGGAAGGGAGAGGAAAGAGAGAAACATCAATGATGAGAGAGAATCATTGATTGGCTGTCTCCTGCACATTCCCTATTGGGGATCAAGCCCACCACTTAGGCATGTGCCCTTGACCAGAATTGAACCTAGGACCCTTCAGTCTTCAGGCTGACACTCTATCCACTGAGTCAAACCAGCTAGGACCTATTTGATTTTTTTTTTAAATCTTCTTGTTTCTTTATGATTTTTAAAGAAGTATTTTGGGTTAGCTAGCTATGTATAGTAGTAAAAGTAAAAATTCTGCATATGATAGCAAATGCAGCAATCAATCCTAATTAGTAAGATTTCTAAGACTTTCTAAATCTTTAATGCACAAGGAGATAACACACAACTTTCTTACACTTCAAGTTCCAATTTAAGCGATGGCCATACTGTAAGTACTCTCAGTACTAGTTTTTATTTGTTTGTTTGTTTTGTTTTGTTTTTTGTTTTATTTTTTAGAATATATTTTATTGATTTTTTACATAAAGGAAGGGAGAGGGATAGAGAGTTAGAAACATCAATGAGAGAGAGACATCGATCAGCCGCCTCCTGCATATCCCCTACTGGGGATGTGCCCGAAACCAGGATACATGCCCTTGACTGAAATCAAACCTGGGAATCCTCAGTCCGCAGGCCAACGCTCTATCCGCTGAGTCAAACCTAGGCTCAGTACTAGGTTTTCTTGTCAGTGTATTTATGACAGGTATTTTGATCACTATACATCTCAAGAAATTGAATAAAAGGAATAAAGAGAAAAATAAATGTACCTACTATCTTTGAAAACTAAGTATGTTGTCTTGTTACAATGTATTTCTATTTTGTTTAACAAAAAATAAATAACTAGGTTACATTGTTCATCTATTTGGAAAAATGGTGCATTCAATAGATATGTTCTCTGGATGAGTCTTTTCTATATAGTTCACAGTATAGGTATATACACGGACATGTATCCTAGATAAAATATTTCCCAGAGGGGGGTTATTTTGTAATTGAATCCACTATACTGTAGCCATTAGCATTGTGACTACTTTATATCTAAAGGAAAATTCTTTCCTACAAGAAACTAATTTTCTATTTTCTTCCTTTGGGATTTCTGCCTCACAAATCTATTAATTCAATAAATATTTACATGACACTGGAAATAGGATGAGAAAAAATACACAATACTTTTTTTTAAGAAGCTAAGAGTGAAGATGACGAGATTGATATGTGAACAGGTTTTTCTAACGCAGTATTCACAGTGCTAAGCTGAACCATAAGGGAGCACATTAAAGAAACTAATGTAGTCTTTGGATGTCTTGGAAGGCTTGAAGGAGATGATGTCCAAGCGAGGCCTTTAAAAACACATAAGAATAATGCCTAAATAACAATGCAAGCCATTTAATTAGGAAAAGTAAGTTTGATAAAACCAAGCATTGTCAAGATTGTGGGTAGAAAAGAAACTATCATACATTCTTGATGATTTTCTACACTGGAAATCAGTTTTGCCATATCAAATAAATATCTGTAATTCCAAAATTAGGTTAATAGTCTAATACCTATGCACAAGGAAGCATGAATAAAATTTTCATTCCCCTAATGCTGGCAATACTAAGACATAAAAACAATTCAAATGCTCATTACAGGATAATGTATAGTTACATTGTGTTATATTCCCATAGTGGAATGATATTAATATTTAAAATTAATAAACTAGAACTCAGATATCAATACTAATGAATTTCAAAAACAAATGAGTTGCCAAACATAAATAATTAAATACCATTTCTATGAAGTATAAAACTGCAAAACAATTTTATATGTGCTAATTGATATATAAATTGGTAAGGATAGGATTTTAAAAAGTATGTCTAGGGGAAAAAAAAGAGAAATTAAGAATAGTTATCACCTCTAGAAAGAAAGAAAGATTGCATGGGATTGAAAATGATTACATAGGGGACTTCAAAAGTAACTATGATTTTTCTCCTAAATAAAATAATTTGTAGCAAGTATATAAAATATTATATTCAGATTTGATATAACTATATGATGGCAAACAGGTGTTATTGATATTATTTCCTATATTTTTTCAGGTGATTTAAATGTTTTACTAGAAAAGTAAAAGGTTGATCAGCATAGATTGAAGGAGTGAAGTGAAAAAAGAATAAAAGGCTTGAGGGTGTGCTGGAAAGAGGAGCCAGCATAGACACGGTGGACAGAAAACAGCTAACAATCGGGGGCTACTTAGTTGGTTTCCCTCAATACTCACAAAAACATTTTGTCTACTTATGAGGGAGACCTAGAGGCCAAAGATGAGAAGTAGTTAGATTTGAGATTCTTTTTTTCCTCATAGTAACCATGAAGATTCTTAGATTCAATCCTATGTAATTCAGACCAGCATTTTCCCACAGTATAGAACTCTGGTTAGATTACATAATATCTGTTCTCCTTACATCCACCTCAAATTTTGAATGTATTAAAACTGGACAGATACAGTTGCATTAAGAAAATCTAATGTGCCCTGACTGGTTTTGCTCAGTGAATAGAGTGTCAGCCTACAGACTTAACGGTCCCAGGTTTGATTCTAGTCAAGGGCTTGTACCTTGGTTGTGGGCAGGAGACAGCTGAATCAATGTTTCTCTTTCATCAATGTTTCTAATTATCCCAGTCCTTCTCCCTTCCTTTCTGTAAAAAAACAAAACAAAAAAAACTGATGTATTAAAAAGTCAGACTTTGTTATATGAGATAGAGAATCTATACTAATAAAAGGGTAATATGCTAATTATACTGGGTTGACCAGACATCTGACTTCCTTCTGGACAAAGTCATGTTGGCAGGGACCAAGGCAGAGGTGGTTGGGGGCGATCAGGCCAGCAGGGGAACAAAAAGTTAGGGAGAATCAGGCCAGCAAGGGAGCAAGCAGTTAGGGGCAAGATCAGGCTGGTGCAAGGGAGCAAGCAGTTAGGGGGCAATCAAGCTGGCAGAGAAGCAGTTAGGCAATGAGCAGGCTGGCAGGGGAGTGGTTAAGGGGCAATAAAGCCAGCAGCCAGAGGCAGTTAGGTGTAATCAGGCAGGCAGGCGAATGGTTAGGAGCCAGTGGTCCCAGATTGTGAGAGACGGTTAGGGGGTGATCAGGCTGGCAGGGATGGGACCTAAACCAGCAGTCAGACATCCCCTGAGGGTTCCCAGATTAGAGAGGGTGCAGTCTGGGCTGAGGGACACCCCAGCCCATGCATGAATTTCATGCACTAGGCCTCTAGTTTTGATACAACAAGTTTTGTTTAAATAGAATGATCTGATTAAAATACAGCAAAGGTATGGATTAAGAATAATGTGTTAAAATTCTGTTCTCCTCCTCTTATTGCTCCTTTACATTGTGGGATTTCTCACTGCTACATGGCTGTATAAGAAGCATAATTAGTGATGAGGAGAAAACATTCACATTGTGACAATAAATTTTTGGTTCTCTGCTGGATAAGCAATTCCACTGAGGAGGTATAAATTTCCTCTTCATTAGAACAGCATTTGCTGCAAAATTAGAGTCTTCTGAGGCAGCCCTGCTAATCTCCCCTTCAAACTAACTTAGATCTGATGGGAACGGGAATGGAAAAGTGCAGGTTGTATCTTCTTATTACAAATCAAGTAGTTAGAAAGTGCTAATTTAGTCAATGTGATTATATCATAAGGGCAGACAGTACGTGTAGATTTATGGAATGAAATGTCTTTCTCCTCTGAGATCAGCTCAATTTTCTCGGTAAACTAAACAGCTCATTTTCTCTAAGATTAGAATAGACAATGAATTTGTATATTTTTATGGCATACTATCCTTCAATGATAAGCCAGTAAATACTCTGCAGCAATAGTTTATAACAGTTTTTCAAGCTTCAGAGTTAATGAGGTGACACCAGGCTCTTAGGAATTCTTCCTCATTGCCCTTTCTCATCACCATAGCATTCCTAACAAAAGAAAGGTTTATCAGAATTAAACCTGAAGGACCAGAAGAGAATCCAGGGGCATAAGAACATCAAATAAAAGAAGATTGCATTAGAAAGTTTAATATATTATTACTATGGATCAATTAGAATTTAATGGAGATAAAAATCTGTGATAACATATTTTTCTTTAAAGCAAGAAAACAAGTAATTAAGAAATGAAATAGGTAGGAGATTAAAAAAACAAAAGAGAGACTTAAGAAAGAAAAAGAGGTAGGGAGGGAGAGAGGAAGAAATAAAAGAAGGAAGGCAGGGAGGAGGAACAATGGAAAGAAGGAGGAAAGAGGAAGGAGATGACTTGAGGGGGGTGAGAGGACTCCCATTAAATGTAACTTAACACTCAAAATTTAAAAAGTATCTACTGCAACCAGAGAACAATACAAAGATGGGTAAAAAAAACTTAATATTTCTCATACCTCTATGCCCTCCCCTTACCACCAAGTAAACTAATGCTAACATCTTCCTTTTTCTCTAGCTAATACAAATATATATGTGTGTGTTTTTTTCAAGTAGGCATAGTTGAATTAAAATTACGTAGGGACTTTGTTGATTTAATCTAAATGTTGGAATAATTTAATAGAATATCTGTAGAATTGACCAAATGAGACAACATAGAAATATTTAATCCCACTTGAAATTCAACTTTGCAAACATCATAAGCATACATGCTTGTTGGGATACTGAAAATTTATTAGCATAAAGCAATCGATATGTAAAAAAAGAGAATCTGATATTATATCAAATATCTGATTCAGGCCCCTCATTCACATAAGAAAGTAAGTATATATAACATAATTTTTAATATATAATAAATTTTGTGGTATTCCTACTTATAGACAACTGAGAACAGAAATGGTATATCCAATCCAATATATCAAATCAAGCCAGTAATGTTTTTCATTTGTTTTTCTCTAAGAATCTTTAAAGTATTCACTAACACAGAATATATATCTCTAGATTGCAGGTTTACTTTGCTTAAAAGGAAATAATTAGGGTATGGCTCTTACAAAATTATTTTAAATGATCTCTGAAAACCAGATTTTAGAGACCCATCTTAGTGTGTTTGGATGACTTGGCTTTGAACCACTCTATTTTATACCAATAATTAATACCTAAGTTGACACTGTGTTGTGGAGAATAAGAAACACATCTTTATAATTTTCAAACCCAGGAAACAAGAGGAAATGTACATGTAATCTAAATAATGTTCTCTTATTATAGCCACAAAGGCCCATAACTGAATTGTTCCTTATCTGCCCTATCTTCATCTAACTCCAATACTAATAAGTTTAAGTACACCCTTCCCAATGTTTTAATCTGGTTTCTCTGGCCCAATAAAAAGAAATAATAGATGAGATACTGGTAATCAGAAAGATATATTTGTGGCTTAGAGGGTCAAAAAAAGAAAAAGAAAATCAAACACTTTTTTTTTTAATCAAACACTTAATGTAACAACCTAAGGCCTTGGGAAAGAGGGATGCTATGTAGGCTTTTGTGCTTTCAAAAGTTGACCTGATTGTAGGAGAAAAAGGTAATAAAACTCCTTGTAGAACATAACCTCTTAATGGAATAGTTTTAAATACCTGCCTTAGGCTAATGTAGAAAGCAAAGTTCCATGTATGTGTTCATTGAAACTCTCAAGGAAGTCCAAAGCACAATTCATTAATATACTAGTACTTTGATTAAAAGATTATACATTTTTATATACCAGTACTGAAAAGTGAGTTAAAAAATCCACCTTGGGTCTCAATGTATGTTTCAAATATATATTTTGAATTCTTGCTCTCTGTATATTGGACCACTTAAAGATCAAGAAATAAATTCATTAAAGATGTCAGAGGAAAAGGATAATTCTGACCCTATGGTTAGAAACTAGACATACTGAGATAGTCTTCAAACTCTTCCTTCTACATTACTGCCCACGTTCCCTTGTTTTATTGGTAAATGCTCAGCAACATTCTTTTCTTCTTTAAATTAAAAGTTGGATAAAATTTAATTCAACCATATATTCATAAGCACATGAACTTTAACAAAGACAAGCAAGTTAGCATTGTCATAAATTAAATAAAAATTTACTTTCAAAATATTTTATCTAATATGGCAATATAATATCTTATATATGGAAGGGATGTTGAATGATGTATCTTTCATGTTGTTTAAACTCCTCTAAATTTATTCTTTGCAAATTAATTGACCATTATAGCCAGAACATGCCAGGTGGACCAGTTTTCTTGTGGAAATGGGCGCTGCATTCCAAAAGCATGGCTGTGTGACCGGGAAGATGACTGTGGTGACAAGACAGATGAAATGGCATCCTGTGGTAAGTTGTGAGTGAACACAGTATTAGTAGATCCTGAGTCAGATGGCAGATTCTATCACTATAATCTCTCCCAAAAGGCTATTCATGTCTTGACAAATCAGCAAGCCTTTTGGGCCTAAATATATCTTTCATGATAACTTCAGAATATACTGTATACTATTCATGGGGCAGTACCATTTCCTATACAAAAACAAATGGATCCAACATAGCCAACGATTGTTGTTTGTTGATTTATTGGTAATAGCCATTCTGACAGGTGTAAAGTGATATCTCATTATGATTATCATTTGCATTTCTCTGACAATTAGTGATGTTGAGCATCTTCTTATAGGTCTCTTGGCATTCGATATGTTCTCTTTCAGGAAGTGTCTATTCTGATCCTCTGTCTATTTTTTAATTGCATTGTTTTGTTGCTTTTGTGTGTTGAAAATATGAGTTCTTTATAAATTTTGTATATTAACACCTTATCAGATCTGTTATTGGGTGAGGTAGTCTTTTCATTTAGTTGATGGTTTCCTTTGCTGTGTGAAAACGTTTTACACAGATGAAGTTACATTTATTTATTTTTAATCTTATGTCCTATGCCCAAAGAAAAAATATTGCTAAGAGAATTATCAGGGAGTTTACTGCTTATACTTTCTTCTAAGAGTTTTATGATTTCAAGGTTTACATTTAAGTCTTTAATCCATTTTTAGTTTATCCTGGTATATGGTTTAAGAAGGTGGTCTAATTTCAACTTTTTGCATGTATCTGTTCAATTTTCCCAGCACCATTTATTGAAGAGATCATCTTTACCCTACTGTACGCTCTTGTTTCCTTTGCCATATATTAATTGACCATGTAGGCATGAGTTTATTTTGTGGCTCTCTATTCTGTTCCACTGATATGTGTCTGTTTATATACAAGTACCATGCTGTTTTGCCTATTATAGCCTTGTAGTATAGCTTTGTCTATTATAGCCTTGTAGTATAGATTAGGTGTCAAGATACCTTCAACTTTGCTCTGCTTTCTCAGGTTGCTATAGCTATTTGAAATCTTTTGTGGATCCATCTATATATGTTTAGAAGTTTTATTCTAGTTCTGTGAAATACAGCATTGGTAGCTTGATAGGAATTGCATTAAATCTATAGATTGCTTTAGGTAATGTGGACATTTTAATATTGTTAATTCTTCCTATTCATAAGCATAACATATTCATTCATATATTTGTATCATCTTCAGTTTCTTTCTTCAATGTCTTAGGAATTTTCTAAATGCAGGTCTTTTACCTCCTGGGCTAAACTTATTCTTAGATATTTTATCTATTTTTCTACTAGTTTATTATTGGTATATAAAAATGCAACCAGTTTCTGAATGTTTTCTGTCCTGCTGCTTTGCTGAATTTATTTATTAGTTCTAATAGTGCTTTGATGGAATATTTAGGATTCGCTATATACAGTATCATATATGCAAATAAAGACAATTTTACTTTTTTCTTTTTTGATTTGGATTCTCTATTTCTTCTTGTCTGATTACTCTGGCTAGAACTTCTAATACGATACTAAATAAGAGCAGTAAAAGTAGACTTCCCTGTTTGTTCACGATTTAAGGATTACAATTTTTGCTTTGCCATGTTGTGTAAGATATTAGCTGTAGATTTGTATTATATGGTCTTTGTTATGATATGTTCCCATTAGTTCCACAAGATAAATACAATATATGTAAATAACCTCAAAAGCTAACTAATTAATAAATTATGAACCTCAAGGATTTATTGCTCTTGTTTTCAACATGATTTACTGAATTATAAATTTATATAACATATATTTTGATAATGGCTGTGTGCTTAACAACTGACTCATAGAATCCTTGAAAATCTGAACCTCAGCTCTTGCAAACTATTACAAAATACCTTCAGTGCACTACTGGTTATGACCACATTATGAAATTTAGTTGTCCCATATTTGTTTGCTTTTAAAATGTAGCCACATTTTATAAAGTCCATCTTTCATACAGAAAGAACATTGAAGCTCAGTCAAGGACTGGGGGAATGTCAGGTGACGATAATAAAAGCAGCATCTCTGACCCCTTCTCTGAATTTACAACTCTGTCATCCCAGCAGGCATTTCTTAGAGCAGCAGAAAAGCTACATTTAAGAATCTAGGCGGAGGGTTCCTCACCCAATTCTATTTTCTCTCTCTTTTTTAATTTTTTTTTATTTTATTAATTGTTTATACATATCTCCCCATTGCCACCCCTCCCTCCCAGACATACCCCAACCCCAAGTGTCTATGTTCATTGTTTATCCTTATATGGATGCATACAAGTCCTTTGATTGATCTTTTATCTACCTCACCTAACCTTAATCTTCCTGCTATAATTTCACAGTCTGTTTGATGCTTTACTGCCTCTGTATGTATTCTTTTGTTCATCAGTTTATAATGTTCTTTATTATCCACAAATGAGTGAGATCATGTGATGCTTCTCCTTCATTGACTGGCTTATTTCCCTAAGCACAAGGCTCTCTAGTTCCAACCAGGTTGCTGCAAATGGTAAGAATTCCTTCTTTTTAATGGCAGCATGGAATTCCTTTGTGTAGATGTACCATAGTTTTCTGATCCACTCATCTGCTGACAGGCACCTAGGCTGTTTCCAAATTGTAGTTATTGTAAATTGTGCTGCTATGAACATGGGGGTGCATAAATCCTTTCTGATTGGTGTTTATAATTTCTTAGGATAAATTCCTAAGAGTGGGATTACAGTGTCAAATGGGAGATCCATTTTTAGTTTTTTGAGGAAACTCCATACTGTTCTCCACAGTGGCTGCACCAGTCTGCATTCCCACCAACAGTGCACAAGGGTTCTTTTTCTCCGCATCCTTGCCAACACTTGTCGTTTGTTGATTTGTTGATAATTGCCATTCTGACCAGTGTAAGATGGTATTGAATTGTCCTTTTGATTTGCATCTCTCCGGTGATTAGTGACTTTGAACATGTTTTCATGTGTCTCTTGGCCTTGCGTCTGTCATCTTTCAAAAAGGTTCTATTTAGGTCTGTTGCCCATTTTTTTATTGACTCATTTATCTTCCTTTTATTAAGTTGGATAAGCTGACTGTAGATGTTGGAGATTAAACCTTTATCAGTGATAACATTGGCAAATACGTTCTCCCATACAGTGGTCTTTCTTGTTGTTCTGTTCATGGTTTCTTTGGCTGTGCAAAAGCTTTTTATTTTGATGTAGTCCCATTTGTTTATTTTTTCTTTAGCTTCTATTGCCTTTGGAGCAGTATCAGTGAAGAAGTTCTTTCCGCATATGTCTGAGATTGTGCTGCCTGTGGATTCCTCTAGTACTTTTATGGTTTCCCTTCTAATGTTTAAGTCCTGTATCCATTTTGAGTTTATTTTTGTATTTGGTGTAAGTTGGTGGTCCAGTTTCATTTTTTTGCATGTATCCATCCAATTTCCCCAACACTATTAATTGAAGAGGCAATCTTGGCTCCATTGCATGTTCATGCCTCCTTTGTCAAATATTAATTGAGCATAGTGGTTTGGGTGGATATCTGGGTTCTCTATTCTATTCCAAAGGTCTATATGTCTGTTCTTGTGCCAGTACCAGGCTGTTTTGAGAACAGTTGCTTTGTAATATAGCTTGAAATCTGGTATTGAGATCCCACGTACTTGATTCTTCTCAGAATTTCTATGGCTATTCGTGGACTTTTTTTGTTCCAGATGAATCTATGAAGAATTCTTTCTAGGTCTGTGAAATATGTCATTGGTATTTTAATGGGTAGTGCATTGAATCTATAGATTGCTTTGGGTAATATGGACATTTCAATGATGTTGATTCTCCCAATCCATGAGCATAGTATGCTCTTCCATCTGTTAACATCTTCCTCTATCTCTTTTTTCAGTGTCCTATAGTTTTCTACATATAAGTCTTTTACCTCTTTAATTAGGTTTATTCATAGGTATCTTAATTTTTTTGGTGCGATGGAAATGGGATTGCTTTTTTAGTCTCTCTTTCTGTAATTTCACTATTAGTATATAGAAATGCCACAGACTTCTTAGCATTAATTTTGTATCCTGCTACATTGCCAAATTCATTAATTAAGTCAATTAGTTTTGGAATGGAGTCCTTTGGTGTTTTTTTTTTAATGTACAATATCATGTCATCTGCAAATAAGGACAGCTTTATTTCTTCTTTTCCAATTTGGATGCCTTTTATTTCTTCTTGTTGTCTAATTGCAATGGCTAATACTTCCAGTACTATCTCGAACAGGAGAGGTGAGAGTAGGCATCCCTGTCTTGTTCCTGTTTTTAGGGGAAATGGTTTTAGTTTTTGCCCATTGAGTATGACATTAGCTGTGGGTTTATCATATATGGCTTTTATGATGTTGAGGTATGATCCTTCTGTTCCCACTTTGCTGAGAGTTTTTATCAAGAAAGGATGTTGGATTTTGTCAAATGCTTTTTCTGCATCAATTGATATGACTATGTGATTTTTATCTCTTAATTTGTTTATGTGGTGTATCATGTTTATTGATTTGCGGATATTGTACCATCCCTGCATTCCTGGGATGAATCATACTTGGTCATGGTGTATGATCTTTCTGATGTACTGCTGGATCCGATTTGCTAGAATTTTGTTGAGGATTTTGGCATCTATGTTCATGAGAAATATTGCCCTATAATTCTCTTTCATTGTGTTGTCTTTATCTGGTTTTGGTATTAGGGTGATGCTGGCTTTATAGAAAGTGTTTGGAAGTGTTCCTTCTTCTTGAATGTTTTTGAATAGTCTGAGGAGGATAGTTTTTAATTCTTCCTTGAATGTTTGGTAAAATTCTCCTGTGTAGCCATCTGGTCCCCAGCTTTTATTTGTTGGAAGCTTTTTGATGACTGCTTCAATTTCTTCCATAGTTATTTGATTATTGAGATGTTTGGCTTCCTCCTCATTGAGTGTTGTAAGGTTATATTTTTCTAGAAAAATGTCCATTTCTTGAAAGTTGTCCAATTTGTTGGAATAAAGTTGTTCATAGTATTTTTTAACAATCCTTTGTTTTTCTGTGGTTATTTCTCCTCTTTCATTTCTGATTTTATTTGGGTCTTCTCTCTTTGCTTCTTGGCGAGCCTGGCTAGAGGTCCATCAATCTTGTTTATCCTTTCAAAGAACCAGCTCTTGGTTTTGTTGATCTTTTGAATTGTTTCTTTGGTCTCCAAGTTGTTTATCTCCACTCTCATCTTCACTATTTCCTTCCTTCTGCATACACTGGGCTTTCCTTGTTGCTTTCATTCTAGCTCTTTGAGTTGTAGGGTTAGGAAATTTATTACCATTGTTTCCTGTTTTTTGCAGTAGGCTTTTAGGGCTATGAACTTCCCTCTCAAGACTGCTTTCACTGTGTCCCATAAATTTTGTATTGTTGTGTTGTCATTGTCATTTGTTGCCATGATGTTTTTTTTTCTTCCTTGATCTCTTTGGTTACCCAGTCATTGCTAATAGCATGAAAGAAATCAAACACATGGAGACTAAATTCTATTTTCTCTTGGTGTCAGTGGAAACCAAGGGCTTGTGGACATCAAGGCCAACAGTGAAGCCTGAGTGAGTTGCTGTGTTACCAGGCATTGAAGTCTCAGAGCTATAGAGTTACCTTCTTTGATCCAACCATTTTGTCACAGCAACACAATGACACAGACTCTGGGTGATGGCCCTGATATAGAAACGTTGTTCTTAAATAATTGGTTAAGTTGATAAGAGAATGAATGGTTGAGGGACAGCTGAAGAGTGGTATTGTTACAGGGTTGGTTGTCTTCAAGGCACCATAAAACTCCTTGCAGACAGGCTGTGGAAACACAGTCATTATCATTCTCCTGAGCAATTACAAACATCCTTCTGGAGAAAAACGGATCTAGCAATTAGAACTATATAGTTTTGAACCAACTACTGCCATCTCACATACATGTTTTCTTGTTGTATATCATGAGATTTCTAAAAAAAACTTTGCTAAAATACAGGTATTCTCTTCCATTGCATTTCCATGATATATACTTGGGGAAGTATAGTATCACAAAAAAAGTACAGTTAGTTTGCCATGTCTTATTTTTATTTTATTCATGAGCTAACAGTATATTTATAAATGCTGACAAAATGTTTTAACACATTTATCCTGGAATTATTGTCAGAGATATACCTAAACTTCACCTCTCCACAGTTTCCAAATTTTCACTGAATTTTTAAATTATGGCACTTTACTTACCTTTTTCCAGTCTTTATCAATCTTGTCTTCCACTTATGCCAAAATGACTATCAATATTCAGAGATAAAAATGTTTGATGTTTTTTTATTTGATAAGTTATCTTACTACGAAGATCATTTTTCTATTTACTTTGTTTGAAAGCCTTGTTTTTCACTCTCCAATATGACAATAATTATTTTCATAAAAAGGGTAGAAGCCAAAGAAACAGAAGTTCTTTATCCTGCCTTTGTCCTGCTTATTATGCTTTGTATCCCAGATAGTCTTTGTTCTGTTCTTTCCCACACCTTTATATTTAAACGTTATTATTTTTGTTTAAAACGATATGAAAGCTCCTGTTAAGTTGTCTTCTTAGTGTTCTTGTAGGTATGTACCGCGATTTTGCATTTGTCTATTTACAGAGGGTTTTTATACATACTTAATTAGGCTTTATCTGCAGAAAAGTGGGAAGTTAAGAAAGCCCTGGCAAAGTGTGTTGAAAGCCACAGCAGAAATTATTAAAAACAACTCTAGTTCCTTGATCTAAGTCAGCATTTCCCTAACTTCTTGTTTGAGAATAACTATCATCTGATGTGCTTGTTACTAATAAAGACACCCAAATTCAAATGCTCCTCCCCCAAAGATTCTAAAAAATTCAGGTCTTAGAGTTCAGGAACCTGTATTTTGAGAACAATGCCACATGTAATTCTTATCCTAAAACAAGGCCACACAATTTAAATTCTGTGATTTCAACATTCTCTCCCAATTAGTATTTGTTAGATCTGCTGCAGCTAATTACCACAAGCATGCTGGCTTTAAACAAAGAGATTTTACTCTCATCTATCTGTCAGCCAGAAAGCCAAAACCAAACTATCAGCAGGGCTTGCTCTGAAAGTGCTAGGAGAGAATACAGTCCTCCTATGACACTTGCTTCTTTTGACTTCTGGTACTCCTTGCCTGTAGCATCCTGACTCCAAACTCTTGTCTCTGTCTTCACTTGGCTTTCTTCCCCATACCTCTGTTATCCCCTCTTCTTTATTTTATAAGGACATGGTCATCAGACTTATGACCCACCTTTGCCATTAATCCCAGGTGATCTTCTCTCAAGATCCTTAATTACATCAGCAAAGGTCCTTGGTCTAAATAAGATCACATTCACATGTACAAAGGTTTACACATATCTCTTTGATACATACAATCCAACCCAAAGTACCTGGGGAACTTCATTATGCCTTATACCATCAATCCTATATAATAAAGGCCTAATATGCTGTCTGGTTGTCCATTCAACCAATCAAAGCATAATATGCTAATGATATGCTAAATCTGTTCACTGACCACCAGAAGACAGTCACTATGATATGCACTGACCACTAGGGGCAGATGCTTTGACTAGTAGGTTAGCTTGTTGCTGGGGTCCAGCTGATCAGGACTGAGTGAGATGAGCCAGACATGCCCTGGAGTCTTCACAAAGCCCCTCGCTGGCTGGCCAATTTCCCTGACCTTGATCATGCACCCGTGAGGTCCCTTAGCCTGGCCTGCACCCTCTCACAATCTGGGACCCCTCAGGGCAGTGGTTCTCAACCTTTTTTTAATTCTGTGACCTTTTAATACAGTTCTTCATGTTGTGGTGACCCCAATCATAAAATTATTTTCATTGCGCCGAAAACGGTTTGGCTCAGTGGATAGAGCGTCGGCCTGGGGACTGAAAGGTCCCAGGTTCGATTCCGGTCAAGGGCATGTACCTTGGTTGCGGGCACATCCCCAGTAGGGGATGTGCAGGAGGTGGCTGATCGATGTCTCTCTCTCATCAATGTTTCTGGCTTTCTATTCCTTTCCCTTCCTCTCTGTGAAAAATCAATAAAATATATCTTTAAAAAAATTATTTTCATTGCTACTTCATAATGTAATTTTGCTACTGTTATGAATCATAATGTAAATATCTGTGTTTTCTGATAGTCTTAGGCTCTACAGCAGCAGTTCTCAACTTGTGGGTCGTGACCCACAGGTTGAAAACTGCTAGCAAGGTCGCCTAAGACCATCGGAAAACAGATATTTACATTATGATTCAGGAACAGTAGCAAAATTACAGTTATGAAGTAGCAACGAAAATAATTTTAAGATTGGGGGTCACCACAACATGAGGAACTGTATTAAAAGGCCACAGCATTAAAAAAGGTTGAGAACCACTGCCTCAGGGCATGTCAGAGAGCTGTTTTCAGCCTGAGCCCACAGGACAGGCTAAGAGAACCCACAGGTGCACAAATTCGTGTAGCAGGCCTCTAGTTGAATTATCATGGAGACTCAGGTTTAGGTCATTTTCAAAGCTATTCAGGTGATTCTAATACACATCCAAGTTTGTGAAACACTCTCCTAATACCTATCATTTAGTCCCTGCCTCCCAAGTTAACAACTTACCTCATCTCTATTAAAGCCCCACTTCTCTCTGATTCTTTTGCTTTGTATCATGTCTATAGCTCTGTACCACCAGAAGAATTTACCAGCTCACAAGCAACAGGGCCATAAGAATTCTAACTGCCTCTTTCATGCTAACAGAAATGTATCTCTTTAAATTTCTTTCAAGAGTAAACATGAATTCTTCAGACACTTCAGCAGCATTGGTTTCCTCATTGATTTTATAAAGATACCTATGTACTAGTATATGTAAATTTATATACATTCATACTAGGACTATATTATATATACATGCAAATCAGGATAAGATGATATGTGTAAAATCTAGGCATTGTATATATACTTATACATGAGAGATGTTTATGAAACATTTATGTCAGAATTATGAATAGAAATCAATGGTAGTACTGGGGACAAGGAATCCCAAAACATAGCATAATACACTAAAAGTCAACATATATGTGTAAGTAATTTGATAAAAATTATTCTTAATGATAATGTACTAATTTTAAAGGGCAAAAATGTTAGTTTAGCATTTCTCATTTGTCTTCCATATTTCCAGAACTACACACTAATTTTTCCTAACTCTTCTATTAGTTTCATTCTACATACTCTCTGGGGTGTTTTTTTTTTTAATTTCAAGGATTTGGTCACATATAATATATATCAGTGATTATTTGTTATATATAATAATGATTATTTCCAAAATTTTTAATACTCCTTTCTTACACCTTATTGCAACTATTCTGAACTTCTTGCAGTTTCTCAAACATTTTATATACCCTGCCTTCTGGACCTTTAGGAATGCCATCTTTCTGGAATATTCAAAAAGCATTCCTTCCTCTTTTGTTTATCTGATTTAATTTGAATGTATCATTTATATCAGCTTGCATACACGTCTTCTGGGGTACAATATTTAAGATTAGATGCTTCTGTTGTTGTTTCAATAATACCTTATACTGACTATCTTACCTAATAATAGACAAACATGTAAATTGACTGTACCTCTGCTACAACCATAGCCCATCAGAGTGAGTATGCAGATTAACCCAACAAAGGTGGCGGTTAATTTATATACATATGTGCCCAGTACCTGAATCCCAGGAACATCCTGGCACCCAGATCACTCTGAGGTAGGCCCCATGTAGCTTGAGAAGGACCTGAGCCAGGAGATTCATGCTGCAATCAGAGCCGAGGGAGCAGGGGCAGTGCCGACGATTGGAGGGATCTAGGGGGCCCTGTCCCAGGCCTAAAGGGTTGTCCAGAGGCTTTAGACCTGAGCAGGGCCCAGCTGGTGATTGGTGTGAACTACAGATGAAACACCTTTTCTGACTGCTCATTGGCTAAGTTCCCTATATGCCACTGGTAATATTCTTAGTAACTTGGGTATAAGAACCCAAAAAGGTGATCTAGGGTTTTTCTACCACACTTCTGGAGAAAAAAAATACAAAGGTCTACTGCTAAAGGGATAAGAAATGTAATATCATGCCTTAGCTGGTTTGATTCAGTGGATAATGCCTCTGCCTGTGGACCACAGGGTCTGGGTTCAATTCTGATCAAGGGCATGTCCCTAGGTTACAGGCTCCTCCCTGGTCAGGGCCCACATCAGAGCTCATACAAGAGGCAACCAATCAAAGTGTTCCTCTCATTTTGATGTTTCTTTATGTCTTTCCCTTTCTCTTCTACATTCTCTAAAAGTCAATGGAAACATATCCTCAAGTGAGGATCAGGAAAGAAAGAAAGAAAGAAAGAAAGAAAGAAAGAAAGAAAGAAAGAGGGAGAGAGGGAGGGAGGGGGAGAGAGAGAGAGAGAGAGAGAGAGAGAAAGAAAGAAGGAAATATCCTATGAAAGACACATCTTGAAAATGACTAAAGAAAGTTGTCATTTTTCATGGTGAAGGGACTGGAGTCTGTGTTGATGAAAACACCTTGGTGGCTATCATGACTGGCAGTGCCTGCAGCAAAGGGGTGATCGGGCTGGTGCCTTCCCCTGATCAGCCCAGTTGCCTTCCACAAAGGGAGGCCAGACTCTCTGGGTGGAGTGGGCCTAACCTTCTGTAGGATATCTCCCCTGAGGGCTCCCAGTATGTGAGAGGGGGCAGGTTGGGCTGAGGGAAACCCCACCTCCAGTGTACAAATTTTGTGCACCAGGCCCCTAGTAATAATATAAATATGTATTGAAATCACTTGTTTCATTATAATAAATGCTTTTACCTAGCAGACTGTAAGCACTCTGATAAATGAGTGTTGAACATTATATTCCCAGTGCCTAATGCTACTCATTCATTCATTCATTCTTTCTAGGTGATATATCTCTAAAAATTAAAACTCTATCTGCTATACAGTTCTCAAAATATTTTCAATGAATAAAAGTTTGAAGTAGCTTTTCACTCTATATTACAGAATAGGAATCTGGAATTGAAGATGTTAGGCATCTGCTCAGGGTCGCAAATTAACCTACATATATAAAAGCCTAAGCAACCATCTGATCCTTCAATCATTCAACCAGTAGCTATGACTCACACTGACCACCAGGGGGGAGAAGCTCAATTGAGGAACTGCTGAGCTCTGGTGATTGGTAGCTGCGATTCTCAGATGACACAGCCAGAACCAGATAAGGTGGAGCCCGATTCCAGGATGCGTTAACCAAGAACCATCCTGTTGTAATCCTGGACCCCTTTGGGGATGTCAGAAACCTGGTTTCAGCCTGCTTTCCGGAGGCCAGGCTGAGGGACCCCACCAGTGTGAATTCATGCACCTGGCCTCTAGTTAGTAATAAAGCCAGAATCTGAACTTACGTTTGCCTAATTACAAAGCCTATGTTGTCTATATACACAACACTATATAAGATGTATAAAATTAGGTTTTATTTAACAATGAAAGAGCAGAAAAATGAAGACAATTTGTGGTACACTGTTCTCTTATGATTTTCTCCAAAATTAATTTACTTATTGAATTTTTGAAGTGTGTCCTGTGTAAGTACCAAATATTAACAGCCACAACTAGTATCAGTATCAATAAATGTTAATATACATTTTGTCAAAGGCTATATTCCTATAACCTGTGTAATTTTAAAGGGTATTATTTCCCATAACTATATTTAATTACATATTAAGTAGGTAAAAATGAGAATTAGATTTAATGGAAGACATAAGCTATAGAAAGAGTTAAATTTTTCACCTTTTTCAAAAATGTTCTATCTTTTTTTTTAATAGCTATATTATCAACATGGTATAATGAAGAAATAATGTATAATGGAATTAGTCTGATTTCACTCTTACACTTAACTATAAACAGGCAGGTAACACAGTTTTCTTTTACAAAATGAGGTTTAGCAATAACAATTCTTGGGCTGTTGATGAGAATGTAGGAAATAGTTATATGTGGCTAAACTAATATATCATACTCGATAAATAATAATACATAATATATTATAGTCTCTTTCAGTTTTACACTCTTCTAATCCAGGAGTCTTATAATGTTTCTATCTTGCCATTTATTTTAACTTGAATCTCCACATACTTAATCATGAAGGTCAAATTCATATATATAAAATGTGATCTAATACTTTCAAACCTATGACAATTGGATTTTGAGACTTCAATAATAAGTTACTTAGAATTATCCATATTGTGGTCAAGAAGGAAGAAGTAAGAAAATTATTAGGGCTTAAATGAGCTGAGACAGGAAAGAAACATAAATTGGATCTGAAAATTACTTACTGGGAAACATTCTTCTAAGCTTTGTGTACTGGATAAAGATAAGTACTATACCAACCACAATTGCCCTTGAGAGAGAGGGAAAATTGTTGTAATTTACATAATAGCATATACATAACCTGGCAATAAATTTTAAGTGTAAGATACAATAGATAAATTGAGCACACTACCTGCAAAAATAGAAGATTTTTCAACAGTCCATTAATCTATAATAAATATTTGATGAGGTTGAAGTAACTACAGAAATAAAATATAGTTTTCTTGCTGTAATTGTAATGTGATCAAATATAAACAATTTTGGTTCATAATTTTTCTCTTTTCAGAGTAAATAAGGTAATATTTTCAAGTGTCCTGCAATTTGTGGCCCAAGGAAGATCTACAGTTAAATATTTATGTAAAAGCAAGAAAAAAATATTATTTATAATATTAAAACCTTTGCCAAATACTCCATAAAAATTTGTAACAGTATTTTATTAGAACAAGGATACAGAAAAAAAAAAACCTGATACAATTTTCAACTTTTAAATTAAAGCTAATATAGAAGGACAAGGGTGATGTTAAATTTATTTTAAGAACTTTGGTTTGTTTTATTTTTAGTGGTGAAATATATTATAATTTATCTGTTTCCATGAGGTAGTAGTGATAGAATATGGAAGAATTACGGATACAGTATTTTTCAACATTAGTGAAAAATTTGGGGCCCTATATTTAAATTTTCTGATAACCCTAGATTTAATTTTTGATAGAACTCTTTATAAATAGTATGGCACATTGACTATACTAATAAAGAAAGAAGAGCCAAATATAACTTTAACATTTATTTGTTTATAGGTTATTTATTTTTTTGGAAATTCTATTATTGTGTTTTATTGGAATGCTGTGATAATCCCAGGAGTTATTGAGGTGGTGATCCCTGATTTTGTTTGTTTGTTTTTGCTGCATTAATGGCTAAAGGGCTATTGTGCATTTCTCAATAAAGATTATCCTGATTTCTTCATCTTTTGGATTTACAGGATCCAAGAGATCATGTTACAAACCAAGAATCTGAACCAGAGAAGCTGTGTGATTTACCAAAGATCACACTGCTTTCATAACAAAATTAGTAACTTTATTCCCTTACATGTGTCCCTTCAGTTAATGCCTTTGTTCTTTTTTTTAATGACTTTAACCTTCTAGTTTCCAAGAGCTTTTTCTTTATATAATTTTCCCCTGGGTCCTATAAACTAATTCAGACTATGAGGTTGCCAAGAGAAATTATGTAACTCAGTATTATGTAAAAAAAAAAAATCAGAAATGAAATGCAATTATCTAAAAACATATACACATATATGTTACTCATGATCACTGTGGGTACAAGGGATATGACTCATTTTGTTAAAGATTGAAGATACACTGGATTTTAGATTATCTTGTTCAGTTTGTTTAACCTTTGGGAGCTAATTTCCAGATTTCTTTTTACTTTTTTTTTTTTAATTAGAATCTAAGAAAAAAAAAATCAAAACAAACAAAAAACAACCTTAAAGGTCAAATGGAAAATATTCTAACCAGTAATATGCCCATCAAATATCAGAAATTTCCAAATGCTGGGGCAGTGTTTCTTTTTGTTTGTTTGTTTTTTGTTGTTTGTTCATTTTTTGTAAAGCTTGTGGTATTGGTTTATATGATTCTAAGTTTACAGAAGAGAAATTTAAAAATGTGTACTAACCTGTTATAGATGCAAAATTATGTCAAGTTTCTTTTTCTGAAAATTAGATACATCATATATTATAGTCTACATTTAGTTGCTTACTCATTGAACCATAATTTGCATATACTCTGTTTCATGTCTACTGTTCAGCTTCTAAACATTAGACATACTTATCAAAAGAAGAAAACATATTTGGGCAACATTCATGTTGATTTGTGAAACATAAATGTAAGTTTTCATTATCTTGTCAGTTAACAAAAGAAAACTCTCTTAGAAGTATTGATTAAATCTTACCTTAGACAATTTCAATTTTCTTTCCAATACTTTTTTATTATTATTATGTCAGAGGATCTGTTGGATTGCTGTATGATATAGTCTATCCTTTGATAGTCTTAGGTCTCTACATATCAGTGATTGCCTCCTTCTTACATCTATCTTTGAATAATACGTAGGCTCTAATCCCACTTTGCAGTATTCATAAAGTTAAATTTATTCAAAATTTATATAACAAACTAATTTTATTGAGTTGCTTTTTTGTTTTGTTTTTACTTTCAACTTATGATGTTGACATCTCTCAGAGACAAAGTTAAATCTAACTTTCCTACTTTGGCTCTTTGTATTCAGAAAAAGCCTTTTTTTTTCTTTTAAAACATATGCACATGACTTACTAGTACTGGAGCCTAGAGCTTCATCCAGTTGATACTCTCTGAGAGGAGGTTGAGCCCCTTGGTGCAGACAGTTGACATCTATTCACAGTATTACTCACAGTATTATGAATCCAAAAAGTCCTTCAGTAGATGATTCTGTATCTCATTTGTTAACTTAATCAGAGTTCCACTCCTGTTTTTCCATAAATGATACAGAGGAAGCATTATATAAACACTTATAGTGACAGTGACTTCTTGAGGTCACAGAATACACAAACTTTTAATATCTTTTAAATGAGCACTTTCCAGTGACTGAAAAGCAAGGAGAATCACCTACTGAAGGACTTTTTGGATTCATAATACTGTGAGTAATACTGTGAATAGATGTCAACTGTCTGCACCAAGGGACTCAACCTCCTCTCAGAGAGTATCAGCTGGATGAAGCTCTAGGCTCCAGTACTAGTAAGTCATGTGCATATGTTTTAAAAGAAAAAAAAAGGCTTTTTCTGAATACAAAGAGCCAAAGTAGGAAAGTTAGATTTAATTTTGTCTCTGAGAGATGTCAACATCATAAGTTGAAAGTAAAAACAAAACAAAAAAGCAACTCAATAAAATTAGTTTGTTATATAAATTTTGAATAAATTTAACTTTATGAATACTGCAAAGTGGGATTAGAGCCTACGTATTATTCAAAGATAGATGTAAGAAGGAGGCAATCACTGATATGTAGAGACCTAAGACTATCAAAGGATAGACTATATCATACAGCAAATGAGATACAGAAAAAGTGAAGCACAGTCTATAACATCTTTCCTATTGGATGTGTTTATATCTTACACAGAATTCCCAACTTGTGAGCAACTAACTCAATTTATATGCAAAAGTGGAAGGTGCATTAGCAGCAAATGGCACTGCGACTCTGGCAAGTATTGAATGTGCACTGTGCTGCACTGATTTGATTGGGGGCCTGGTTATCTGTGCTGCTTCACCTCCTTCAGAGTAGTTTGCAGGGAAGTGTGCAGAGTAAAGCACAATGGCTGGAATGAGTGGTGAGAGGGCAGCTGGCATACGGATAGGGATTAGCATTAAGAATAATGGAGCTCAATATCTGTCCCATGGGGCTATGATAGGCATTTGTTTTCAGTTATTATGCCAGACACAGTCTAAGTCTACAAACATGAAGTAAAAAGGGAACAATTGAAGAAATGGCCTGGACAACTCAGGTTCCCCAAGGTATATATGAACAATGTTCTGTTACCCAGGATGGAGTAGTGTATACATTATTATATAATTATCCAGATGGTCTCAATTCTGTCACATCTCTAGTAGGAGGTGTGCTTTTTATGTTCAAATGATATTTTTTTCTTATACTCATTTGCATTATCATCCTAAATTATGCCAAATACAGATAAATGAATTAGATATAATCAATGCATTCTCAGCTCTTGATTTCAATATAACCTGTTTTCACTTTATATTTCTCTCTCTTCCCTTTTGCAATAGTTGTCAATAAAAATATAAACCATTGCTAATTATAGTATACAACAATTTCCCAGTATCAATACACACTTAAGAGCTAGTAGTGGGGGCGGGTTACACAATGGCTCTTACGTTGGAGAATGGGGAATAAGGAATTGAATGGAAGATATAAATTATGATTCATGGATATGGTAGTCAAAATAATAACTTTCTACAATAATTATGTTGCTGGATATATCATTTTATGGAATTTCTACAGTCACCATTGTCGTCCCATTTCATAATTATATTATGCTGCTTAGATTTATTCAGTAAGTGGTAGATCAGTTCTGACTGAAATAGAAATTAAGCTTTAATATTCAAAGTCAGGATTTTTTTTCTCTTAATTTAATAGTTGTATCAAATTAGAAGTGAAACAATATAAAAAAAAAATTCCTGCTATTCATGGGAACTGTTGACCACCAATTTGGTGTGCCTTTCTCAATAACAAAAGAAAACTCTGAGGGGAAAAATATTTATATATTTCATAATAAAACCTGTCTCCTTGGATCAGTTTCCACTGAATCTGCATTGACGTTTCTCTCCAGATGATGACTGTGGGGATGGGAGTGATGAAGTCGGCTGTGTGCACTCTTGCCTTGATCATCAGTTCAGATGTTCCAGTGGCAGATGCATCCCAGGCCATTGGGCCTGTGATGGTGACAATGACTGTGGAGACTTCAGTGATGAAACCCAAAGCAATTGCACCAAAGAAGGTTAGTCATTTTATAAATCTATGAAATCTCATTCTTAAGTTATATAATATTTTGAGTATTTCAGAGTAAATATCATATAAAAACTAGTGACCCAGTGCATGGATTCATGTACATTGAAAGGAAATTAATTAGAAGGTGGCTGGCAGGGTGGGACTGGGGTCCCTGGCCTGGCCTGCAGGGATTGGACCAAAACTGGCTCTCTAACATCCCCAAGGGCCCCAGAATCGGAGAGGGCACTCTATGCAAAGTTGCTATCATATAGGGTGTGGAATGCAAACACAAGTGTGCAGTAAACCAGATTTGGAGCCAACAGCCCCAGCAACAACACAGCCCAAGACCAAAGGTGGAATCGTACAACCCTGTGAGGAATTGGGCTTCCTCCTCTCTGGTCTCAGGGTATGTCACCAGAGAACTGCTGATGCCAAATCACTGCAGTTCAGCAGCTCTTGCATTGAGCAGTGGTCAATGCATGTCATAGCAACCATGTTGACAGTTGGACACTTAGCATGTTAGCTTTTTATATATGGAGATGCATTGCTTATCAGAAAAAAAAAATATATATATATATATATATACTAGAGGCCTGGTGCATGAAAACACATGCACTGGAGGGGGGGGGGTCCCTCTACCTGGCCTGCCCCCTCTCACAATCCAGGAGCCCTCAGGGGTAGGAGGTGACCTAGCAACCAGGGGAAGATGACACCCCCATCACATCTCTGCTGCTGACACTGCTGGCAGCACAAGCCTCAGCTGGCCCTGGTTACCTTAGCCTCAGGCAGCCCTGGGCAGCTGGGCAGCCACCATCCAAGGCTTACCTATGCCTTAGGCCAATCCTGGATGGCTGCAGAGCTGAGGGAACTGAGGGACTCCAAGGCAGGTATGCAGAACAGCTGGACCTGCCTGGGGGCAGGCCTGGCCATGCCGTGTGCCAACTGCCCTAGTGGAGTTGAGGGGACTGGATGCCACCATCTTGTTGCTGTGAGTGCCGCCATTTTTGAGGGCATGGCAGTCAATTAGTATATTTCCTCCCATTGGCTGTAGATGCTGCCAATAGGGTGTGATGGTCAATTAGCATATTCCCTCTTTATTAGATAGGATGGAACTGTGTAAGATAATATGCTGATCTCTTCCATTCACTCTTTCTCTGATTTCTCACCTTAATTCCTCCTTATACTTTAATCCCTTTTTTCCTGGTCTTTGCTTCCTACTTTCATTAAATGCTTTACTTTCATTAGATGCTTTACTTACTATATTTTAACCCCCATCTAACTAAATGACCAAACCCCAAATCCATCCCAAAAAGAAAAAAAGAAAATCAAACAAGAAAGGCATATGTTTCCTTTTATTTCCATACCACATTTGTTTCCTTAAGGTTTGAAATAATCCCCTATTAAAGGGTGATATAGTCCAACTGATAGGCTTTCTGGAAAGCTAGCTAATGGAGGAGCATGTCATGACTATGGCTTTCAGCATTTCCATGGGCAACTGGGTCTTGTCATTTGCATGAATTACTTTGCAAATGTGCTGAACAATAAGGAAATATTTAATAAATGAGAACTCATGTGCAAATAGAACAGGAAAAAACTATTAGGCTGTCAAACATTTATATAATCAGTAACATTTGAAAGTAGAACATTATTCATGCTTTCATTTTGTCCACAACTATCTACTGAGAACTTTTTAGGTGCTTGGTACTGTGTTTGGACTGATAGGGTAGGTAAAAAGGTAAGAAAACATAATCCCTGTTATATTTTAAATTTATAACAGGCAAACAGACAAACAATAAAGTGATTTATTTAAATGGCTGTGTTAGGGGAACCCTATACTATCCCATATAATAAGAGGCTAATATGCAAGTGGTGGAATGACCAGTCACTATGATGCACACTGATCATCAGGAGCCAGACATTCAACACAGGAGCTGCCTGCTGGTGGTCAGTGCTGTCCCACAGGACAGCACTGCTCAGCCAGAAGCCAGGCTCATGGCTGGTGAGTGCAGTGGGGGTGGTGGGAGCCTCTCCTGCCTCTGCAGCAGTGCTAAAATTGTCCAACAGATGGCTTAGGGCTGCTCCTGGGGGCGGGGGAGGGAGCTGCCTTAAGCTGTCAATCAGAAATTTCCCGAGAGCTCCTGGACTGGGAGAGGGTGCAGGCCTGGCTAAGGGACCACCTCCTCCCTTCTCCGAGTGTATGAATTTCGTGCACCAAGCCTCTAATGTGATCATAAAAAAAAGCAATAATTTTCAGGCTTTTTCCAAGGAGATATATCAGTCTTTTGTAAATATTTGACAACCTATAAAATAGAAAATTTCTGAAGTATTTTCTCTGGCATGATTCCTTTTGTTTTCTCTTCTCTCTCTTTCTTTATCCTTCCCTCCAACCCTTCCCCCTTCTCCTCATTATTTCACTCTAGTATCCTTTTATCTCTCAATTTAGTTAGTTCACTAGTATATGTGAGCTACACTTTTATTAAAATGTCACATGGAAAAAGTGTATGAAAATATGTTTCTATGTTTTTCTTTGTATATTTGAAACATTCATCTGAGATGTGGTTGACATTTCATTGCTAAATGACATTTTGAATATAAAATGCATTTTTCCCTACCTCACTGATGTCTTTTAAGAATCCTCATGAGGTGTACAACTGTGACTGCTGGCACTGCCCCATAATATTCTGTAAAAGATAAATTGCCCCAAAGTCAATTTACTTTTATCTCAGACTTAAAATCCCATCCGTCTCTTCAATGTCTATTTATCTCTAAGTTAAAATGCTCATTGCACATAAAGAAGTTTTGGAGAGATTGCTTTAGCTCATGAGTAAGTATCTGAAGTGGTTGACACACACCCCTGTAGATTCCTTAGAGTTTTTGGGGGGTTTGACTATTTAATGTTAATGACCTGCATCTGTAGAGCACTTCAATTTCACTAATAGATCACTGTAAATGATGTACTATCCATGTGAATACCATACATTTTTACATGATTATGGAAATGCACTAAGGAAAGGATCCAGATAATCTATTTGATTCTTGGACGTGTTTCAAGCAGAGGATGAGGAGAACTTCCTGAATTAATTTATAATTATCAGGTTACAAATTGTACTAGGATCCCCTAGTCAAATACTATACTTGGTGAATATAGATTATATAATTGAAGAAAAGTAACAAGCTTGGATGACTTTGGTGCAGGACAATTCAGAGTATTTCAAAAGGCACTTCAACACTTGTATCCTTCATTATTGTGGTTGTGTCTGCTGACATAGACATTGTAAAACAACTATGACCCATAGATAAGCTAAAGCTGATCAGAAAGCCATTTTGTTTATGCAGGGTTTGTGAGGCCATTGCCAAGGTAAAGTAGTAAATTGATGCAATTTGTCATGTAATCCAGTCCCCAAACCTCAGGCAGATGAAAAAGCAGGGCATTCTTGCTTGAGTTTGAAGACTGGCTGTCAAAACTGATCAAATCCACTGCATAATTGCTCAGCACCTTGCTTTACACTACCTGGGGAAGCAGAGCATATGGTGTAGTTTTTTCTCAACTCACATTGTTTTTTAAAATACACTTGAATTAACTTTTAATAGTAAGGGAGCAGGAGAAAACAGGACATGGAATATTCTGGATATAATTTGCACTTCAGAAAGTTTTGGAATTTAAGTTTGATTTATCTTCTCCCTAAAACTACTTTCAAAAAAGAATTTCTATAGTGATAATCACTGTTTTCATCATCAATATGGTGAATAAATGGAAAAAGTTCCCTCCTAAATTAATGAATACTTATCTCTTCGCTCTTAAGGTTGTGATGCTCTTTCCTCGAACTTGCAAAATTCCTTGCTACACAAAAAATACAACAACACAATATCTCCAGAAAGTGCTATATTTTCATAATTCCTTTTGCATGTGTGCACAACCACTAGAAGCAACAGTGGAATAGAAAGACAATATGGAGTAAATTGATTCCTTTCTTTGTTTAAATGCCTGTTTCTCATTCATTTAGCTCTGCTTTTTTATTCTGAATCCTTTGATTGGTATGTATTTCTATAATAACTCATCCTTAAGTCTACTAGGTAAATAATTTTTTTCCAAGTGGAAAAAAATAGGTGAGACTGAACTTCAAAAATTTGGTATGAAGAATTTTTCTCTATATACTCAGTACTGGACATTTACTTAGGCGTTGAAAGTTTTATAAAAATTATTTCACTTATAGAAATATCAAGAATAAAGTTAAAACAGTCCAGTCTTTTTTTGTTTTTACAAGTCTTCAACTCTCTGGCTGAAATGTTAAAAACAACAACTCTGGATACATGTCACATCTACAAAATATAGTTACATATAATTAATCTTTTCTCATTGTTGACAGTTTAATTAATTTGACTTATGCAAACTTTATTATACTCATAGGGAACAGTCTCAATCATATTTCTTCCAAAAAAATAAGCATTTCTGAAGCAAACACATGAAAATTGTTCAGTTTCATTAGACAGTTATTCCCTCTGGGCAATTTCAGTCTGAAATTGTTGTAAAAATGTATCAACATGGAGCTGTTGGAGAAGGGGACAGATTTCCTCTAGAATAGATTTTGCCTCAATTTTGTAATTTATTCTAAACGGAACATAAATGTGCCTCAAAGAATTAGATTTTTCTTTGCTGTGAAGAAAGTAAAGATTTATGGTCATTGTCTTTTATGCCTTTTGTTTGGCTATCTGAAAGGGAATATTTACTGCCTATTGCACTAGATGCATGAACTGGGTTATGCTGGAACATGTGATCTCTAATTTATAATGTGAATACAACTAATATGCAAATTTAAAATTAAGTATGTATTGGCCTTCACTTCTTATCTATTAACAATAATTTTAACAAGTTCCCAAATCCATTAGCAGTTAAATGTATATAACATGATTAATATTCACTGTCATACATGCTGCCAGTTTTCTGCTATTGATGTTTAACTTTGCTTCTGCTTTGGAAATTTCTGCTTTCCTTTGAGCTCTGTCCTCATCCTTTCATCATTTGTTCACTTATTTATTTATTTATTTTTGCCTTACTAATTTTCTTGTTCCCAAATTTAATAAGGAAATGAGAATAACTTTATTTGTAGTTTCATAGTCAAGCACAATACTTACTGCACAGAGTCTATATCTTGAAAAAAAATTATTTTACTCACAGAACTCACCCTTTATTTGTTTTGTCTTATTTATCTTTTAACTTTTATCTGTTTCCTCACTTTACCTCCAAACCCTGGAGTTAGTTTTCATGAAGATGAATAAGACTTAGGTACACTGATCTAGTCATGTGCATTTTCTTAATACAATGTAACTTACTATCTAACAAATCAATTTCAACCCAAGATTTAATAAAATAAAATAGGATGTCTCTTTTATCTTTTATTATTTTCTTTGTTTAAGTCTTAGCTGGAATAGTATATTCTCATTAGTTGTGACTCATTAGTTGACAAGCACTTTACATTTGTTATTCTATTTAATCCTCACAATAAATTTTAAGTTAAAATATTTGCCTACAATTATACAGTTAGAGCTTCAAACATAGGGTGTCTGCTCTTTTTATTTTTTAAATGTTTTTATTGATTTTAGGGAGAGAGAGAGAGAGAGAGAGAGAGAGAGAGAGAGAGAGAGATCACAGTGCCCCTACTAAGGACCAAACCTGAAACCTGGGTCTGTACTCTGACCAGAAATTAAACTGATGACCTTTTGTTGCATGGGATGAGGCTTAACCAACCACGGAGCCCCACCCCCTATACCCAGATATCTGCTTTTGCAGCTATTGAGTTTACTCTCTTTTTTCTGAATTTCTATGAACTAACATTTACATATTTCCAAATAATTACTACCTTGTTCTCAATTGTACAATTAATTTTCCTTTAAATTGGAAAAAGAAAGATTTTTTTCTACTTATTGGTAGGTATTAATGAAATTTCCTAAAGGTCACTAGAGGGGACCTGGGCCATTACATTCAATAATCACAGTAAGTCTTTCTGTCTCTTTTCTTTCTATTTTTTTTTCTCTCCTACAATTCTCCTTGACATATTAGATTCTGGAACTTTCTTGTTGAAATAGTTGTGAATATTTGCATAGAGAAAATTTTCTGGTACCCAAATAATATGCTTGTCTGCTTTATGAATTTTACCTTATAGACTCAGAAAATTTAGGAACTGGAAGATAATTGAAAGATCCTTTAGTTCAGTTACTTTATTGTGCAGATAAGTAAAAGATCTCAGGTAGATTAAACTATCCTTATGCAACAAAAAGTTATGTTGCATCCTGGAAGGCGTTGATAATGTTTTGTGTTAGAGATGTTGAGAATGAGATCTTTGATCTATAAATCATCTTCAGAAGGGATTTTGGAACCAAATGATTATGCCAAGTTCTCTGAGGAACATCCAGTAAGGTCTGAAGTATTGTCAAACAAATAATTGTCTACCTAGGGAGGTTGAATTCACTCAGACAAGTACAGGTATCAAAATCTGATTTGTAGCTGAAGACTTGGGTTACACATTTAAACAGAGAGAGAATTCAAATTTAAACCTAGCATCTTTTGACTTCTACTCTACTTCAGCTCTCATCTCAGCTGAACCATCATATTTTTTAGCAACACAGAATAAAATCCTAACCACATAGCAATAAATACTGAACAAAAACTAAGTCATCTGTTTTGTTTCTCTTTCATGAAAATATTCTGAGATATTTTCTATTCATATTTGCTAAAGCATATAATCAAAACAAACTGACCCTTTATTTAAAAAACGGTTGGCTTTGAATTTGGTGAAATTATTTTATGGACACAGCAAAATCAGATAATCATCTGTCCTACATTTTTAGTAAAAAACCTGGATTGTTTCCTGGATAGAATACATTTTAAAATAAATGTAAACTCTATCTAATTTTAGAGAATTATAATATCTGTTTTCAATAAGATAGAAAATATCTGGTTTAAGTTTATTTTCTCACTGATTTATTAGGTTTATTTATTAGGTTTATTTTCCTTAAGGAATGTTAATATCAAGATAGCAAAACAATGTTAATTATTAATAGAGTTTATCCATAAGAAGCCTCCTTTTGTTCTACCGAACAAAATAGCTCCTTAAAAGTAATTTTAACCGTAATACTGCAAGCAACTTTTATATCAAGAGCAAAGAAAACAAAGGTTTTTGTTTTGCTATTTCTGAGAATTTATATCTAGCAGTGTAATTATTAGGAAAATTAAAAGTAATCAGATAAATAGAATTACAGATATTTAAAAATGAAATATTAGAAAATGGCTTATTAAAACAAGAAGAGAGACACAAATTGTTCTCATCTTTACTACACAGAAGATTAGTAATAGTTCTACACTTATTTCTAGATAAATTTCGCTTTTCTATTAAGATACTTACGCATGTTGACTCTAAATAGAGTGACATCTCCTGTTTTATAAAAAAAAATATACTTGATAACTATAGTCAATAGGTAACAAGAACACCTACTTTTTAATGAAGAATCTCAGCCTGTTTTCTGCTGTTTTAATAAAGCTGAAAAATAATGGCAAGAACAAGTTGATTTTTATAGTCTTTAAATTCTGCTTCCTCATTCTCTATTTGCAGTTAATGATCAGGCAAATGATAGGACATTAGATGCTTAGCAGAAAATAAGCAAATAAACAAACAAAAAAGGCAAAGCACATGGATCATCAACAAAATAATTCACTTACCAAAAGGAGTGCCTATGCTTTGGAGAGGGTAAAGACAGAAGCAATGGGATAAAACTGGGTTAGTAGTTAGATTATTTCATAGCCTATTTGAAAAATCAGCCTTTGTTTCCTTATTTGTGTGAAATATCAACTGAATTTTCACTTAGGTATTATGTTTCTGCAATGTGCTAATCACATTCATTCACTTTTTGCTAGGCAAACCATTTCAGTGTTATGTTGGCATTTGTGCACCATTAATTGATTATTATCATCTGCATCCGAAACCTTTCCCCAAATAACTCTGCTACATAAAATAATCCACTTAAACCACCTCAAACTTCCTGGCATGGAATATTCACTCATATCAGAATATTTCAGCACAACACTGTTATTGTTGATATGCATGCACTTGAATCAGCTGTTCTGTGAATCATAAACAGAATTTAGGACATTTTACATAGGAGTCACCAAATCTTTGCTATAATGGCTAAGGTAGTGAATATTTTAGTCTTTGCCTATTGCATCTATCAAGTCCACTGTTTTAGCACACACAAAAAAGCCATATACTATACATACTCAAATCATGACTGTGTTCCAATAAAATTTTATTTATAAAAAATGGTAGTGGACAAGAATTAGTATGCAGGTCATAGCTTATTTGTTGACCCCTTATTAAAAAAAAAGAAAGAAAAAAAGTACATAGAGACACATTCTAAAGGAGCTATAATCCTGAATAATTCTAGATGTCCCAGTTCCAATGATCATCAAAGTTATGATACAAAATTAAAAAATAATGGGGAAAAAAAAGGCCAATGAATGAAGAAAGAAACCATTAGTTTTTAAATTATATTCTCTCTCTCTCTCTCTCTCTCTCTCTCTCTCTCTCTCTGTCTCTCTTTCTGTCTCTCTCTCTCTCTCCAATATATATAGTCCATATGTATAACCTTATACATATTATTTCTATATAATAACTAGACGCCTGATGCACAAAATTCATGCAAGGGGCTCAATCCCTGCCACCCTGGCAGCCCAGGGGCTTCTGCCACCTCTACTGCCTCTGCCTCAGTCTCAGCCCCCACTGCCTTGGCTTTGTCCAGACTAATTAGAATATTATGCTTTTATTATTATAGATGCCCTACATTAAAATACCAAATTAAATCATTCATCTTTAAATTCTTTCTCCAGTAAAGATGTGATGGCCACTGTGAGCTAGGCATAGTGTTTTGCCAAAAAATAAATTCCAAATGTGATATATCCACATTGCAATCTGTTTTACTTAATATATGACATCTAACATATCTGTTAAGAAGATAGCTTAATTTGAACAGTAAATAGAAAAAAAATTCTCAATTTTAGCCAGTTCAACAGATTAATACATTTTGGTCACTTGGATTTAGATAATGTAGAATTCCATCACTCCCATGATATATTCAATTTTAAATAAAATGCTCATGGTAGAGTTCCAGATATTAAAATTTAAAATTTTAATGAACTGAAAACAGTGTTTTGTTTCATAGTTTTCGATTTAAGACTTTAACTTACAGCGGGATGCTTTAGTATGCTAAGTTGAAATTTTATTTTCCATATACATTTTGAGTATCTACATGTCTATGTGTTTTTAACACTAAAAACATTTTTGTGTTAAATATAATTGAATTTATGCTTAGGTATCCATATATTATTTTCCATTTTCTCCTATTCAACTTTTCTAACTGACCCAAATAGTAAACATTAAAGATTTCAAATATTTTCTGTTTTATTATTAAATTTGCCATTAAGTCCCATGTACTAATAAATGGTTTTGATAGTCTCATACAACATTTTCTCAGGATACTTTTCAGCAAGGGCAACATATGGGGATAAAAATAATTTGTTGGAATAGGTGATAAAACACACACACCACACATATCCACACACACACACGCATACACACACACACAAACACACAAATGCCATTGGAAGTGTGTTGAGGTAAGAGGAAAGGAGGGACAGTGAGAATAATAACCAAGAGATATGGCATGTAAAATCTATATGACCTGCCAAAACCGGTTTGGCTCAGTGGATAGAGCATCGGCCTGCGGACTAAAGGGGCCCAAGTTCGATTCCAGTCAAGGGCATGTATCTCGGTTGCTGGCACATCCCCGGTGGGGGGCATGCAGGAGGCAGCTGATTGATCTTTCTTTCTCATCAATGTTTCTAGCTCTCTATCCTTCTTCTTTCCTCTCTGTAAAAAATCAATAAAATACATTTTAAAATTTATATGACCTGTGCATGGTCAACATCCAATGGTGAGAACAAGTTAATTTAAGAAGTAGGCCTTAGACTTGACTTCATTATCAATTAGCAGCTGAGATTATTGTACCATTAGGTAGGCACAGCCCCTGGGGAACCCATCCCACATTATATGTGAAAGAGCAGGACAATAGACCCCCACTGACTCCAATACAGGTTTTAGGCCAGCAGCTCAAGGGCTAACATAAGTTTAATAAGCACCACTCTCCTGAGGATTTCTGGAGACCAGAGATAGCCTATCTTCCTTTGGAGAATATTCAGACAGAAGCAGGCCAAGGTTATGTCCATACCCTGTTGGTAAATGAAATAACTATTGATTGATATGCTGCCAAACTTAATCTCAGTCATTTCAGGGCAGGAGGAGAGTATCTGGAAATCTGGAACAAGCAGCTGCCACAGGTACAGGAATTAGTCATCTGCAGTGATTCATCGCAAAGCTAGGAACAGAACAAGGACTGACACATGGTAATTATAGGAAATGCAGGGAAGCTTTGCAATACCTGGTGTTTTTTACTTTTCAAAACACTTTACAGTGAATGATAAATTATAAAACTCCATTAAAACAATATTTTAAAAGTTTTTCTCCCCAGATTGGTCTTCCAATTTAAATAATTCATTGTATTTGCCATACTATTATTAGCTATTTTCTCAGGAGGGCTTTAACATTTCTTATAAAACAAAATATCTGACTATTTAAAAAACAACATATTTTTTGCAATCTTTATTTTCACAATTTTTAACTTTAGGAGGAAAAAAAAAAAGCCTGTCTCTGTACAGTTGCTAGTCTTTTAACTGCAAATCTTTAGTCACCATGAATCATTTAAATATTGAGATAAATTCCACCATCAGTTGCCACATTTTCTCCAGGGCTCTACATTTATTTATTAGATTCCCCAAATTGTATGCATGGTTTAAATAGCTGCAAGACAAAAATATAATAAAATTGCACTAGTTGAAAATAGAACCAGCATCAGCAACATGAAAACATACCAGTGAAACAGCATAAACATTGTCATCATTTAACACTCCATTGGGACAAGTTGTATTACAAAGATAGATCCTGTGACAAGCCCTGAAGCTTAAGCAACTGGGGCTCTGGGAACCACCCAGGCCTGGAACTCAAGTTGGAATGGTCATCACAGGCTCCTCAGAGAAATGCAGCTTGTCACCTAGGGGAAAATCAACAACCTTTAATGGAAGCTTATTTCATTTGGCAAGATTAAGGAGAAATACAACTCCACGATGGTTTTCTGCTTTTTGGCAGAAAACATTTCTAAATACCAATACATACCCAAACCCAATAAACATTAAGTAAGTTTAGGGTGCTTTTAATTTTTTGTGAAGGGGTGGTATATAAAGAGGGGGAAAGAAGAAACATAAAAGTGTGTGTGTAATAATCTACTTCACTTTAATATAAACTTTGAATAGTCAAGTGAATGAAATAGATTATATATATATATATATATATATATTCTATTTCATTCACTTGACTATATATATGCATTATAAATCTAAGGAATCTTGGAGATGTTTCCCCATTCTATTTATGGTTTAAATGATTTAAAAGTAATCTATGTAAACTGAATATCTGAATCTAGCTGAAGGCCTTCTTTCTGGAGTAGCAGTTGCCTTTAGGGTTAAATCCAAACCATTTAGCATAGCATACAAGGCCATTCAAGGTCTAGCCATGGCCTCTTTGTTCATTATAACTTTATCCTCTTTGACATAACACACTATTCAAAATTTTATGACTGTTGTTGACTTTGTTCAAAATATATTTTGTTCAATGCCACTTTCCCCTCTGACTCTTCATCTTGATTTAGAATTCTCTCCCTCGTTATCCTCTGTCATAGAATTTCTGGGGTTCCATCTGAAACCCCATGTGTAGTTAGTTTTCCCTGTGTATGTTCTCATGATGCTCTCTCCTGCCAAAGCACTTATGACATTGCTTTTGTAATTGAGAACATTGCCTACTCACCTATATATCCACTATTTTATGATTTTTCAAAGGCAAATAATACATATTTTGTTTTTCATCTGGACTCCAGTGGAAGCCATTTCTTACTTCCACTCAAACATCATCACATTCATTTTTTTCAATATAGCAACCAACCATTGAGAACTTTTAATAATACAGTGAGTACCTCGAGATATGAGTTTAATTCGTTCTGTAACCTTGAGGCATGGGAAACTATGAGACGCTCGAGTCGTGGTAAGCTGGTGGGTCGTGTGCAGCCGGCCGATCCACGTGATTACTCCTATCTCAAATGTTGCTCGTATTTCAAAGCAAAAATCGCTCGCTCGACTGCTCGTATCTCAAAAATCTCGTATGTTAGGGCATTCGTATCTCGAGGTTCCACTGTATAGATTAAATTATATCATCATGACTCCTGTTTCAAAACCTCCAGTGGACAAATATCATTGAACTTATCTTACCATATGTGTTGATAAAGCTGGAAAGATCCAGCCCCTGACTCCTTTCAGATTTACTCACACACCCTCATTCAAGAATTTTCTTCTCTTTCTGCCTGCTGTTGTTTTCAACCTTCACTTGCATGGCCGATTCTTTCCCTTCATTTTGCATCTCATCTCATCTCAGAGAAATTTTTCTAATCACCCTTGTTAACATGTCCTAAACACATATGTCTCTTCCTATGATAGTAGTCAAGGATGCTCTCAAAATAGTTACATTTCTTCCTTTTTTCTTGGAACACAATAAGATTGTACTTTCCAGAAATTTGTGGTTAGGTGGGACCAACATGATGGGCCCCACTCAATGTGATTGATTAGCTTTGACCAACCAATCATGATCAGAGGAGACATAGGTTGCTTCCTCTGCAGAATTCCTCTGATCCATTTTGTTCATAGCACTTACATCCTCCTGGACTACTCCAATTCATGTGCTTCCATAATTATTTATTAAATGCCTATATGCTTCTTTCTCCCCTCATATAAGTTCTGTGAGAACAGAAAAGTCTCTCTTTCCTAGTGCTTAGAAAATGCCTGAAACATTGCAACAAGTATATGTTTAAAGAGCAAGTGAAGGAGTCATTGAGGCCAATATACTCATTATAAAAATTATGAAACTAATTTGGCATCTCTTGTCCCCTAACTAGATATGTAATCATGGGTAACATGATTCTCAACCTTTCTGATCCTTTAAACCTTTCTTTTTCTTCCCAGGCAACCAATTAAAGAAACAAGCCCAAAGAGGGTAAACTGCCTCATGTAACTTGAAATTTGTTGAGGTCTTTTTATAAGAGACAGAATTTTACCATTACCTTACAACAGAATACAATAAATATTATTAGAAAAGAAATAAGCTAAACAGCAGCATTTACCTATTAAAAAATAAATTAGTTTATAGATACTTTGATTATTATATGAGCTAATTATTAAAATTTTCTTTTTTTCTTGAACCTCTGTGAGAAAGGCTTTACCAGAGTTAATAATAGACAGTTATAGAGAAGACAGGCTCTGCAGTTGAATTATGAGAACTAAATCTCATCTCTGCTACTTGTTATCTATATAACTACAGTCAAATTGTTTTGTAAAATAATGAGATCTTAAAATTTGTAATAGCATAAATGGGCCATGAGGATATTATGCTAAGTGAAATAAGTCAGTCAGAGAAAGACAAATACTATATAATTTCACTTATATGCGGGATCTAGAGAACAGTGTAAATGAGCAAATAAAACAGAAGCAGATTCATTGATACAGAGACAGACTGATGAATGCCAGTGGGGATAGGGATTGGGGGGACTTGGTAAAAAAGATGGAAGAGTTGAAAAGTATAGATTGGTAGTACAGCATAGGGAATCCAGTCAATAATAATGCAATAACTATGTCTGTTGTCAGAAGGGTACTGGAAATGTCAAGTTAATTCTTTGTGAAGTATATGATCATCTAACTGCAATGCTGTACACCTAAAACTAAAACAAAATAATATTGAATGTATACTGTAATTGAAAAAAATATATTTTATTTTATTTTTTTCTAACCCTTCCCTTTTATTTATTTATTTTTTATTGTGTTACATGTATACATATCTTCCCCTTGCCGTGTGCCCCCCCGCATACCTCAACCCCCCAGTGTCTTGTGTTCATTTAATTGAAAAAATATATTTTAAAATATTATTTGAATATTTACCAAAAATAATGATTATTATTTTATAATTTTTGTTTCTGTGAAATGGGGTAGTATCAGTTAGGACTTTTGTTTATTTTTAATCAAACTCAATAGAAGTAGATGAGTGGTCTTTCTTTCACTGAGTTTTAATTCATCTAATTTAAATAATTTGAATCTTAAGCAAAATTATATGCCATATACATGCCAGGCATATGGCATGGAGATAAAAGAGAGAAGTGTGAAATTGGTCTTGGCGGCATTTCTTTTGGAATCTGCCATAAGGGTCAAGGAAAGCTCTGACTCCCTTCCTCAAAAAAAAGACAAAGCATCATGTAAAGTTTCTATTTTATAAATCCTTACAACCTACCCTGAATTTCTTGAGTCTACAGACACTAGAATTAAGGACCTATCCTCAATAGTTTGGTTTTAAAATAAAGTGAATCTTAAAGAAAAGTAGGGGCATTCACAGCCGAAGTATAAACAGGAAGGCAAGCCAGGTTGGGGAGGATAATATAACAGATATGGGTAGCTTAACAAGAAAAAACAAAAAAGAAAAGATTTAGGGAAATACCACATTTTAAATTTATATGATATATGTTTATTTACAATAAGAAAACAAATTAGCAGTTTCACCTATGAATCACAAATATATAAACCAAACAAGCAAATAAAATATAAATGGAATTTAAAAATATATGTATCAGACAATAGCAGCTTATTCTCTCCTTTCACGGATTCTGCTTTGATATTTGTGAATAAAACTTATTTTGGAATGTAAATAACATTGGGCTAAAAAAAACTAGTCCTCTAGATATATAGTCGACATGCTGCTGAATCAGGAGAAGCGACTCTTTTCCCAAACCAACAATTTATCTGCTGTAAGCCTCTTTTTGAATCAGATGAATCTATCTAGATTTCTGAGTGTACATAATCTTCTTCTTGAGAATTTCCCATTATATCATTGAGATGGATAAAGAACATGATTTAAAAGAATTAGACCTTTGAAACCAAATTTGGAATATGTGCAGTCAAAATATTAATCTTACAATAATTAGATAAAACATGGAATTTTTTATTATTGTTGACATTTTTGAGGTAACATAGTTCCTAAAAAAATAAAGAATAGGTAGAGGAATAGAAATTGTTGTAAAATTTTGTATATGCTATTTAGTATTATTTAAGGTAATAAAGTGTTTTCTAAAGTAAATAATTTTAAATGTATAATATATTGTTTCTTTTAAAAATTCAATGCATATCACTATTCTGTTTATTTATTCACATAGCCCTCTGAATGTTTCCAGAAATAATTTAAGCTATAATCTGGAAATATTAGAGGTTATAAATAGAAAGGATTTAAGCAAAGGCAGAATAAAGATGAATCATATAAGTAAATCTGAGAGTAAGATTGATTCAAACAAATACACATCATGAAAAAATTATCCATAAAGTTGGCTCTAAGTTCTAAAATGCAATTAAAAAGAGAGAAACATGGTGAGTTTGAGGATTATTCACAAATATCAATAAAAAGGACTCATAAAGAATAAAATATAATTTTTACAAGAGAGTAAAATTACTAGTAATATTGAAGCAAGAATGAACTAAAAAATGTTCCACGGCTTTCTATAAGAAATTCAGAAATAAAAGAAAACGTAGTGAGCAGTTGACCTATTGCCCACTTCTACCAAAGAGAAAAATGTGCGAGGGGGAAAAACAATAGAAATTAGTATATTTTTCTTTTCATGATAATAGGAGGCTGTGAATACAATTCAGCCCAGTCCCATATAAAGTATGTAGCACTACTGCTCTTTAAGGATGCTAGTTCAAAAATCTTATTTTTTGCCGAGACCGGTTTGGCTCAGTAGATAGAGCATCGGCCTGCGGACTAAAAGGTCCCAGGTTCGATTCCAATCGGTGGCATGTACCTTGCTTGCGGGCACATCTCCAGTGTGGGGCATGCAGGAGGCGGCTGATCGATGTCTCTCTCTCATCGATGTCTCTCTCTCATGGATGTCTCTCTCTCATCGATATTTCTGACTTTCTATCCCTCTCCCTTCCTCTATGTAGAAAATCAATAAAATATATTTTTAAAAAATCTTATTTTTCAAGAAACTGGAAAATCTAGATTTTTTTTTAGTTTTTGTTTTTGTTTTTGATCTCATCCAAGGATGTTCCATGGATTTTTCTCCTCCTCCTCCTCCTCCTCCTCCTCCTCCTCCTCCTCCTCCTCCTTCTTCTTCTTCTTCTTCTTCTTTTAGAGAGAGAGAGAGAGAGAGAGAGAGAGAGAGAGAGAGAGAGAGAGAGATGTGACAAAAAAACATCAATTGGTCGCCTCCTGCATGAGCCCTTACAAGTGAAACAAAAATGTGGGATGTTGAGTCCGAGTTCATTGTCTTATGAAAACGAAAAATGAAGTTAACAAATACAATGGAATGGAAGTTTACTGGGAGAAACCAGTCCTGGGAAAGGTGTGGCTCAGGTTCCAGGAACAGCTCAGTGTCCAGAGCTTCCCTTTCATGTTATAGTCAGGAGTAGTTTGGCATCCGACCACAGGAAGGGAAAGTAAAACCCAAGAACCAACTAGTAGGAGTCACTAAGACACCCCAACTGGGCGGAGAAGGAAGGATGTGAGCCAAAGGCATGAACTTTAAAATGTCTGGATATTGCTACGACAGGCAGCTTGCTGATAACCAATCCCAAGGATGTTGCTAAGGCAAAATTCTTTGAAAGGACCAATCAGGAACTAACAAGCATATGTACAAAAAAGCTTGCGAAATTCTTCCTCTCTCCTGGCACTTCCCACTAAAAAGACATGATGATCCTGTTGCGAGGAGTATATACCTGTTCCCACAAGGCTTATGGCCAGGTGGGCCCCCACACATAGACTAATAGACTTGAATTAGCTCAGGTCCCTCCCTATCTACCTCGTTTCTTTCTGTCTCTTCACTGGGACCTGGACGAGGAGCCAGCCTGCAATACAGGTACCTTTAAAAAGGAAGTCAAACCCGAGACTTTGGCCTGAGGTCTGATGCTGTAACCACTGAGTAAAACTGGCCAGGGTAAAAAAAAATGTAGGGTTTTTAAGAAAATTTTCAGATTTTTAAAAGGCCAATAGTGTATTTGCCAAATTATATATACTGAGCAGCAGATTCAATATATAAGCTGCCAGTCTTCACTCTTATATTAGAAAAAGTAAAGTAGAAAAATTGATAGACTATACTTCCTACTATTAATTATTTTAAATCACTGAGTGACAGTTACCTAAAATACAATGTTTATATGTTATTGGTGAGCTGACACTGCAGGTTATAAAATTCAGTGCATCTAAGCTTGGTTTTATTTTGTTTTATTTAAGGAAGGTAAAATAGTAGGAGAAAGAACCAAAGACCATTCACTGCTGCATAGAAGGTGGCTTCTTCACCATAGATTTACTTAGCTCAATGGATCTTGGAACTCCATAAGATTATTCTCCTTTCTTTTTCCTAAACACATGATTTTCAAGTTATCTTTAAAAGAATACTAGGCTTGAAGACGTCACCATTATTTTTTTAATTATTTTTTTTCAATTACAGTTTACATTTAATATTAGTTTCTATTAGTTTCAGCTGTACACCATAGTAGTTAGACAGTCATATATTTTACAAAGTATTTCCCCCAATATTTTCAGCACTTACCTGCACCAGACATAGTGATTGCAATATTATTGACTATTTTCCCCGTGCTGTGCTTTACATCACTGTGACTGTGTTGTAACATTAAACCAACTTCAGCATCTTTTACTACTGTAGTGGTTAGGCCATACTGTTAAATTGGGTACTCTGCAGATACTAGATTAAAGATAGTGGGAAGTTGCTATATCACATTTCATATATATCTTCCAAATGTGCAGAGACTCTACCGTCTTTATTGATTGTGTGTACTCACTCATTTTGTTTAATCAAGAAGTCTATATATATCCACAGTCAGGGTGGTTTGGATAACCAGGAAAGTAGAAAAAAAGTTGGCTAGTTTTTCAAGGCATTTCATAGGCAGCCTAAAGTCAGGGCTTTCTCTATAAACTAGGTGTAATAATTGTGTTCTTTTATAAAAATAATTTTTTAAATTAAATCTTTATTTTTCAGATTATTACATTTGTTTCTATTTTTTCCCCTTCATAACTCCCCTCCACCCAACTCCCACCCTTCCCTCTGCCCTGACCTCCCTCCCATTGACCTAATCCATAGGTGTATGATTTTTGTCCAGTCTCTCCCTGTATACCCCTCACCTCTTTCCCCCTAAGAATTATCAGTCCACTCCCTTTCTGTGCTCCTGATTCTATTATATTCACATTTATTCTATTGATCAAATTTTTAATTCACTTAATTTTTAGATTCACTTGTTGATAGATATATATTTGTTGTTCATATTTTTTTGGTTTTACCTTTTTCTTCTTCCTCTTCTAAAAGAGTACCTTTCAGCATTTCATATAATACTGGTTTGGAGTTGATGAACTCCTTTAGCTTTTTCTTCTCTGTGAAGCTCTTTATCTGCCCTTCAATTCTGAATGATATCTTTGCTGGATAGATTATTCTTGGTTGTAGGTTCTTCCTATTCATCACGTTGAATATTTCTTGCCACTCCCGTCTGGCCTGCATCATTTCTGTTGAGAAAACAGCTGACAGTCGTATGGGTGCTCCCTTGTAGGTAATGAACTGTGTTTCTCTTGCTGCTTTTAATATTCTCTCTTTCTCTTTTGCTTTTGGTATTTTAATAATGATGTGTCTTGGTGTAGTCCTCTTTGGATTCCTTTTATATGGGGTTCTGTGTGCTTCTTGGACTTGTAAGTCTATTTCTTTCACCAGATGTGGGAAGTTTTCAGTCATTATTTCTTTAAATAGGTTTTCAGTATCTTGCTCTCTCTCTTCTTCTGGCACCCCCACAATTCTGATGTCGGTACGCTTGAAGCTGTCCCAGAGGCTCCTTACACCATCTTCACATTTTGGGATTCTTTTCTCTTCTTGCTTTTCCAGTTGAGTGTTTTCTGCTTCTTTACATTTCAAATTGTTGACTTGATTCTTGCCTTTCTCTAGTCTGCTGTTAGGACTCTGTATAATATTTTTTTTTTTATTTCAGTCAGTGTATGTTTAATTTCTAGTTGGTCCTTTTCCATCTCTAGTTGGATCTTTTGCATCTCTAGTTGGTCCTTTTTCATCTTCTCTTGGCTCTCACTAACTTTATCCAACTTTTCTAGGATATTCTTGAAAAACCTTATAAGCGTGGTTTTGAACTCTATATCCAGTCATTTGTTTTCCTCCATTTCTTTTGTTTGTGATTCCTTCCCTTGTCTCAGCATTTTCACTATGCCGGGAGAACTTCTGTGTTGGATTCAGCCTTATGATACCAGACTTGCAAAACTGCAGAAGCCTCTCTGTTGAGCTTGGGATGGGTGGAGTCTGGAGTCTCAGGGCTTCAGGGACCGCCTTGCCTTCCAGTCGGCCCTGCCTGCCACAGCCGCTGAGTCTCACATGACTGGGTAATCGCTGGAGCTGTCCTTGTGCGCGCACACAGTGCCTCTAGACCGCTGCCTTTCCAGCTCCCCTGCACTCCAGGACCACACGAGTCTAGGTCCCCAGGATTTCACCTGAAACTGGGGCTTAGTGGAGTCAGAAGTGGCACAGTTGGGAGGCTCTGTCTCCCACTCACTTGGGAAAGCCAGCGGCACAATCACCAATCTGTCCTCTGCACCACCAGACCTCTGATCTTTTGCGACTCCCCTAAATTTCTGTGCACCTCTCTCTTTTCACAGTCCAAACTTCCCCCTTCCCCCCTCCCCCCCCCCCCGTATGAGTTTCGGCTGGATCTGGGGTTTAGTGTCGTAGGATAAGGGGTTCAATGCCTTTGAGAGTCTCCATTTCCCTCCTGCCAGAGAAAACCAGCCAGGTTCTCAGGCACCTGCTCTCTCCATGCGCGTGTCTGAGTACCTCAGCTTTTGCAGCTCCTCTGGGTCTCCGTGAGCCCCTCTCTTTCCCACTAGTTGTAGAATTTCCACTCAGCCAGCTTTCCTGTGGTTCTGGATGATGTCCATTTTGTCTTTTAGTTGTCGTTTTGAAATTGTTGTGTGAGGCAGCCGTGTAGGTGTTTACCTATGCCACCATCTTGGATTCTCCCTAAAAATAATTTTTAAAAAATATATATACATTTGCATTTATTTCAGAGAGGAAAGGAGAGGAAGAGGGAGAGAGAGAAACATCAACGATGAGAGAGTATTATTGATCACCTGCCTTCTGTACTTCCCACATTGGGAACTGAGCCCACAACCTAAGCCCGGGCCCTGCCAGAGAATCATACCTTGATCTCCAGGTTCATAGGTCAATGCTTAACTACTGCACAATTCTGGCCAGGCATTATAAGTGTTCTTAATAGAGGTTACTTTTAGAAATTAGTTGAATATGTTTTCTCTAAATTTGAACTCCTATTTTTTACCAACAGATTTACTCATGCGTTTTTGCTTCATGAGGATATTTTATTTTTAGTTATTTGTTATTTCATTACTATTCTAGGAATGAATACTTGGGGAGTAGTGAAGAGTCAAGGCAATTTTGAGCACCTTTATAATACTGTACCACCTGACATTATAATTGTTGAACATCTTTAAATTAGGAAATTATTAGGAACCAAACTATTTATATAATATGCATTAACAGCATTACAAAATTGTGTAGCTATAATAATAATTTACAGATAACCAGTTTATTTCTTTCAACTCATCAGACTCTCAACTATCCAGGTGAACAAATAAAGGTCTTAAAAGATTAAGTAGCTGCCTTGATGATATAATTGTTATTTTTAGCTTTGACCTAAATGATTCTAATCTTAATTCATAGTGATGTGATCCCTATCAAACCAGCACATTAAATAATAGGTAACTCACATGAATCTGTTTCAAATTCATGATAATGTTATAGAATAATTGCTATTATAGATATTTAGATTAACTGCTAGGTTAGCTATATAAGACAATAAATTTATTACATTATAACTCATGTATAGGAACATATATCCTATAATATTTTGCAGCAGAATTCAGAGATGCTGCCTATTTTATCTCACTATTTATTAAAATTTAATATACTGCTAATTACAGTCAAATTATTCAGTTGTACTATGAATTATCTATATCCCCAATATTTTTATTTCCTTATTCTTACTTATGCCTACCAGAATATTGTAACCTATATTTTTAGTTATCAGGTTTTGGGGAATATGGTTATTTGAGTACTATATAAATTATTAATCAATAAATTGACTGAATATATAGTTCCTCATCAAATTCTTATGTGTCTGCTGTGATTCTAGATTTACAATCTTACATTTTAAGAGTTTGTGTTTATTATGAAATCTTTTTACTTTAAAATTTTTTAATGTTATTCTTCAAATATTTTTATTAGCCAGAAAACTATGTATTATTTACTTATTTATCTCATAAGAGTTCAAAATAAATTAGAGAAGTATCAAAAGGTCAACCAAAGTCAACATTTAGAGCAGAATGTGAAACCTCTTTTAAGTGTCAAAGAGAATAATCTTTCAAAAAATCTAATTTTTAATACATTAATTAAAATTACAACAGAATAGTCACACATTATCTTACTTGTTCTAAACTTGTTATTTTTTTTTAATGTATGTGAAATTTTCAGGAACTCTTTGAGAGATAAACAATTTTCTCTTGTTATTAATATTTCTGAAATGAATTTTAAAATACTAGAGAGTATTATAGCTATTAAACAAATGTTTAATAAATAAAGAAAAATATTATCAAGGAAAGTAATTTCTCTCTTGGCTTCTTCCCTCTCTCTTTCTCTAATTTCTACTTAAGAGATTCGTTCTCCTGCTGGTTGTAATGGGAATGAATTTCAATGCCATCCTGATGGAAATTGTATTCCTGATCTGTGGCGTTGTGATGGGGAAAAAGATTGTGAAGATGGTAGTGATGAAAAAGGCTGTAATGGCACCTTCCGATTGTGTGATCACAAAACCAAGTTTTCCTGTCAGAGTACAGGTAAGCAGAACATTGGGTTCAGCATCTACAATGGGCTTCTCGATTGTAGAATCCTTTTAGCCCATCCTCAATCTATTTTTCATCTTTGTAAGAAGAATTATTGTGTGTCTCCTAATAGGATGTTCACATGTTATATGTTATAATAATAGTTAACATTTGAAAATATATTTTTATTGATTTCAGAGTGAAAGGAAGAGGGAGAGAGAGATAGAAGCATAAATGATAAGAGAAAATCATTGTACTACAGCCTCCTGCTCTCTCCCTACTTGGCATTAAGCCCGCAACCTGGGCATGTGCCATAACCTGTAATCAAACAATGACCTCCTTGTTCACAGATGGATGATGAGCCACCCTGCCAAATATTATAGATAACATTTTTTAGTTGTCATTGTTCTAAGAATGTTCTTTACATGAACTTATTTCATCGTGTCAAATCACAATGAGAAACTAAGACCAAAAAGTTTTTAACTTGCTCAAGTTGAAAAAAGCCAAAATAATTTTTTAACTTGCTGGTTCATAGAACCTGCATGGCAGAACTGAGAGTTTAAACCAGGTGATTGGGATTCAGAGTCCAGCAGGACACCAACAGTAAAACCCATGGATGTAAATATATTCTCACCATAAGATTTAATGAAGATGATGAAAAAGGAAAGACAAAATTATTTACATTTTTTCAATTAGTTTTCTAAATATGATTGTGCTGTTGCTGGATTTCATTAGAAGATGATGACTGTCATTCAGACCTTTGATTTGTTTTAAAAGAGTTGCTAAGGTTTTGTTTATTTCTTTTATAAAGGTATTCTATTACTGTATTTTCCCTTTTGTTTTCTTACAACAGTAAGGTTCATCTGACATGATTAACTAACTTATTTGCCTCTCTATACCAGATGATTGAGTTGAGGATTAGACAAAAATAGACCACAATAAACTATTGTGGTAGAATTAGTGAAATAGGTAATATCATCCAAATAACCTATGGAAAGAATTTTCTATGGATTTCAGGATATGTGTGTGAATCATCTCTGAAATTTCTTTTTATTGTGAAATTGTTTTCAGTTGCTTAAATCACGAGCTCATAGAGATTTATTTTGCTCTCTATTAAGTATTTGAAGCAAAATGTGAGACAAAAGTTATCACAGCTATGATTAAGCAAACACTCTGGAAACCACATGATCCATTGGCATTCAAAGTTATAAAAATGAATTATGTTGTTTTTCCTAAACACATATTCTGGTTACAATTAATTATTCAAATAAGAAATAAAAATAATATAATCTAACATGGACATAGAGAAGTAAATATTTCTGATGCCCATTCCTAGTGAGGGAGTTATGTTTCCAAAATGAAAAATGTTCCAATACTGTTTTTTTCACAATTATGTGATTCTTTTCAGTTGTTAAATAAAGAGTCTTAGTTTGGGGGTTATTACTTCTATTTTAATCTGTAGTTTAAGTATAGTAAAGCATAATGTTTCAAACTATTTATGGAGCCATAATTTGCAATTAGTATGCATATTTATAGTAGACATTTATGAATATTACAGACATTAAAATGAACTACAGATATAAGCATTGAATTATAAATATATGCACATCTATAATCTTTTTTATATTTAAAATTTTACTTTAAACAGATTCTCACTTTTACAAGCTAGCAGACCTTTAAACTACCCAAGATGTTGGATTTCAGTTAATATTTATTTTCAAAAATTTCTAAATGCTAGCTTGAGCATTTAAAAATCAAGGTCATCAACTTATATTGGTGGTTAAAATGTCTTTTCTTTTATACATAATAACTTGCCTCTTATTAGCATTAAAATATAAAAATGCTGCTATTTATTACTATAAATAAGAGAGAGGTAAATGAATTTAAAGTACAATGTAACGATTGCATTTAACATCTTCTACTCTCAAAGAACATACTCTTTTTTAAAAAAAAAATCTTTATTGTTGACAGTATTACATAGGTCCTCCTTTTCCCTCCATTAACTTCTTCCAGCCTGCTCCCATACCTTCATCCCAGTCTCTCACCACGCCATTGTCTGTGTCCACAAGTTATGTATATATGCATATAAGTTCTTTTGTTGCTTTCTTCCACCCACCCTTCACTTAAAAGAATGTATTCTTGATCAAGAAATATATCCTCCTACATCCAGTCTCTCATAACCCCAGAACAGATATTTGCAGTTACATTTTAGTGAATCAGGGGAAGAAATTTCAAGTCTACCATTAATGGAAACGATTTTCAGAAATGCTACTCTTCAGATTAAAAAGGAACTACAACATTAGATATTATATAGTGATAGAAAGGTTATGAGCTAAATAATTCTACAACTGTTAATAAGAAAGTAAATTTGACACATCATGCCCACATCTAGAAATTCATTTAAAGGAATGCAGGAGTATATAAAAATATTTGCACAAAGATTTTTAATACAGCATTTTAATAACATAAAACTGGGAATAATACACTGCTCATTTATAGGGGAACTAAATAAAGCTCATTCACACAATGAATTACTTTAATGTCATTAAGAAGATTTAAGAAAAATGCATATGAGGATGGAATTGTAAATTCATACTTTAAATCCTGTCTCTACTACTAAAACACAGAGGAGATAATAAAATATAACAGGAAAAAATGAGAGATGTGTAGCATTATTAACAAGCAAAATATATCTCTGATTAGCAGATATAAAAAACAAAATAACAAATGGTGAGCTACATTGAAGCTGAGGTTGCTTTGGGTTGGACATGGAAGCTAGCTAGGATAAATGAACAGGTGTTCAGATCTCTAGTCCATGTTCATATCTGAATAGAGGGAATAGGTGATTAGAGAAAAAAGAGGGAGAAGCTCCTACTTATACAGTCTCCTCTTTTAATTGGCTCTCTTTCCAAGAATAGTGATAGATTGGTAGTGACCCCATATACCTTTTGCTCTAGATTCCTTTGGAAAAGCCATATGCATTTCCAGTCAGGGTAGGGTTAGGGTTAAGGATGATGTGATCTTTAGCAAAATAATGTAACAGAACTAACTGACAGACTTGGTGATTTAACTCTGACAGTGGTTTCATATACATTCTATTCTGTTCTGATCCTTTGTGTAATGAAAATCAACTGTGAGTTTCTGTGAATGGCAAAGCATTATTCTTTTCTATGTTTAGACTGTTTTGTTTTCCTTTCATTATTATAGCAATAAATATAAAGTGAAATGATGAATTTAATCATTGTTAAAAAAATCTATCTGGATAATTAGAACTAAAAATATCTTACAACAGAATAGTGATTTTGTTAGAATTATATGATGAATAGTATATGAAGAATTTCTAAACACAGCACTATTTTTTCTTCCTATAATCAACCCCATGGGATACTTTTATTTATTTCTGACAAAAATAATATGGTGAGCTCTCCATTGCCAATGTGCTGTAAAGATAATAGAATGCTTTGCATATTGTTTCTTATGAGCTTTGTATATTTCTCTTTGGATTTTTCCCAGTGGCAGTTTTAAACTCTTTGCTGCATGTGTATTCTGCTCTACCTTCAATCCTGTCTCTAAGGAAGAATACTCCCTCCATATGTTCAGAAGGGCTCTTCTATAGATATTGATCCTTTGACCTTCTACTTCTTATAGGAACTTAATCACTTTTCTTGCTTATGTCTTCAGTTTTATTCCCTACACAATTTTTTCTTCTGCTCTATACATATACCTAGTCCAATTACTACAGAAACATTTTATTAGTTTTCCCTATCTCCCTTCTTCCCTTTATTAAATCACTGTTGTAGTAAATTGAAATGCCTTATCTCTCACTCATTCCTTCATTGTTTTTAATCTAACATCCAGTCCCATCTTTAATGGAAATTACTGTTTCGGTGGTTAACAAGAATGATATTTCAGTTCATACTTTTCTCATTCTTGAGTCCTGGTCTACCATTTAGGAATGACATGGGTTCAAATAAATTATTGAATATCTCTAGGCTTCAATTTCCTGATCAGTAAATTAGAAATGATAACAATCAATATAATGTATAAAAAATGCCTAGAACAGTACATGTTTAATGAATGATATCTTGAAAGATTAATACTGCACTCTGACTTCTTTTTCAAGGAGAGCACATGTCCTCTCCTTGAAACCTTTTATTCTTTTATTTCAGTTTTATTTATTTTTATTTTTTAATTTAATTGATATTTAGATAGAGAGGAAGAGAGAAGGAGAGAGAGAGAGAGAGAGAGAGAGAGAGAGAGAGAGAGAGAGAGAGGAGAGAGATCAGTGTGAATGAAACATATATCAGTTGCCTTCTCCATTTCAACCTATGAGGGATCAATGGAGTCAGCAATCCAGGCATGTGCCCTGACTGTGAATTAAACTGACAACCTTTGGGAGCAAGAGCCACATAAGACAGGGCTTTTTTTTCAGTTGTATGGAGAAATAATTCTGTACATCACTATATGAGTTTAAGGTACACAGCATGAGAGTACATATATTGTAAAATATATTTTCATACAGATAAAATTAAAAAAGAGGAGATATCTACTTGTTATGAGAACTCTTAGAATCTACTTTCTTAACATTCCAATATGTCATACAGCAATTTAATTATAGTCATTAGAATCTTTTTTTTTTTAATTGATTGCCTGCCTCCTGCATGACCCCTACTGAGGATCCAGCACTTGACTGGAATTGAACCTGGACCCTTAGGTTCTCAGGCTGACAGTCTATCCACTGGGCCAAATCGATTAGGGTGACACAGTTTTATTTAATTATTCTTTGAGGGAAGAGATGCCACATTTCCACTAAATTAAGAAAAACATTTTATCAGCACAGAAGTCTTTTTTGTTTTTTCTCACTTATCATGCCATGAATTCAAAGGAGCAGCTCAGGCTCCTTTCCATTGGTTCTCATAAAGTGTGCTTCTCTGCGTGGAGCAGGCTGACACTTCAATTGAACCTGGGTACCTTTCCCTCCAGCTTCCTTCTTTTTTTCATCATTTTTCTTCACACGTTTCAGGAAACTATCTCAGCTCTTAGAGTGCTTAATATGATCACTACATGCATTAATTCTCTTGGCAAGAATCTTACCCTTGACTTGCTTGTTCACAACAATGCCCACTGCATGCTGGGTGACATTGTAGACTCTTCCAGTTTGCCATAGGAATATTTATGGGGCATTTCTTTTTGAACAGAGCCCATTCCCTTGATATCCACAATGTCACCTTTCTTGTAGATCCGTATATATGTGGCCAAATGAACCACTCCATGTTTTCTAAAAGGCCTTTCCTCTTTACCTTTGTGTTAGTCATTTTGGTGAATCACTGGAAGATGGCAGTTCTGGCCAAAAAGCCATTATAATCTTACTAGAGGCCCAGTGCACGAAATTTGTGCATGGGGGGTGGGGGTCCCCTCAGCCCAGTCTGCACTCTTTCTAATCCGGAATCCGTTGGGGGATGTCTGACTGCCAGGGATCAGGCCTAAACCAGCAGTTGGACATCCTTCTCACAATCCTGGACTTCTGACTCCTAATCACTCACCTGCCTCCTTCCCTGGCACCCCCTAACTCCCCCCCCTGCTGGCCAGGTCACCCCCAACTGCCCCCCTCTGCCAGCCTGGTCGCCCCTAACTGTCCCTCCCTGCCAGCCTTGTTGCCCCCAACTGCCCCCTACCCCCCACTGCTGGCCTGGTTGCACCCAACTGCAGCCTGCTTATTCAGTCATTTGGTCGTCCCTCACTAACCCCCCTACTGGCCTGTTTGCCCCCCTTTCTGGCCTGTTCACCCCACACAGCTTGTTTGCTCAGTCATTTGCTTATTTCTCACCCCCTGGTGGCCTGGTCACCCCCAACTTCCCCCCCTGCTGGCCTGGTATCCCCACACAGCCTGCTGTTCAGTCAATCATTTGGTCATCCCTCACTAACCTCCCTGCAAGCTGGTTGTAGGCAGCCATTTTGTGAGAGTGTGACAGCCAATTTATATATAGGCTTATAACTGGAAGTTCTTACATTTTGACCAATTTCCTATAATTACTCTCCCATCTCTGATTTCTTTTTCTATAAATTTGTTGGAATTTTTAAACATTTCATATATAAGTGATACCTTCCAGTATTCTGTTTTTCTCTGACTATAGTCACTTAGCATAATATCTTCAAGGTTCATCCATGTTATTGCAAATGGTAGGGTTTCTCCATTTTTTTATGGCTGAGTAGTATTATAATATATATATATATATATTTGTATAGATATCATTTTCTTTGTTTAGCCACTGATGGACATGTAGGTTGTTTCCATGTCTTGGCTATTGTAAATAATGCTACTATGAACATGGGGTTAAAGGTATCTTTTTGAGTTAGTGTTTTTATGTCCTTTGGATGTATTCCCAGAAGTGAAATTGATGGATCATATAACAATTCTCTTTTTAATTTTTTGAGGAACCTTCATGCTGTTTTCCACAGTAGCTGTACCAAAATTACAATCCTACCTAAGGTTTAAAAGGATTCTCTTTTCTCCAGATCCAAGCCACCATTTGTTATGTCTTGTCTTTTTGGTGATGGCCATTCTAACAGGTGTAATATGATATCTCACTGTTGTTTTAATTCATATATCCCTAATGACTAGTGATAGTGAGCATCTTTTCATGTACCTGTTGGTGATTGGTACATCTTCTTTGGAAAAACCTATTCAGGTCCTTTGTTGTCCTTAGTATTTTGTTGTTTTAATATTGAGTTGTATGAGTTTTCTGTGTATTTTGGATGTTAACCCCTTATCAAATATTGCTTTCCCATTCCACAGGTTGCGTTTTTAATGCGTTAGTTATTTCTTTTGCTGTGCAAAAGTTTTTTTTCATTTGATGTAGTCTAATTTGCTTATTTTTTTTATTTTATTGCTATGCTTTGGGTATGATTTCCAAAGAAATCATGTCAAAGAGCTTTTTTTTAATGTTTTCTTCTAGGGGTGTTATTGTCATATATCTTACATTTAAGCTTTTAATATAGGTACATAGTTTTTTTGTGTGTTTTTGAGTGATATAAGAGTCAGCTTTCATTCTTTTAATGTGAATATTCAATTTCCACAGAACCATTTATTGAAGACAATATCTTTTTCCATTAAATATTCTTTGCTCCCTAGTCAACTCTTAGTTGACCACATATGATTGAGTTTATTTCAGGCCTCTTCTGTTCCATTAGTCTATCGACCTGTTTTTTATGCCAGCATCATATTCTCTTAATCACCACAGCTTTTCATATAGTTTGATCAATAATTATGGTACCTTCTGCTTTATTCTTAGCATTTCTTAGGCTCTTTTTGATCTTTTGTAGTTTCATATATATCTTAGGAATGTTTTTTTCTCTCTATTTCTGTAAAATATGTTATTGTAATCTTTATAGAGGTTGCATTGAAACTACAGATGGCTTTGGGTAGTACTGACATTTTAACAATGCCAACTCTTCTACTCTATGAGTATGGAATACCTTCTTATTTATTTGTGTCTTCTTTGATTTCTGTCATCAGTGTTTCATAGTTTTGAAAGTAGAGATCATTCAAATCAAGTTTTATTTCTGTGCATTTTATTGCTTAAGATATTATTGTAAATGGGACCAATTTCTTTACTTCTTTTTCAGAAAATGTATTAATGGTCCAGAAACCTTTTCTTCTTATGAATTCTCACATTGGATTGTCCTCTTTATTCACTTACCATTTAGATTTATTTTTTTGTTTGTTTTGTTTTATGATCATTTATCCCTCTTCCTCTACCTCTTCCTTTTACATAATTTAAAAATACTTGTTGAGTACATAATATGTATTAGGTATTGCATAGATTTTTATCTTAGGTTTCTTTTTGTGGGTTTTTTTAGTTTGTTTGTTTTATTCTTTTTCATCTTTCTGCAAGGTGTCTATAACAAACTTTTATCTTCGCAAAGTTTCAGTTATCACCTGCAGGTAAACATCTCCAAAATTTCTGTCACTGAAAATTAGCTCAGGTTTCAAACCTGTTTTTTTCAATGCTCTGCTAAATATTCTTCTTTTTCTCCAAAGCCAGAAATTCTTCCTCATTTCTTAGTTCTGTTTGGACTATATTCGGTCCTCTAAACATGTGGATTTAAAACAGAAAGCGCCATCAAAACCGGTTTAGCTCAGTGGATAGAGCATTAGCCTGCGACTGAAGAGTCCCAGGTCCGATTCCGGTCAGGGGCATGTGACTTGGTTGCAGGCACATCTCCAGTTGGGAGTATTCAGGAGACAGCTGATCGATGTTTCTCTCTCATCGATGTTTCTAATCTCTATCTCTCTCCCTTCCTCTCTGTTAAAAATCAATAAAATATATTTAAAAAAATAAATAAATAAAACAGAAAGCACCTTTTGACATGCCTAACTTGTAATCATTTTCCAAGTTCTACTAATGCTACCTCTACAATTTATCTAACATCACTCATTTAATTCTTTCTATTCATATAAAAGCCTAAGTTTAAGCCTACATTATTTCACAATAAGACCACTGTATGGCCTACTATTTTCTCCTGTCAATTATTTATTTTTATTTTTTTAAATATATTTTATTGATTTTTCACAGAGAGGAAGGGAGAGGGATAGAGTTAGAAACATCAGTGAGAGAGAGACATTGATCAGCTGCCTCTTGCACGCCCCCTACTGGAGGTGTGCCCACAACCAAGGTACATGCCCTTGACCAGAATCGAACCTGGGACCTTTTAGTCCACAGACTGACGCTGTATCCATTGAGCCAAACCGGTTTCGGCTCTCCTGTCAATTATTATCTTTAATACACACAACTTTGGCTTTCTCTTACTTCATAAGCTATAACCTGAATGCATACCTTCTTAAAACCTTTCAATGGTTATTCATTGTCCATAAAATTTAAGGGCCCTTCTTGAATTAGTAATCAGCATTTTATAAACTATGGCCCCCAAACTGCCCTATTCTTGCTTCTGGAACAAGTATGGCTCTTTCCCATCCTTATACATTTACGTAGGGCTTTCATTTTATGTATGGGTTAGATTCAGCACATAAAGCTAAAACTGCCTATGTTCAAATTTACTAGAGAAAATCATCCATAAAACTCAGTATTCATGCTTCTTTGTATATGGTCCTGATGAAAATTTTTACTTACAACTACATTATTAAGAAAATAATGTTTAGCATAAGATAAAGCATATACAAAATACAAGTTTATAGTGGATCCACTCAGAAATGGAGGATTAACAAATTGAGTTGATTTACTTCCACCATCAATGCCCTGACACATTTCCATTGAGTAACAGAATTAATCATCATGCTATTAAACTGTCATTTTTCTCTATCTTTTTGCTTTACATGTGTCCCCCAAAAAGGGGTAGATTTGAATGTTAAAACGGTATACATAAGACAGCTTTCTATATACATAATACTTTTATTTCTCGTGCTCATATGTGATATTTACAGCATCCTTTTAAAACCCCTTTCCAAATAACATCTCGGTAAATTTTACCTCAACCTTCCAATCACACATACTTTCTACCTCTATGAAATTCCATAGCATCCTATGATAATTATATTACTTGTATTATTTTTATATGCTCAATATTGGAATGTTTGTCACTACTATACTAATTGCTCCATAGGGTCAGGGATTTTTTATTTCTTTCCACATTCTTTGGCAACTAGGCAAGCACTGAATTAAATTGAAGCCAAACATTATTAAAGAAATATGTATGTGGCATTAAAGGTTAGTAATGTAAAAATTAAAACCTTGCTATTTAAAGGCCAGTATTTTAAAAGACATTATAAATATATTATTGAGTAAATTCATTAGGATTTTCTCAAATATTTATTTCTCTTTATACCCTTATTTTTTAAATAATTAATTAATTAATTTTTATGTATTTTCCCCCTATTGCCCTCCCCACCCCCCAGTACTTGCCCTCACCCATTCCCCCCCTTCCCCTACCTTCCCCCATTGCCCTGTCTCCACTGGTTATGCCTACACACACATGCATACAAGTCCTTCTGTTGATCTCCTATAGGCCCCTCCTCCCCAACTTTCCCTGCCTTCCCACTGTAGCACGACAGTCCACTCATTGCTTCTTTGCTTCTGCATCTGCTTCCTTCCCTCCACCCCCTGATTCTTGTCTTTAAAAACATCTTGCCCCTGTAGGCTAGAAATAAACCCACCAGAGCAAAAGAAAAATGATTGAGTCTCAATTTCAATGTCCAATAGCTTTGAGTCCCAGTTTTAATGTCAGTGCCTTATGTGTACATGTCATCAATGGTATCTGGATACTGGACAGATGATGGCGATGCTGGTTTGGTCCTGGGCATCCTGTAGCAATGCTCAGCTGCTAACTGCTCACATGGCAAGGTGTCATCAGCATCTTCCATCTCTGGACTGTTTCTCCTCTTGCCTTCGTGGTTGGCGCAGACCTGTCGCAGGAGTACACTTGGTCTTGGAGTTGATTTCTGAAAGTATATAAACATATTCTTGACCAAGAGTTAATACAGGAATCTTTTCTATAAAATTGACTTGGGGTCCTTTTAATTTTGCCTACCCGCTTTTCCTTTGGCTTATTTTGACACCATGTGTGTTTTTCATGGGTGTCTTGCTGTTAGCATTACAAATTAAAATTAATTTTCTAAAGTGAACATTTTCTAAATGTATTTTACTTACCAGATATTTTTCCCCTTACATGCTATTATCCTACTCCCCCCCCCCTTTTTTTTTGATTGATGGAGAATTTGATCACAACAACATATTTTACAACCACCCAAACAAATGTACAAACTAATTCTTTGAATGTTTAGCAGCAATTTAAAAAGAGGACATGAAAGGATTTAATTCCTTTCAGAAGGAATTGAGGCACTGGGAAGGCACTTGAGCATTCTATACTGGCCCTCTTTCATCTTTTGCCAAGAGGCCCTCAGCTGTAGCCTGAACTCTCTATTCATCCTGAGGTTGAAGCCTTATATAATGTATATAAGGCTTATATAATGTATCGGTCTCTTGCCTAATGGTGTGAGCTGTGCTATCCCTGGAGAAGGAACCTGAATTCCCCCAGATAAGTGAACAGTGCCAGGGCCCCGCCAGCAGGCAAGGGGATCCCAAGGCAAGTGCTGGGCGTGGAGGCCATGGCGGGCAAAAGCTACCATAGAGACAGAACTGAACCTCACAGCACCCCACTTGGCCCCTGAGGATGACTGGTTAGCCAGAAACGGGTAAGATTCCTCAGGGAAGGAACAACCTAAGACAGGCACAGTCACAGAGGGGACATCAGGAGTGAAGTTGGGGATCAACAGAGGTGGGGCATAGATCCTCGCCCCCCACCACCAACCTTGCAGGGGTCTGAACCTTCACCCCTTCTGAGGGCAGTCTCCTGCCCCCATGGCTACCTCACTTCCCATGCTCAGCACAAACCGGGACCCAGGTAACAGAGACTGGGCCCAGCTCAGATCAAGACCCAGGTAACAGACAGAAACATGCCAACAGCAGCTGCCCTATATCTAAATTCAGCCTAGCACCAGGAATGCTCAGTGGCAACTCAATGCAAATAAACCTCTCCACTAATATATACAGGGTAATCTAAGATTGTTGGTATAGTATTAAATTTGACATAAAAGATTATCAAGCATAGAGATTAATTTAAATTGGCGAACTAAAATAAGCGAACACCCAAGAAAATTTAAGTGTACTAGACAAAAAGCTGTTTCTAATGTATTAATTAAAATTTCTATACCCTTATTTTTAATATTAACTGCAAGTCATATCCCAGAAGAGAAGTTATCCTATTATACCCTGTGTTGTCTTTTAAGATAAAGCAAGTCAAGCAATTTACAAATGATAACTCTATTATTTTTAAGAGCCACACAATTTTAGAGGAAAAAGAGAAACTATTGAAGAGATCATATAAATGTATTTTGGGAAAGCATCACATTTTCTAAGGATACCTAAAAACTCAGTTTTCCTCTAGTTCAGTGGTTCTCAACCTTTATAATGCCACAACCCTTTAATATGAGTTCCTCATGTTGTGGTGACCCCCAGCCATAAAATTATTTTTGTTGCTACTTCATAAATATAATTTTGCTACTGTGATGAATCGTAATGTAAATTCTGTGTTTTCCGATGGTCTTAGGCTCTACAGCAGCAGTTCTCAACCTGTGTGTTATAACCCACAGGTTGAAAACCGCTAGCAGGGTCACCTAGGACCATCGGAAAACACAGATATTTACATTACCAGATATTTAAGGCCACAGAGAGAGCATGAGGGAGGCTTGGGTTGCCACAGGCAATGGAGGGAGCCAAGCTTTCTGCACACTCTGGCAGACCCAGACCTCTGCTTAAGGCAACAAAATTTCAATGGCTGCTGCCACAGAGTGAGCAGAAGGCTTGGCTCTGCTCCATGCTAAAAAGTTCAATTGTAGAAGACAAATAAATTCCAGATATTAGGGTCTCTGCTTGGGTCCCGGGGGGGGGGGGGCGTGGCTGGCCTGAAAACCACCACAGGCCCCTGGCCCAGGCCATTCCATGCCCCAAGGGAGCCCCCACCCTGATCCAGGACACCCTTCAGGGCAAACCTGCCAGCTCCCACCCATGCACCAGGCCTCTATCCTATCTAATAAAAGTAATATGCAGATTAACCATCATTCCAACACACAAGATGGCTGCCCCCATGTGGTCAAAAGATCCTGCTCCCATGTGGACATAAGATGGCCACCATAAGATGGCCAGCAGGGGAGGACAATTAGGGGCGATCAGGCTGGCAGGCAGAAGCAGTTAAGGGCAATCAGGAAGGCAGGCAGGTGAACAGTTTGGAGCCAGCAGTCCTGGATTGTGATCCAAGTAGGATCGGGCCTAAATGGGCAGTTGGACATCCCTCAAAGGGTCCCAGATTGGAGAGGGAGCAGGCCGGCCTGAAGGACACCACCCTACCCCCATGCTTGAATTTCATGCACCAGGTCTTTAGTGTTTTTATAAAGAAGAATTAGTAAAGACAAAGTGAAACACGTGGCTAATTGACATTATTTGTGCACATTTAAAATATATATTTTTAATGTTGGTTTTCAATATTGGATATATGTGATTTCTATAACACATTTTAATATTACTGAACTCTTATTTTGTTTTAATAATAATACTTTGACGTAAGACTCAAGTTTCTTATTTATAAAGGAGGGACCTAAAACAAGGGAATCTATAATAATTATTTTTTTAAGATGTTAAGGCCAAAGACTTGACTATGTAAGGATTTACTATGATATGAATCAAGTAAAAATCAACATTATTTAAGCATATTTACTAAGGTTATTTGCTTTGGGGTTTTTACCCAATTAATGGTCATGAATTAGAAATGTAATTAAACTTATGTTATATACCTGGTGCACCCTCTTATCTATATTTTTATAAAAGTTAAAATCTAACAAAAAAGAAATTAGAGAAGCAGTGACACTTCAAACAAACCTTGAAAAATCATTGGGACACAAGAGCTGTTTAAACATATATTTTATCTAAACTATATATTCATATGTATTCATATATCTGGTAATACAACATATGTTAAAGTTATTTGTCATTTGAATAAACTTTTTTCAGGCAGCATTTAGGTTAAGGATGGCAAATAAGTACTATTGCTATTCTGACCTTAAAAGCTTGATGCTGATTTATGGATGAGCTTATTGAAACAATTCTAAGACCACTCCAAAGTCAGTGGTTAAAATGTCATGTCTGGGGAAAAATAAAAAGTTGTTTTTTGAGTTACCAAACTAAGAGTGAAAATATTATATTATTCTTGAGCTCCCCCTTCACTCTGTTATACTTGCAAATAACTCCTTACAATTTAATACTTAAGCACATGATGTCATATTTTAGACTACAGTTATAAATTAAGCATTGTTCTTCTCTTGCTAACTAGATTATAAAATCCTAGATGACAGGGACTTGATGTTATGACTTATATTTCCTAAAGTCCTTAGGAACGTGAAAGGCACAGAATAACCTCAATATTTATTTTTATAATATATCTATAGAAACTATCAGATTGTATTGCATTTGTGAATACATTTTATCTTTGTCGTTTTAAAATGAGTGAGTATTTTGGGGGGTAACTTATGTTGAAATATGGGAGAAGGAAAATAAAATAGCACAAAAGAATTCAATGAAAAATATCTGTGCTTCCTATACAAGGTTTCCAGTACCTCAAGTCTTCCTAACTAGAGGGGTTAATTTTTGACTATTTTCTGTATAGTCCGAAAGAATTTATATATCAAGAGGCTTAGCAATGTATTTATAATGCTATCTGAATGAAAATGTAGTCATGAATACTGGTAAACAGACAATCTCTTTTAACATATAAGAAAGCCTACCATAAATTCAACTTTATGGCTTTTTTAATTTAGAATTTTAAGAGATTATTTTCTATTAATTTATGCAGAATCATCTCATTCTTTTTCACTCAAGCATATAATTTCAATATGTGATGCATTGTAATTGATGGTACCATTCTTGAAAATTATAATTTAAGTTGTTACTATTCTTTTACTAATATATACAAAGCAGCAACACATACCCTATATATGAATCTTTATTAATTTGGGCAAATATATTAATTTAAAAATAAATATATAATTACTCTGGTTGATAGTTGATGAATTTTTCTTTGCTAGATTTTATAATAATGTCTACAGAGAAATTACCCAATTTTCAGTCACCTCAAAACTTGACTGTTATATAAAACCCTTTTCAAATCTGTGTGTGGGTTGTTAATCAATAACTTTTGGGTTTTAATCAATCTGAAAGAGAAAAAATGGTATCAAATTGCTGTTTTATTTTTTAAATGAAAGATATTTTGAAAATCTTGTATTTGTAAGTCATTATTAATTTATTGTGATTCTTACACATGTATTGAGTTATTGATCTTTATCTTATTGATTTGTAAGAGCCAATTTATTTTTTTAAATATGCCCTTTTCTTAAATACAGTATTTTTTCTGATATTCAGATTATCTATATATATGGATTTTATTGTTGCAGTTGAATAAAATATTAATAAAATCAAGTTTATTATTTGTCTTTTATGTTTATTTTTGTGTTTATCATTGTTAATTTAAAATACCTCTTTAATCTATCTTGAATTTATATTGGTGTAAAAATCAAGTGAAGACTCAGCTCTACTTTTTTTCCCTCCAGATGGCTAATCCATGATTCAAATGTCATTATCTTTGTAATTAATTTTCCTATTATTTTGGATTGTATATTTTATATTAAAATATTTAAATACAATATTTATATTGTATTTTTTATATTAAAACCAAGTATATAAAGTAGAGACCTGGTGCACAAATTCATGCACCAGCATGGTCCCTCAGCCTGGCCTGTGGGATCAGTCTGAAACTGGCTCTCTGACATCCCCCAAGAGGTCCAGGATTGCAAGAGGGTGAAGGCCAGGCAGAGGGACCCTGATGGTGCATAACTGGGGTCAGGGAGACATGCGGGAGATTGGCCAGCCAGGGAGGAATCATGGGAGGGCTCCAGGGCTTGTCTGGTCCATCTCGCTTAGTCCTGATCAGCTAGACCCCAGCAGCAAGCTAACCTACCAGTTGGAGCATCTGCTCCCTGGTGGTCAGTGCATGCCATAGCAAGCAGTTGAGCGGCCTCAGCATATCATTAGCATTTTACACTTTGTTTAGTTGAACAGCTGACTGGATGACTGGACACTTAGCATATTAGGCTTTTATTATATAGGACTAGAGGCCTCTTGCACAAAATTCAAGAGGCCTCTAGTCCTATATGGGAGGTCCCTCAGCCCAGCCTGCACCTTCTCATTTCTGGGACCCCTTGTAATCCAGGACTGCTGGCTCCTAATCACTCACCCGCCTGCCTGCCTGATAGGCCCTATCCTCTTTGCCTGCCTGCCTGGTCACCCCCAAATGCCCTCCCCTGCTAGCCTGGTCTCCCCTAACTGCCCTCCTCTGCTGGCCTGGTCACCTCTAATTACCTCTGCTTGGGCCCGCACCACTGTGGCTTTGTCCAGAAGAATGTCTGGATGGATGTCCAGAAGATGTTTGTGTCTCTATGCTCTTTATTGATATGTTTATTGATACTCTATTGTGAAATATTTTAACTACTGCTTCTTCAAATACTGTTAAATATTCCCCATATCCAGTTTCTATTTATTAATCTTTTGCATTTTTTTGACTATAAGAAATTTTCAGTTTCATTTTCTTAATTTTATGAAAAAATGATAGGATTGTAATAGTATTGTCACTATTGTGTTTGGAATCATATTAACTTTGGGAAAATATATTTTTACAGTAATAAATCTTCTTTAAGACCAAACTATATACAATGCTTCTTTTTGTAGGCATTTTAATTTTCTTTATGCAAATTTTACTATATTTTGGGTAGTTATACTTTGTTTTATAGCAGATATTTTTAATTGTTTGTTTCTTTTACTATATTTTATATATATGAAATTGATTATTTTTTGTATAAATTTTGAAACTACCTACCTATTTTTGGAATTCTTAGTTTCTTATAGTCCTTATTTATATTTTATTGATTTTGTAATTACTTGATTATATTAACCACAGGTAGTAATACTCTTTTCTAATTGTACACCTCATTTATTTGTATTTCCTAATTGTTCCCTTAGATAAAATTTCCAGAAGGATATAACATAATAATATTATTTGTTTATTTATAATGTGGATGCAAGAGTGTATGTTCTTCCTCCATTTAGATCACATTTATTATTTGTGAAGTATACATTTTAAGAGTATTTAGATTAATAATGTTGAATATTATCAAATGAATTTATATTAATTATGGGATTGATCATTTGTGTTTTGTTCTTATTTGACTTATAATAGTATGAAACATTATTAATATATTTCTATAAATGAAACATCTTTTCATCAGTACTTTACTTAAAATTTAGCAGTCTGTAAGATTGAAGAAGACATTTATAGAGGATGACTCTTGAACATATACATTCTAATATAGTTCATTTTCTTTTGTTTGTCCCAGTCATTTTATGAGATATTGATATACATTTAGTCATTAACTAGTATTTATCTTATGGTATATTATTTTATTCACATAACGCCTTAACTGTGGATAAGCCAGAAAAATAATAATTTAGAAGAAAAATGCAAACAATATAGAAATGAGGAATAATTGGCAGTGAAAAAAGAGTTACCTAGGCAATTACCATTGTTTTCTATGCACTTCACATAGTTACTTTGAAACATGCTGGCTAAATAGCAATCACTTTTTATTTCTCAAAGTCAATAAATACCCATTTCCTTAAATCTGGTCTGTATTATACCATATCTATGAATATATTTAATACCACCTTATATTCTTTTATAAAGGACATGTGCATAAGTCTGGGTGTGAGGAGTTTAGATGTTGAGGTTATAAATGCCAATAGAAGGAAATTTTCCCTGCAAAAATAAAGTATTTGCTTAAATTTAGAATTCTTTTACCTAAATTTAAAGTTTGTAGAGGCATTTATATACAAATATACCTTTAAAAACAGTAATTAAACTTGTGTCACAAGATTATTTAAATAAGCTAGACCAATAACTTGAAACTAAATAAAATATCAAGGATTTAACACTAAGAGCCACTTTAAGAACCAGGACAAGAACCATTGAAATGTTATGAAAATAAATTGTGAAGCTATCAGATAACAGCTTTGTTACTAATGGAAAGTAGTTCTGGCTCTGATGAAAGATAGTGATGACCACTCATTATTACAGTGAGTTAAATGAAAACATTAAATGCAGGCTCTTTTTATTTTCTTAAGGGAGATGCATCAACAAAGCCTGGGTATGTGATGGAGATATTGATTGTGAAGATCAGTCCGATGAAGATGATTGTGACAGTTTCTTGTGTGGACCACCCAAGTACCCTTGTGCTAATGACACTTCAGTCTGCCTGCAACCAGAGAAGCTCTGCAATGGGAGAAGGGACTGTCTGGATGGATCTGATGAAGGCGATCTCTGTGGTACTGCACTTTTCACTGCATTTGCTTCTTTCTGAACACTAGAGCTTTTTAGTTCACTTGCTGATACTGATTATAGTAACAGTCACTGTTTCCATTCATTCAATTTAAATAAAACATCTAGCATTGAACTTTGTCTACCTTTTTTACAACCATTTTAAGTCTATAACAATTTTAAAAATATGATTAGAAATTTCTGAAAATAAAGCATAAGAGTGTAGACTGTATTCAACTCACTTAACAGTTGTATAGCTGTGCTCATCATTTAGATCTGTGTGGTCAATGCTGCTGCCACAATGGAAATGATTATTTTTGTCAGCTAGTCACTTAGAATAAGAGAATCTTGTTATTAGTGATCAATGGAATGGAGTTTACTGCCACCCAATGGATTTTGTCATGCCTTCTAGTCATGAAAACAGAAGCATATTTAGAAAGAAGAAAGGAAGGGTCAGGATTATAAGACCAACTAAATATTACTGATGTGTGTATATGTGTGTTATTTTCATTAGCTTTTAGTCCTCATACATAACTTCCTTTAGTGTGCTTTAATTAACTGAAATGATGATTTCTACCTGATAGCTTTTGAGCTTAACTTTTGAGTTATACATATATTCATATAAGTTATTTGGTTAATCTTTTCCCACACCACTCCCCCCTTCTCTAAGATTTGTCAGTCTGTTCCATGCTTCTAAGTCTCTGGATCTACTTTGTAGTTTATTTTGTTCATCAGATTTCACATAAAAGTGAGATGATGTGATACTTGTCTTTCTCTGATTGGCTTTTTTCACTTAGCATAACAATATCCAGGTCCCTCTATGCTGTCACAAAGGGTAAGAGAGATCCTTCTTTTTCACTGCTGCATAGTATTCTGTGGTGTAAATGTACCACAGCATTTTTATTCAGTCATCTACTGATGGGCACTTGGGCTGTTTCTAGATCTTAGCTATTATAAATAGTGCTGCTCTGAACATATGAGTGCATTCATTCTTTTTAATTGGTATTTTACCATTCTTAGGATAGATTCCTAGATGTGGGGTCACTGAGTTAAATGGCAGTTTCATATTTAACTTTCTGAGGAGACTCAACACTGTTTTCCATAGGGGCCAGTCCATTTTGCATTCCTACCAGCAGTGCATGAGGGTTCCCTTTTCTCCAAATCCTTTCTTAACTAACAATAGTGCAATGAAGGCTTGTGGGTGCAGAGAGAGGGGAGATGAAGGGAGTCAATGGGCTAAAATATGGGGTACATCTATAATACTTTCAACAATAAAGATAAATATAAATAAATACCTAAAATAAATTTTGGCTAGCTATCTCCTTATGCCAACTAGCATATCTAAATAAAATAGTATCTTCTTCTTTGTGGGGAGATCAGGTATTTAGCAAGGAGGTCTTTAAAATATATTTTTAGATAATACTAGTGGTGAAATTAATAGAATAATGAAGAGTTTATTAATAGAATAAGGAAGAATATGAGGCTGTGATAAAAAGATGAAACTGCCCAATTGAACGTAGGAAAGAAAATTGGATTACGCCTAAAGTTATTGTATATTGATCTGAATTGAGCATTAATAGCAAAATAAGTATTACAAAAGAATACTGTTGTTCTCTTTTAATTTATGTAATAAAATATATTTCTTCAAAAGAGTTTGTTATTCTATAAAATAATCTTTTAAGTAGTCAATGCAATAGTCTCAGTTAGCGATGCTAAAATTTAAGCAAGAAGATTCAAACCAAAATATCTCCCAGAAAATCTAAATTAGAAAACAATAAAAAATACTAATCAAAGGTGACAGAATAGAGATTCACTCCTCCTCTTCCAGATTCTTCTCCCTGATGGAGCAGCTTGGTGGATAGGAATATCTCTTGTGTGACAATATCTAAGGCTTGCTCAGGAAGGTTATAAGAGCAATTCTGAATGAAGGAAATGATCAGTACTCTTAAAATTAGAAGTGTGTAACTTTAGAAAAAGTTTAGACTTTGAAAAGTTTAAATTATTTGCTTTTTACAGTGATATTTCAATTAAGTAACCTAGACAGGTGGCTTAATTTTTTGAAATGGCAGTTTCCTCAAAACAAATGGTGATGAGGATCTCTATCATGAAATCATGGTAATAATATCTCAGGCACTATGAATGTTGAAAGAAATTAGAGGGTTTTTTTTACCTTTTTTTTAACCCTTGGGTTAAATGAAATAAGAGGAGAAAAAGAGAAAGTACAATATTAAGAAAAATGAAGAAAATGGTATGAAAACACAACTTCATCTTCCTATCTGCTGAACTCTGAATTGGGAAAACCATTTTTTTAAATGGTTATTGCTGAAAGTATTACTTCCCTCTGGTTGCCCCTACCCCAGAGCCTAGAGCTTTACCCCCTATTTTCTGTGTCCATCGGTTATGCTTATATGCATGCTAGTTCACTGGTGATCTCTACCACCCTGCTGTTTCTGAATTCATTTGTGTACTTCAAAATTGAAAATCACTTTTTGCTTGTCTAGCCCCATTTTTTCTTCAGAGGAGGAGCCTCACTCAAACATTTCAAAGAATTACAGAGAGTAGAGAGGTTACAATGAAGTTGGTTATACATTTACCAGAGAATGTACTAATCCCAGATAAGAAACAAACTTCTCAATTCTTTATGACTGGGGACCATTGGAGCAAGTTGGAGCAAGGTTGGGAGCAAGAGTGAGATGGTTCTCTCTTTGCATTTGCATTTGACAGAGACTACTCTCAAATCTCTGAGAAGATAGTTGTAAGTGATAGAAGATTTACATGTAAAAAATAAATAAATAAATAAGATGTAGAGAAAGTAGTATTTATAATTGCAAGCTTTCTAAAGTAACCACTCTATAAGAGGAGGTTCAGGGGCCTGTGCTTATCACCAGATTTTGGTTGGAACAAAGATTAAATTCTCCTAGTAGAGTTGAGCTTTCTCAGGCAGGCACTTTAAAGGGGCTTTGGGAGGGCGAAGTGGGGAGTCATTCTAGGAATGCCACCTTAAGCTATTAGAAACTTTTCCAGTATTTGCTGAATCTCTTATTGTGTGGAATAGAGCAGATAGGAGTGGAGAATGAAATTATTTGTGCCTAGAGTTTGCAATTTTTATAGGCCAAGGTTGGGGACCAATTGATAAGAGAGCTCAGAGGAACCTGACTAGAGTTTGTTGAATAAGAGTCTTTGTTAGATAATAATTTTTTTTTTAATGACAGGTATAGGGTTAAGGAAGAATAGACAAGGGACTAGCCATACAAATATTAGTATTAAATTTCCATATTTAGTTTTATATCTCAATGTAAATTTTTTGGTTTGTTTATTCTAAATCTGTGACTTAATTCCTCAGATAGTGTCAGGAAGAGACACCTCAGGACTAAGAGAACAGTCATATTTCAAATAAGCTGAAAGCATTTTACCTTTTTTAACAAATATATTTTTATTAATTTCAGAGAAGAAGGGAGAGGAAGAGAGAGATAGGAACATTAATGATGAATGAGAGAATCACTGATTGACTGCCTCCTGCATGCCCCACACTGGAGATTGAGCCCACTGCTCAGGCATGTGCCCTGACCTGAAGTTGAACCATAATCTCAATGCTCTAACCAGTGAGCTATGCCAGCAGGGCTGTAACTTTTTTTTTTTCCCCACCTGCTGGGTACAGTAACATTTTTTGAATTAATTCTATTTAAAAAGAATATCATATATTAGGGGAGGGGGATATGAGGCCTTGTGCTTAAGAGGAGAGAATGGAAGGGGTGGGGTCAATAGGAGGGAAAAGGAGACAGGTAACACGTAAAACAACAAATATTTTTTTTTTAAAAAAAGAATGTCACTTGAACTAAAAGGGGGCAAATACTTTAAAATGACTGCTGTTTTTAAATTATTATGATTATGAGTGAACAAACATATTTGGAGCAACCAAGAAATGAATTTTTTCCATAAAATAATGCCAAACTTTAATTGCATTTTTAAAGAAAATCATTAATACTATCATCTTCTTATCTTACTACTGTCACTTCTTATATTGCAATAATTGATATAAAGAAAAGTTGACCCATATGGAAGTTTAACAAGTATGGAAACTATTTTTTTAAAACCTTACATTTCAGCCTAATTTTAAACTGGGTAAATTTTCATGGATAACAGGAAATATTTGAAGTATGTAAGTATATATCCCTGCAACTTGCAAGTTATTGAACAACATTCTATTTTAGCCTGTCTCAAAATACAACTTCTAATTAAACAGCCTTTGAAAAGTACTCAAAAAATTTTAAAGCAAAAAAAAAATTTTTTTGTTGTTGTCTCTATTACTATTTATTTATTAGTGAACTAGAAGCCCGATGCATGAAGATTCATGCTAGAATGGGCTTCCCTTTCCCTGAGGCCAGCACTGCATTTCTACTCTGGCCCAGCCTGTTTCTGCTCAGGCCCCAGAGCCGCCTCTTTTCTGTCCTGGAGCTGTGGGAACCTCTTTCCACGTCCCGCGTGGTTCAGGGTTCCCGGGTCAGGATTCGGGTTCTGAAGGAGGCCGCACGCAAACGAAATAAGAGACTAGAAAGCATTAATTTGGCAATATTGGGGGGCCAGGCGGGAGCCTTCCTCTAGTGGAAAGGACTGCCACTTGCTCTGGCCTTTTTCTCCCTTATATTAAGGCTTTGGGACACACCCCTAGCCTTTAGGCGGGAAATAACAAAAACAGAAATTAACATGAAACAAACAGATAGAGGTTGCTTCAACCAACAAATGTTTCAACTAACCAGTGAGTAATTAGCTCTGACCTTTCAGAGCAGTTAAGGTTGACCAGCCTTCTGGCTTCCTGTTTACATCCATTTGGTGAGAACAATATTTGGTTTCCAACATCTCCCCCGTTTCCTTTCCCTCTAAAAAATCTTGCACCTACAGACTAGAAATAAATATTAAGAACAAAAAATAAGACAAGCAACAATGGCTATGCTAAGAGGTAAATGAATAAGTCTATAGTATCTTTCTTTCTGGACCAACAGTCCTTTGAGTCCCAGTTTCAATGTCCAACAGTTTTTTGAATGTACATATTAGCAATGATATTTCAGTTCTGGATGGTGGACAAATGGTGGCAATGCAGGTCCGACCCTCTATGGTTTGGTCCTGGGCAATCTGCATCAATGCACAGCTGCTGACTGTTAGGATGGCAAGATGTCCTCAGCATCTTCCATCTCTGGACTGCTTCTCCTCTCATCTTCATAGCTGGAGCATTCTCTGTTGTAGGAATTCACATGGTGTTGGAGCTGTTTTTCTGAAAATATATAAACATTCTCGACCAAAAGTTAGTAAGGGAATTTTTATATAAATTTGACTTTGGATCCTTTTTATTTTTGCCCAAATGATTTTCCTTTGACTTATTTTAATACTATGTATGTTTTTCATGGGTGTCTTCCTGTTAAGTAAAAAAATTTTTCTAGATGTAATTTGCTTACAGGATGCTTTTTCCTTACATAATATTACTGTACTATCCCCCTTTTTTATGTAATTATGATGCTTTTGGAAAATTTTTTATAATGCAAATATGACTGCTTTATGTTTATTGCATGTTGAGTAATTTTACCATGCAATGAACTACCAATAGAAATTTAAGTTAATACTTTAGGAACAACTGTTTTCCAGTACAATTATATTTTCTTGAATATTCACCTATTTCAATTAACCAATTAAATTAATTTGAAAATTTAACTACTATTTTATTATTAAATTTAATATTCTAACAACTATCTTAGTTTTATCCTGTAAATATTAGTGGAAAGGATTTATTTGCATTCTTGAGTAGGCCCTGAGCATTCCTGGTGTTAAGTTGGATTTAGAATATAGGGCAGCTGTCAGCCAAGTCTGTCTGTTGCTGGGTCCCGATCTGAGCTGCACCAAATCTTTGTCTGTCATTTGTGTCCCGAACGGATATGGGCCAAGTCTCTGTCTTGTCACCTGGGTCCCGATGGGAGCTGGATGTGGGAAGTGAAGCAGCCATGGGGCAGGAGACCTCCCTCAGAAAGGGCGAAGGTTCAAGCCCCTGCAATGTTGGGGGGTGAGGATCAACCTTTGTTGATCCCCAAGTTTTCTCCTGATGGCCTCTCTGCGACTGTGCCTGTCTTAGGTCAGGAACTACCATAAGGTACCAACCCACCTTACCCGTCATTGGAAAGCAGGGCGGCATAAGGCCCAGTTCCTGGCTTAGGCGGTGGTCGGTGTAACGTATAAGTTGCAGTTGCCCGTCTCTGGCTAACCAGCCATCCTCCGGGGCCAAGCAGGTTGATGTGAGGTTCAGTTCAATCTCCTTGGTAGCTGATGCCCTTGTGGCCTCCACGCCCAGTACCTGCCCTTGGGATCCCCTCACGTGTTGGCAGGGTCCCAGCACTGATCACATATCTTGGGGAACCCAGGTTTCTTCTCCAGGAAGGGCCCAACTCACACCACTGTGTGAGAGACAGATTCATGGTACCAGCCAACACGAGGCTTCAACCTCAGCATGAACAGAAAGCTCAGGCGACAGCTGTGGGAGGGTCCTTTTTGACAAAAAGAGCGAGAAAAGCCGATATAGAATGCTCAAGTGCCTTCTCACTGTCTTAATTACTTTTATGTTATTTATTTATTTATTTATTTATTTATTTATTTATTAAATTGCTACCAAATATTCAGAGAATTAGATTGTAAGTTTGTTTGGGATATTTGTCAAAAAAAATTATAATGACATTGTAGAATAATATTATGTAAGGAAATTCTTTTGTTCTAGGCCATGGCAATTCAATTTTAAACTGGCTATCAATTTCTTTTTTGTATAGAGAAGGTCTTAGTTACTTTATTAGAATATTTAATCAAATTGCTTACAAAAATATTGGCTCTTTATTTAGCTGAAAACTTTGATTTTTATTTAAAAAGCTAATTTATTAATTAAAGTAGGTATCTCAATTTTAAAGCAAAAGAAATTTAGTAATTGTTTATGTCTGATTCACAAGCCACAAATGTTGCCCAGCTTAAGAATACAGGTGGCTTTGGGCTTTTTGTCATTTTAAATTCTAATGTTGGAATTTTAAGAAATATTTACTTAATTTTGCCCTTCTTAGAGACTACAAGAAACAGGGGAATCAGTACACCTAACGGTTCTTACCCATGAAGGGTCAGGAATAAAAGTCAAAAATACTTCCCCATGTGCCCCAGGAAATATTACCGTACAGCTGGTAACTGTTGGTATTGCAAGAAATACGTTCTTAGGCATCTGTACTGTCCTCTGTACCATGTTCTCGGTGATATAGGACCCCAAATTCCTGTAGGAATATCTTGCAGAGCAATATCAGGAGTCAAAGTGACCTCTTTGGTGCTGTTAAGATCCAGGCCTGCGCTTCCTGGAGTTTATTGAATGAGGGAATCCACTGTGGCTTTGCAGGGCAGGTTTCCCCTATTAATAATGGGGCTGGGGGCACCCCTCTGGCTGTTTCCTGGCAGTTGACTATACCCTGTATCTTGATTTAGAGGCTGCTCATTTCTATGAAATTTTGATTTACACTGTCTGGCCCAATGGTTACCTCTCTGACATCTAGGACACCGAGAGACTGGATCTCTCAGAGGCTGAGTGTTTATGCCTCTCACTAGAGTGCTACCTTGTCTCCTTCTTAGAGGCCAAAACCTTCACAACATTTAAAATATAGTTATTAATTCTTATTTGATAAAGCTTTCCATGAAATTTCAAGTATATTAGATAGTTAAATTTAAGAAGATGTCTTTTAAAAAGAGAGAACAAATTTCTTGTATTACTCTGGGCCCATGGAGCTTTACAAGAATCATCTCTGTTAAAGCCTGGAAATTTTAACATGGAAAAAAACCATCAAATATATATATTCATATATGATTTAAAGATTATAATATTTTTTATAATTATCTTAAGATATCAATTATATTTTTAAACTGTCAGTTGGGAATCACAGAATTAATCCTTTTTTATTAGACCAATCAACAATGTATTTTGAATTCCTAATTATTAGAGAAATTTTATTTTCTCCCAATTTAATTTGCATTTAGCTGAAAACCTTGATTAATAACACAAAATCTTTTCCTTTTGGTTCCTTTACGCCATTTTTCTTAAAAAATAAAGACCAGTTCTGGTTTTCCTTTTTCTGCAGCTTTTGTGGAGAGATTCCAGCTTTAAACCCTGTCTAATATGTCCAAAAAGGTGGACAATTGCGCGCATTTCTTTTTAAGCCGGGCTTCTCTCCTCACGAGTACAGAAATTCCAGACACATCTCTAAATTTTTAAAACTTTTTCATGGCGAGAAAGGAGACTTTAGATTAGTATACTGGGAGAGTGGACTTTCATACTGGATTGCCACAGTGTCTCTCTTTCTCCACATCCTGCTTACTTCAGGGGAAAGCATCAGTAACAGATCTGGCCGAATTTCTTTTCATGCTTAAAAGATAAAGACAGATCTTAAATTTTTTCTTTCTTTTTCGCTTTCCGAAGTAATAACTAGCACCTAATTTGGCCAAGATTAGCATTTCCCTGCGATTTCTCTTATAATTTTTAAGTGAAACCTTAAGTAATCTCATTGCATGAGAGCAGAGAGCCTTGCCCTCTCCTGCGACCTTTGAATTTCTCCACACCAGAGGTGGTTTCAGCAGTGGAGTTTCACTTATTACAGATTTCAAATTCCAAATACAAACTAAGATTTTAATTTGAACAAGAAACCACATTATTTAAGCATGCAAACCAAAAGTCTATGATACAGTTTACTTTATATTTATAACCGAATTCTTCCCCATTAGCCTGGCTGCAAAAGACATTCCCACCCTACTTACAGATCGCGACTCTGCAGTTAATCCGTGGGCTTTGCGTACATTGAATTCCCCTCACCTTTTTCTAGGTGAATCTTCCCTCACCATTTTCCTTGGTGAATTTTCCTTCCTTCGCTCTTAGGCGAATAATACCTTCTCCTCCAGGCGTCCGGTGGTCAGGCGCCAGATGTGGGAACCTTTTTCCATGTCCCTCATGGTTCAGGGTTCCCGGGTCAGGGTTCGGGTTCTGAAGGAGGCCGCATGCAAACGAAATAAGAGACTAGAAAGCATTAATTTGGCGATATTGGGGGGCCAGGCGGGAGCCTTCCTCTAGTGGAAAGGACTGCCACTTGCTCTGGCCTTTGTATGTAAATTAACCTCCATCTTTGGCGGGCTAATTTGCATATCACTCTTGATTGGCTTGTGATGTAATGGAAGTATGGTCAATTTTCATATTTGTCTTTTATTAGATAAGATAGTAATGTGAAATATATTTTTTGCAATTAATTGTTTGCAAAATAATTAGCTGCTTTTTTTTCAAGAGATAAGTATTCCAACTTGTAATTTTCCCAATTGGACAAGTAGTTACTCTTTTTAAGGCAGTCTGGAGTGTGCCTTTGGACAATTTTAATTTTTTTAATTCAACAAATATTTGTAACTGCTTACTTTATACTAGGGACTATGCTAATTATTTCATATGCACTGGTAAGCATAGCACATATATTGTATTCCCTCAGGGAGCCTTCAATTTTATGATGGAGTAGAATAATATATTAATATATCTAATATAATTAGATATTATAAATGCTGTAAAAGAATATTCTCTTGCTTTATAAAACATATTATTCATGCAGTCAATACTAATTATTCATTATTTCAGCCAAGAACATAACAGCAGATATATATCATGCAATTTACCTAAATTTAAAATAAATGACTGCAGGCTGTAAAGGGGAAACTAATCCATTCTTCATTTTCATTATCATTATAAATCAGACTATAGATGCAGAAAAAGATATATGGATATTATGCATATATAATCATATGCCTGTTTACTTATAAATATCAAGATAAGTCAAATGTCCAGATCATAATGTAGGTAAATGCATCCCTTTTGGAAAACCTCAACAACTGATTGTGAGTAACTGATAAAAGACTCACCACAATTACTCTACTAATAATACAAATATTGAACCCATTTATCTCTGTGAGTACAACCAAGTCTACTCCAAAGTTTTATAGAAATGAAAATATTTCATTCTCAATTCCTATCATATAGAATTACATTTGGTCATTAGATGAATTATTTCATCATTCCTAGCCCAACTCCTGAAAAAGAAATCTGAAATCTTCTATTTATTATATTCTCTATTTTTAGCCTCAGGTAATTGAGTTCAACTATTAGTATTTAATTGATCAAAACAAAGGATCTCTTCTTCTTTTATAGACGAATGTTCTCGGAACAATGGAGGCTGTAGCAACCACTGTTCTGTTGTTCCTGGAAGAGGAATTGTCTGCTCCTGTCCTGAAGGACTTCAACTCCACAAAGACAATAAAACATGCGAGATTGTGGATTATTGTAGCAATCACCTAAAGTGCAGTCAAGTGTGTGAGCAGCACAAGCACACAGTCAAGTGCTCGTGCTATGAAGGTTGGAAGCTGGATGTAGACGGTGAAAGTTGCACAAGTGTTGGTAAGTAGATGTGTGTTTTGCTATATTTTACAATAGCAAGTGCTTTTTTGTTTCTGTGTATTGTGTTTTTTCTATATTCAAGAATAAATCTTAAGAAAAAAATCTCAAGACACCTTCAGAACATTAGCAAAAAGGTTCACATAATTTTAGGTAAGGCATAAGTAGAATCTTCTGGACAGGAAATGTTACAATAATCCTTACAATTACAATTAATCAGATTATTTTTCCCTTAGATACTGTTTTATCATCAATCCCCTCTAGGAACTTACTTTTGTATGCTCCAAAACTTTTACTTTTATTTCTCTTTACATCCTTTTTAGAATTGAAGGGGTCCATCAACTTTGTTGGGGAAAATATCACACCTTTATTTTCTTCACCCTCTCACTGAAAGTTAACATTTCTTCCAATTGTGAATGTATGACACAGACCAATTACTATCAGCAACTCTTACTGTATCTCCAATAGAATTAATAGACATATTTGTATCATATTAAAGTTTCTACATCTCAAAATGTCAATTATGGTCAAGCTTTGAAAACTACAACTACTTCAGTAATAGGAGTCATTAGGCTCACTGCTCGATTATGTTATTGAATACATTAATAAAAAAGCACATATATTACTACAAAAGTATTTATTGTTCGATGTTCAGGGTGGCATTTCAATGTATGATTCTTTTATCAATGTGTACTGTGTATTTTTTAATTTTTCTTATTTTTATACCCTTTAAAACTTTCTGATAAGTGGTACACAGACTTCATCAGACTGCTGAGAATCTATACATTATAAACATTATAATTTTATCTTTTCTACTTAGATTGTATTTTTCCCTCATCTCTGAAAATCCTGATATGCTGTAAGACCTACTAGCTCAAACCTTTCTTCTTTAATGGAGTCTTCTTCCAAATATTATTGCTGTGTACTAATTTATCCTTTGCCATGAATATGTATGTAATCACATTTTAAATTTGCTATCTAATTTTATTATCTACTTTATCTTTTCTATTTATGTCTATTATGTTTCTTTATTTATGATCTCTCCAATGAAGTAATCATCTAAAAGTTAGAAACCGTGTTCGCTTCAGCAGCACATATACTAAAATTGGGATGATACAGAGATTAGCATGGCCCCTGCACAAGGATGATATGCAAATTCGTGAAGCATTCCATATTTAATAAATAAATAAATAAGTAAATAAATAAATAAATAAAAGTCAGAAATCACGTTATAGATGTTTTCACTTATTTTTTACATAATGTCCAGTTTAGTTCTGGAAAAATACTATTCAATAAAAAATACTATATTTTTCAGAGAATATTAAATTATTTTGTTCTTTTATTTCAAATATTTTGTGGTTATTTTTTATGGCTATTAAAATTTGGGTATTTAGAGGCCTAATATAAGCAAATATTTATACGACAAAATAATTATCATGAGGAACTTAAAAAAGATAATTTGTTATAATGATAGTAGTTATCTAATTTATATGAATGTTTGGAGTAGGGGAAATATCAAATTTTTATCTCAGACATTCTCATAACCATATTTTACATGAGAATTGAATCATTAATTGTTTTTTGGATACAAATGACAGAATGATTGACATGATGGTTTTGTACTCTGTGAAATCAATAACACTCATGTTCAATATTAAAGTAATTTAACATTTGAATATATGTGGTCCAGTGAAAAGATAATTTTTCTAATGGATTTCACCCCTTCTACACTCAGCTCAAAATGAAACTCTAAGAGTACCAGAGGATTTCTCACTATAAAGATTGTTATATTTCACATCCGGTTTTGTTCATAATTTAAAAGGAAAGCAAAATTATATAGGCTTACATTAGAGATACGTGGTCCCAAACAACTGCAATAAAGCAAATATCACAGTAAATGAATAAATTGAAGTTTTTGGTTTCTAGTATATATAAATTATGTTTTGACTCTATTATAGTTTATTAAGTGTGAAGTAGTATTATGTGCATAAATATACTGTACATATATTGACTTAAAAAATACTTTATTGCTAAAGAATACTAACCATTACCTGAACCTTTTTGCCTGGATGTTGATGGCTGTTGACTGGTAGGATGGTGATTGCTGAAGGTTTGGGTGGCTGTGGCAATTTTTTAAAGTAAAATGACAATAAAGTTTGCTGACAATAAATTTTCCAAAACAATTTCTCTGTAGCATGTGACACTGTTTAATAGCATTTTACCTACAGTAGAACCCCTTTCAAAGTTGGAGTCAGTCCTTTTACCCACTGGCACTGCTGTGTCAACTACGTTCATATAATACTCTAAAACCTGTATTGTAATTGCAACAATCTTTACTTTATAAAGAGTAGATTTCATCTCAAGAAACTATTTTCTTGGTTCATGCATAAGAATTAACTCCTCATCTGTGAAAGTTTATCATGTGATTGCAGCAACTTGGTCACATCTTCAGGCCCACTTCTCATTCTAGTTCTCGTGATATCTCCACCACATCTTAAGTTATTTCCTCCACTAAAGCCTTGAGCCTCTGAAAGTCATCCATCAGGGTTGGAATCAACTTTTTCCAAACCACTATTAATGCTGCTATTTTCCCCTCTCTCCATGAATCACTAAGGTTCTTAATGGCATCAAAATCGGTGACTTTTTTCCAGAAGGTTTTCAATTTACTTTACCCAGATCCATCAGAGGATTCACAGTCCATGGCAGCTACAGCCTTACAAGATGTATTTCTGAAATAATATGACTTTAAAGTCAAAATCACTCTTTCATTCATGCTGTATTAGCAAGCATGAAAACAACATTAATCTCATTGTACATTTCCATCAGAGCTCCTCAGTGACCAGGTGTATGTTTAAATAACAGTACTATTTTATAAGGAATAATTTTCCAGAGCAGTAGGTCTCAACAGTCCGCTTAAAATATTTAGTAAACCACATGTAAACAGATTTGCTGTCATCCAGGCTTTGTTGTTTTATTTATAGAGCACAGGTTGAATAGGTTAGCATTGTTCTTAAGGGCCTTAGGTTTTCGAAATAGTAAATGTGAATTGGCTTCAACTTTAAGTCACCAGCTTCATTAGCTAGCCCTTAACAAGAGTCAGCTGATCCTTTGAAACATTGAAGCCAGGGACTGACTTTTCCTCTCTAGCTGTGAAAGTCTTAAATGGCATCTTCTTCCAAAATAAGGCTATTTCATCTACATTGAAAACCTTTTTTAAGGTAGCCACCTCCATTAATTACCTTAGCTAAATTTTCTGGATAACTTTCAGCATTCTCTATATCAGCACTTGCTGCTTTAACTTTGCACTTTAGATTATGGAAACAGCTTTTTTCTTTAAACTTTATGAACCAACCAAGCTTCAAACTTTTCTTCTGCAGCTTCCTCAAATGAAGGTTTTGGCTTAGGGGTATTGTGGCTGGTTTGATCTTCCATTCAGACGGCCAAATGGTGTTTTTTAATATACATACTAGAGGCCCAGTGCACGAAATTCATGCATGGGGGTGGGGGTGTCCCTCAACCCAGCCTGTACCCTCTCCAATCTGGGATACCTCTAAGGATGTCCAACTGCCCGTTTAGGCCCAATCCTACCCATCCCTATCACAATCCAGCACTACTGGCCCCAACCGCTTGCTTGCATGCCTGCCTGCCTACCTGATTGCCCCTAACCGCTTCTGCCTGCCAGCCTGATCATCCCATAATCACTCCCCAGGAAGCCTGATTGCCCCCAACTTCCCTCCCCTGCAGGCCTGGTCACCCACCACTGCCCTCCTTTGCTGGCCAACTTGTAGCAGCTATTTTGTGTCCACATGGGGCCATCACATGTGTTGGAATGATGGTCAATTTTCGTATTACCTCTTTATTATATAGGATAAGCAGTAAAGCTATTACTTATCATTGGTGTGTTGCTTTGAGTAGCACTTACAATTTTCTTCAAGAACTTTTTTTTTGCATTCACGATGTTGCTAACTGGTGCACAGTCTTTTGGACTATTTTATGCCTCTGTTGCTAAGCTCAATCATTTCTAGCTGTTAATATAAATGTGAAATATTTGACTTCACTTGAACACTTATAGACCATTTTAGGATTGATTATTGACTTAATTTTAATAATGTTGGGTCGCAGAGAATACATTGGTCCTAGGAGAGGGAGAGTGATGGGAATGGCCAATCGATGGAGTAGTTAGGATACACACAACATTTATCCATTAAGTTATCTGTTTTATATGAGTGCAAGTTCATGGTGCACCAAGACAATTACAGTAGTATCATGAAAGGTCATAGATCACAGATCACCATAACAAATATAATAATAATTAAACAGTTTGAAATATTATAAGATTTACCAAAATGTGACATAGAGATATGAAGTAAACAAATGCTGTTGGAAAAAATGATGCAAATAGACTTGCTTAACTGAGTAGCCATTAACCTTCAATTTGTAAAAAAACACAGAACTGCAAGCACAAAAATTTACCTGCTTATATTTTATGTTTTAAAGATAATATGGCCTTTTCTTACATGAAGAATTTAGCCTGCTGGTAATTTTTCCCTTTCTGAAGCATATAGAGTACAAAATACCATTGTCAGCAATTATATTATTACCAATAATAAGTTTTATTAGGAATTGAAATTAATTTTTATATAAAGAGATTTATTCTGTATGTTATTTACTTAGATTTCTTTTAAAAAAGTCCTGTCCCAGATTCATAATTCAATAAAAATGAATAGACTATTAATTAAAGAACTTCATGGATAAATTTATTTTTTTCTTGCTCTTCTCTTTCTTATTTCCATAATTCTTAAGTTGAGTCCTGGTTTTTAGAATGTGTTTTTCCTTTGAATGCAACCCCTGTGTTAATTCTTTTTGTTATTCAGAATTAAAGAGTAATACAACTCTTTATGCTTTAATTAGAACCATGATACCACATTATTTTTCCTTTTGAATTTTCCTCTTTTTTTTAAATTATCTTTATTATTCAGATTACATTTGTTTCTCTTTTTTCCCCTCCATAGCACCCCTCCACCCAGCTCCCACCCTTTCTTCTGCCCTTAGCTCCCTCCCATTGATCTCATCCATAGGTGTATGATTTTTGTCCAGTCTCTCCCTGTATACCCCTCACCTCTTTCCCCCTGAGAATTATCAGTCCACTCCCTTTCTGTGCTCCTGATTCTATTATATTCACCAGTTTTTCTGTTGATCAAATTTTTAATTCACTTAATTTTTAGATTCACTTGTTGATAGATACATATTTGTTGTTCATATTTTTTTGGTTTTACCTTTTTCTTCTTCCTCTTCTAAAAGAGTACCTTTCAGCATTTCATATAATACTGGTTTGGAGTTGATGAACTCCTTTAGCTTTTTCTTCTCTGTGAAGCTCTTTATCTGCCCTTCAATTCTGAATGATAGCTTTGCTGGATAGATTATTCTTGGTTGTAGGTTCTTCCTATTCATCACGTTGAATATTTCTTGCCACTCCCATCTGGCCTGCATCGTTTCTGTTGAGAAATCAGCTGACAGTCGTATGAGTGCTCCCTTGTAGGTAATGAACTGTTTTTCTCTTGCTGCTTTTAATATTCTCTCTTTGTCTTTTGCTCTTGGTATTTTAATTATGATGTGTCTTGGTGTGGTCCTCTTTGGATTCCTTTTATATGGGGTTCTGTGTGCTTCTTGGACTTGTAAGTCTATTTCTTTCACCAGATGTGGGAAGTTTTCAATCATTATTTCTTTAAATAGGTTTTCAGTATCTTGCTCTCTCTCTTCTTCTGGCACCTCCACAATTCTGATGTCGGTACGCTTGAAGCTGTCCCAGAGTCTCCTTACATTATGTTCACATTTTTGGGTTCTTTTCTCTTCTTGCTCTTCCAGTTGAGTGTTTTCTGCTTCTTTACATTTCAAATTGTTGACTTGATTCTTGCCTTTCTCTAGTCTGCTGTTAGGACTCTGTATAATATTTTTCATTTCAGTCAGTGTATGTTTAATTTCTAGTTGGTCCTTTTTCATCTTTAGTTGGTCTTTTTCCATCTCTAGTTGGATCTTTTGCATCTCTAGTTGGTCCTCTTTCATCTCCTCTTGGCTCTCACTAACTTTATGGAACTTTTCTAGGAAAAACCTTATATGCGTGATTTTGAACTCTATATCCAGTCGTTTGTTTTCCTCCATTTCTTTTGTTTGTGATCCCTTCCTTTGTCTCAGCATTTTCACTATGCCGGGGAAACTTCTGTGTTGAATTCAGCCTTATGATAGCAGACTTGCAAAACCGAAGCAGCCTCTTTTGAGCTTGGGATAGGTGGAGTCTCAGGGCTTAAGGGACCGCCTTGCCTTCCAGTCGGCCCCGCCCTCCACGGCCCCTGAGTCTCACGTGACTGGGTAATTGCTGGAGTGGTCCTTGTGCGCACGCGCCCGCAATGCCTCTAACCGCTTCCTTTCTAGTTCCCCTGCACACCAGCACAACACAAGTCTAGGTCTCCAGGGTTTCACCCAAAACAGGGGCTTAGTGGAGTCAGAAGTGGCACAGTTGGGAGGGTCTGTCTCCCGCCCACTCTCGAAAGCCAGCGGCACAATCAGCAATCTGTCCTCCGAGCAGTGCTGTGCGCGACCAGACCTCTTGCCACTCCCCTAAAGTTCCGTGCACCTCTCCCTTTTCACAGTCCAAATTCACCCCGTATGAGTTTCGGCTGGATCTGGGGTTTAGAATTGTAAGATAAGGGGTTCAATGCCATTGGGAGTCTCCGTTTCCCTCCCGCCAGAGAAAGCCAGCCAGGTACTCCGGCACCTGCTCTCTCAGCACACGTGTCTCTGTACCTCAGCTTTTTGCAGCTCCTCTGGGTTTCTGTGAGCCCCTCTCTTTCCTCCTAGCTGTAGAACTTCCACTCAGCCAGCTTTCCTGTGGTTCTGGATGATGTCCGTTCTGTCTTTTAGTTGTAGTTTTGAAATTGTTGTGTGAGGCAAGCAGTGTAGGTGTTCACCTATGCCGCCATCTTGGATTCTCCCGAATTTTCCTCTTTTGTTCTTTCATATTTTCTTCTGTAAATTTTTTCTTCCTAAATTCTATAACATCTGTTCTTTTCTGAACTGCTGAACTTAATTCAATTTATTTCTAAGTTCATACCTAATAATTTATTAATTAAATGTAATGATTTTCATAATTACTATTTTATGCTATTTAACTATAAATCTTATTGTTCTTGGATATGCCAATATTTAATTTTGTCATTTACTTACATATTCCCTCTTTAACACAAATACATATACTATTAAAATATTTTCTTCTAACGTATTTGTTTCTTTGCTTTTTGCTAGGCATCTGCCCTATAATATTGCAACATGTCTCTAGTATCATTGGAAAGAACATTATAGCATCCCTTTTTATTTTATCTTATAATGACCACCTACCAGTACACTATGTCCATTGACCAAATCTTAATTCTCAAATGCCTCTTGGAGAACTCCTTCTCACTCTGAGGACTTCTGTTATCACCTCAAATCTGATTACTGTGGATTTTTGATCAATAGCTATTATCTCTTTCTTTCTATACAATTCATTTCACCAGATATAATCAAGTCACATCAAATTAGTTGGCTAAAATGTACACTTTCTTTTTGCTCTCAATATTCCATAGGTATTTCAATGGTTCCAATTTTCTTCTGGTCTTTAGGAATACAACCTTAATTTATCTTTGACTTCTCCTGTTCTTTGTTCCCGTCTTTCTCCATATTTTAATATTTTTCTGCACAATATTTCTTGGATTCAACCCTCTTTCAATTGAGTAGCCTCAGTACCACAGCAGAGCCTAGAGTTTCCTGTGTTGCAATGATGGCAGTCTTCTCTGTTTGTTGTCATAATTTTATTTTTTCCAGGTTATGAGGAGAAGAACATTGAAACTTAAAGAAATATAGTCTTTAATTAAAGAGAGAGAGAGAAATCCAAATCTGGAAAATGAGAATTAAAGAAAAGCTGTCAGTAATATGGTCAAGAATAAACTTTGAAAGAAAAAAAAATAATAAGTAGATGGTTACCTTAGTGAATAATCCTATATAATAAAAGCCTAATGTGCTAAGGGTCTGGTTATCCATTCAACCAATCAAAGTGTGATATACTAATGATATATTAAAGCTGCTCAACCACTCACTATGACACGCATTGACCACCAGGAGGCAGACGCTCTGACTGGTAGGTTAGCTTGGTACTGGGGTCTGGCAGATTTGGACTGAGCGAGACAAGCCTGACGTGCCTTAGAGCCCCTCCCCCACCCAGTCCTTTTCAGGCTGGCCAACCTCCCATGTCCCTCCCCGGCCCCGATCACGCACCATGGGGTACCTCAGCCTGGCCTGCACCCTCTCACAATCCAGGACCCCTCAGGAGATGTTGGAGAGCCGGTTTGGGCCCAATCTTGCAGGCCTGGCCAAGAGACCCCACTGGTACACAAATTTGTCCACTAAGCATCTAGTAGAATGTAAAGTGAGATTAAGAGAATGAAGCTGGGGGGCTGGGGGAGATGTAATCTGGCCATCTACTCCTTTATTTATTTTAATAAAATGACATTTTAACATAGTCTGAATCCATAATTTTAAGGTAAATTTTTATCATTTATGGAAAGAAACAAATTCTTCAACCTGCTATTTAGGACCTTTTTTTTTTTTTTTAATATATTTTATTGATTTTTACAGAGAGGAAGGGAAAGGAATAGAAAGCCAGAAACATCGATGAGAGAGAGACATCGATCAGCCGCCTCCTGCACACCCCACACTGGAGATATGCCCGCAACCAAGGTACATGCCCCCAACCGGAATCGAACCTGGGACCTTTCAGTCCGCAGGCCGACGCTCTATCCACTGAGCCAAACCGGTCTCGGCTAGGACCTTCTTTATTTTTGCTTATTTTATCTCTGTAATCTGATGTTTCCTCATCTTCCACTCTGAGTTTCCACTCCAGGCATGTTATTACTGTTTCATCATTAGTAATGATAGTAATGTATAGGGGGCAAGGTTGTATAAAGTATTTTCATAGATAAGAACTTTATTTTACCATCTCCTTTGTGTGCTCTGTTTGTTGTCATCTATGATCTTTCAGGATGATAATATTGTCTACATTCCTCCTGGAAATTTGAATTCTATACTTTTTTCAAAACTCCCACCTCTGTGAATCATTTCTTCAAGTTAATTATTTTAATACTGTATTGCTAATACCTATCATTCATTAAGCATCTGAAAACCCAACAATAGTGTAGTGAAGACCTGGTGGAGGAGAGTTGGAGGTGAATGGAGATGAGCAAAGGAGGGGGATTGAGGGATATCTGCAAGAGTATCAACATTAAAACATTTTAATAAAAAATAAACTAAAATATGATGGGTAATTTATCTATAATAATAAAAGCACAATATGCTTTTATTAGACTGGATGTCCTTCTGGCCAAAGATGGGGCTGCAAAGGAAGCCCAGGTCCCTGGTGCCAGAGGGAAACTGGTGCCAGCAGCAGTGTGAAGGAAGACCTACTTTTTCATGAATTTTGTGCATCAAGCCTCTAGTCCTATATAATAAAAGCCTAATATGCTAAGTTTCCAGTTGTCCAGTCATCCGTTCAACTAATCAAAGCATAATATGCTAATGATATGCTAAGGCTGCTCAACTGCTTGCTATGATGTGCACTGACCTTCAATTGGCAGTCACTCTGACTGGTAGGTTTGCTTGCTGCTGGGGTCTGGCCAATTAAGACTGAGCAAGATAGGCCAGACATGCCCTGGAGCCCTCCTGTGGTCCCTCCCCAGCTGGCCTACCTCCCGTGTTCCTGCCCAGCTCCAATCATGCACCATTGGGGTCTCATGGCCTGGTCTGCACCCTCTCACTATCCAGGACCCTTAAGAGGATGTTGGAAAGCCAGTTTCAGCTATATGATGCCCACCTACTACCAGGGAGAATCCCCTGGTGATCAGTCCACTCCCACAGGACAAGTGCCACTCAGCCAGAAGCTGGGCTCATGACTGGCAAGCACAGTGGCAGTGGCTGGCGCCTCTTCCTCTAGTTACCAGCAGACACCTGAAACCCATGGGCATTTGGCCTAAGCCATCAGTTGAGCATCCCCAGAGGGCTCCTGGACTGCAAGAGGGTGCAGGCTAGGCTGAGGGACCACCCTTCCAAGTTCACAGATTTTGTGCACCAGGTCTATAGTTAACTTGTAAGAAATTAATTTTATGCCCTAGCTGGTTTGGCTCAGTAGATAAAGTGTCAGTCTGTCAGCTGAAGGGTCCAGCGTTCAATTTTGATCAAAGGATATATACTCAGGTTGCGGGCTTGATCCCCAGTAGGGGGTGTGCAGGAGGCAGCCAATCAATGATTCTCTCTCATCATTGATGTTTCTATCTCTCCCTTTTCCTTCCTCTCTTTCTAAAAATCAATAAAAAATATTTTTTAAAAAAGAAACTAATTGGATATTATTACTGTGATCTGATACTTATGGAAACAGACACAGAAAGATTACTTCATTTATTCAGAACCTTGTGACTAAGACATATTAGAGCAAAGTTATTTTTAAAATTTTATTGTTTATTATAATTTTTCTGTTAATATCACTACCTTGTCTTATTGATTTATGAGTTAATTGCATGTTCTAGACTTTAAACATTTTAAATATCCTCTGCATGTTTTAATTTAATTTTAATCATATTGACCTTTTATAGTATTTCTCTTTGTCTTTCTGCTTCCCTCACTGACTTCTTCCTTCTTTTACTTATAATAATTTTTATCTCCTTCACATTTAATGTAATCTGGGCTATTCATTGAGTCTTATAATTAGTCATTCACTCATGTATATTTATCTTCTATAATTTAAACTTTGTAGCCTTAAGTGGAGGCCTAGGATGGCCAGGGTGTATGGAAAACTTGGCTTCCTCCATTGCCAGGGAAACCCAAGCCTCCTGCTCATTTCGTGGCTGCTGCCGTTTTTGTTGGGATTTATTTATCTTCTATAATTGAAACTTTATAGCCTTGAGTGGATGCCTGGGCCCACTAGGGTGTGCAGAAAGCTTGGCTTCCTCCATTACAAGGGAAACTCATGCCTCCTGCTCACTCTGTGGCCACAGCCATCTTAATTGGGTTAATTTGCATACTCACTCCTGATTGGCTGGTGGGCATGACTTGTGGGTGTAACAAAGTGGTGGTTAATTTGCATATTATTCCTTTATTAGATAGGATTAGCACACATGTAGCAATCATATTAATGTATATGGCCAAATAATATTGTGCTATACGAGGGGCCTGGTGCACAAAGATTCATGCATGGGAGGGTAGTGGGGGGAGATGAGTCCCTCAGCCTGACATCACCCTCTCTAACTGGGAGCCCTCAGGGGAACCCTCTTTAATCTGGGAGTTTCTTTCTGTCTTTGCAATCATATGAGTAAATTGTCTGAGACCCAACCCAGTCTGATTTGGTGCTCACAGAATAATACAGTGGTACCTCGAGATACGAGTGCCCTAATATACGAGATTTTTGAGATACAAGCCTCGAGCAAGCGATTTTTACTTTGAAATACGAGTAACATTTGAGATAGGAGTAATCGCGTGGGTCGGCTGGCTGCACACGACCCACCAGTTTACTGAGACTCCAGCGTCTCATAGTTTCCCATGCGTCAAGGTTACGGAACGAATTAAACTTGTATCTGGAGATACCACTGTAGAGGTCTTTTCTTTTTTTCTTTGCTCCATTGGTTGAGATTTCCTAGAAGCTGCAGGATATCTTCCCTTTCATTTTTCCTTGACACTGTGACTTTACTTATGTCTCTCACCTTTGCTTTCCCTCTATTCCCCTTCCACAACAGTAACTTGGTCCATGCTCACTTTGTTCTACTATCTAGGACAGTGGTTGGCAAACAGTGGCTTTCGAGCCACATGCGGCTCTTTGGCCCCTTGAGTGTGGCTCTTCCACAAAATGCCATGGCCTGGGTAAGTGTGTTTTGAAGAAGTGGCATTAGAAGAAGTTTAAGTTTAAAAAATTTGGCTCTCAAAAGAAATATCAATCATTGTACTGTTAATATTTGGCTCTGTTGACTAATGAGTTTGCTGACCACTGTTCTAAGAGAACCTGCAATGCATATACCACCAGAACTATTCCCAGCATTCCTGATATTCCCCACACTCTGGGCTTCTGCTTTCTATCCAGGGCCTGCCACCAGAACTATGATTCTCGCATTCTTGGTTTTCATTTCCATCCAGAGGCTGCACAAAGGAAAAGAATTGCAAACCCCAGCCGCCCCCAGGCCGTCTGACAGGACCGGACACTCCAATGGCTTCCCTAGGCCCCAGTTGCTCAGCACCAGTGTGGGCTCACACTGGCCACAGGCTCAAAGCGGGTGGGGTTCCAGGGACACCCACCCCACCCCTGGCCACTCAGCATAGGCCCTGAGCAGCCAAGGGTGGGAGCGCCTGCCATGTCGCTACTGTGATACTGCCTATGTCCCATCTGCCACTGACTGCTTGGCACCTGTATACCTCACAGGTCTGCCATCTTTGTCCACTTAATTTGCATACTCACTCCTGATTGGCTATGGGTATCATGGAGGTGCGGTCAATTTACACATTTGTCTATTAGTGTAGATGACTGTACTATATGTTATTTATTTAGATACCTATTGATGAAAATTATGTTTTTAATCTTTTGCTATTACAAACAATATTGCAAAGAATTTCTTTGCTCATCTATATATTTATATATATAAAACTTTATTATAATAAATTTCTGGCAAATGGACTTACTTGGTTAAGGGAGATAGGTAGGTAGGTAGATATATAGATAGATAGATTTATTTTTTTATGGCTGCCCAGAGTTTCTCCATATAGATTACAATAGTTTATAGTTCTATTATCAATATGTTCGAGTGCCTTTTGTCTACACTTTAATCAATACAGGGTCTTATCAAACATTTTCATTATTTTAAAATCAATTTATTTTTTTATGAGAGAAATCAAACACTTTTTACAATATAAAAGTTGTCTATGTTTTTCTTTCTATGAATTGTTTGTTCTATACCCTTTACCTTTTATTTATTTGAGTATTTTCTTCCTGTCAATTTATAGGTACTCATGTATAGTAGAGAACTTAGTCCTTTGTTATATGGTAGATATTTAATCCAGTTTGCCTTTTGACATTTTTTACATTGTTTCTGTCCTGTAATTTTTTTAAACATATATTAAACATTATTGTTGACTTACATCAAACTCAGACAGAAGTTCTAAAAAATATGTTTTATGTTTACTACTAACACTTTCATGGTTTTATTTACTACATCAAAATTTTAAGCTATCGGGAAATTATTGTTTTGTGTTAAGTCAGAAAATCTTCCAGCTTATTTTCTTCTCTAGGTTCCCTAAAGCTATCATATCTCAGCCTTATAGTCAGGAGTCAGTACCAAAGTATTTTTCTATTGAAACAATAATATAATTTAATGCCAATTGAAGTAAGTCACTATTATATATATTTATCCTGAAATTCTTCTGGTGAGTTATACTTTTTTAACATAATATTTAGAATTATCTAGTATTATTTTTAAAGAATAATTGTACTCTGCAATTATTTTCTACCACAGAAATTTATAAATTAATTTATAAATTAATCTTTGGGATGTTGTTGTTTTTCAATCTAATAATACTATATGCCTTTGCATATTTGACATATTTATTTCTCTCATTAGTGTTTTAAAATTTATTCATATAATCTTTTTTATATTTCTTAATAATTTTATTCATGGGTTCCCTGTTTTTTATTGTTGTTTCTGTTAACATGTACTTGTTGTTTTCTATTTTGTCTTTTCAGAGCTATCGTATGTAGGAAGGTTAGTGATTTTGTCTAAAAATCTGTAATCAAGCCCTTTCTTCATCCCTTATTGCTGGCATCTACTGTTTTGCTTTCTGTCTCTGATGTTTGCCTTTTATCAGAATGTCATAGAAATGGAATTATGTAGGATATAGACTTTTGAGCCTATTATTTTTCACTTCATATACTTCATGCCTGTTTGTATCTTCATTCAGACCCTCCTCCCTGTGCTCTGGGGGGTCCTGAGACCAAGTTATTACTCCCATCCTGCTTTTTTAAAGAGTGATTATGGGATTTGCCCCTTAGTTGTACTATCTCCTTTGAGAACTATTCCTGTCAACCTTCTTTTACTTCTGCTAGTTTCTGAGAGCTGCAGGCATCCTCTCAGAAACATTTTCAATTTGCATGCATTCATCGGTCCTTCCTCTTATACTATGGGTTTTGTATCACAGATGTCTTTCAATGTTAGGGAAGAAGAAATATGGATTTTTTTTCTCTTGTTCTCTCTCTCTCTCTCTCTCTCTCTCTCTCTCTCTCTCTCTCTCTTTCTCTCTCTCCCTCCTTCCCTCCCTCCCTCCCTCTCTTTTTTTTCTGGATTTCTTTCTTCTTCTAGTGTGATATTCCTAGGGCAGAGATAGTAACACATTACCTTGCAATTTTAAAACTATATGTTCTTTAATAGATTTTAAATATAAATTTCTCTAGCAAATAGCTGCTGCACTGATAATTTAGTGCTTGACTAAGGGTGAGCTGTAAGCCAAAGGATGGGGAAGCTGTTCATAGCTGAAATGTCCCTGGTTTTTGGTACATGCTAAGAAATATCTGACTTCCTTTCACTGTATCATCTTTTCAGCATTTTCTCTTATGCAATATCCCTTTTGCTTATTCCAGTGAGTAGTCTTTGGAATTTACTATCCATAATAATTATTAAACATATATTAAGATATTATTAAGTATTGAAACTTTAATTATCAGTTACCATAATAACTATGTTATACATGAAAATGCTAAGGATCAGAGAGATTAAGTAAACTGATACAATGTACACAGATAGTTGATAGCAGAATTCTGTCTTAAGTCTGCATTTTCTCACTTTAAGTCTATAACTTTTTTACTATATCACTGTAACCTCCACATTTGTATTTACTGTGACAGATTTCAGCTTACAAATCATATTTGCATACATTATTTAATTTGCTTCTGATAACAGTTTAAGTTAGATCGAAAGCAGGTTATTGTTAACCCCATTTTACAGGTAAGGACATTTAATTTCAAAAAAGCTAAATAATTTTTCAAACACAAAGAGTTGTTTCATAGAGCAGAAAATCAAACAGGGCTTCTAATCCGTATTTTTCTTTTAAATGACAGAACATCCACAATCATTTTTGCAGTAATAACGATATATTCTGATTTTTAAATTTTTGAGTATTTTTTTCTTTTGAGAGCCATTTGAAACTATTTTGTTCATGTGTAGTGTCTTGTATCCGTTAGCTATTGTCATCATTATGTTATCACTGCAATAAATAACCACAATAGCTGAGTGATCACAATACACATCTTTTTTGCTCACAAGTTCTCAGGCTTTCTGAGCAATTCCTGTGGTCTTGGCTGGACTTACTAATGTGCTACACAGTCAGCTGCAGGTCTAGTTCTACTGATCATGACAGGGCACTCTCCCATACTATCTATCATCTAGTTTCTTGGGATATGTTCAGTTTCTCTCCACATGTCTTCATTCAAAAACATTTCATTAAAGTGCTGGGAAGAGCTTCCTACAGTATATACATGTCCAGTGGGAAATAAAATGGAAGCAACTCCCCTACACCAAGGATTGCCAGCCGATGTTCACACCCTTCTGAACCTAGGTTTACATGTGTTCTTCCTCTGGTGCTTGGTGTTAGGGACATCATAACAAGCAAGACAAATGAAACCCCTGTTTTCATAGAGCTTATTAACTAGTGAGGGAAATAAATGACCCACAAATAAATACTGGTTCTAAAATATACTTCAAACAGAATAAATAAGCCATGGTGATATAATAAAGATGGGTCTTAATTAGGTAACTAATCAGGAAAGACTTCTCTGCAAAGATGAGATTAAAGAGAACCGTAAACCTATTTGCAATTAATACAAACCCGGTTCAAGTTAATTTGAATTGATAAGTGCAATGGCTCACATATACAAAGCATGGGTTGTGCTTAGAAGATCTGAAGGAAGGAACTAGTCTTAGGGAAATTGGAACTATAGCTTTGAATGATCTTAGAACACAGTCTCTGCCCAGGTCATTACTATTTCATTCTCTGTGACTTTTTTCTCTCCTGCAATACTACAAATAGGTCTCTTCAGCTTACTGCAACATTAGCCTTAGAGATAGGTGATCTAAAAGGAAAAGAGTAGGTTCCCTCATCTTGAAAGCTTCTCTCCAAGTTTACAAACCTATTAACCAGACTCAGATCTTACAAACCCATTAACCAGACTTAGATCCACCTCCTAGGAGGATCACTGTGGACAGAGCTGATTATAGCAGCTCACTTTCAAAGGCTTTATCTACATTTGGGATAGGAAAACCAATTTTTTTTAAAGGGAAGTGTAAAGAGCTGACACTAATATGGAAATGGAAATCTTTGCAAACCTGGCTCTCTCCCTCAAATATATATCCATCAAACAGAATTCAAGTGTAAATTATAGTGTATGTTGGCCAGTAATTGGTGCAGAACTTGATACAGTTTTTAAATAATAACAATTTTTGGTAACTTAAGGGTATTTAAACTTTTTTTCAGGTAAAAATATAAAAAAATTAATCTTCTGTTTTTAAGCTTCTCGCTTTCTTTCCACTCAGACCTGATCTAGGCTTAAAAACTAGTGGGGATGAATATATGCATGACTTTCTTGGACTGTGGAAAACATTGAATCTTCATTCTATGGGGACCGCTTCTTAACTTTACACCCAACAGTTGTTTTTATAGAAATCTGCTTCCTATTGAATCTTTCTCCTTCATGGACCTGTAGGCATGTGATGAGCCGAGTGGCAGAATTAGTTTTAGCTAATTCTTAGCATTTTCGGTGGTTTTCCTGAGGTTTGGATTGTCAGTTGGAACTTCATAAAAACAGAAAATCTTCCTTTCTGTCTTTGAATTATAGTAATTTATACCTTATTTTATTAAATACAATAAACTTACATTATTCAAGTTTTTTCTTTTAATTTTTGGGAAAACTTATTGCTTCTTTAATGACAGAGGATTGTATAATAAATTATACTTTTGAATGAATGGATTTTGACCTCAAGAATTTTATTACATTTATCAAAGTACATGAATATTTTCATAAGTTTATTAAAAATAAATTTAATTTCAGATCCCTTTGAAGCATTCATCATCTTTTCTATTCGCCATGAAATCAGAAGGATTGATCTTCATAAAAGAGACTATAGTCTACTTGTTCCTGGATTAAGAAACACAATAGCTCTTGATTTTCACTTCAATCAAAGTTTACTTTATTGGACAGATGTTGTAGAAGACAGAATATACCGAGGCAAGCTTTCTGAAAGTGGAGGTACATATGTTACAATTTTAACTCAATGTTTGCTTTACTTTTTAACTGCAAATTCCAGGAAAATTTATTATAATCAAAAGAAGTTTTTATTAATATTTGGCTGTTGGTTCATTATCTCTTCCCTAACATATGTAAAACTAGGGATGTCACATATACCTGTGAGAATATGTTGGGAGAGTGAGTGGTGAAGGCCTGTGGTATTCATTCTATTTTTAAATTGTGGGCTTTACCACTGACATGTGGTGAAAAAATTTATTTATATAAAAAAAGTGACTCTTCTACATGCTAACGATTATATTTGTGAGTTAAAAAAAGTTGTTTTTATTTTGTTATAATCTTTCAGACTATCTCAAAGAATTGGTGAAGGAATTTTTGCAAAGACTGCTAATATGAGTTTATTATTTTTGACATGTTTTGACATCTCTTTTGTCTAATCTAGGCTTTTCTGTGTATCAGTTCAATACTCAGATATTTCTATGAAATTCTAAATTTCTCCTTAAGTCACATTTACACTTTGGGAAAAATGGTAATATTTAAGCATACAGTATGGTTATGATGGGTGAATTTGTGTCCTGTGTCATATTGCAAGATACCTGTGGGAACCTCTTTCCACGTCTCGCGTGGTTCAGGGTTCCCAGGTCAGGGTTCAGGTTCTGAAGGAGGCCGCACGCAAACGAAATGAGAGACTAGAAAGCATTAATTTGGCGATATTGGGGGGCCAGGCAGGAGCCTTCTCCTAGTGGAAAGGACTGCCACTTGCTCTGGCCTTTTTCTCCCTTTTATTAAGGCTTTGGGACACGCCTCTAGCCTGTAGGCAGGAAATAACAGAAATTAACATGATAATCAGTTTTGATCTTTCAGAGCAAGTAAAGTTGGCCAGCCTTCTGGCTTCTTATTTACATCCATTTAGTGAGAACAATATTTGGTTTCCAACATCTCCCCCGTTTTCTTTTCCTCTAAAAAATCTTACACTTACACACTAGAAATAAATATTAAGAACAAAAAATAAGACAAGCAACAATGGCTATGCTAAGAGGTAAATGAATAAGTCTATAGTATCTTTCTTTCTGGACCAACAGTCCTTTGAGTCCCAGTTTCAATGTCCAACAGTTTTTTGAATGTACATATTAGCAATGATATTTCAGTTCTGGATGGTGGACAAATGGTGGCAATGCAGGTCCGACCCTCTCTGGTTTGGTCCTGGGCAATCTGCATCAATGCACAGCTGCTGACTGTTAGGATGGCAAGGTGTCCTCAGCATCTTCTATCTCTGGACTGTTTCTCCTCTTGTCTTCATAGCTGGAAAATTCTCTGTTGTAGGAATTCACATGGTGTTGGAGCTGTTTTTCTGAAAATATATAAACATTCTTGACCAAAAGTTAGTAAAGGAATTTTTCTATAAATTTGACTTTGGATCCTTTTTATTTTTGCCCAAATGATTTTCCTTTGACTTATTTTAATACTATGTATGTTTTTCATGGGTGTCTTGCTGTTAAGTAAAAAAATTTTTTAGATGTAATTTGCTTACAGGATGCTTTTTCCTTACATAATATTACTGTACTATCCCCCCCTTTTTTATGTAATTATGAGGCTTTTGGAAAGTTTTTATAATGCAAATATGGCTGCTTTATGTTTATTGTATGTTGAGTAATTTTACCATGCAATGAACTACCAATAGAAATTTAAGTTTATACTTTAGGAACAACTTTTTTCCAGTACAATTAAATTTTCTTGAATATTCACCTATTTCAATTAACCAATTAAATTAATTTGAAATTTTAACTACTATTTTATTGTTAAATTTAATATTCTAATAACTATCTTAGTTTTATCCTGTAAATATTAGTGGAAAAGATTATTTGCATTCTTGAGTAGGCCCTGAGCATTCCTGGTGTTAAGTTGAATTTAGAATATAGGGCAGCTGTCAGCCAAGTCTGTCTGTTGCTGGGTCCAGATCTGAGCTGCACCAAATCTTTGTCTGTCATCTGTGTTCCGAACGGATCTGGGCCAAGTCTCTGTCTTATCACCTGGATCCCGATGGGAGCTGGGCATGGGAAGTGAAGCAGCCATGGGGCAGGAGACCTCCCTCAGAAAGGGCGAAGGTTCAAGCCCCTGCAATGTTGGGGGGTGAGGATCAACCTTTGTTGATCCCCAAGTTTTCTCCTGATGGCCCCTCTGCGACTGTGCCTGTCTTAGGTCAGGAACTACCATAAGGTACCAACCCACCTTACCCGTCATTGGAAAGCAGGGCGGCATAAGGCCCAGTTCCTGGCTTAGGCGGTGGTCGGTGTAACGTATAAGTTGCAGTTGCCCGTCTCTGGCTAACCAGCCATCCTCCGGGGCCAAGCAGGTTGATGTGAGGTTCAGTTCCATCTCCTTGGTAGCTGATGCCCTTGTGGCCTCCACGCCCAGTACCTGCCCTTGGGATCCCCTCACATGTTGGCAGGGTCCCAGCACTGATCACATATCTTGGGGAACCCAGGTTTCTTCTCCAGGAAGGGCCCAACTCACACCACTGTGTGAGAGACAGATTCATGGTACCAGCCAACACGAGGCTTCAACCTCAGCATGAACAGAAAGCTCAGGCGACAGCTGTGGGAGGGTCCTTTTTGACAAAAAGAGCGAGAAAAGCCGATATAGAATGCTCAAGTGCCTTCTCACTGTCTTAATTACTTTTATGTTATTTATTTATTTATTTATTTATTTATTTATTAAATTGCTACTAAATATTCAGAGAATTAGATTGTAAGTTTGTTTGGGATATTTGTCAAAAAAAATTATAATGACATTGTAGAATAATATTATGTAAGGAAATTCTTTTGTTCTAGGCCATGGCAATTCAATTTTAAACTGGCTATCAATTTCTTTTTTGTATAGAGAAGGTCTTAGTTACTTTATTAGAATATTTAATCAAATTGCTTACAAAAATATTGGCTCTTTATTTAGCTGAAAACTTTGATTTTTATTTAAAAAGCTAATTTATTAATTAAAGTAGGTATCTCAATTTTAAAGCAAAAGAAATTTAGTAATTGTTTATGTCTGATTCACAAGCCACAAATGTTGCCCAGCTTAAGAATACAGGTGGCTTTGGGCTTTTTGTCATTTTAAATTCTAATGTTGGAATTTTAAGAAATATTTACTTAATTTTGCCCTTCTTAGAGACTACAAGAAACAGGGGAATCAGTACACCTAAAGGTTCTTACCCATGAAGGGTCAGGAATAAAAGTCAAAAATACTTCCCCATGTGCCCCAGGAAATATTACCGTACAGCTGGTAACTGTTGGTATTGCAAGAAATACGTTCTTAGGCATCTGTACTGTCCTCTGTACCATGTTCTCGGTGATATAGGACCCCAAATTCCTGTAGGAATATCTTGCAGAGCAATATCAGGAGTCAAAGTGACCTCTTTGGTGCTGTTAAGATCCAGGCCTGCGCTTCCTGGAGTTTATTGAATGAGGGAATCCACTGTGGCTTTGCAGGGCAGGTTTCCCCTATTAATAATGGGGCTGGGGGCACCCCTCTGGCTGTTTCCCGGCAGTTGACTATACCCTGTATCTTGATTTAGAGGCTGCTCATTTCTATGAAATTTTGATTTACACTGTCTGGCCCAATGGTTACCTCTCTGCCATCTAGGACACCGAGAGACTGGATCTCTCAGAGGCTGAGTGTTTATGCCTCTCACTAGAGTGCTACCTTGTCTCCTTCTTAGAGGCCAAAACCTTCACAACATTTAAAATATAGTTATTAATTCTTATTTGATAAAGCTTTCCATGAAATTTCAAGTATATTAGATAGTTAAATTTAAGAAGATGTCTTTTAAAAAGAGAGAACAAATTTCTTGTATTACTCTGGGCCCATGGAGCTTTACAAGAATCATCTCTGTTAAAGCCTTGAAATTTTAACATGGAAAAAAACCATCAAATATATATATTCATATATGATTTAAAGATTATAATATTTTTTATAATTATCTTAAGATATCAATTATATTTTTAAACTGTCAGTTGGGAATCACAGAATTAATCCTTTTTTATTAGACCAATCAACAATGTATTTTGAATTCCTAATTATTAGAGAAATTTTATTTTCTCCCAATTTAATTTGCATTTAGCTGAAAACCTTGATTAATAACACAAAATCTTTTCCTTTTGGTTCCTTTACGCCATTTTTCTTAAAAAATAAAGACCAGTTCTGGTTTTCCTTTTTCTGCAGCTTTTGTGGAGAGATTCCAGCTTAAAACCCTGTCTAATATGTCCAAAAAGGTGGACAATTGCGCGCATTTCTTTTTAAGCCGGGCTTCTCTCCTCACGAGTACAGAAATTCCAGACACATCTCTAAATTTTTAAAACTTTTTCATGGCGAGAAAGGAGACTTTAGATTAGTATACTGGGAGAGTGGACTTTCATACTGGATTGCCACAGTGTCTATCTCTTTCCCCACATTCTGCTTACGTCAGGGGAAAGCATCAGTAACAGATCTGGCCGAATTTCTTTTCATGCTTAAAAGATAAAGACAGATCTTAAATTTTTTCTTCTTTCTTTTTCGCTTTCCAAAGTAATAACTAGCACCTAATTTGGCCAAGATTAGCATTTCCCTGCGGTTTCTCTTATAATTTTTAAATGAAACCTTCAGTAATCTCATTGCAGGAGAGCAGAGAGCCTTGCCCTCTCCTGCGACCTTTGAATTTCTCCACACCAGAGGCAGTTTCAGCAGTGGAGTTTCACTTATTACAGATTTCAGATTCCAAATGCAAACTAAGATTTTAATTTGAACAAGAAACCACATTATTTAAGCATGCAAACCAAAAGTCTATAATAAAGTTTACTTTATATTTATAACCGAATTCTTCCCCATTAGCCTGGCTGCAAAAGACGTTCCCACCCTACTTACAGATCGAGACTCTGTAGTTAATCCGTGGGCTTTGCGTAAGTTGAATTCCCCTCACCTTTTCCTAGGTGAATCTTCCCTCACCATTTTCCTTGGTGAATTTTCCTTCCTTCGCTCTTAGGCGAATAATACCTTCTCCTCCAGGCGTCCGGCGGTCAGGCGCCAGATGTGGGAACCTTTTTCCATGTCCCTCATGGTTCAGGGTTCCCGGGTCAGGGTTTGGGTTCTGAAGGAGGCCGCACGCAAACGAAATAAGAGACTAGAAAGCATTAATTTGGCGATATTGGGGGGCCAGGTAGGAGCCTTCCTCTAGTGGAAAGGACTGCCACTTGCTCTGGCCTTTTTCTCCCTTTTATTGAGGCTTTGGGACACACCTCTAGCCTGTAGGCAGGAAATAACAAAAATTAACATGATAATCAGCTTTGATCTTTCAGAGCAATTAAGGTTGGCCAGCCTTCTGGCTTCTTATTTACATCCATTTAGTGAGAACAATATTTGGTTTGGGACAGATACCAATTTCAAATGATGGATTTATATCAATGGCATTAGATGGTTAATTGTTTAAAAAACATACTTAAAATGTCTAACTACAATCACTGGTAATGTCATAAATTATGAAGGGTTGTCCTATGAGACAAAGGTGTTTTTAAAATATTCTGTTTAAGTTGTGAAAGAAGGGGATAAATAAGAGCATTGGTGGACATTACCAAGTTACTAATTTTTATTTAGACCATACTAATGCCTTCCATTTTTTGCGAATGTGTAATATCTTGAAAATATTATAGCCTAAGGATGGGGGTAAAGGGAATGTGATTTGGGGCTTATCTCTCTTCAGGTTAAATGCAATAAAAGCTCTCATATCTGTCATGCTTCTAAAAATAGTGGGTGCTAGTAACAAAATAAACTGATAAATGAAGTGGATCCAGACTCTTGAAGCATGGAACAGAGAGTAGAATCTCAGAGGGAAGGCAGGGTGGGTGGGTGGGAGGTAATCAACCAAAGAACTTGTATGTATATATGCATAACCCATGGACACAGACAATAGGGTGCTGAAAGCCTGGGGTGAGGAGCAGGGGTGGGTTGGAAGGAGTCAAGATGGGGGAGAGGAAAGGAACCTATGTAATACTTTCAATAATAAAGAATTATTTTAAAATAAGTAAATAAATAAATAAAATAGTGGGTGCTGATTAATTATGATGTTGTTGCCTCAGGTGAACTTTTCCTTTTATTCTACCCATGAGGATCAACATTTAAATTAAAGTGCACTGATTTCAACCAGTGCATCATTATTATCCCCAATATCTTTTGTTCTGCCTAAAAAGTCAGAAATCAGAAATAACATTTTTGTAACCTAGGTATTGTTATTAGTTTAGAAGTCTAGTCTGCTGTCACTGAAAACACCTAAGCGATTAAACATTTGTGATGGGAAAATACAGTAATTCTAAATTTGGGACCTGTTTTATTTACTTTGTGCCAAGTATTACTTTTGCATTCTGTCTCTCAGAGTTAATATAATGTTTAAGTACATTATAGGGCTAATAAGTAGGCCTTTTCTTTTATGCTTAACATGTTTCTTAAGTGAGTACAAGTGTTGATTTTCCTTCTGTTGTAGGTGTAAGTGCAATTGAAGTGGTTGTAGAGCATGGCCTAGCAACCCCGGAAGGACTCACGGTTGACTGGATAGCAGGCAACATATACTGGATAGACAGCAATCTGGACCAAATTGAAGTGGCCAAACTTGATGGTTCCTTAAGAACAACACTAATAGCAGGAGCCATGGAACATCCCAGGGCTATTGCTTTGGACCCAAGATATGGGTAAAGAAGTTTGCATTTCATACATCCACTTTGGCATAAAAATATAACCTTTTAAATTAATGTCAAGTTCAATTACCTCATAAATTATGAGTTCAAAGTGCCTATTTTGTGCATGTGAGTATGTGTGTGTGTATGTGTGTGTGTGTAGTATGAAATAATTTTATATACTGTACGTATTAGTTTATTACCTTTGAGTTTGATTATAGATATTTATATTATAGATATTATAGATACATTTTAGAGGACATACATTTTTAAAGTAAGGGCAATAGGTAGGCCTGCTGAAAGCTATTTTAACTCTACTTTGAAGCAATAATTTAGTGACATTCTCTTTGCCCTGCCCAAAATACTGTAGTTGTATCTAATGGTTGCAAATCACAGTCTTTGATCCAAACTGTTAACCACCTCACCCTTTATTTGTTGTGTATGTACTTGGAGTCATCTTAAAAGAAAATTAGAATAAGCTTGAAGGAGCCCATTGGTGAGATGCTGTCTGTTGGGACATTTGAAAGACAAGACATATAATTCTGGAAAACAAGATCAGATGTTTTCAGGTTATTTCCCCCACTGTTTCCGGTGTGATCTTCTGTGAGACATCAGAATGGAGGCCCTGGATTTGGAGCCAGAAAATAGTCATGTATTCTCTGGAGAAGCTACTAAAATGTATGATCTTTCCTTACATTTTAGTTTTCTTGTTTGTGAATCAGAGAGAATAGTATATATATTTATCATTGGGTTGTTTTTGAGAAGGTAGTAAGTGGGAGATAATATATAACTGATGTATGTAAGAACACTTTATTACTGTTAATTATTTATTTTCTTGGTCATTGTTTTTTAAATTCAAAGCTATTGTCCAGTCTAAAGGGTCATAGAAAAGACACTGTTTGGGGCTCTTTACCTTTAAATAAAACGAAGTCAGGGAGCACCAATGGGACTGGGAGTTGGCCAGTTAATGAGATACAGAAGAGGAAAAAGGGAGCTTTGTCTTGTGTTCTTCAGTACTGACTGGCTTGTGCTCTGGTTTATGCCCAAGACCAGAAAACAGTAGATTGGGAAGTTTGTTTTTCTTTTCCTCACTGCAGACACAGAAATTAAAGGAGCAAAATAGCTTGTCTATAGCAGGGTTCCAAACTGGCAACCCTCATGGATGTGTTTGCTTTCTCTTCCACGTTGTTTTAAAATATATTTGAATTAGTTGCCAAAACTTAAAATATTGAGAGAGTTTGCATACAGTTTCTTTTGAAACTAGGGAGATCTGTCAGCAATGAGCAGAGCAGTAACTGTATCTTTTAGCTTGTGAGTGCTTTTCTAGTTCTCAGCTTACACTTTGTCCCTTCCACGCCTTGCCTCCTATAATAACAATTAATTCACTGGAAGAAATGTGCTCTGTTTAATGAGAAATTCCCCCTTTTTATTTATTTATTTTTATTTTTGGTATATCAAAGATGGAGATTTATTGAAGAACAAGTATAAACTTGGGGAGGGAAAAGAGTCCCACAGAACTGACTCCCAGGTAGGGAGGGGGAAGAGTCCCCTCCCCTTTTTTAAGAGACTATTTCTGAGGTTACAGATGGATTGCTGATCCTAAGCCTTTAATTCCCACAAATGTTTCTTGTCAACAAAAGCTATACCCTCAATGTAACAGCTACTAGTATGAAATCTTCACCCATTATACCTAACTTGCACCAGCACCTTATCTGCACAAGAAACTTCCTGTATAAGGGGAAAGTGATATCTTAGAGATAGTTTTAGGTTTAGCATTTATACCAACACAATAGGAAAATGGTGAATGCCTCTGAAATTCCAATTGGCACACAGAGAAAAACAAATGAACAATAAAATAGGTGGGTGAAAGTTTTAAAAGTATATGACCAAACAAACCAGTAAAGCTGGGAGTTAAAATTTCATTTTCTAGAACTTTGAATTGACAATGCTTAGGAAAAACATATTCATCTCAGTTTGAGGAATTTCCAATCTGAGAGGAGAAACCAAAAACAAACACAAAGGATACACAACCCCCAAATACCATTTAAGTGAAAATATCAGACGCTATTTCAATCATATAAAAAGATGTTCTCTAAAATTGAAAGTTACAATAGAGCTAGCCTTTGAGGAGGAAAAACCTGATAATACTTCAGAGAAAGTTGATGGCTTTTGTTATTAATTGCTACTACAAAAGTGTGAGGCTAATTAAGATACTACAGTAGTACTACTAGTAAAATAAAAACAAATGGGTGAAGAAATTACACTTGTAATTATTTCTTTCAGGCATAAATGACACAAATTTCAAAGTTCTGATGATTGTACTAATTTATTCAAGACTAAAGATGAATTGAAAGGTTGAAAGGCTTGAGTGTTTTGATATGATAGGATTTTTATTGTTAAAACATTTTATAGAGGATTGATACAATTACCATATGAGGTTTCTATACATACCTTTAAAACTCAGTTGTAGCAATTATATTTTAAAAGATAGAGCAAATATTAAAACATTTCAGGTTCACCCAATATTTTGGTAAAAAATACAAAAGTCTTTTTGAACATTAGACCTTTCATCAGGTAGGCTGAGAGCATAATAAAATTAAACATACCCACACACTTGACTGCTAAGGCAAGCTAAGCACACAAAAAGCAACACTGGAAAATAATTTGTGCTATTAACATATTCAAAAATAAACATAAGATGTTCCTCTATTTATCAATTATTCACAAAATATGCAAAGAAGTTGTGAACCAAAATTGATAAGAATCACAAAAAACTTTCAAACATCTTTTGCAATATTTTGTTTTAGGATAAATCCATGGGATTATTTTTTAGAAAGTATGATTTATATAAATACTGTTATCTTTTCTACTAAATCATAAGCTTTCCGATGGCAAAAAGGTTGCTTCCAAGTCTATGAAAACTTATACTCATGGTATATATAATTGTGCTTAATAAATAACTGCATACATATGAATAGACTGTTTACATCTAACTTATAGGAACTCAAGGATATACTTTAAAATATGAACTATGCAATAAATAAGAACTAATACTATCAATTTTGTTTACATTACAAATGAAAAAAAAAGAAGGTTGCAACCAGTCACTTTGCTTCCTCAGCACAGCTGAGGAAAAAAACAGGCTATAATATTAGCCCCATAAAACACACTTACATCACATAAAGTTCCAAAAAAGTACCAAAAAAAAAATGTTCTTGATGGACTACTCTGCATCCTGTAAGCATAGAATCCACTGGTCTTCATTTTACATTATAAGGTATATTTTTCATCATGCTACAGCTTTGCAGTATTCTGAGTCTGATTCAGTATCTCAAGTGACAAGTTATTCCAAGGTGGTAAATTGGGGGTCCTAAGGAGGAGACATTTTTTTCATAGATTCCACTTTAAGGGATTCTTCTTATTTCTAAGGTGACCTGACTAAGTACATGAATCTCTTTAAGCATCAAGCATATTATTAGGGAGTAACAAGAGCCAGGGACTTCAGAATACATCAAGCAGCACTCCAGTGCTTGAATTTTTGTTGCCTTTATTCTTGTGTAACAGTGTGATGTCTTCTGGCTCTGCTGCTGGCATTTAGTTTTCCTTATCAGAATAACTGGACTCTGCTATAACAATTGCAATTGCTGAAAGCAGCTATAATAATTGTAAAGATTAATAAGACATCTAAATAAAATGTTAATTTTATCTGGGAGTGTTCTTAAAACTAATAAAGGCATCAGTGGTTTAAGTAGACCTACAGTATTGATAAGTAACCTCCTTCTTTGCCAAGATCATTTATTTTCACCTTCTGCAGCCTGAGAGATGATAATGGCCTTTTCATGCCAGTGATGGTACAATTTGTTCATGGTCTATTGGCCTAATTTAATCCTGATACAGACTAGCCCATGAATGCAGGAACTGTAGAGTCAGTAGACTATAGTCTCTTTTTTAAAAGCAATGTGGCTGAATATTTCCATATGTCCTGTATAAAAGGATATTAAGTCTTTATATATGTGAAGAAATAGTGCAATCATGAAATGCTGATACATTTTAACAATAAAAAGAAAGTAATGTGGGAAAATATTCTCTTGAAATATCATTCTGTAGAATATACACAAGAGTGCCTAGAATTTTATGAAACAATGATCCTTGAAATCAAAGTTTTAAATTAATTATAAACTGATTTATGGCAAAATTAAGAATATTTTAAGGGAATTAATTCTAGAACATGTTATTTTATAGTAAGTGTTGGAAATTTCCCACAGAATTGATGAAAGATTAGGGTCATAGTGATCACTACAGAAGAACAATGTAATGTGGCTATATTTAGTTAAAAAATGAAGGGCTCACTCATTTTAGAGTGCTAAAAATTGGTCCAAGCCATATTTTCTTTAGTCCATTGGAAACATCTGTTTACAAGTCTACAGTACCTTTTTTTTTTTTTTTTTTGTAAAGTTACACACAGAGCATGCAGATTTGCAGGGCTGCTGATGCCTACGATGGAGTTGCCACACCCACATAAGACAATGTTTTCAGGTAGAGAGTTATAGGGAAGACATTGGATCTCCATTTGTCTAGATCTAGTGGTGGCTTATCCACAGGTACCCGGAGTACCTATGATTCTGAAATTCATTGTGCTTGTTTTAGGGATTATTTTTCCTATTATTTTTCAAATTTGCAAAATCTCTCTACTTTACTTTGTTTAACAAGATATCACCATAGATTTGATGGGTGCTATATTGCTCTTATTTTTATTTTAAATATTAATTTTTAATATAAGTTTAAAGGAAAGCTAACAAATATCAACTAGTGTGACTGAAAAGTGTGCATGGGAAAGTAAATTTGGAGAGAAACACAGTATTCATTTTATATTTATTGTTTTCAAGAAAAAAACTTAAAACTTAAAACTACTTAATTAATCTTAAAACTTAAAGTTTAAAACTTAAAACTACTTAATTAAATAGCCTACCAGCTTCATATTAATTAACTTTTGTTCCATTTTAACTGGAAACATATTTTATGTATCTACCTATATTTATTTCTGTAACTATTTTCTCTGTATGTATGTTGTTTATAAGTTAGTTTATGTTTATATTTCTAGATTATTACATTATTTCCTTTTCTTTTTCTTTTAGATCCTCTCTTATATGATCTTTTCTACTGGTGTGAATCTAAATGTCATCTCCATGCGAATAACTTCCACATTCATGACTTCTCTGACATTCTCCCTGCCATACCATAGAGATTCATGGACATGTCTTTCTTGTTGCCTTTAAATCTCACCATCAAAAAATCAAAACTAAATTTTTTATTGCTATCCATACCACCAATACTCAATTATCAGTTCTTAAAAATCTGTTCCTCCTCATTTTTCCATATCACTAATGGATGTATTGCATGCCCTCTCCCTATTCTCACTCTGAGTTTGCTAAAATAAGAAAAAAACTATGATTCCATTCTCTACCTCAGACCCTACATTCAATCATCAGTTAGGCCTGGCAATTCTACCTTCAAAATGTGTTTTGAATATAGCTATTTTTCATCATGTTACCACCATACTCCATCCAAACCACTATCATCTTTGACTAATTGCATACCCTTATCTCACTATAATCCATTTATATATCATGTTTCTCTGCCTAATTGTGCTTCATATTCCAATTCCAAATAATTGTCTTATCCCACAAGACCCATAAAATCACCCTCAAGTTTATCGTCTTTTCCTTTGCTCCTCATTCAACATAGTTCTGATACATTGGCCTTATTTCTGTTCAAGTTGACCACACCTCTCTCCCCCATTACTGCATTTATATCTGCTGTTTATTTTCCTTGGCTTGCTCTTATCCTGCCCTCCTCATCTTTCTGCTTGACTATTACCTCTAAGTGCATTTTACCTTTACTGCCATCTCTAAGTAGTTCATTCACCTGCTGTTCTAATAACAAACTTTCTTCAAAATATTTAGAAGCTTTAATCACATATTTATGAAGTCATGTGTTTATTTAGTCTGTCTACTCCACTAGACCATAAACCTCAGGAGGGTATACAATGCATCCATTTTCCTCTTGTGTCCGTTTACCTAGCCAGTTCCTAGTTTACAGTAGGCATTAAATAAATATTTGTGAAATGAATGACTAAAACAATAGCATTTTCTTCTTCTTTAGAATTCTCTTCTGGACAGATTGGGATGCCAATTTTCCTCGCATTGAATCTGCCTCGATGAGTGGTGCTGGGAGAAAAACCATCTACAAAGATATGAAAACCGGGGCTTGGCCTAATGGACTAACTGTGGACCACTTTGAAAAAAGGATAGTTTGGACAGATGCCAGGTTTCCAAAATAATCTTTGCTCTGTATTGTCTGTTACCTTCCTCAGATGACATTTACACTCCAAAATGTTTTCTAATATCCATGCATGTTGTATACACACATTGAAATATGTGGTGATTTTTTTTTTTTTAATAATAGTGATTTTCTGGCAATTGGTGACTTTTGTTTATTTTTGTTATGCTGGCTTTTTTTTTTCCCCCTGGGACAAATTAGATACAGGCTCACAAAAAGTATTTTCAAAAGAGTTTTGATAGAAGACTGATGTATTTACCTTTCTATAGGTCAGATGCTATTTATTCAGCCCTCTATGATGGAACGGAAATGATAGAAATCATCCGGGGTCACGAATACCTTTCTCATCCCTTTGCTGTGTCACTGTATGGGAGTGAGGTCTACTGGACTGACTGGAGGACCAACACATTGTCCAAAGCCAATAAGTGGACAGGGCAAAATGTCAGTGTGATTCAGAAAACCAGTGCGCAGCCATTTGACCTTCAAATATACCATCCTAGTCGTCAGCCCCAGGGTAAGTGATTGTTATGAATTAACTACCCAGAAAGTATTTTCACCTCCGTCATATAATATTTGAACTGTAAAATAGCTTTTCTAATTTAAGTTATTAATATTTTATGTATGTTGTAGGATAAGAGTGGTTCAAGCCTTTATTTTAATAAGTTCAGCATATTTTTCTTTCCCTTTTTATTTCACATAGATATAGAGAAATCTTAGAAATTAAGAGTTTTACATATGATTTCACTCATAATACTGAAACTCATGAACAATAACATCAGCGTGGTGGTTGCCAGAGAGAAGGGGGTGGTGGGAGAACAGGGTCCTAATATAAGGTGACAGAAGAAGATGTGACCCTGGGTGGTGGGCACATGGTACAATGTACAGATCTTCTAACATAAAAACCCACATCTGAGGCCTATATGTTCATGTTGACCAATGTTACCCCAATCAATTTAATAAATAAATGAATAAGTAAATTAGAAATTAAAGGTTTTACACCAACTCTCCACATTTTATTCAATAAAAGATACTTTGGGGAGTTTGAATCTCTTACCTCAGGATGATTAGTAAATTAGAGGAAAACACCCAGGACACACTTATGTTAGCCCCCAAGCAGTCACTGTGTAGTATATTGGGAGAAGAAAGAATGGTGTAAGGAAAAGAATAAATCGCCTGCTTGAGTTTATCCATTTTAAGAGAATCGGGGTCACATGAACATGTCTGCTACCTCGCCCCATGTATTCCACACTTTGGTGCAATGATAATCTTCATATTAGTTTTGTGATTTTATTGCCTTCACTTCATCTTTGATCTTAAATCTGTCTCACATTTAATTTTCTTTTCTCTCTCTCTCTCTCTCTCTCTCTCTCTCTCTCTCTCTCTTTCTCTCTCTCTCTCTCTCTTTTTTTCTGGGATGCCATGGCCATTTGGTATAACTTCAGCTCATGTTTTTTGCACCTCTTGCCTGATTCTTCCCATTATGATATGTGTCATAACTTATGGAAAACTTACTCCAATGCAAATAATGTTCTCTTTTAATTAGCACATTTTTATGTGAGACATAAGATTCTTTTAGTTGACAAGCTCTTTCCTGCAGAAGGTACATTTTCTCCCTTTTTCAGTGCAGATTAAGCAGATCTTCCACTCCATTGATATTTCTGTCTTACATACCACACCTCAAGCCTTATTTGAATTCATGTTATATTATCTTCTGCTAGACTTGACTAAAAATACCCACCTCTATGGTCCATAAATTCCATGGTTATCCTTCATCATTCTTGGGTACTTGGTCTTTATTCTCCCTTGATATTATTTTCCTCATCGAAATGTCCTCATCTATAAAAGTTCCTGTTCCATATCTCTGAAGTAGTCTGATTGAATATTAGGTCTCTTCCCAGATACTTTCAGTTTTTCAGTTTCAATTTTCATTTAATTGATCTTTCTTTGTCACATGGGAGCTTCTACATGCCTGGAATATTGTGAGCAATTATTTAATCCTTCCTTATCACCTTTAACTCCTGTACTCTTTTCATCCTACAAACCTGCAAAGTATGAGAATATCACAGAGGAAATAAAAATTATCATTGTTATACTTAAGAGACTTTCCATAAATATATTGGATTTAACTAAATTGAAATTAGTCAAGAAATAATGACAATGGACCACTGGTATAATGAAAAAATATATTCTTCTCTATAAACTCACTTCAGCATGGAGGAGAACCTAGTAATAAACCACCAGTATGTGGAGTACAAACACTTACAAGATAGGATAAGTTTTTATATTTATAAAGGCAAAATATGTACATACTAGAGGCCAGGTATACGAATTTGTGAATGGGTGGGGTCCTCAGCCTGGCCAGTGATTGGGGTAGATGGGGGGGGGGGATACAGCTGGTGGTGGGGAGAGACCATGAAAAATTGGCCGACTGGCCTACCGCATTGGGGCTGACCATGGGAGCTTACCAGAGAGAGAACGACTGGAGGTTGGCCAGCTGGGGACAGAGGGGTGGCGGCTGGGGGAGGTTGGCTGTAGGAGCTCCTGCATTGAGTGTCTGCCCCCTGGTAGTCAATGCATGTCATAGCAACCAGTTGACTAGTCGTTTGGCTGTTTATCGTTCAGCTCTTCCATTGTTCGGTTGCTTAGGCTTTTATATATGTAGATATATAGATTTTATTCCCTGAGATGTTCAGGATTTTGTAGGAACTGCAACCCTTCTGTAGAAAGCAATTTAAATAAATTGGACCATGAAAAATGACCTGGGTCTATGTATTACATCATTTCCCTTCTTCAAAATAGGATCAATGTATTTCATTTATTAACTGCCTGTCTGATTTGCCCACTTTAACATGACCCCTCACAAATTCATAGGATGGGAAGGAACGTGACACTTTCCAGCTTTTCCAACATTTTGACATGCATAAAAAGGAAATGAGACATTCAATGTAATTCAATAGGTTGAGGAGAGACATTTTGACATCTTAACTTAAAAATGATTTACATGTGACCTCTCCACTTTGCACAAAATAGGGAAGTTTCTAACTATTGTGGATCTCATTTAACATATATTCCCAGGATTCAGGGAAGATACTCTAGTTGTCATCTACTTTTAGAGAATGTCACCTATAATGAGAACTTGCTATTTCCTAAGTGAAATTCAGTCCGTTTCCAATTCTGAAAATGATCAGAGAACATTCTACTTTCCCCCATTATAAGTATCATTGAGCATATAACAGCCATTATCCATCCTGTGATGTGCCTCTGTGGAGTAACACTTCCCATGCCAAGGAAAAAATAAAAAGATGACCTTTTTATTACCAAGGATAAAATTATAACAATGAAAATGGTGACCAAGCTCAGCATTAATAGAAGTACAGCTCCTATTTTCTGGTGAATTAATGTGAGGTGCATGACAAAATAATATATTTTAATAACACATGACATTCAGTGCTATAAAATTGAAATATGTATTTCACAAATTAAAAAAAAAAAAGGTTAGAAATCTTATTTAAAGTTATCTAATCTGCCAAGCAGGAAATTAATACAAGTGTTAACACCAGTTTTCTTACAAGTAATTATTCATCATGTGTACAAATTTCCAATTTGGTTATTGGACATTTAAGCAGAACTTTAAAAAAAGAAAACCTATTTTAGATCCTATGGTTCTTAATGTTGTTATAGGAACTCAAGAGAAAAGCTTAAACATATGCAATATAAAGGAGCAATGTTGGCTATTTTAATTCCAAAATTTAAAATATTTTATAGTATGAGGAATTTCAGCTTATTGTTAATGGCATGGCCTTGAAACCCAATTGCCTGGGTAAAAGTCTTAGTCCTACAATTTACTAATTGTATGTGCAAGATACTTAACTTCTTTGAACCTCAATTTCCTCATCTTTTAACTAGAGATAATAATAGTATCTACATCCTAGGTTTTAATAAACAGGAGATTAGTAGTCATTTAATACAATATATTAAAAATAGTTCATATGTGCAAAGTTCTTAGAACAAGGTCTCACACATATTCAGTGCTATGTGTTCATATACATAAGTAAGTAAAAATGTAGAGTAGCAATTGTTGCAATCATGTCATTATCCTAGCAGTCTTTTGTTGAAATTTGGTTCCATTACTTTTTTGAGACATTTTTTCCACATTCAAATAGATTATAATGGCCTTAATTGATTACTTTTCTATATTATGCCACTTTGTTTCAAGAAAAATACCAACAAAAATGTGACTCATACCTATGAAGATGAGCAATATGGCTGATCTATCAGGAGCATGCAGGTGTGTTCAAATGATTAGACAATTGAATTATTCTGTCCATAGTTAGATTACCACCTAACACCTGTTGACAGATACAGTAAATAGCAAATTCACATATAGTATAAAAGGAATATTTAAAAGTTTATTTAATATCATAAAATAATATTTTCAAATAATATTTCCCCATTACAGATAAGTTTTGGAATACAGAAAAGGAGGGAACAGAGAAAACGTACACCATTTTCCCAGGTCCAAGGCAACAAGCATTTTAATGTTTTTTTCTTCTAGTTGTTGCAACAGAGATGTTGAATAGCACAATAATAAACAGAATTATCGCTATTTATTGATGAACTACTATGTGCTAATTAGTTTTCACTTTTTCCCCAAATTATCAGAGCCATCTCACAGGATAGTTAGTTCCACTTTCCATGAGGAAACTTGTACTCAGGGAAGTGCAGTACCTAACTCAGAGTAGTAAAGTTCCTCAAAGAAGCATGAGGGTTCCAATGAGCATGACCAGTCCATAGTCCCTGCTCTATTTCCTTTTGAATGAAGAAAGCTTTTGTATCTCTTCTAATTTAATGCCATTTTTCATTTTTAATTTTGTACCTTTTTTGACATAGCATCCTCCACTGTTATTAATGCCTTATGGATTTCATTTATAATAACTATATATTTTCACATCACATGATTATCAAAAATGTTCTCAGCTATTCATTTATTTTTGGACAGTTAATTTAATTTAAATTTATTTTTATTCAGTTATTAAGAACTTCAATGAATTATATATATATATATATATATATATAGTTTCCATATTTAAGAGTTTTGGTGGGTGCTGATTGGTGCAGCCACTATAAAATACACTATGGAGTTTCCTCAAAAAATTAAAAATAATTTTTTGCCTTATGATCCAACAATTCCACTTCTGAGAATACATCCAAAGACACCCAAAATACTGATTTGAAAAAATATATATGCACATTGCGATGTTATTTACAATAGCCAAAATTTGAAAGCAGTCCAGGTGCCCATCAGTAGATGAGTGAATAAAAAAGCTGTGGTACCTTTATAAAATGGAATATTACTCGGCTGGAAATAAAGAAGGAAATCTTACCTTTTGTGATAGCATGAATGAACCTGGAGAGTATTAAGCTAAAGTTAAGTAACAAATTTACATTTATAAAGTCATCTAATATAAATATATTTTAGCACTAAACAAACACAATTATTAATTAAATTAATGTTGAATATATTAAAAACAGCAGCAGCAGCAACATCCCATATAATAAAAGGCTAATATGCAAATTGTCCCCTGGACTGGGAGTTCTTCCCAGAGTTTGATCAGGGGACGGGGCTGGCCACCAACTGCCTTGGTCCCTCCCCCTGATTGACTGGCTGGGTCAGCCCCTGCCCCTCTAATCGGGGGCAGAGCTTGCCTGCCAACTTTCTGTGTCTCCTCACCCTGGCTGGCCCAGCCCAATTGGCCCTAAACAGGAGGGCTGGCCATACCCCAAACATGCACAAATATGTGTACTGGGCCTCTAGTTTTATAATAAAGACCTTTGATCCATATATTAATTTTTTATTTGGATAATGAGATTTGGACTTGCATGATTAAGCATTAAATAAAAATGGTTTCATGATCATAGCCTTGTAATAACTAGGATGATACACACATATATTTTATTAGTGTTTTATAGCTATTATTCTTAATATACACAAAAATAGCAGAACTTCTGAGAGATTTCCTGACTTCAAAACCAAATTTTTACACAATTCAGTTTTTCTTCTCCATATTCATGGTTATCACTTAGACATTTTATAGTGTTTGATTTTTTATTAACTCTGTTTTGCCGACCCAACTAGACTATAAAATATTTGAGTAACGGAGTGCCATTTATTTATTTGTATAAACTATAGAGTCTAGCTAAATCATTCATACCAACATTAATGATTATAATAATAATAACACCTTTTAGTTGCTAATCCCCATTGTAATTTCATAAGATTACTAGGAATACTGTTTTACAGATAGAGAATCTAAGACAGGGAAATGTGAAGGACTTTGCTCAAGGACTAATGGAAAGAGGGTGATTACCCAGTATATGATCTCATGGAGCATCATCCCAGAGGTCTTGCTTAACCACTTGCTCTTCATGAAAAAGAAATTGGCTTCATGTTTGTTGAGAATCACCTTGGAATAGTTATGTCATGTCACCATATCGCAGTAGGGAGTGAAGTTTTATTGAGGCATTCACAAGGGACAAACATTCTTATCTTTTTGGAATTTATTGTCTAAAAGAGGAACAGACTAAATTAATAACAAAGATCAATAAAATAATCATTATGGATAAATTTGAATGTGAGTATAGTAAATATATTTTAAAACTTAGCAAGGTGTGGTCCTAAAAAAACCTTGGGTTTAGTTAGCCTAGTTTAATTTCTTCCTCTCTCACTCACTAGCCTCCTTACCTGAGGCAAATTACTTAACTTCCTGGATCTTGTTTCCTCATTTGCACATTTAATAAGCTAGAAGTAAGTGTGCCATAAATGGGAAACTAGAGTCTGTAGAAAGCAGCAAGCAAGGTGAGATTTACATGATCCCCTCACAAAGGAATTTCAATTTTTATCCTCTAGGATAAGTGATTATAATAGTCTCAAACTTTAATGTGCATTAAAATTACCTGGAGGACTCATTACAACACAGATTTCTAGGCTCCACTCAAAGGCTTCTGATTCAATAGAACTAGGGTATGGCTTGAGATTTTGCATTTTTAACAAATTCCAGGAAATGCTGCCACTGTGTTAAGAACCCTGCTGCCCAAAAGGAAGGAGGAAAACACTAAAAATAATTGTTAAAGCAGTGAAAAGAGCAGATTTGCATGTTGGAAACTGAGCTCCATCTGTGCAAAGTAGAGGTTGGGGAGAGAAAGGATGCAGGTAAGAAACTACTAAGGATACTACTTCAATCAGGAGGTACCTGATATCTAAATCTGAGATATTGTCATAAGACAGAGAGAATGATACAGTTGAAATATACTTAGAGGCAAAATCAATTAAAAATAGTGATAGAGGTTTGTGGAATAGGGAGGGTTGGGCAGAAAATAAATAATTAGGGATGGCTTTAATTTTCTAGTGTTTGTAATAGCTTCACAATCAAAGTGTTACATAGAGACCCAAGTAATGGCTTAAGGGAGATGGTTAGCAAACTTAATCCACACAAAGGTAGATAGTAAGTATTTTAGGTTTTATGAGCCATATGGTCTCTTTTGCAAGTCTTCACTCTGCTGCTATAGTGTGAAATCAGCCATTCAAAAGTGAATGAGTATGGCTGTGTTCCAGTAAAATTTTATTTACTGACACTGAAATTTGAATTTTATAAAATGTTCATGTGTTATGAAAAATTATTTTGTATTTTTTTTTCACCATTTGAAAAAGCAACTAATTGGCCAGTATTACCCTCACCTTATAAGGGGAGTCCTTTGTAAACTTGGAAAAAACGTAATTTTTTTCTTTTGTATGTACATCTTCCCCCATCCAGCAGGGAGGCCATCCTCCTTCCTTTCCTCTCTCAGCCCAAAGGTGTTTTCTTAAACACAAACAAACAAAAGCCGAGTGATGGAATCTTTCTAGATTCATGAACAAATTCAACTCCACTGGGTGTTAAGTCACAACTGAGGCTGTGATTAAGAAAACACCTTGTTTGTTTGTGTTTTTAGTTTCTTCCATGTTGCTATCTTTAGTTGCTTTGATTGGCATATTTTCTTGAAATAACTCAAGAATATGATTGCCACTTTAAATATAGTGTTACAAATATTTTATCCATTAATTTTCACCAATTACAAATGTTTTTTTATCTCTTTGAAGAAACTTTCTCCTCTGAATTGAGCTTAATAATAGGAACTTAATAAATATGTATTGGTAAAAATAGCACTATTTTCCAGAGACAATTTTATTTTACTTTCATAAACAGGCTTATAGACTCAACCATCCTTTTTTTAATTTTGTTCTGAAAACCCACAGTGACTGGTAAACATAAAATATAACACATCCTATCTAATAAAAGAGTAATATGCAAATTGACCATACCTCCACTATACTCACAAGCCATGCCCACCAGCCAATCAGAGCAAGTATGCAAATTCACAGGAGAGAAGCCTGGGTTGCCCTTGGCGATGGAAGAAGTCAAGCCAGGAGAGGAGGGCAGTTGGGGGGGACTAGGCCCACAGGGGAAGGCAGTTAGGGGCAAACAGGCTGGCAGGGGAGCAGTTCGGCATCAATCAGGCTGGCATGGGAGTGGTTAGGGGGTGATCAGGCTGGCAGGCAGAAGTGGTTAGGGGCAATCAGAAAGGCAGGCAAGTGAGCAGTTGGGAGCCAGCAGTCCTGGATTGTGAGAGGGATGTCTGACTGCCTTTTAGTTTTTACCCATTGAATATGATGTTAGCTGTGGGTTTATCATATATGGCTTTTATGATGCTGAGGTATGATTCTTCTATTCCTTCTTTGTTGAGAGTTTTTATCAAGAAAGGGTATTGCTTTTTCTGAATCAATTGTTATGAATATGTGACTTTTATCTCTCTGTTTATTGATGTATCACATTTATTGATTTACAGATATATTACCATCCTTGCATTCCTGGGAAAAATCATACTGGGTCATGGTATTAATCTTTCTGATGTACTGCTGTATCCGATTTGATAGAATTTTGTTGAGGATTTTGGCATCTATGTTTATGAGGGATATTGGCCTATAATTCTCTTTTGATGTGTTGTCTTATCTGGTTTAGGTAGTAGTCTGTCTTTGAAAATGACCCATGTGCACTTGAGAAGAATGTATATTCTGTGACTTTGGGGTGAAATGTTCTAAAGATGTCAATTAATTCCATCTGGTCTAATGACCCATTTAGGATTGATGTTTCTTTGCTGATTTTTTTGTTTAGAGGATTTGTCCACTGGTGAAAGTGGGGGATTAAAATCTCCTACTATGATTGTATTGCTGTCAATTTCTCCCTTAATATCCTCCAGGGTTGTTTTTTTGTTTGTTTGTTTGTTTTTGTTTTGTTTTTTGTATTTGGGTGCTCTTGTATTGGGTGCAAATATGTTTACCGGAGTTATTTCTTCTTGTTGGATTGTTCCCTTTAGTATTATGAAGTGGCCTTCCTTATCACTTGTTATGTCCTTCACTTTGAGATCTAATTTGTTAGATATATGTATTGCTATCCCAGTTTTTTTTTTTTTTTCATTTCCATTTGCTTGAAAAACCGTTTTCCATCCTTCTCCCTCATTTTCTGTGTGTCTTTTTTTTTGAGGTGGTTCTTGTAACAGCAGATATATGGGTCATTTTTTTTTTAATCCAATCGGTTACCCTATGTCTTTTGATTGGAGGATTTAACCCATTTTCATTTAAAGGTATTATTGATAAGTACTTATTTGTCACCATTTTTATTCCTTACCACTGAGTGTTTTTTTGTTTGGCAATCTGTGAGCTTCTTGGATTTGTGTGTCTTCTTTCTTTCTTTCTTTCTTTCTTTTTTTTTTAACAGCAGACCCTTTAGCATTTCTGGAATTGCTGGTTACTTTGTAGGTAACTTTCTGTCTCTCTCTGGCCAATTTTTTGCATACTGAAGACCGAAAAGAGAGAGGAATGTATGGACTTGCTGCAGGGGAGTGGAAATTAGATATATAAGTGTGGTGAAATTTTAATACAGGGTAAAAAGAAAGAAGAGGAAAAAATCTAATAAATTTCCATGCTTCCTTTGCATGCCTTTGTATATTTCATTCCATTTCCTTCTGTCTTAGTGAGTTTCTGTTGAGAAATCAGTCACTAGTCTGATGGGGGTTCCTTTGTAGGTAACTTTCTGTCTCTTTCTGGCAACTTTTAAGATTCTTACTTTGTCGTTGGTGTTTGCCAATTTAATTATAATGTACCTTGGTGTCAGTCTTTTGGGGTTCATTTTGTTTGGCTTCTGTGAGCTTCTTTGATTTGTGTGTTTTTTTGTTTGTTTTTTCTTCCTTATATCAGTGAAGAAGTTTTCTGCCATTATTTCTTCAAACAGGTTTTGTATTCCTTGCTCAGTTTCATCTTCTTCTTGAATCCCTATTATGCGGATGTTGTTTTGTTTTGGGTTGTCCCAAGGTTCCCTTAGGCTCTCCTCCTGCTTTTTCTTTATTTTATTTTTTTTAATTTTTATTAATTTTTTATACATATCTCCCCATTGCCCCCCCTCCCTCCCAGGCATACCCCGACCCCCGCAGTGTCTGTGATCATTGGTTATGCTTATATGCATGCATACAAGTCCTTTGATTGATCACTTATCTACCTCACCTAACTTTAATCTTTCTGCTGTAATTTCACAGTCTGTTTGATGCTTTATGATTTTTGTCCTCCTGAGAATTATCAGTCTACTCCCTTTCTGTGCTCCTGATTCTATTATATTCACCAGTTTATTCTGTTGATCAAATTTTTAATTCACTTAATTTTTAGATTCACTTGTTGATAGATATGTATTTGTTGTTCATAATTTTTTGGTTTTTACCTTTTTCTTCTTCCTCTTCTAAAAGAGTACCTTTCAGCATTTCATATAATACTGGTTTGGAGTTGATGAACTCCTTTAGCTTTTTCTTCTCTGTGAAGGTCTTTATCTGCCCTTCAATTCTGAATGATAGCTTTGCTGGATAGATTATTCTTGGTTGTAGGTTCTTGCTGTTCATCACGTTGAATATTTCTTGCCACTCCCGTCTGGCCTGCATCGTTTCTGTTGAGAAATCAGCTGACAGTTGTATGGGTGCTCCCTTGTAGGTAGTGAACTGTGTTTCTCTTGCTGCTTTTAATATTCTCTCTTTGTCTTTTGCTCTTGGTATTTTAATTATGATGTGTCTTGGTGTGGTACTCTTTGGATTCCTTTTATTTGGGGTTCTGTGTGCTTTCTGGACTTGTAACTCTATTTCTTTTACCAGATGTGGGAAGTTTTCAGTCATTATTTCTTTAAATAGGTTTTCAGTATCTTGCTCTCTCTCTTCTTCTGGCACCTCCACAATTCTGATGTCGGTACGCTTGAAGCTGTCCCAGAGGCTCCTTACATTATCTTCACATTTTTGGATTCTTTCTCTTCTTGCTTTTCCAGTTGAATGTTTTCTGCTTCTTTATATTTCAAATTTTTGACTTGATCCTTGCCTTTCTCTAGTCTGCTGTTAGGACTCTGTATAATAGTTTTTATTTCAGTCAGTGTATGTTTAATTTCTAGTTGGTCTTTTTTCATCTTTAGTTGGACCTTTTCCATCTCCTCTTGAGTCTCACTAAATTTATCCAACTTTTCTAGCATATTCTTGAAAAACATTATAAGCGTGGTTTTGAACTCTATATCCAGTCGTTTTTTTCCCTCCATTTCTTTTGTTTGTAATCCCTTCCCTTGTCTCGGCATTTTCACTATGCAGGGGGAAAACTTCTGTGTTGAATTCAGCTTTATGATACCAGACATGCAAAGCCGCAGAAGTCTTTGTTGAGCTTGGGAGGGGTGGAGTCTCAGGGCTTAAGGGACTGCCTTGCCTTCCAGTCGGCCCCACCCTCCACGGCCCCTGAGTCTCACGTGACTGGGTAATGGCTGGAGCGGTCCTTGTGCGCGCACCCGCAGTGCCGCTAACCGCTGCCTTTCCAGCTCCCCTGCGCACCAGGACCACACGAGTCTAGGTCTCCAGGGTTTTGTCCAAAACACGGGTTTAGTGAAGTTAGAAGTTGCACAGTTGGGAGGGTCTGTCTCCCGCCCACTCGCGAAAGCCAGCGGCACAATCAGCAGTCTGTCCTGCGCGCAGTGCTGTGCGCGCCACCAGGCCTTTGATCTTTGCGACTCCCCTAAATTTCCATGCACTTCTCCCTTTTCACAGTACAAACTCCCCGCTTATGAGTTTCGGCTGGATCTGGGGTTTAGTGTTGTAGGATAAGGGGTTTAATGCCTTTGAGAGTCTCCGTTTCCTTCCCGCCAGAGAAAGCCAACCAGGTACTCCGGCACCCGCTCTCTCAGCACGCGCATCTCCACACCTCAGCTTTTTGCAGCTCCTCTGGGTTTCCGTGAGCCCCTCTCTTTCCCTCTAGTTGTAGAACTTCCACTTAGCCAGCTTTCCTGTGGTTCTGGATGATGTCCGTTCTGTCTTTTAGATGTAGTTTTGAAATTGTTGTGCGAGGCAGCAGTGTAGGTGTTTACCTATGCCGCCATCTTGGATTCTCTCTCCTCCTGCTTTTTCATTATTTTTCTTGAAGCTGCTCTACTTGGGCATTTTTTCCTACCTTGACTTCTAGTTCACTGATGTGGTTTTCTGCTTCTTCTAATTTACTCTTGATGATTTCTATTGAGTTCTTTACATCAGTGAAGCCATTTTTCATTTCTTCTTGGTTCTTTATTTCTTCTTGGTTCTTCTTCATTTCCTCTTGGTTCTTACTCATATTGTTGAATTTATCTTCCATTCTTTTTAGCCACCTCATGACCATTTCTCTGAATTATTTCTCTGGCAGGTTGCTTGCCTCCATTTTGTTTACTTCCTTTTCTGGTAATGCCTGCTTTTCTTTCATATGTGGGCTATTTCTTTGTCTGCCCATGATTTCTCTTCTCCAGATATCTGGTTATGTAGTTCTCTCTCTCATGTGTTGATTTAAAGGCACAAAATACAACACAACCAGGTACAATGCACAAGGCACAGAACAGAAATATTTTCATAATATCAATAGCCACCAATAAAGGTGACCACCAGAGAGAGACAAATTAGGAGACCAGAGAGAAAGAAGAAGAGAGAAAAGAAGATAATAAAGAAAGAAAAGAAAGGAATTCCAAAATGAAATTGGGAGAAGGGGGAGAAAAAAAGAAGAGATAAATAAGAGAGAAAAGAAAGGGAAGAAGAAAGAGAAGAAGAACAAATTATATATATGGGGAGAAAACTCTAATACAGCAGCTACTAATCCCAACAAAGTACATGGAGAATAATACAAACTACAAACAACAACTAATATTAAGGGAGGCAAGGGAAAACAGAAGTAAAAAACAAACAAAAACACAGAAAACAAAAAGCAAAACAAAATAAGAATAAGTAAAACAATCTCCAAAAAAGTATAAAAAATTGATATAATCAATGTTTAAGCAAACAACAAAATGACATAGAGAAAAACAATTTTTTGCATAATGACCAAGAAGAGAGAGGTGTATATGGACTTGGAGCAGGGGATTGGAAATTAGATATATAAGTGTGGTGAAATTTTAATGCAGGGTAAAAAGAAAGAATAGATAAAAATCTAAAGTAGGAAAAGGGTAAGAGAAACAGGACAACAAAAGAGGAAAAGTTAGGAAGAGAGTCATGGCATAAAGCTAGAGTTGAGATAGAGTAAAATGATTCTAAAAGAAAGATGAAAATAGAATGTAGAACTCTAATCCCAAAGTAAAATAAAAAGAAAATAAAATGACACTTTTTTTTTCAAATAGGTACAATAATAGTGGTAATAATACTGATTGAAAATAAAAATGTAATAATTAAAAAGGTAAAATCAAGTGAGGGAAAAAGAACAAAAATAATTTTTTAGATAAAAGATGCAAAAATTAAAAATAAAAAAAAATAGAATATGCAGTAGTGAAGGTCATCCACTTCCTCTGTTGTTTTGTTTGGCATGCCTATTTCCCAATTGGGACAGTATTGCCATTCCCTGTGTTCCACTGTTGCTCAGTGTTGTAAGCCAGTCCTGGTTTTTAAGCAGTTGGTGTGTCTTAATTTCTTTTTTCTTTTGTGATTACACAAGAGTCAATTTTTGAGTCAGCCCTTCAGTGGCAGTGTTTTGGGATTGACTTCTGAGACTATAAGACCTCGCTAGCCTGTGCTTAGATCCTGCTTTCCCTGTGGCACTCAATACCGGTTTGTTGAAATGGGCTTCCCCAGAACTAGTTCTCCAACGGTCACTCCCCACTTTGATCCTCAGGTTTCAGAAAAACAACTTTCCCCTGTAGTCTCCCAGTGTGTCCCCTACTGGGTGATCCTATGTATTGGGCCAGCAATCAGAAGCAAGGATCTGAAGAGGAAAGAGTGCAAGTCTGCGCAGTTCCCCTTCCCTGCTCTTGTCCAAGCAGCCAACACACTTTAATAACTCCCAGGCTGTCCTTCTGCATCAGATCAACATGGGTTGCTTTCTAGAGATCCCCTTGGTTAGCACCTCTGAGGACCGCCTTCCACATTGATGGATCACGCCATGCCCAACAGCCACGGATTTCTCTATGTGCAGAGTACCCCCGGTCCTCCAGCTCCCATAGTGCATGTGTTTCTCTGTCCTGTGTGCGCCCTTATCTCACCTTATCTTACCTCACCTTATCTCAGGCGAAATCTGACCTTTCTGTGTGGCATGTAGAGCTCCTCTGAATCCAAGTGTTTGCATCAACTGGGGACCAGTGTTCTGGGATTCACAGCTGTTTGGTGGGTACCACAGCTGTAGCTTTTCAAGCTTCTGTAAACATCCACTTTACCCTTCAAGATGGCATGGTCTCCACATCTGAGAAAAAACCCAGCAGCACTGGGGGCTGCCTGGTCAGGGAAACCACATCCATCAGTTCCCTACTTTCTCCTGGAGTATAGCTGTCCCTTATCTTGCCAATAAATACTCCCAGTGCAACCCTCAGCTGTTCTCTCTGTCTTCTCAGGGACAAGCCTTGGGACAAGTCCATCTATTCTACCACCATTTTCCCCCCAAAAAAATCCTTAATTGGGTAATTAGAATAGGTATCTGTTCAAATGCATGTTTAGAAATAAGCTTTAAAAATATTTAACAGAATTATTTCAAAGTTAGAAAACATTTAAGTTAAAAGTCTGTAGATTTTTTATGCTGTGAAGCAGAAAATAGTGTGATTATTACATGATAGTGTCATCATTAATATAGATATTGACCTATAAAGTCACGGTGATTTTTTTACCTATGTATATGTAGAGGAATTCAATATCATTTATTTTAAAAAGCATTTGATCACAATTACAGGATACTGAGAAGAGCTGGTATGATTCTCAGCTAAAATAGTAATGTTCTCAGTGAAATCCAAGTACCTATCATTGAGCAGCCATGGATCATGCTTTTAGTGTCCTTGAGAGGAGTAGTATTTCTATATCAATGTTTTTAAACAAATTTATCCTCCTCCTCTCTATTTTTTTTATCTTTATTCTTGCTACTTCTCCTTTATAATTCTCTTATTTTTTCAAGTGTTGAAAACTTTGAGTTTTCTCTTTCTATCTACCACAGCTAGTAACCCTGCCTCTAGGTATCTAACAGTTCTGCAACAGTGCCTCTCTTCCTTCTGCCACCTCTACTGCAATACTGTCCTTTTCAGTAAACTTCAAATCTATTATTGCTTCTCTTACCTGCAATCTCTTGGGAACTCAAATTATATTAGGTAAAGTTAACAGGGAGGAAAGCAGAATATTGGCACTACTCGGGATATGGGAAGTTGAGTAATCTCTATACTTTAACTCCCACTCTTTTCTAATAATCTTTGTTCTTAATTAATTTTCTTAGAAAAATGTTTCTGAGTCTTTAATTTCCTTTTATTTATTTATATTTTAGTCAGGTGTACAGACATGGCTGTTTTGTATTATCTTGAGGGGAAGGTAGATTGTAAAGACTACCCAAAGCCACATTGAATATCTACCAAATTAATTTAATTTCTCACATCCTCCACAATTGTGTTATAGCCCATTGATTTTTATTCTTTGTGTTTTAATACTCTTCAGGACTGATATTAACTACTCTGAGCAAGAGGTCCACATGTTAGAAAAACATAATTAGTTGAAAATGAAACTTACTACTGGGATCAGAAGATTGACCTGGTGCTCCACCCATACATGCATTGATTCATTGATTATTCCTTGTGTGTGCCTCTATCAGGCATCTTACCCACAAATTTGGTGCATCTGGATCACACTCTAACCAAATGAGCCAGGGCCTAAAGTCTTTATCCTACTAGATAGGCTCTAAGAAAATATATTTAAGAGACTAGTTATTAATCAATGGAGATTAAAATCTTATAAAAAAACATGATGACAGATCAAGAAACACAAAAGAATAAGAGAATACCATTGAAATTCAACTTTTAATATCCCATTCTAAATTTGACTATATCATAAATTATTTATACAATAGAATTTAGTATTTGTATATAGATCAGTTACTATAGGAAGTTAAAAAAAAGAAGAAGAAACAAATGTCTTAAAAATAAAGGCAGACAAAGATTTCTTTACATTGGTCCCTGATTCAAAAGAGAAGAAATGGCCTGAAGAAAGGATACCTATGTAACCACAGTTTCCTAGGAAAGCCTTTAACTGGTTGCTAGGGCAAGAAAGGAGTCTATGTGTAGATTAGAAAAATAACAGCATCCATCAGCACTCCAAGTGCTTGGATTATAGTATAGTTGAGTTTATTATATATTAAATTTAATAATTATTTCTATTTTTTCTCTCAGACTAAATCCTTAATAAAACCCAAAAACTTTGCTTCTGAGGCAATATGATGCATGCCATTCATCTTAGAAGACTTTGAAAGGGTTATCTTCATTACCCTTGAGAAGGAAAATGTCTTTATTAATGTAGTCACTGTGTATGATTATTGTTTTGTCATATTAATCACCCTAGTAATGGGTGCTAGGTAGTGAACCTCACTTTGAATCATTAAAGGAATAACCCTTGTCAACCTCCAGGGTTCCTTAATATATTCTTCCTCCTGCACTATTAATATTTCATTGTGTAATTGCAGCTCCCAACCCCTGCGCAGCCAATGCTGGCCGAGGCCCCTGCTCTCACATGTGTCTGATCAATCACAGCAGGAGCGCGGCTTGTGCTTGCCCCCATCTGATGAAGCTTTCCTCAGACAAGAAGACCTGCTATGGTAAGTTTCCTCAAGTTCTGATCTAAAATTCAAATAGGATTCTCTCAAGGTGTATTAGCATTTACATTTTTCTCAAAGTAAAGCAGAAGAGGTTTTTAATGTCCTTAGAAACATTGGAGGTGGTCTATTTCTAGACTGTTGATGATTCATCTACTTTTGGGGAGACAGACACATTCTTAAAATATGTGATGCTTCGCATTTTGCTGTTTATTACCTTATTCATTTTTTCTTGCAACTTTCGCATTTGGTGTGTGAGCAGAATTTATCTCCACAAAGCAGGGAGCCTTGTACGTGAAAGTGCATTATCAGAAAATGATGATGTCAGTACCCTGCATAACCAAGAGGCACATGGCAGCGCTCATCTTTGCCTGCTCCTCTACAGTCACTCTTACATCATTTTGTAGGGGATTATGAACTGGAAGGGTGGGGGGGAAATGAAGTAAAACATGTAACTTTAAAATGTTTGTAAAAATTTTAAAATAATTACTTTAAACCAAAAAAATCCCCCACAAAAAACGGTTAATAAGATGTGTGAATGAAAATTATACTGTTGTGTGTGTGTTTTTTCTGGTTTGTTTTACTTTAATTTTGAGTAATTTATCCATTTATTTGCAAAGCATTCACTTTCAAAGATAGCAAGAATGTCCGTACAAAACCTTAATTCAGGAATTTAGGCATATGTGGGTTTAATTGATTTTATACAAGAATAACATGTCTCAAAAACAATAACCCCACAGCCAACAACAAAATAATAGAATATATGTGACTCCTCTTTCTACTTAATCGATTAATATTTCACAGAGGCATTGCCAGATAGGTGCCTGTGGAAGTGAAAATGATACAATGCCTTACAATATTAGTTACTACAGATTTAGAGAAACTTATAACAAAGCATGTGTTAACATTATTTGAACCTTACTTTTGAGAGGGAAAATGTAAACATGATTATTAAAAGTCATGTTTAATTTATTTCATTCATAATAGTATAGCAAAATGTTTTTAGATTCCTTCAAAAACCAATTAATGCAATGAAATATTTGTATAATTATATGTAAAGAAAAAATATGGTTGTTTGAAAATTGTAGAGTTCATGCCTTTTAGCAAGTTTGTTTGAAATTGTAAAATCAAATCAGTTATTGAGAATTTATTGGCATTTCTAACTAAAGAAAAATGATGACTTAATTTATTTTACATTTGTTTCTATTAAGTACTTTAAAAATAGATAAATCATTTCTGCTTTAACATTTTCATCAGATTATGATTATGTTTTTCTGGTTTTAAAAACTTATTAAACTATCAAGTAATATTTTAGAATTCCTAGACTGCTTCAAACTTACCAAGCTTATGAAAGAAAAGCACTTATTTCTATTTCTTTTCTAGAAAAGAAAAAATTTCTTCTTTATGCAAGGCGCTCTGAAATCAGAGGAGTGGATATTGATAACCCGTATTTTAACTTTATCACGGCCTTTACAGTCCCTGATATTGATGATGTTACTGTGATAGACTTCGATGCATCTGAAGAACGTTTATACTGGACAGATATTAAGACACAAACCATTAAACGTGCTTTTATTAATGGAACTGGGCTAGAAACTGTTATTTCAAGAGGTAAAAGATTTTCACGTTACAGTTTTTTAAGAATGTGCTATTCAGTTTGCAATTATCACAAGGCTTTTTCGTGCTCTTTTCCTATTATCCAATTCTATGTTGTTAATTAAGTTAGAGCTAATTATTCAGATATTTAATCACATGCTGTGTCCTAACCATCATGGGATGTTATAACTATGTTGCACATAGTGTGATAACTACAAATTTAGCTTCACCAGAAGAAAAGTTTCAGAACAGATCTCCTTAAAATTTACAGATTTCTAAATACTACTAAACAGATTAAAATATTCCTTTTTGCTAATGGGGAATGGTTATATTTGCATAAAAATATAAGTTATTGGGAAGGGTTGGTTTTCTCCTTCGACTCAAGTTTATTATCAAATTCTTTTTGCATACAATTTTATAGAATTAGACTACACAAATGAGATGGAGAACCTGATCCTATCCACCTCCCAGCCCAACAGTTTGAGTCATAGGTCCTTGGTAAATATTGTTGAATTAGCCATTAAAAAAAATAATAATAACTTTTCCCAAAAAAGAAAGCATAGCTGAGTGAGGCATACATATAAATGTAAATATTTAGCATTGAATTATCTTAATCTTTGCTTAAATTTTGGTATATTGTGATTTCTGGGTCAATTACTTTATTGAATGAATCTTAATTGGACACATGCTATTTGCTATGGCTGCAAAATGGAGAAACAAAAACAGACTAACAAATAAAAAGTGTTTCTCTTTAACTTTGTGACCCCAAGTGTAATAGAGAGATTCAGAGGAGGATGGAGTACAGGAGAATCAGTAATTCATATTGACATTTTAAACTCCTATGCTTTGAAGCATACTGAAAATTTTAAAATTAGAACTTATCTGAGTAATAAATCAATCTTTTAAAGAAAGCTGTAAGTACAGGTTTTAAAACCACAGTGCTTTTCAAGAGTTTCCACACATAATACTAAAAGCTGGCTTGAGTACCGCTAGTAGATGAGAGAGTATTTGCCCACTAGCGTACTTTTATTTATGCTAGTTCTCTATCCATTTCAGGTTAGTACTCTTCAAGCAATGTGAATGGATTGCTATAAGCTTTTCAAATATTTATTTCAAACTTGCCATAAGAGAAGAGCCTTTCAAAAGAAAAAAAAAAGAAAATGCAAAGATTTATTTTTTGTACAGAATATCAAATCATTGTTAGATTAGATTTAAAAGACTGCCTAGGTTAGTGGTCAGCAAACTCATTAGTCAAGAGAGGCAAATATCAACAGTACGATTGATATTTCTTTTGAAAGCCAAAAACCAATTCTGAGCTAGGGCCAGAAGTTTCAATCGCACTGTAGGTGCGTGCCCGCACATGGTATTTTGTGGAAGAGCCACACTCAAAATACCATATTATATATGTATACATGTATATGTATATTTGTATCATTACAAAAACAAAGAGCCAAAGAGTCACATGTGTCTCGTGAGCCACAGTTTGCCGACCACTGACCTAACTAATGGTCATTACAATCTGAAGATACCAGTTAAAGGGCTTTGGTGCCCCTCCCTAAACTGTGTCTAGGTTTGATAAAAAGTTGTTCAAACACTTTTTAAATGTAAAATATTTTCCCAAAGGCTCTGTTAATTTTATAAATAAAGGCTCTACTTGAAAAAAAAATTGGGGAAACAATTTTCTGTCTCTAATTACAGATTTGTAACTCCAAGTGTTTTGTTGAGTTTATCTTTGAAAAAAATCACTAGGACTAAATTTCATTTAGCAGACTGTATGTATAATTCTTAAACAAAATTAAACAATATTTTCTCACTAATAATACCTAATTAGGATAAAAAATCATTATCTCTGTCATTTTTACAAATATTGGAATATTTTCTATAGGATAAGAAATTGAAGGAGGGCTAGTATATGAATAGAATGGAGCCCAGAATGAGAGGAATATGTTGTACAAACTGATGGAACAAAAGAAAGAGAAACTAAATCTTGCCAGCCTTCATGGGATAAGCTGTTGATTTTTATGTTAATACTAAAAATAATGAGAACCAAGAAAATCTTTTAAGGATGGTGGGGCTACATGATTAACTTTGCCTTTGGAAAAGATAATTCTAACTATTAAGCTTAGTAGAGACTTAAGAGATTAGGGGTGGGTTGGTAGGTGAGCAGTGAACTCCCCAAGACAAGTAAGTTGGTTGATATCATGATTTTAGTAAGAGATGATAGAAGCCTGGACTAGAGTGAAAACACCAGCTAGTGAGATGCGGAAAAAATTAAAGAGATATCAAAGAATAAAAAAGTAATTTAATTGAATATGAAGGTTGAAAAGAAGAGCAATGTAGAAGCATAATTCTCTCATTTCTAACCCCACAAGTTGAATGGCATTCCTTTTTTCTCTCTTCTACAGAGAAACCTTTTTGAGGACTGATAGATAAATCTTTCCATTAATAGAACATCTTGAGATGAACTTTTGACAGTTTATCTTCTGAACTCATCCAAATCTTTCAATCCTGCCAATAATTGTACTTTATTGTATCCTTTCATCTTTTAAATTCCCTGTGAATAACTCTGACTTTTCTCTTAGTTCTTACATTATTGGCCTCTGTGTTTTCTTACTTCTGTTCTTCCTCTATTGGACATTTTCTTGAGATACTTTCTTTTCTGTCTTCCTTCAACTAAGTCTATTGTGAAGCTATTTTCAAAAATCAGATCCCAAACCAGCCTTTATATTTTCCCCCAAGCAGAGCATTTTCTGAGGAAATCACTGGGGCTGTTTAGGTATAGCTTTCATGAAAGAGACTGAAAATATTTTGCTTGCTTTACCATTCTTCATATCCTGAAATACTAAGCTGTCTTTACTTTCTGCATTCACCTCCTGAGCTATTTGTCATAGTGATTTTTATAGGTACACTTTGTGTAAGAATAAATACTAATACATGATTACAGGCATATTCATTGTCTAAATTAACAAATATCTATGCACAATTATATCATATATACATATATATGTATATTTGCATCATTACAAAAACAAAGGTAATTTTATTCTAAGAAGAAATGAATGGCTATAACAATTCCTGGCAAATGTTCTTGCTAATAGACTGTAGTCCTTTCTGGGAACTTCTTTTTTTTAAAAAAAAACACAAACTTTATTGATTTTTTTACAGAGAGGAAGAGAGAGGGATAGAGAGTTAGAAACATCGATGAAAGAGAAACATCGATCAGCTGCCTCCTGCACACCTCCTACTGGGGATGTGCCCACAACCAAGGTACATGCCCTTGACCGGAACCAAACCTGGGACCCTTCAGTCCGCAGGCTGACGCTCTATCCATTAAGCCAAACCGGTCTTGGCGTCTGGGGACTTCTTATACTTGAGTATAACTGAAAGGCCCAAATATTTTTTAATAATTCCTTGTTCTAAGGTATATTTTTCTAATGTGATGAATGAATTAGCTGTCATTAATGTGACAAATACCATTATCTCATTTGATCTTGAAAACCTGTTATTAAAATTATTTCAGTTCTACAGATGAGAAAATGTAAGTTTACAGAAGCTAAAACTCTGCCTCAAATGAAAGTAAGAGAAATAGTCAAATTCACACTTAGGGCTATAAATTTAGAGCTTCTGTCATCCTCATTACTCTATAATAAGAGGACTCAGGACTTCATCCCAATTGTCTAGGAATTGTCTTTTTAAGATAGTCTCACAGCTTTATTGCCTCTTGAGTCATATGTACTGCCCAGAATAATACCTTATTGGATAAAAGATTCACCCAAAAAACTATTTTTTATATATGCATTTTTATTGATTTTTTTTACAGAGAGGAAGGGTAAGGGATAGAGAGTTAGAAACATCTATGAGAGAGAAATATCTATCAGCTGCTTCCTGCATGCCCCCCACTGGGGATATGCCCACAACCAAGATACTTGCCCTTGACTGGAATCGAACCTGGGATTCCAGTCCTCAGGCCAATGCTCTATCCACTGAGAAAAATTGGTTTTGGCACCCCCAAAAACTCTTAAGTATTTCTTGTAATTGACATAGTAAGAAAAAAATAAATTAATATACCTTAAATTTCTTAATAGAAGCCAAGGGTAATAAGGATTTTTCAGATTTGTATTTATCATTAGTGCTTTGAGGTAAATGTTACTTCCTACTCTTACAAATTAGGAAGCATTTTGTTCAGGTTACAAAACAGAAAAGCTTTTTTTTTACATCCAAGTTTAAATTAGGTCTTTCAAGTCCAACACTCTCCTCTTTTTCCATAAGTTTCCCTTTCTTTTACAAATAAGGAAACTCAGTAAGGTTAATATAATGTCAAGGTCTGTGCATCACATGGTTTTCCAGTGCCCTTAGTATACACTTGGCACATTCTGTAGAGTTCATCTAGTAAAACCTGGGTGAAGAATAAGGGTTAGGCCACATGCTTGTCAACAATTTTATTGTTTATTCTGAAATATTAAGGAAAAGCTTTCAGAGTTATGTTGGCAGCTTTATAGATTACAGGCCATTGTCAAGAGAATCACTTAAAAAAAATAAGAAAAGACCTCTTTTCTTATTCTAGAGCAAAGTATAAATTGCTCATCTCAAAAATTAAGGACTCAGTTTTGGGCAAGTGCTATTACTATCTAAATAAACTAAATAGGATAAGTTAGCCAGAAATTAAAATGAATAAAAGATGAATATGAATTTGAAGTGTACCTATTTCTCTAAAGAATATTATCTTACGTGCTAAGAAATTATCATATAATCACATGCTTTTCTAAATTGCAAAAATTGCAAAAATATAAGCCATTTAAAATACATATTTTGATCACATTATATAAAATTTAATTCCCAATGTAACTTTGAATTTAATTGGACCTATTTCAGATTAGATTTCCATCAGTACTAGAAATTATTATCTACTTTTGCCAACAATTGTTTGTCAGTGAGTACTAAAGATTAATTAATTCCCTCTAGTTTGCAAATTTAATTGTACCCAGTAATAAAAATGCTTAGAAAATAAAAACTATTGTGAAAATTGCCCCAGAGAGAATGAAATAAATGAAAACAGGTCAGTAATAACAGTAAGAAATAGATTTTGGAAACAGGCTATGAATTAAAGTAGAAAGTTTGGAAGGGGAACATCTGCTGTTTTGCCTATTTCTGAATAGAATTCTTAATTTTTACTTTTACCCAGGAAGCCTTTTTATGAAAGAATGTCAACATATGTGATTTTTTTAAAGGAAAATAAAAGCAAAAATGACATGTAAATGTCATTCCCTTGAGAATTATGTCTCTAGAGCAATAGGTGCTAAATAAGAAATACTTCCTATGGTTATTCTTTATTTTATAGTTTGATTAATATAAAGGTTATTTAATTTTATTCCATGAGCTTTATGTTGTTTCTTTTTTATTTTACACCATATACTAGATTCTGTACCTGGGACGTTAAATGGATTGGGCAGTGACTATTACTTAACTAGACAGTCCATATCTCAAGGCCCTTCATATCTAATGAAAGAATGGGTTAAACAACTGAATTATATGGATAAATGATGTGAGGTGTTTAATATGGGTGTAAACCACTTCTCACAGGGAGCACTGAGTACATGGGGTTACCAAAGTTCCCACTTAGGAAGTTATAGTCTACCTAGGCCTTGGGGAGAATGATAGCAAAATCAATCCATGTTGAGATGTCAGTAGGCACACATGCCTGGACACTTCAAAGAAGAGGCAGTAGTTAGAGGTCTTTGAACCTTGTAGAAGAGTAAAGTGGAAGGTTAGCATGAGGGCAGATTACAGGAGTATTATACCAGCATAAAAAACTGTTATTATTTTTTCCCAGAAAGTAATGGAGAGCCCCTAATGACTTTTACAGATGTATGCAGATGATTCAAACTTTTTTGAAGATAAACCAGGTATGTATACCTGGGAGTTAGATTGGGTACATGAGAAACCATAGGTAAATACACAAGTAAAAAGTTATAGAAATGTTATAAACCTGAAATAAAAATTAGACTGAAATAATGTGAAATATAAGAAGGTGCAGACACCAAGAGTATGGCAGTTGTAGAAGTAATTAATCCTGATGACTGAATGAGGTGAAATTGACCAAATAGTTGGAAAGATGTTGGAGAAATGGATCCAGATGAGAATAAAGGAAGGAAGCTTACTTTATCAACAATAAGTTGGATAGGAATAATTATAGGTTTAGGCCTAAGAGAGCAAGATTATATGAAGTTAAACTTTTGCCTCTATAGACTCTAGGGGGAAAAAAAAAATATATATATATATACATATATATATTTATATATATATGTATATATATGTTAAAACTTACCAAATCAAGAGTTGGGATGGCATAAAATTAAGTGACAGTGACCATAGAAGACTCTTCTGAAGCATTTATAATGTTCTATTTCTTCAGCTGGGTCATGCATTTATGGGTGTGTTATTAATTTGTATAGCATATATACTTTCTGCAGGAAATTAGGCATGCCTTCAAAGGAAGAGATTCCAACTCTCTCTCTC
>JAAGEH010000393.1:44168849-44241552 GCA_011751065.1 Lasiurus cinereus
TATATATATATATGAAGGCATTCCTAATTTCCTGTAGAAACTATTTGTGCTCACCCTCAAGTTGCTGATGTTAGTAGGTCCAGTTCATAGGGAAAACATTAAGAGAATTGACAAGCAGTTCTTTTGCATACAGGATTATCTACATGTTAACCAATTTTTGTTCTTCTCCCTTCCCCCTTTCATTGTGGACCTTCCTTCTGTGATCATTTATCTTCTCTCTGAATTACATCTTTTAATGTTCCTATAGTTTAATGATAATGATAATCTGAAAATATATTTAGATTTCATTTAGAAAGATTATTTTAAAACTTATGGTAAAATACACATAAAATTTGTCATATTAACACTTTTTAAACATACAGTTCAGTAATGTTAAGTCCATTCACATAGTGCAACCAATCTTCTGGAGACTTCATCTGGCAAAATTGAAATTGTACACTCATTAAACAACAGCTCCCCAGTTCATCCTCCCTCCAACTCCTGACCACCACCATTCTACTTTCTATGTCTAATTTGTCTACTCTAGGTATCTCATATATGTGGGGTCATATAGTATTTGTCTTTTTGTGAATGGCTTACTTCACTTAGCATAAAATTTTCAAGGTTCATCCATATTGTAGCTGTGTCAGAACTTCCTTTCTTTTTAAGATGGAATAAAATTTCATTGTATGTGTATATCACATATTGTTTATACATACACTAGAGCAGTGTTTCTCAACCTTCCTAAGGCCGCGATCCTTGCATACAGTTCCTCATGTGGTGGTGAACCCCAACCATGAAATTTTGCTACTGTTATGCATCGTGATGTAAATATCTGCATTTTCCGATGGTCTTAGGCGACCCCTATGAAAGAGTTGTTCGACCCCCAAAGGGGTCACGACCCACATGTTGAGAACCACTGCATAGAGGCCTGGTGTATGAAGTTTGTGCACGGGTAGAGTTCCTAGGCCTGGCCAGCAATAGGGGCCAATCAGGGCCTTCCTTCATTCCCCACCACCCTCTGGTGGTACGTGCATGGCATAGCAAGTAATCGAACTCCTGAGGGGATAATTTGCATATTAACCTTTTATTATATAGAATTTGTTGTTGGACATTAGGGTCATTTCCTTCTTCTGACTATTGTGAAAAGTGCTAAGATGAACATAGGTACACAGATATCTCTTTGAGACTTTGCTTTCAATTCTTTTGGGCATAAAAGTCAGACACTACTTAACCATGAGGATACATTCTGAATGTGTCATTAGGACATTTCATCATTGACAGTATACTTACACAAACTTGGATGCTATAGTCTACAGTTGTAATTGTATGTTATATACTTTCCCAGGACTGGTAGCGCAGTAGATTTGTTTGCACCAGTACCAACCACAAACATGTGGATAATGATAGTGTGATCTCTGACTTAAGCTTTGATTGCTTAACACACCCATTTCAAAGAAGCATCCCCTTCTGGAAAGCTATTGTGAAGGAACTCATTGCCAGCCACACAACAAGATAAAGAACCAGGCCACCTCTCTGTACTGAGGCTCCTTCTTTTAGAGATCTTGGTTGATTTCCTTAACTATTTAGGGTACTTTTTTTCCCCTGCTCTTGTGCTTTAAATTCTCACTCTTATGTTTCAAATTCACTAATGAAGAGTGAGTTCTTGAAACCCTATCCCAATAAAAGTGGAACCCCAGGACCCTGTGTGCAGTGTGCTCTCCCCACCAACCTTACTGTGTGCTTCCTCGTGTGCTTTGGGCATTTCTGAGCCTGTACATAATAAACTTTTTACTCCAAGGTTTGCTAATGGTTACTGCTCAAGGGTGTCTTACAATTGTAATAAGAACCCAAAGGGTCTGTCCAGGTGCGACATTGCTTTAGGAAGGGGAAGTGTCTTTGGAAAGGTCACCAGAACCCAGGTGAGTGCCTTTAGGCATTTGTACCCAAGAGCATTACTATCAATAGACTGAGAAGAGCACAAATAGCAATGCCTTGGGCCACCACATTAGATGGCTGTGATGTCACTATGGTTAAAATGTCACTAGATAACAGGAATTTTTAGCTCCATTAGAATCCTATGGGACCAGCTTCATATATGCAGTCTGTCCTTGACCAAAATATCATTATGAAGCCCTTGACTTTATACCCAAAAATGGAATTGCTGGATCATAAGGTAATTCTATTTTTAATTATTTGAGGAACTGCCATTCCGTCTCAGAGGCTGTACCATTTCACATTTCTACCAATAATACACATGTTCTGATTTTTTTCAAATCCCTCTTATCACTTGTTATTTTCTAATTTCTTTTTAAAATTTTTTTTGCTGTATAGTAGCCATTCTAATGAGGGTGAGGTGGTAACTAATGATGGTTTTGATTTGCATTTCCTAGTGATTAGTGATGCTGAGCATCCTTTCATGCTGGCATTTCTATATTATTTTGAATGAATTTATATTTAAGTCCTGTGCCCCTTTTTAAAGATAATTATTTGAGTTTTTGTTGTGATTGTATAATAATTGTGTTGACTCTAAATTCTAAGTTCAGAGTTGTTTTCTTTCAATCTTCTCCATATATCATTCTACTGTCTTGTGGCATTCCTCATTGCTATCTTGAACCTCCATGTTTATCTAATTATCATTTCTTTTTAGGTCATTTTCTTTTCTTTTCTTTAGCTATTTTTCATGTTTTATTTTTACTCATAACAATATTTTTTTATTTAGCCATTAAGAGTCTTGTGCTTCCTATGAGGTCATGTCTTCCATCAGTCCGGAGAGAAAACAAAAAGCCCTCAAAGGTTATCTCTTACCATTTTTTCTAACCCAGTCCCTCTATCCACACCTTTGGAAAATGACTACATGTGCAAGACAATTCATTCTAACCTCCAATTTCTTTGATTGTTTTGTTTCTGTGTTGGCTCTGGCTAACGTCTTTTGATTTGTATTGCAATTCATTAATTAATCTGCCTAAACTGCTACTTAATGCACCTTATTCATTTTTTTTTCTAATATTGTACTAGAAGCCTGGTGCACAAATATCGTGCATGGGGGTGGGGGTGTCCCTCAGGCCAGCCTGTACCCTCTCTAATCTGGGACCCCTTGGGGGATGTCTGACTGCCCATTTAGGCCTCATCCCAGTAGGATTGAGCCTAAATGGACAGTGGGACATCCCTCTCACAATCCAGGACTACTGGCTCCCAACTGCTCACCTGCCTACCTTCCTGATTGCCCTAACCACTTCTGCCTGCCAGCCTGATTGATGCCTAACTTCTCTCCTGCCAGCCTGATTGCCCATAACTGCCCTCCTCTGCAGGCCTGGTCACCCCTAACTGTCCTCCGCTGCAGGTCTGGTTGCCCCCAACTTCCCTCTCTCCTGGCCTGGTCACCCACAACTGCCCTACCCTGCAGGCTTTATCACCCCCAACTGCCCTCCCTTGCAGCCTGGTTCCTCCCAACTGCCCTCCCCTGTTGGCCTGATCACTCACAACTCTTCTCCCTTGCAGGCCTGGTCTCTCCCAACTTCCCTCCCCTGCTGGCCATCTTGTGGTGACCATCTTGTGTCCACATGGGGGAAGCCATCTTTAACCACATGGGGGCAGTCATCTTGTGTGTTGGAGTGATGGTCAATTTGCACATTATTCTTTTATTAGATAGGATTAAGGACTGGTGCACAGGTGGGGGTAAGCTGGTTTTCTCTAAAGGGTGTCCTGGATTGGGTTGGGGTTCTCTTGGGGCATGGGTTGGCCTGGGCGAGAGGCCTGTGGTGCTTTTCAGACTGGCCACACACCCCCAGTGACCCAAGTGGAGGCCCTGGTATTTGGGATTTATTTATCTTCTATAATTGAAACTTTGTAGTCTTAAGTGGAGGCCTGGGCCTACCAAGGTGTGTGGATACTTGGCTTTCTCCATCGCCAGGTGAAACTCAATCCTCCTATTCTCTCCAACTCCATGGCTGCTGCTATGTTTGTTGGGATTTATTTATCTTCTATAATTGAAACTTTGTAGCCTTGAGTGGATGCCTGGGTTGGCCAGGAAGTGTGGAAAGCTTGGCTTCCTCCATTGCCTGGGAAACCCAAGCCTCCTGCTCACTCTGGTGGCAGCCATTTTAGTTGGGTTAATTTACATACTTGCTCTTGATTGGCTGGTGGATGTGGCTTGTTTGTGTAGTGGGGTGGTGGTTAATTTGCATATTACTCTTTTATTAGGTAGGATTTTTAAAACTATGTAAAAGTTACTTTTGGTTCTCATTCATATCTTACGAGAATTTTAAAAATAAATGAATGCACCTTGCTTAATATTTCAAAGCATATTTTTTCTTTTAATATAACCCACTCATTTTTCTTTATCTTAAAAATAATACTTTGAAGACATTTTATTTTAAAATATTCTCCTTTTTGAGCAGGCCAATTATTTTTTCCCAGTGACCTATCACTGAAGATTTAGACCCTTCTGATAATACCTGAGTGTGTTCTTGTTTAGCTCTCCCATTCTTTGTGAGTTTAAAGTCTGTACCCTATGAACTGAGCAACTAACTGCAAATCCTTGATTCCCTAGATTCTCATTGCAAGGTTTTGCCCTTATGGCTACAGAAGCCTTTGTATTGTCATTTTTTAAAAAAGATATTTTTATTGATTTCAGCTCATACATCATAAATTTGTAGATTGTGCATGTTATAAATGTACTCCTCAATTAATTAATGATATTTATTTTGAAGTTAATGTTGTGTATTTTTGAGGATGAGAGCTATAAAGATAAGTTAGCAAGAACACTGCCCTCATGAAGTATATGTGATAGTAGAAATATGTCAGCAAATAACTATCCCATTATTGGCCAGATAATTCCTTATAGGTTGGAAAGGACAGGACACCTTTGGAAATCTGAAAACACAATATGATTGACATGTAAGGTAATTGTTAAAAATAGTGAGAAATAAGACTGAGAAGGTCATTATATTCAGATTATATAGAAAAAATGGCTAAGGAATTTAGACATCACTTTCTAAGTGGTTGGAAGCAATAGAATACCATGGGGCAAGTAGAGGTCATGATCCACAGCTCTCCAGTTAGAAAAATAACCTGGGAACAACTAAATCAACTTTTTAAAAGAAGAAAAGACTGGATTCTATTTTGGTACTAAAGATAGAAGTAGATTTGGGAGAGCATAAACCATATAATGGACAAGGACTAACTAGTTATTAATAGCTTACATTGGCTAGCTTTCCAGTTTAACAGTGTACTATATTCTCTAGGATGTGATTAGGACTCAATCAGAAGTGAATTTTAAGCAGCAGAGACAGCCCCTCCCCAAAAAAGCAAAACAAAACAAAAAACAACAAGCACAGAAAAACAACACTACTTTGGATAACCATATATTTTAGAGGAAATAAAAATTAATTTCATTATTCTTTCCATTACCAAGCAATCCAGAGTAAAAATACAGAAGATACTAAGTCCTTGGATTGGCAAAGTAATCCTCAACCCTGCATTAAGGTACATAAATACATATATAATAAAATATTCATAGCTATCCTATGTGTTATCTATAATTAGCCTAATCTCTCTATATAAAATGGCTAATATGCTAAATGTCCATCTCAGTAATAACATCGCGTAGCAATGCTCGGATTCCTCTCCCTAACAACTAGTCTCCTTGCGGTTTCTTCACCCCAGAAACACAACTTGCTTTATACTCGGGTGAAAACATTTTACACTTTAATCAAATGTCTAGGAAGCATTTTCCCATGCCTCATTTTATTTGATCCTCACAGAAGTCCTGAGGTAGATAGGTAAGAGACTCGGTGGAATCCTATTTTCTTTTCATTAGCCAGAAAACGGAGATTTAGAAAGCTTAGAAACTTGAGCTGACTGAAAAGAAGTAAGAAATGGCAGACCTTGAAAATTACTTCAGGTTTTTCTCACTGTGCAGAATATAGCCCAACACTGCTGCAGTTAAATATTTTAACCTTTGTTCTCCCTACATGATCTACAATAATAATCTGCTTCATGTTGATATTTACTACTGGGTTGCTGACAATTATTTGAAAGAGAAGTTGGGGTGCTTCACTGGACTGGAAAAAAATTTAGCTAAATTAGAAAGCAGGTCTAGCCGAAACCGGTTTGGCTCAGTGGATAGAGCCTGCAGACTGACAGGTCCCAGGTTCGATTCCGGTCAAGGGCATGTACCTTGGTTGCGGGCACATCCCCAGTAGGGGGGCGTGCAGGAGGTGGCTGATTTATGTCTCTCTTTGTCATTGATGTTTCTAACTCTCTATCCCTCCCTTCTCCTCTCTGTAAAAAAATCAATAAAATATTTTAAAAAAAGAAAACAGGTCTAATTAAGCAAGTTTATTATTATTACACACACACACACACACACTGTATTTTGCAGTGTATAAGACAACTTTTTAACCCAGGAAAATCTTCTCAGAAGTCGGGGATCGTCATATGTGCCAGGTGTTTTCTTATAGGGTGAGTATATCCCAAACTCTATATTTTAACTGGAAAAGTTGGGGGTTGTCTTATACACTCAGTCATCTTATATGCCAAAAAATACAGTGTATATGGCTTGTGCACACATGATACAGGTAAAGCTTTTGCTAGTACCAGTCTCATGTGTGTGTTTCAATCTGCAATTGTTGATTGTGAATTTGGTTGATAGTTCTATTATAGAGAAAGGGTGAATAGCTATATTAAAATATTTCTTCTAATTAATTTCTTTTCAGTGTGCATGAATTCATGCACCAGGCCACTAGTTTTCCAATAAGAGACCAAAATGTAAGTGATTTGATTAAAAACAAAAAACAGGTATACAACCTACAACATGAAGCCAGATCTCAGTATAATATGATATATCTCTTGGCAACCAATTAACTGCAGAGAGTGAAGGAGAATGAGGAATAAATATCATGGATGGGGCAAATAATGAAGTATCAAGCATGGCAGATAGAGCTTTACAAAGGTGTTGTATTTTTTTTTCTTTCTCTCTCTCCTTTCTTTTTTCTTTTTTTTCTTTTAAAAAAGAGGGAACTGTATAGATTAAATAAAAATAAATTTCAAATTTTGAATTTAGAAATGAAGTTTACATTCAAAATCCACCAATATGCCAATAAATTAATGATGAAAATTTACTTGCAGAGTGAGAGCATATTGATTAGAATCACTGAAACCTGAGAAATATCTTTTAAGGGCACTGTCATTGAAACTTATTTAGAAAAAATTCAAGGTTTTTTGAGCAGGAAAGTCAGAGTGGTCAACCTTTCAGGACATCTTCTTGAGTGGAGGCCCCTGGGCTAACAGTATACTTTAGAGCTGACCCAGAACTGCCAGGCCTCTGTGTCTTGTTGTGCTCTGTTTAATTTTCAACCAGTTTGCAAATTTTGCAGTCTTGAGCCTTCACTTTCAGGTGCAAATCTAGCTTTGTGGCATTTTTTTGAAAATGATAAATAGGGAAATGTAGCAATTCAATAAGGTAAGTAGCAGTGGCTATGGGTTTCTGGAGGCACTTAGATCGGAGCCTCTGCTTGGAGCAGTGGTAACCGCAAGGGGAAGCTAGTTAGAACTTTCAGAATCTCTCCCCTCCCACACTTGCTGAGTCAGCATCTTCATTTTAACAGTCTCCACCTGTTTTGTAAGCTTGAGCACTTACTTAGAAGGTACAGTCCACTAACACATTTTTTTTAAACTTTGTAAAATCAAGGCAAGGCCAAGTTAGAGTTATAAAATGCCACAGGTAGGGGACTAAACTGACCTACTTTATATGTTAATATGCTGAAAAGATTTTGTAGTATCTATCATTGTTAAGACTTTGTTTTATTTCTTTAATTAAAATTTGCAATTGTATTTAAACCTAAATTCCATCACTTTTTTTTAAAATGCCTAATTGAATAGTCAAGGAATAACAACCCAAATATTAATATTAGCTATAATGTACTGAAACTTAATTAGAATTCAGTAATTTTTGTAGAATCCACATTGGAGGAATGTTAAAAAGGTTTTAGTTTCTTTGTTCATATCTTAGTCAATTTCAGTTAACTTTCTATTTTGAAAGATGTTCAAGTCTATTAATTCTTTTAGGAAGGTTGAATTGTTTTATTTTATTTCAGTAACAAATTGGCACTTAAAACATAAAATAGCCCATTTGTTGATGCTTCACAAGTACTTTCTCCTAACTAGAAAGATGTGCTACCCACTAGAGAAGCTATTACTCTAATTTGAATTTCGTCACCTTGAACCATAGGACTGCAGCTTGTTTCTGCTGCTACGCTTTTTACTGGTGAATCACGGACTGTTAGTGTAATTTCAATGCTAATTGAGGTGTCAGGTTTCAAAATGGCTGGGCAATAAGACATTAATGATTATTCATAGTTTAAGAAGGTCTGATAAGGGAATGAAATTACAATCTTGTACAATTTTAGCTAACAAATTAAAGTGTAAATTAAAATTTATCTGAGACGAAAATAACTTACTTGAAAAGCTAAAAGAATGAGAAACTTCATTTACTTTTAATTTTCTTTTTCCTGTTTTGTAGATATTCAGAGCATCAGAGGGCTAGCAGTGGATTGGGTCTCACGGAATTTGTACTGGATTAGTTCAGAATTTGATGAAACACAGATTAATGTGGCAAGACTAGATGGCTCTTTGAAAACCTCAATTATTCATGGGATCGATAAGCCACAGTGTCTGACCGCTCATCCAGTCAGGGGGTAAAGTATGATTATTTTTTAAGTTTTTCTAAAATTTCACACACCTTTGCTCTGATTTTATATTAAAAAGAACTTTATCACTCTGTTAATTACATGATTGTCTAACCATTATGCTGTATACCTAAAACTAATATCAAATAATATTGAATATATACTGTACCTGAAAATAAAAATATCTTAGTTTAATTTAGGGGACACATATATGTTATATAGTCAGAAAAGCAAATATGAATATGGAAATTATAAAAGGGATCCCTGATTAGAGATTTTTCTTATTTGCATAAAATCAGGTTCTTATACATTATTATAAAATCTCATTAATTTTTGTTTTTAAGGAATCACAATTTTTAAAATGCATAAAAAAGTCATTGATTTCTTTTCAAGAACAAATTGTTAATAGCATTTACCACATGTTGCTATCATAAGTAGATTAGACTTCCTATTTACTGGTTAGTCAACATGTACCCACATAGAAAGCTTATGTAAGGCTAAAATAAATTCTTCTTTTTTAGCACTTTCCATGGGAATAGTTGAAATGACTGTTCCTTTCTAAGATGTCTGATTTCTCAAAGCCAAGATAATTCAGTATCGATGCATTACTTTTATTGGCAAGAATTTACTCTAGTCATAGTTAAATATTCAATTGTGAATATAGGAGGTAAAAAAGGAAGTGAGAAAAAACTGTCTTTTCAGTTATAAGAAAAAGCAAGCGTGATGCTTTCTTCCCAGGCAAATATGAAGGTTATTGTAAGCAAGTGGCTCAACAATTTGGGGCCTTCCTACAAGAAATTAATACTGGGCCAAAAATTTACTTTAACATTAATTTTGTTCTTTCATGTATATTTCTACAAGCAGATATATGTCTAATATTTTCAATCCATATCTTTTTTGCATTAAGGAAACTCTACTGGACAGATGGAAACACAATCAACATGGCAAACATGGATGGCAGTAATAGCAAAATTCTTTTTCAGAATCAAAAGGAACCAGTGGGTAAGTTGTCCTTTGAATAATCACTGCAGTTTTTAATATGATAAAACTGTATTATACAATGTATCTCTGATCTAGAACCTGAAATAAAATATTACAGACTAGTAATAGAAATTAAATTAGGAAATTTTCCATCTTATTAAATCCATTGGGTCCATGTGGGGTAAGAAGAAAACAATCTTTTTATGGATAAAAATAAAAGCCTTTTGATAAGAGTCTTTTTACAATAACTTAAGCACTGGAGTTGCTTAAAACTTAATGTAAGTAATACATACCTTATTTTCACTGGTGAATATCTGTGTTGCTACAGTGCCAATATGTTATGAGACTTCCCCATCATTATTGTGCCATTATTAATAGTTAGAATGATTTGAGGTTAAGTTGTTGCTATTTTATTTTTATTCACTCTCAGTTGTGTTCATTTAGTTTGTTTTCTTTACCTTTGCCAACCATTGTATATTAATTGTTAAAAGACCATAATTTTCAAATTATAATCACTCATCCTTCATCATTTCTAATATTTCTTTGAGAGGCAGGAATTATCATATTGCTTATTTGTCATCTCAGAATACCTTTTTAAAAATCCATTAATGAAACTGGATTTTGATATTATGTTAAATGTGAAAATGATGGAATATACAAAAGAAAATAATAATTTTGAATTGCATATAGTATTGTTTTAGTTTGGGAGTAAAATAAATACACCATAAAGCTTTTAAACTTTTTTGTTTTCAGTTTTAGAAATGTGGAAGTACACTTATTTAAAGTAGGCTATTTTTAATAGTAATGATTTAATAAAGGTATAGTATCAATAATATTTGCAATAAATAAATTTTTCATATATAAACATCTGATATAAAATGATACTTTAACAGCTCTTTTTCTTGGACTGTTCTAAGATTTGATACACAATTGAAATACAAAGTAGTGTTCAAAATTAAAGTAAAATGAAATGCTAATATTTCTGTGTGGAAGATGATAGAACAAAAGAAATCTAAAGATTGAGGTCCATACAAATGACTTACTTTGAACTAAACCAATTCAGTTAGCACTTATCTGAAGTTTTTCAGAATATTTAAAATGTAAAAATGAATATGATGGAAATAGCACAAGCAAATAAAGTCCTTATATTGTAATGTAGTAGTAGCTTTAGGTTACATGCTTGTTTCTTTAATGGGAAAAATCTACTTTAGTGCTCAATATTTACTTCTTCGCTCAAAATAAATTAAAGAAAAAAAAACTTACAGCTTATATTAGAAAAGTTTACAAGAAATAAATTATTGTTGTTATTTACACTTTATAGTTGGTCCCTCCGGTGTTAACTTGCCAAATGATATTTTAAGTGTATATAGATGAAGACTCAACCTTTAATAACAAATATTAGATGTCTACTACATGTCAGTTATTATTATATTTGAAAATTACTTTTAAATGAATCCAAAATCACAATTTTTAATTTTAATTGCAAGATATATTATTTTACCAGAAAAAAACAACACAGAATCTTTATTACAAAGTATACCTTAATTATAATTGTGTGTATCTTTTCACTTAGAAATTTATTGAGTAAACAGATTTTTTAGTGTCAGATTTCTGTATTTGATCTATTGATAAGAATTTGATACTATTCCTTTCCTAAAGGATGTGAGAAACTAAATCATTTTAGATTTCATGAAATTTAGTGACCTTGGGAAAATTACTCTTTGCTTGTGGTACTGGCTTTTCTCATCTGTAAAATCAAGAAAAAATATTTTATAAAGAGAATTGATTGCGTAAAAGTTATGAGAATTGCGTCTGGCCTTTAATAGTAGAACCTTAAAGAGAAGTAATGGAAGATATATTGGGTCCAATAGACTGGAATATGATTTGATTGTCTGTAGTATCTATACTAATAAAAGGGTAACATGCTAATTAGACAGGACATCTTCTGGACAGCCTTCCAGACAAAGTCACGGTGGCGGGGCCAAGGCAGAGGCGGTTAGAGATGATCAGGCCAGCAGGGGAGAGCAATTAGGGAGATTAGGCAGGCAGAGGGGTTAAGGGCAATCAGGTATGTAGGCAGGCAAGCAGTTAGGATCCAGCAGTCCCGGATTGTGAGAGGAATGTCTGAGGACACACAGGGATTGGGGCTAAACCAGCAGCAGTCAGACATCCCATGAGGGGTCCTAGATTGGAGAGGGTGCAGGCCAGGCTGAGGGCCCCCCACCGTGCATGAATTTTGTGCACTGGGCCTCCAGTTAAGAGTATAAATGAATTCAGTAAGGAATACTCATAGAATATAATCCATAGAAATCTAGCAGAAGAATACATATTTTATTTTACAGCTTAAAAATCAATACTGAGTTTCCCTTTTTGATAGTTTATTATTGGTGCATAAAAATGCAACTGATTTCTAGATATTTATTTTGTATCCTACTACTTTACTGAATTCATTTACCAGTTCTAGTAGTTTATTGGGGAAACTTTAGGATTCTCTACATAGAGTATCATGTCATCTGCAAATAATTCAGTTTTCCTTTCCAATTTGGAGATTATATATATATATATATATATTTTTTTTTTCCTTATCTGATTGATGTGGCTAGGACTTTCAGAACTATGGTGAATAAGAATGGTGAAAGTAAACATCCTTGTCTCTTTGTCTAATTTGTTGGCATAAGGGAAATGCTTTTGATTTTGCACATTGAATATGATATTTGCTCTGGTTTGTTATATATGCCTTTTATTTCCTTGAGATATGTTCCTTCTATTCTGACTTTGCTGAGAGCTTTTATCATAAATGGGTATTGGATTTTATCAAATGATTTTTTTGCATCTAGAGATATAATTATGTGTTTTTTATTCATTTTGTTTCTGTGGTGTATCATATTTATTGATTTGCACATATTGTAACAATGATGCGTCCCCAGAATAATTCTATTTGATCATGGTCTCTGATCTTTTTCATGTACTGATGGATCCAGTTTGCCTATATTTTGTTGAGGATTTAAACATATATGTTCATCATAGATATTGGTCTATACATTTTTTTTCTTTGTAGTGTCATTTTTTTTTTTCTGGCTTAGGATTTAGGATAATGCTGGCCTCATAAAATGAACTTAATTTTTTGGAATAGTTTAAAGAAGATAATTGTTCTTTTTTCTCTAAATGTTTGGTAAATTCCTCTATGAAGCCACCTGGTCCAGGAATTTTATTTATTGGGAGGTTGTTGTTTGTTATTTTTATTATTGCTTAAATTTCACTAGTTGTAATCTGTCTATTCAGATTCTCTGATTCCTCCTGATTCAGTTTGGGATCATTGTATGTTTTTTTGAAATTTATCCATTTTTCTGTGTTGTCCAATTTGTTGGTATAAAGTTGTTCCAAATATTTTCTCACAATCCTTTGTATTTTGTTGATATCAGTTGTTACTTATCCTCTTTCAATTCTGATTTTATTTATGTGGGTCCTCTCTCATTTTCCTGATTAGTCTGATTAAAGGTTAGTCCGCCATATTTATCTTTTCAAAGAATAGTGGTGGATTTTACTGATTCTTTATTGTTTCTTCTACTCAGTTTGGGATTTTTTTTTTTTTAAGTTTCTTTAGGTATAAAGTTGATTGTTTATTTGGGATTTTTTCTGTTTCTTGAGATAGGCCTGTAATGCTATTAATTTTCCTCTTATGACTGCATTTGCTGTGTCCCATAGATTTTGGATTGTGTGTTTTCATTTTCATTTGTTTCAGGGTATCTTTTAATTTCTTCTTTGATCTATTGTTACCCATTCATTGTTTAGTAATATGTTATTTAACCGCCATGTCTTTGTGTGTTTTTCAGTTTCCTTCTTATGATTGATTTCTAGTTTCATATCATTATAGCCAGAGAAGATTCTATATGATTTCAAGATTTTAAAAAATATATTTTTATTTACTTTAAAGAGAGAGATGAAGGGAGAGGGGTGGGTGAGAGAGAGAGACATCAGTTGTTTGCCTCCTATATACAGCTTGGCCAGGGATTGAAACCATAATCTGGGAATGTGGCAGACTGGGAATTGAACCTGTGATCTGTTAATGTAAGGTCTGATGCTCAACCAACTGAGCCACATTGGCCATGGCATGATTGCAATCTTCTTGAATTCATGAGATTTGATTTGTGTCTTAACATATGGTCTATCCTAGAAAATATTCCATATGCATTTGAAAAGAATGTTTATTCTGATGTTTTGGAATAAAATACTCTGAAGATAACAATTAAGCCCACATGATCTACTGTGTCATTTAAGGCCATCATTTTATTGTTAATTTTCTGTCTGGAAGTTCTCTCCATTGATGCCACTGGAGGTTAAAATCCCTTACTCTGACTCTGTTTCTATTAACCTCTTTTTTTATGTCCATCAAGATTTGCTTTACATACTTAGGTGCTTCTATTTTGAGTATAAAAATGTTTACAATGGTTATACCCTCTTATTAGATTGATCCCTTTATCATTATGTAATGTCCTTTGTCTCTTACTGTAGCCTTTGTTTTAAAGTCTATTTTTTCAGATATAAGTATTACTACACCAGCATTTTCTTAATTTCTGTCTGCATGCTATATCTTTTTCCACCACTTTACTTTTAGTCTGTGTGCATCCTTTGTTTCCTTATAAGTCTTGTGTGTGCATGTATCTGTGCTGAAAGAAACTAATACAAGGATGTTCAATGAATCATTAATAAAGAAAATGGAGAAAGTGTAAATCTTCATCAAAAGAAAAATGAGTTACCCAGCTACCATGGCTCAGTGGTTGAGCGTTGACCTATGAACCAGAAGGTCATGATTCCATGCCAGGTCAGAGCACATGCCAAGTAGAGGGCTTGATCCCTAGGGTGGGGCATTCAGGAGGTAGCCAATCAATGATTACCTCTCATCACTTATGTTTCTATCTCTCTATCCCTCTTCCTCCTCTCTAAAATTAATTAAAAAATATATTTTCAAAAGAGAAAAAGGAGTAAATAAATGCAGCATGTTTATGTGCTGAAATACCATATATAACTACAGACATATTTACATATATAAACATATTATAAGGCATAAATAAATTTCAAGTGCATTGAGTGAGAAAAAATAATTAGCAGAATGATATGGCAAGATACTATTTATATAATTTTAAAATGAAACATATACCATTAATATACATTGATCCTGGGTACACATCTTCACAAAGATCTGGAAAAAGTAAACTACAACTCTGTGCACTAATTTTATAATAACCATTGTCTTTGGGAAGGAACAATAATGACATTCAAAGGGAATTTTTATATTTTAAAATGTATTTTATATTTCATAAAAGATTCAAATAAAATACAACAAAGTATTAATAGTGTTCAGTTCTATATAGTGAATACATGAGTTTTTATTTTTGTCTCTTTATGTTAAATCTGGGATTCTCAAAATATTACTAAAACCACCTGTGATAGAGACAAAGCTGGATTTCTTGTGTACGACAATAAAAGCAAGCATTAATTCATCAGCATCTTGATAGTGTCTCAGAGGGGAAAGGGCCAATGAAATAGTAATTGAAATTTTACACTCTGGTTTAAGACAGATATTTCAATAGGGGTCCTGGTTAGGATTACAGATTGTGATATAACTAGAGGCCCATTACAAGAAGATTTGTGCAATAGACCTTCCTTCTGTCTGACTGCCAGCACTGGCACCCGGGACCCAGGCCTTTGCTCTGGCTGCCACCTTCAGTCTTTACTCTCTGCCCAGAAGCTTCACTGTGGCCAGAGCCTTCAGTCTTTGCTCTAGCCAGAGTGCTGCTCCTGTAGTTCCCTCTGCTCCCTGCCCTTCCCCTTATAACAGGTAACCTGCCCTGCCCTGCCTCTCAGCACTTGCATACGTACTGCCCAGAGGCCCAGAGTGGCTGGAGGGTGGGGCCTCCACCATCTTTGTTGGGTTAATTTGCATACCCATTCCTGATTGGCTGGTGGGCATTGTGAAGTGACAGTCGATTTGCATATTTCTCTTTTATTAGTGTAGATAATTTTTAGTTGGTAGATACAGAAATGTGTCCTATCTCTTAGTTTGCCACCTATATACCAGATTTTAACTCAAATATTATTTATTTAAATAAGCTTTCCCTGACTTACCTGACTAAGCTGAAGTATTTTAGACACTTTTAGCATTATTTATGTTTCACATTTTTAACTCTTTATTTTAATTTTCCATTTGTTTGTTGAATATTTGCCAACTAGAAAGGAAATCCTGCAAAGTTAAGAACCATATCTGTTTTATTACCATTTGTTCTCAGTTCCAAGTTCAGTGTGGGACATAAAGTATATCTTCAATAAATATTTGTTGAATGGAGTGAATAATGTTTCCTATTACATAGAAAGAAGCAGTTATAGCATTGAATAAAACTAAGATTTATTCCTATGTCCTAGTTGACTGAGATTACTATGTGAAAAAAGTTCATACTTGGTGATCTGGGTATAGATTCATGATGTACTCCATGAAGTGTATCTGATGTGTAGGAAGCAAATTAAAGTATTCTCATTTAAAGTTAGTTATTTATAAAGACATGCATGGCTACGTAGGAAAATTTGGAAGTATTTGGTCTCTAAGTTGGCTTTTCCACTTATTTCTCACCTTCCCCTATCAAACCTGGTGGCCATTGGGCTCTCATTAGCAACTCAGAGATTTTTCATACAAAGAAATAATAGGCAAAAATAGTATTGCTCCAGTTATCTATTTATTGACAGTGCCTTTGGCACAGGGTAAAAAGATAAAACTAAAATATTTTTATAATAACCCCTCTTCATCCTGACCCTGTTGTAATTTTTTTATTTATCCTATAAGCTAGAAAAATCCTTATTTGTAAATTAACTATAAAAATATTACTGTAAATAAGTTTATAGCAGAAAAGTCCTAGTAATATCTACTATATTTAAATTCTTTATTTGTGAGGGAAAGTGCACTGATTTATAACTATGTTGCATCATAACTATTGTTTTAAGCTATAGTATTTTTTCCTTTTGTTCTAGAAACATTTTGTTGAAATATATTAAAGAACTTATATTGTTTATTAATTTATACAGAATATTTGGCTTATTGTCTTTTCTTATTTTTTTAAAATTATTTGTTTCTCCTATTTTGTTTTCCTTCTCTTTATGGATAGCTTAGCTGTGTGATGCAAATTAGTCAACAAAATATTTTTCTTGGTTTATATGTAAATTTAAACTGCTATTCAGTGTAATATCGAGGTTAAGACTCCTAAGTAAATATTTGCTATAGAAGAATATTTGAAATACTCTCAAGAATTCATGGTTTTGTAATCACTCTTTACAGGATGTTTCTAGAAGTATTCCCCTGAGATTATTTATAAAATGGAATTTCCAGTACTGTTAATGGGCATATAAATGTGTGAAGAAAATAAATATAAACCTGTTTTTGTTGGTACACATGGTGATCATACCCATGAAATACTTACCTATACATGGAGATATTTATTCCTTATGTTATTTACTCATTGAATTTCACTGATGGTTATCACTACAGAGAATTAGTGTGATTATATTTTCATGATGAGTCTTTGTGAACAATGTGTGGCTTAACCCTGCTCACCGCATTCCCTGAGCCATTTCTGTGAAAAAAAATAAATAAAAATGGGTTATTAAGTGGGGAGGAGCTGCTGTTCAAATTATTTTCTCCTCAAGCATATTGATTGTCAGATTATAAATTATTTTTTCCCAATGTGTTAGGAGAAAACACAAGTCTGTCTGGTGAGGCTGGGAAGTATCAACTCAAAACAATCATTATCTACCACCCTTTATGGAACTTGTATTCTTACCATGAAACTGTATCTTTTTGTTGCATGCACTTAGCCTGGGAAGTATGTTACTGTAGAGTCATCATCACTTTGGAAACAAATATAACATAATTACAGTGACTACTTTTTAAGCAATTAGAATATGTTAAGCAATAGCAAAATACTTTACATTAATCTTCTTGCAGTAGTCATTTCTGGAAGTCTTCCTTAAATGTTTATGAATTCAGAAACTTAGGTTTGTTGAAAGAAGTTAGTTGTGGTGATGAGTCGTCAAGGTGGAATTCAAATATCAGTTTATTTTATACTTGAAACCATAATACATTTTAGCAGTTATGTTGTGCCCATAGAGCTTCATTTCATATAGCAAATACCCAACCTCAAGCAAAGATCAGAGAATGAAACTGGTACTCTTTCAAGCATGGAGGGTGGGGGGAAATCCAGAGCTTGGGTACTCCTGAGAAATATGTGCCCAATTAGGATTCAGCAGTCAGCTTTTCTAAACAGCCAAGCATATGCAAGAACCAATGTTACGTCTGTGCCAATTATTATGCCACACAATCATTTCTAAATCTTTCAATGCTAGATTTAAACAGCAATGTCACTGATACACAGGCTTTCCAGTTTGTGAAATTGCTGTTAAAGTCTATTTCATTGGATTTCCCTTGTTTGGCTTGCTGTTAAATCCATATGAGTGATACACTTGAAATAGAAGTGCATTATAATCTTATCAGAATACCCAGCATAATATTTTTTGAGTATCACTGAAGACTAAGTAATTGCAGCCTCCAAGCAGTTTGTGCTGAATAACTTCGTTTCTGTTATATCCAGATCAACCTTCCAGTTATCCATTGTTGAATTAAATATTCTCAATTAAAATTTATTGCTCTGTCTTGGATACATTAAGTGCTTAGAGCAGTTTGCATAACAGAGGATTTTAATTTACCAGTTAAAGCCATTTCCATGTTTAAAATGTTTACCTATTATGGATTTTATCCTTTAAACCTCATAAAGCAACTTGGCCTGCCAATCAACATTGCCCTTCATGGCTTATTCTTAATAATCTTGTGTACACTATTTTTATTTCCTTTATGTTTTCCCTTTACTTTTAATGCAACCTTAACTGAAAGTCATTTGTTTATTCAACCTTAAAGTACACCTTCTTGAAACCTAAACAACACATTTTATTATTTAATAATTTCAACCGATATGCTACATAATGTGGATTTTGGAATCTATCCATGGATAACATTCATAAGCACTTTTTTTCCCATCAAAAAAATTCAAGTGGTCTCATTTAAAAAAAAAAGTTTTCTGGGTTTGTTTTCTTGCTTGATAATGAGGTTATTTATATGCACCCATTATTCACCACAATCACTTCTATTATCTATGAAATGCAATTAATGTATAAGGCTGTGCACCTCAAAATAAATGTTAACAATAGGTTTTTAAAAAGATAGAGGAATTTACAAAGCAGTAGCAAAGTTACTTTATGCACACATACACAAGTAATTGAAATGTATTATACTGTTTCCTCTGATCATTTATTTATTTTTAAAAATTAATGTTAAAAATATATAAAAAAAAAATAATGAAGCATATACTAGGTTCCATATCCTAAAAACAAAACCTGGATGGTCATGGTTTAGTGAATGAAAAAGACACAGATAACTACAAACCATTTGATAAAACTTTTAGTCAAGTTAAACAAAACCAAACCACTTATTGTTGTTCATAAGTACTATCTTCCAGACACCATAAAGTTAATATGATCGGGTATTGCAAAAATAGAGAAAACAAGTAATTCTTTGTGGGGAAGGAAAATAGAAATGAGTTTTAAACAATTGGTGGTATTTTGAAATTTCAACTAGATCTTAAAGGATAAATATGCTTTATTTATATAGTAAATATTTATATTTTTATTTATTTTTATCGGTTTTAGAGAGGGGGAAGGAGAGAAGTAGAGAGAGGGAATCATCAATAAATTATCTTCCACATGTGTCCCTACTGGGGATCAAGCCCACAACCTGGATGTGTGCTCTAACTATGAATTGAATTCACTATCATTTAGTGTATGGGACAATGCTATAACCAACTGAGCGACACTGGCCAGGATTATGCTTTATTTTTTAAAGAACTGATAGGAAAAAGGATTTTCCTTATTCTTATCAGAAAGAGTAAGCAAGCATAATAGGTACAAAATAATGTCATATATCTAGAAACTGGATATTTCTGTGTAGATAGAAAAATATCTCTAACATAAGGAAATATTTAGCATTATATTGACAGGAACTATAATTTAAAAAATATTGAAATTATACAATCCAGTGCTTTTAAAAGCACTTTATTCCACTCTATCTACCAAGCTATTAAATATAGGCTTGGAAAATTATTCAACTACTACAGGCCCAGTGCACGAAATTTGAGGTGTCCTTCAGCCCAGCCTGCTCCCTCTCCAATATGGAACCTCTTGAGGGATGTCTGACTGTCCATTTAAGCCTGATCCTATGGGTAGTTGGACATCCCTCTCACAATCCAGGACTGCTGGCTCCCATCGGCTTACCTGCTTGCCTTCCTGATTGCCCCTAACCACTTTTTCCTGCCAGCCTGATCACCCCCTAACCCCTCCTCTGCCAGCCTGATTGATGCTTAACTGCTCCCCTGTTAACCTGTTTGCCCCTAACTGCCCTCCTCTGCAGGCCTGGGTCCCCCCCCCCCAACTTCCCTTCTCTTCCAGCCTGGTCACCCCTAACTACCCTCCCCTGCAGGCTTGATCACCCCCAGCTGCCCTCCCTTGCAGGACTGGTCCCTCCCAACTTCTCTCCCCTGGTGGCCTGATCATCCACAACTATATTTTTCTTGGAGGCCTGGTCCCTGCCAACTGCCCTTCCCTGCTGGCCTTCCTGTGGTGGCCATCTTGTGTCCACATGGGGGCAGAATCTTTTGACCACATGGGGGGCAGTCATCTTGTGTGTTGGAGTGATAGTCAATCTGCATATTACTCTTTTATTAGATAGGATAGAGGCCTGGTGCACCAGTGGGGGCCAGCTGGTATGCCCTGAAGGGTGTCCTGTATCAGGGTGGGTGTTCCCTTGGGACATGGGGTGGCCTGAGCAAAGGGCCTTTGGTAGTTTGCAGGCTGGCCACACACCCTGGTGACCCAAGCAGAGGCCTTGGTATCTGGGATTTATTTATCTTCTACAATTGAAACTTTGTGCCTGGAGCAGAGCCAAGCCTTTTGCTTGCACAGCCATTGAAACTTTATTGCCTTAAGTGCCAGTCAGAATGTGTGGAAAGCTTGGCTTCCTCCATCACCAGGGGCAACCCAAGCTTCCCTCTTACTCCCTCTGAGGCCATAGCCATCTTGAGTGGGTTAATTTGCATACTCACTTTGATTGGCTGGTGAGTGTGACTGGTGGGTGTGGCTTGTGGGTGTGGCTTGTAGGTGTAGCAGAGGTATGGTCAATTTGCATATTACTCTTTTATTAGATAGAATTAGAGTTAAAGCTTTTAAAATAATATTTTGGAACACAACTCTTCTCAAGAAACACTCTGTCACTTGTCTTGGTTTTTCCTTCATTTCCTCACATGTTGTTTATATAAGGCACATAATTTTTTCCAGTCATCAAGCTTGAAATAATAAATTACCCTTGGTATAATAATATATGTTCTACAGAATGGAAGAGCTGATAAAAATCTTAGCTTCATATGATAAACAAAAGAAACTAAGTTAATTAACTTATCTCTGTAATTGTGTATAGTATTGATAACTTCTTAAAACTCAGTGAATTGAAAAAGATAATTTCAAGGAAGAATTTAGGTCAATTTAAAATTTGGGCAGCATAAGAGAAAAATTTTTTTTTCCCTGTCTTCCTATGTTCTCTGACTGGAACAATGGAAATTAGACTGCCAAAAAGACAAATTAACAAAAGAAAAATGGTGTGTGTGTGTGTGTGTGTGTGTGTGTGTGTGTGTGTGTGTGTGTTTAACACAAGTAGCATGTATACACATGGGAAATGGTCCTTGATGAGTAATAACTCAAAGAAGTGGTCAGAACTCCTTATATAGCATCTTAACAAAAAACAATACATTTGTACAGAATTGACAAGAGAAAGTGTTTTAAACTTCCAAGGGAGACAAACTGTGGATTGGTGAAACTGAGGAAAACTAATGGAAAATAAGTGTAGTAAGTGAGCTTTGTTATGTAGATTTCTCTCAGTGCCATCTCTAGGATGATCAGTAAAGACTAGTGATGAAGCTTCTAAATCTGCTTTTAGGCAAATAATGGGGAAAGACAGAGTGAATCTGCTATTTCTCAAATGTCTTTGACTCAGAATAATCTTTAAGCCAAAATGGTATAATTTGGAGTGGCATTTTCTGGTCCTGTACATACTCAACTAGTTATTGAATATAATGTTTTCCTATTTAATTGAAATTTTTATTGAGATAAATTTAGATTCACATACAATTATAAAAGAAAAAGTAATACAGAGAGGTCCCATGTGCACTTCATTTAATTTTCCCCAATTGAAACATTAATGTAAAACTATAGTACAACATTAAAACCTGTGTAGTATATAGACATGTATGGTATACGTATATATGGAGAGAGACATTATCTTTTTTATTTTTTAGTATTTTATTTATTTTCAGAAACAGAGGAAGGGGGAGAGATAGAGAGATAGAAGCATTGATGAGAGAGAGATATCAACCAGCTGCCTCCTGTACCCTCTGCTGAGGATTGAGCCTGAAAACTAGACATGTACCCTTACTGGGAATTAAACCTGGGACCTCTTGGTTAATGGGTCAATTCTCAACTACTGAACTCTACCAGGTGGATTACAACTCAGATATTGACCTTAATACAATTCAACCATCTTATTCATCTTTTATGTTTTACTTGTACTCATTTTTGTTTATGTAGTTATATCTATAAATCACATGTGTAGATTTCTATATTTATAACCACAGTCAAGATACTGTATAATTCTAATGCTACAATAATCTGTCATGTTGCCCTTTTATGACCACACCTACTCCTATCCTACTACCATCCACATACCATCAGTCTTCCATTTGTAAAATTTTATCATTGTAAAATGTTATATAAATAGAACCATAGAGCCCATAAACTTTTGGATTGGCTTTTTTTTACTCAGCTTATATCCTTGGAGAGTCATTGAAATTGTTCAATGTATCAATAGTTCTTTCTTCTCTATTAGTGAGCAGTATGGTATTATATGTATAATAGAGGCCCAGTACACAAAATTCATGTACAGGGGAATGTGTCCCTCAGCCCAGCCTGTACCCTCTCTAATCTGGGACCCCTTGAGGGATGTACAACTACCCTACTGGGATCATGCCTAAACGGGCAGTCAGAAATCCTTCTCACAATCCAGGAGTGTTGGCTCCAAACTGCTCATCTACCTGCCTTCCTGTTTGCTCCTAACTGTGTTTGCCTGCCAGCCTGATCAACCCCTAACCACTCCCCTGCCAGCCTGATTGATGCCTAATTGCTCCCCTGCCAGCCTGATTACCTCTAACTGCCCTCCCCTGCAGGCCTGGTCCCCCCTAACTGCTCTCCCCTGCTGGCCATCTTGTGGTGGCCATCTTGTGTCCACATGGGGGCAGCCATCTTGTGTGTTGGAGTTATGGTCAATTTGCATATTACTCTTTTATTAGATAAGATATAGTATTCTACCTAATCTTTCTCCTATTGAAGGAGTTGGAATGTTTCATGTTTCTAATTATTGACTAATACAAATAAAACTGCTATGCATATTCAAGTACAGGTTTTTATATGAATATAGCTTTAATTTCTAATAAATTCCTAATGGTGCAATTTTTGGATCCTAAGGGAGCAGTAAGTTGACTTTATAAGAAACTGCAAAGCTTTTTTCTAGAGTGGCTATATATTCTTACTAGCAGTGTATTAGTGATCCAGTTTTTCTTTGCATACTTGCTAACATATAATTTCATGACTACTTTTCTTTTAGCCAGTCTTGTAAGGTTTTAATTCATTGGCATTTTAATTTTAATTTTGTATGATATTGAACATAATTTTCATGTGCTTATTTGCCATCTGCATATCTTATTTCTGTGAAATGCCTGTTCACCTTTTTTTCGGTCTAATTTTGTTTTAACTGCAGAGTTTTGAGAATTCTTTTGTTGATACTAGTATTTTGTTAGATATGGAGATTGCAAATACTTTTTTCTGACTAAAGCATGTCTTTTACTGGCTTTCACAGAACAGAAGTTTCAATTTTGGTGTGCCTGTATCACTGAGAAAATATTGTATGTATATCTGAGTATATGAAATATATATATAATTTAAGTTCACTAGGAAGAACTCCTGAAGACAACTTATTTTAACAATGGGATTATTTAAATAATTCATTTATCCAGTCAATGTTTATATTTTTTTTCTTTGCTCTAGGCATCATGCTAGGCACTGAGGATAACAGATCACTGACACAGCTCTTTATCTCTAGGCACTCACAGTTCAGACACAAAGGTGTTAAGTAGTAAACTCTGACCCAAACTGTGTAACTTTCATGCTCTCTTTAATAATTGTTTACATAGCACAAGTCAGACTCTAAAAATCACAGGGTGTTAGTGGAGGAGAAAGTTCTAACATTGCAGACTAATTTGAAGTTAGACACAGGCAGTAGTAAAACCTTCTCCTTCAAAAGAGGAGTTGATGAAACTTAAAGACATTCCCTAAGAAAGACAGGAATAATACTGATTTTAAAATCTAAGGTTAAGTGCAATAATAGATTATTCTACTTAAGCTAGGAGTAAAATTAGTAGTGTAAATGGATTTCTTACAACTGCTGTATATGGCTCACAATTGAACACTTCAGTTTATTCTCAGCCAAAGCAAAGAGAGAAATATGACCAGTCACAATTTTGTATTTTCCATATACAGCTTTTCCTGGCACTGAGCCCTGAAAGAAATTTCTCCCATGAGTCCTTGTATGAAGAGGTCATTGTGTGAAGTACTGCTTTCAGATCCTGTATCCTGGGAATTATAACAGTGTTTTTCTTATTGCTCCTTCTTAGAGCATCCTTCATTTAAACCAAGGGCATAATGCCAAAGCTCTATTCATCAAGAGATTCAGAGAAGGACAAGAACACAATGATATAAAAATGTATATTGTTTTCTGATGATTTCACTTGATTGAGAAATAAAATGTGAAGTACACAGAAGGATAGATAACTTTCCTAAAGGAAATTCTTCATAAATGTATCTGTTTATTCAATTTTGGTTGAAAATTCAGCAATAGAAAGTTTGGGGTTACAAATGTATCATAAATTTGTAGTAAAGATATCTTCATTGTTAATTAGAGGTGGAATTATATGCTTTAGATAGTCAACTAAGTAGACAGTAAAATAGAGCACTTCTGGAAATTGAGTGGTTTAAACCACTAAAATTTTTTTTTTAAATACTAGAAAAGACGAACTTATGTACTTGCAGAGCAAACAACTTTTTCTCATAAAAATTTGAATGCTGAGTAGAGTTTTGCCCTGAAAATGTTACACCATAGAATATGACCGTGATAGTCATAATTTGATTATTTTTTTCATTGTGATTAAAAGCAATCACTTACCACGGTCATAAAAACAATAATAAAAAACAAAAACAAAAATGAAAATGTCTTCCTTGAAATATATAATTTTGTGCATTGTGAATTTTCTGGTGAACCATCCAGACTTCTATTAGCAAAACATACCAGTAAGTCGATAAACCTTTTGTATATTTTATAGACTTGTTGAATTATTTCTACCTGATTAAAACTCATCTGATAAGTCAATTCCACTCTTGACCCGCGACTATCTATAGTTGAGAAGTTTGTGCTGTTTTAACCCTCTCTCAATGCACTTGAACTTGTAATTCTCTTCATTTGTCTCCCCTCCCTCCCTCCCTTCCTTCCATTCCTTCTTCCCTTTCTCCCTCACTTCTTCCCTCCATCCCTCCCTTTCCCTTTGTCCCTACTTTTCTCCTTTCTTTCCTCCCTCTCTTCCTTTTTTATTAAAACAAAAAATTAGATATTTTTTATGAGGAGGAGAGTTTTTGTGGTTTGTTCAATCCATTCTCTGAGGGAGATCTCAGAAAGTTTACCATATTATATGCCTGAGTTTTATGTGTGTCTACATATACTCAGAAATACAATATCTGTGATCCACCTTGTTCTGGATCAGAGATGACCAAATTGAAGCCACAGAGTTACTGTTATAATGTACTAGTAGATCCCAAGCCTATTTAACATGCATGAAATTAAATAGATGTATACTAAGAACTCTTGGCAATCAAAATATACATGTACTAAGACTAAAAACCATAAATACCATTCCAATATATGCAATGGTGCATCCTAGATAATAAAAGCCTAGATGGCATCATGCTCTTGTGCAATGCCCTTATAATATGGCCACCACAAGATGGCTGCATGCACAGTGGAGGCAGGGCCTGGTGGCCACTCTTCATGGTGAGGCCTGGGGATCCTACGGCTCTGTGCAGCATGGAGGAGGCAGGTCCCAATGGAGGAGGCCGGTTGTGGCAGGGGAGGGCAGTTGTGGGCCTTCAGGCCAGCAGGGAAGCAGCTAGGGGGTGGTCAGGCTGGCAGGCAAAATCAGTTAAGGCCAATCAGGCAGGCAAGCAGGCGAGCAGTTAGGATCCAGAAGTCCTGGATTGTGAAATGAATGCCCCTCAAGGAGTCCCAGATTGGAGAGGGTGCAGGATGGGTTGAAGGACACCCCCCCATGCATGAATTTTGTGCACTGGGCCTCTAGTAAAAGATTATGACTTTGGCTTACTTCACTTACTTGTGGAATGGTTTATCTTTCTAGGCAGTCCCTAAATGGTCCCCAATGAATCCCATATATCAGTGAAATTATTAATTCTTGACATTCTTCTACCTTGGAATTTACTTGAAAAAAAGTTGAAGCCTCTGATTTAAGTTTATATGTAAATAAGGTAAATTTTACTAAAGGTAGAAGAAGGATTATACATTATATAAGTCAAATTATTGTCATAAATGAATATTACACTTTAAAACTTTATGAAGCCAACTAGTATAAGAAGAGGCTAGGCATCAGTTTGGAAATAGAACCTTTATTAAAATTTCTGGAATGATTATTTTCTATTTAGGGACTCATTTTTTAACTGTTCTTTATATTATTCTCCTTATATGTAAAGTAGAACTGTGTCACAAGATTGTTGTGATAGTCAACAGAGATAATGGTTAAGTTCCTGTTAAAGTATATTGTTTCACAAAAAGTTAAACAAAGTAAGTTTAAAATTGTAAGTATGCAAAACAGAATTTATCTTTGTATTATTTATTTGTTAGTTATTATATTATATATTATATTAACTTGCTTTTGCCCACCCCTGTATATTTTCCATTAACTAGACCTCATATTTTCAGACAAAAATCTGAGTTTGCAAAATATTTCCCCCCCTCAAATTTAGTGCTAGTTGACTATTACAGTTTAAGTGGCTACCCTTATGTTTAAGATGTATAATTTAATTACAGGTCTATCGATAGACTATGTGGAAAACAAACTTTATTGGATCAGTTCTGGAAATGGAACCATAAATAGATGCAACCTAGATGGTGGTAATTTAGAAGTAATAGAGTCAATGAAAGAAGAATTAACAAAAGCTACAGCCCTAACCATCATGGGTAAGTACAGTGGTTCTATAGTTAGGATGTTATTATTGATTGGGGATTGATTACTTATGATCAGTTAAAAGCTGAGAAGAGTCACTGTTCCATTAATTCCAGAAGCACATTTAAATTGCACATCTCTATGAGGGTTTTTTTTTTCTTCTTCTTCTTTTCTTAACATTAGCGGACAGACTTGTAACATTATACAGATCAGGGACTTTACTATTATTGATTCTTGGATTACTGTGAATTGTTTTATGATTATTTTTTATGTTCTACTGAAGTGTTTTAAAGTTTAAGGGCCTTGTGTATTTGTCACAATAACAAAAGTGGTTTATCCCTACTTATAAAGGATAGCTTGATCGATGCAGATAATTCAAGAGAAAAGGCCACAGGGTCCATTGAACAATGATAGAAATTATTCTCCAGCAAATAATTCTTCTCTATAGAGGCATACCTCAGAGATATTGCAGGATGGGTTCCAAACCACCACAATAAAGCAAATATTCCTAGATAGTGAGTCACACTCATTTTTTTTGGGGGGGGGTTTCTCAATGCATACTAAAGTTATATTGCACTATATTATAGTCTATTAAGTGTTTAATAGTATGTCTAGAATAGCAATGTATATACCTAAATTTAAAACAACAACAACACATTATTGCTAAAATGGCTAACCATCATCTGAGTTCATCAAAGGTTGTGATGTTTTTTCTGGTGCAAGGTCTTGCCTCAGTGTCAATAGCTGGCAACCAGTAAGGGTAGTGGTTGCTGAAGGACCTGGTCGCTGTAGCAACTTGTAAAAATAGGGCTACAATGAAGTTTGTCATATCAATTGACTCTTCTCATCATAGTGGTTTCTCTGTAGCATGCAATGCTGTTTGATAGCATTTTATCCACAGTAGAGCATTCACAATTGGAATTAATTATCTCACACTGCTTTACCAACTGCCACTGCTTTATCATCTAAGTTCCCATGATATTTTAAATCCTTTGTCATTTCGACAATCTTCACAGCATCTTCACCAGGAGTGAGTTTAGCAACAAGACAGCTTCACTTTCTTATCATTAGTATGTTCACTGAAAGAGAAGCACTTTTGTTTCCTCCAAGAACTTTTTTTTGCATTCCCAACTTGGCTGTTTGGTCCAAAACATGGAGCTTTGGGCCTGTCTAGGCGTTCTACATGCCTTTTTCACTAAGCTTAATCATTCTAATTTTTGATTTCATTATGTATGACTCTTCCCTTCTCTTGAACACTTTAAGGCCATTATAGGGTTATAAATTGGCCTAACTTTAATATTATTGTGCCTCAAGGAATAGGAAGATCTAATGAGAGGGGAAATGAAGAACAGCCTGCTGCTGGAATAGTCAGAACACACCCACCATTTATCAATTAAGTTAACTGTCTTACATGGGTACAGTTCCTGGTTTCCTAAAACAATTACACCATAACAAATATAATAATTAAAAGTTTATATATTTGAGAATTACCAAAATATTACTAAGAGCAATGCCAGAGAATTTACTGTCCATGTTTTCTTTTTCTTTTTCCTAGGAATTTTATGGTTTGAGATATTCCACTTAAGTCTTTATTCCAATTTGACTTTATTCTTATATAGGAAGTAAAAAAGTGGTCTAGTTTCATATTTTTGCATGTATATGCCCAATTTTCCCAAAACTATGTATTAAAGAGACTGTCTTTACTCCATTGTATATTCTTGCCTCCTTTGTCATTAATTGAGCATATAGGCGTGAATTTATTGCTGGGCTCTTTATTCTGTTCTGTTGATCTATATATCTGTTTTCATGCCACTAGAATGCTTTTTTGATTACTATAGTCTTATAGTATAATTTGCTTATCAAGTAGCATGATACCTCCAATTTTGTTCTTTCTCAAGAAATCTTGGGCTATTCAAGGCCTTTTGTGATTCCATATAAAGTTTAGGATTATCTGTGAAAAAAATGTCTTTGGTATATTTATAGGAATTGTGTTGACTCTATAGATTGCTTTGGGTAGCATGAATATTTTAATTATGTTAATTCTTCCTGGTCAAGATGGTAGAGTAGATAAACATTGGGCTCATATCTTCCAATGACCATGTTAAAATTACAACTAAAATATAGAACAACTATATTTTGAGAACAACTATCCTTGAAAACCACCTAAAGAATAGCTGAACAAAACTCAAACTAAGGATATAAAGAAGAAATATATTGAGGCTGGGAGGAAGGGCAGAGACACAAAATGGGCTGACCCCATACCCATGTGTGGTGGTTAGGAATTGGGAGGGATATCTCAGCTACAGATATCCCTGAGAATCAAGAGGGTCCAAGCTCCACACTAGGCTCCCTAGTCCAGAGCAAGGGAGCAGAGAAGAGGGAGTACCCATAACATCTGGCTGTGAAAATCAGCAAGGATTCCATCCAGGTGACACCGAGGGCTGCTATAGACTCAGGGGTCCTCTTAAAGGGCCTGAGCATAGACTCACTCTCTCATAAATACTAACCCTAGACTCCAGCTAATAGACAGCAGCACTAGAAGTACCAGGGATATATGGAGAGAAACTGAAGAGTCTAACTGTCGGTGATGACTGGATGGGCCGCTCTCTCCAGGACTGAAATGCTATGAGGGGCCACTGCTTCTTTTTTGAATGCTCCCACACCCAGACAGCAAGTACAAGTGGAAGTGCAGAAGGTGACATGCTTCAAATGCAGTACCATCTGTGCTTTATCTTTTCTCTATTGTGTCAAGGAACAGAGTTTATTTTATCAGGGTTGATTTGCACATTGTGTCCAATAGTAGTTGACGAGGAATCTTGATGCCTTTTGCTGTGGACTGAGGTTTGTGTTCTCCTGAATTATATGTGGAAGTCCTGAAGGCATGTGGAGGTGGGGGCATTTGGAAGGCTATTAGATTGTGACTGTGCAACCCACATGTACTAGTGTCCTTCTAAGAAGAGGCAAGAATGTTAGCCTCTCTCTCTCTGCCATGTGAGGATAGAGCACAGAAGTGATGGCTTTATGATTTTTGACTTCCAGGTTGACAGAACTATGAGAAACTCTTTCTGTGGTGCCATGGAATTTTGTTGGCATTTTGTTATTGTAGCCTAAACTAAGACATATTTCCAGTTATTAGTTATAAGCTGTCTAGGTTGTAACTTTGAACATTAAACTATTCCTCATTTTTAAAAAGGTGACCCTGTCAATTGTCTTTTTCCAACTGTGAGAGTTAGCAAATACAGTAGTTTTTGCTTTTAAATATAACAGTTTGTAGCTATAAAATTTTGTCTACTACTTACTTTTCTTAATTTTTTTTCTTCAGTATTTAGCAACTTGCTTTTTTTTTAAAGGAATTTTTATACATATACTTCAGATTCATGAAATAATGATACACTAAAAAAATTTTATATGATTTTCAAGTTGTTTATGCTATAAGATAATGTATAGTCAGTTGTGTTATATTTAATTATTGATTACCTAGTTTTCAAATATAGCTTATTTGTTTGCTTTTATTCATCTTTTTCATATAACACTGGTATTTTCCTGTTCATTAATATCTGCAGGAAACAGTGAGTTAAATGCAAATTAATCAAGTTGCCATTCAATTTTAGGTGCTTTTTTGATGAGGAGGAGGTTAAAACTATTGACTAAAATTAAGACTTGTGGTTATTTATGTATTATATTTAGCATATCTGCAGTTTGAGAGCAGAAGAGAAGGTTAGAAAAATCAATTCATGGAGCTGAGTGAAAATAAACAAAACAAATGTACTGGAAGAAATAGGTTTATCGGTATTTGGAGAAAATTAAGATGCAATTCTGGAAATTGTAGGATGATGACTTACCTGTATTTTTTATTGGGGCAAATGTATCATTGATTTAAAATAGAAGTGCGAGTATGGGGATTATTCAAGCAAACTTGAAGAAATAGGTATGTCTTTATAGAAAATAACTCTCATTGGTGTATTTAATGGTTGGTATCTTATTTATCATAAGTGATCTTGACATAGTACATTAAAATGAGTCATATAATAATTTGTCAAGTTTTGCTAGAGCAAAAGGGTTTGAGTCCAGAGCAATATAAAGGGCACAAGCTTAAATTTAAAGCTCTATACTACATGCACATTTTATGAGATGTTTATTCATTGTTCCCTGCTAATCCATTGCATACACAGTTACTCTCATTGAAATTCAATTACACATCGACTTTTATTGTTGTACTTTTATGGGACTAAATGATCTTGAGAAATTACTTTTACTCAGATAACTGAATTATGTACATATAATCTCCATTGTATGATTAAAACATAGACTTTTAGAATTAAATGTAAGCTTTAAAATTACTAAATTTATCACTTTTATCAATTAAATAAGTATACTTTAGGTTCCTACTATTCATTAACCAGCTATCGTTCTGGTACAATTACTAGGCCTTAGTTTTCTATTTCTAAGAATATGAACCTTGACCAAATAAGTTACAAAGTCCTAAAAACCTTGTATGATTTTATCACTAATGTTTTGACTCAAGGGTGCAGTAAATAGTTTAAAATAAACCATTGTCTAAGTTGACGCAATACAGGAGAGACAAAAATTGTCAATAAAAATAAAATTCACTTGTGAACTGCTAATCAGAGTTCATATTAATCTGTTTTAGAAGTTTGACAAAGTTACTCAACTTTGACATTTAATTAGTTTAGTGGGTGTTTACAACATAGAGTTGCTTAAATTTCTTATTTTTAGAATGGAATGATACTTTTTATAAATGTCTATCTCCAACATCGGTCTAACCTTTGAATCACTTGCAAAAATTGGCAATTTTTTTTTTTTAATAAAAGAAACTTTGAGTCATAGGTAAGGCCAAAAATAAGATTTAATTATGCATTTTTGGTTAATTGTTAAGCTGTCCACTGAATTTATTTCTTATTAATTGCAGTTTAAATATGTAATACTATTTATTTTGTGTAACAATTTTCCAGAATAAGTTTAATGTGTAAATATTAGAAGGATATTAAAATTTGTCTACTGTTAGAGTCTATCAAGGAATAAAAAAAGGCATATTTTATGTGCATATTTAGTCTCCTAACAGATTTAAACCCAAACTTATAATGAGTTAACCTCCCTTGATTTGGTTATGGCCACATTTACTTTAAATCATTGTTAACAAAACAATAATTTGCCCTTAAGGAGCCCTTGAAAAACTTTAATAAAAGTAACCTGTAAGGATATTTGCTCATACTTTTCATAGGCTCACTTCACAAATTTGAAATAACCATTATGGTTGCTATGAAGAGTCTAGCACATGGATAGTTTGCCCTGGGAAAGCCAAGACTACCAGATTAAAATGCTTCCAGAACCATCTGAATATGTATGTGAAGGTTATACGTATTTATTTCTCAAGTGTGGATATAGTATTGCTCTACCTGATTTGCTCATTCGTTGGAGCATTGGCCCAGGGACAAGTATCCTGGGTTCAAATTCTTGTCAAGGGCAAGTACCTCTATTGCAAATTTGATTCCAAGTCCCATTGAGGCGTGTGTGGGAGGCAACTAATCAATGTGTTTCTATTGCATCAATGTTTCTCCCTCTGTCTGTTCCCCTCCCTTCCACTCTGTCTAAAAAAATCAATGGAGCCCTAATCCCGTGGAGGGCAATCTGTGGCTTTCGAGCCACATGTGGCTCTTTGGCCCCTTGAGTGTGGCTCTTCCACAAAATACCATGGCCTAGGCGAGTCTATTTTGAAGAAGAGGCATTAGAAGATGTTTAAGTTTTAAAAATTTGGCTCTCAAAAGAAATTTCAATCGTTGTACCGTTGATATTTGGCTCTGTTGACTAATGAGTTTACTGACCACTGCCCTAGACAGTTTGGTTCAGGGATAGAGCATCAGCCTGTGAATTGAAGGGTACTGGGTTCAATTCCAGTCAAGGGCACCTACCTGGGTTGCAGACCCCACCCCAGTGGCCCAGCCCCAGACCCTGGTCTGGGCTCATGCAGGAGGCAACCAATCGATGTGAGTCTCTCAGATAGATGTTTCTCTCTCTGTCTCTCCCTCTCTCACTCTCTCTAAAAATCAATGGAAAAATATCCTCAGGTGAGGATTTAAAAAAATGATATAATGTTAATATTGTTGGGGATTAAATGTTTCTAATGTTTCCACTGAAGTTTTTTAAGAAAGCTCTTAAAATTGTCTGGGCTCTCTGCTGACTCAAAGGAATTCTAGTCTAAAGGCAAATAGTATTCTTTACCTACAGTAACACTTAGGCTCTCTCAGCTTGTTTCTCAGTTATATGCTTTTTAAAATCTGTATCTGTATTCACTTCAGCAAAATATTATGTGGTATAGTGACTAAAGTTAAGATTTATTAAAAATAAACCATCTCTAGCACTCAATTTGTATACTTGTTATGAACCTTCAAATATATACATATTAAAAATAATAGAAATTTGAAAAATATGTGTACCATAGACAGCCCATAAAATTGGCATGCAGAAATCATCAAAAGCCCTTGTCCTACTTCCTAAAATAAATTATTATGACCAGTTGTCCTGACATGTACAGAGCATTATTAATGATGGGGTGAGGGTGTGAGTCTGGTGCCTTTAGTCTTGTTAAGAACCTTAGACTGAGCACTCACAGATTCACTCTGAAATATAGTCTGAAAGGATCCTCTACCCTAGTCTTATGCCAATGTAGTGGGTCTGATAACTTCAAGGTTCTTGACATCAATAGGTCTACCTTATGAAGTCATTCTCTCAGTTCTATGCAATGTAAGTCCGCTTTATTTGTTGCCAAGTGCAGGGTTTTTGTTTGCTTTTTAAAATCAAAGCTTACTAAATATATCTCTCCCTCTGAATGTGAATAGGGGCTGAAACATAGTTTCTGTTTGATTGCCAGTTTTCCCTTTATAATCTGAGAGCTCTCCCCTTGGATTTGTTATTTAGTTTCCTTTCACAGTCTTGTTAGGTAGTACTGGACATTTCGGATGGGTTAATGCAACAACCCTTTAAGTCTGTTCATGCTCTGTATCTCCAGTCTCCAAACTATCAGGCCCTGCCATGTTCTGACCTGCTAAAGTATTTTAGAGCTGAGATAGCACTCAGGACTTACTGTGAAATGTTCATCTTGTCTTCCTTTTCATTCAACAAAAGTTGTAAGTCACAGCATTCGTAGTTTAATCTTAGTGTCGATGAGATTTGTTAAAACCCATTCCTCTGAGATTCAAGTTCAAAGATGTTGATTAAAGTTAAGTGCTGTTTTCACTGCCCAGAAGAGCCTTTCCTGTTGTAACTATTTTAATCCTCCTCTACCCCCGTGTCAGTCAGTCAGGTGCAAATCCAGGCAAATTGTTCCCCTCTCTCATCACCCATGCTTCTTTCTTTCTTTCTTTTGGGGGGAGGGGGACACAGGTAGGGAAAAGGAAAAGGGACAGCTCCTAGGAGGGAGTGAGCCATACCTGCTTATTTCCATTTGTCTCTCTTTTTTTCTTTCTTGATTGCTTTTCATATTTATTAGCTACCCTAATACCTAATGGTGAAATATCACCCTTCAAGGCTTATTTCAACTTTATCTCAGTTTGATTTGAGATTTTTTTTTTCTCCTATGAACTGTCTTTTGTATTTTTCTAAAGCAGTAGAATATTGTGTTGTTCTTTTTTTTTTTTTTACCTTTTCTGATTGTGAACATGTTTCACTTCTTCATAATTTGGGACCACATTTTATTCATATAGGCATCATTCATGACACACAGAAAGGTGCTTACACTGAGTACATTTCAATAAGGAGAAGTAGAATGTATGATATGAATAAATAAAACAATGGCCATCCGTATAAAAAACTATAGGCTACAGCAATCAAATTACATTTTCAGTAAAATCTGGAACACATTTATATAGAATGGTTACAACCCTAAATATATTGTAGAATTTTAAGCTAGTCGGTTCTCCATCCACAGATTCAGTTAACCATGGGTCCAAGAAAACAAACAAACAAAAAAAAAACATCTCAGGAAGTTCCAAAAAACAAACCTTGAGTGTATTGTACTTGCTAAGAGTTGAGCACACTCCTAAATCCACATGAATGAAATGATGTGTATGTACCCCCTATTGTAGCTTACAGGCAGCAAATATAATTTATATGCAAATCTATAGCATCCTATATAATAAAACACTAATATGCAAATCGACTGAATGGTGGAATGACCAATCACTATAATGTGCACTGACCACTAGTAGGCAGATGCTTAATGGAAGAGCTGCCCACTGATGGTCAGTGTGCTCCCACAGGGGAACAGCCACTCAGACAGAAGCCAGGCTCTCTGCTGGCAAGCACAGTGTAAGTGATGGGAGCCTCTCCAGTCTCCTCGCCAGGCATATATTCCCTGAAGAGTCATGCTGGTGAGAGGGCACAGGCAGGGGTCCTGAACTGTGAGAGGGCACAGAATATCATGCACCAGGTCTCTAGGTTTATATAAGGAACTTGAGCATCTGAATTGAGTATCTTTAGGGGCACTCTGGGATCAATCCATGCCATGAATGTTGAGAGAATGACTATATGTGTTGAAATAAATATGAAAAGAAGATGTTTTAACATATAACTTGAATTGAAATTGAAAGAAAATGAATAATAAGATAAATGTGTACAATATAGGCAACCATTTCTGGCACATATTATATGTATATATGTACTTACGTGTGCAAGAAAAGAAAGGTTGTATTGGAATTTGTTTTTCTCAAAGGAACTAAACAGATTAATGGAAGGAGAAGAAAACTGTATCCATAAACATAAGAAAGTGAAAGAGTTCTGAAACTAAGGAAAAACTGGTGTTTTGGTGTTTTAAGCTCTTAAAGTTAGTCTCTTACAGCTAGCTGGGCCTAACAGCATTATTCTCTTTAATAATAATAATAATAGATAGTCTAAATAAATAAAGCATTCTAGTGTTTAATTTACAAATCTTAATTCATGCGTTTCTCACTTTAATTCCCTGAGAGAGGAACCATTAACATTATTTATTTCAGAGGTTCCAGCTGAGGTCCAGTCAGCCTGAATTAATTGCTCAGGTTAAATAGTTAATAAATAGTGTAGCAAGCTTTCTGAATCATGATTCTTTGAAAGGAAGTTAATTAGAAGGTGGCCAGTGGGGCAAGACTGGGCCAGATGTCCTGGAGCCAACCTCCTGTGGTCCCTCCCCTGCTGACTGTATCTGGGGATCTGTAAAGTGAGCAGGGTCCCATTGGCAAGTGGAGTCCCTCGCCCTGGCCTGTGGGATTGGACCAAAACTGGCTCTCTGACCTTCTCTGAGGAGTCCTGAAATGCAAGAACTCCCTCTTCTCTGGTTCTGGGGTAAATCACCCGAGAACGGCTACTGCCAAGTCACAGCAGCTTGGCAGCTTCTGCGTGTGCCTCCTGGTGGTCAGTGCACATCATACCGACTGGCCAGTTGAATGGTTGCTTAGCCTTTTATATTTATATATATATATATATATATATATATATATATATATAGATATAGATATAGATATAGATATAGATATAGATATAGATATAGATATAGATATAGATATAGATATAGATATGTAAAATAAAATTTTATGTAGCTATTAAAATGGGGTAAATTTATATACTGATTTAAACAATTGTCCAAAATATATTTTAATTGGAAATAAATAGGTTCAAATAGCCTAGTACATGCTGCTTTAATTTTTATTATATACTAGAGACCTGGTGCATAAAATTTGTGCACTCCGGGGGTTCCTCAGCCCAGCCTGCACCCTCTCACAGTCCAGGAGCCCTCATGGGTGTCTGACTGCCAGCTTAGGCTCACTTCATTTTAGAGTCAGAGTGCTGGGTAGAAAGGGTTACTACTCATTCTAGTGGACAAAACAGGGAGACTAATAAATATCCTATAAGACACAGCATCATCTCCCTAATAAGAAGGAACTCTTTGACCCAAAATGTTAATAGTGGTTAGTTTGAGAAAACTTCTCTGTACCAAAAAGATTCCTATTGACCCTCAGAGGCCAATCACCTAACTTTATGAAGCCTGACATTGTGACTGTAGACTATCATCCCAAATTTTGGCTAAACTAGAAATCCTTAAAAAAGTAAGAGTGAATGTGGCTTTTATAAAAGCTGATGGTAGGGGTAGGAACTGTCTTGAAGAGAAAGATCCAGTGACAGAGAATGGAAGGAAGATACATATACTTTATGTTTGTGTTCTTTTTTTTTGAAATACAATTTAATGAAAAATGGTCAGGATTGGCATCTTATGTTTACACTTATTCTATACTTATATACTGTATCAAATAATAAAGATAATATTTTTAATAGAGGTGGGAAGGAAGGAGAGAGGGAGGGAGAGGGGGAGAAAGAGAGAGAGAGAGAGAGGCATTTATCAGTTACCTCTGGGGATCAAACCCACAATCACAATCTGGGCATGTGTCCTGACTGGGAGTTGAACTCATCCCTTTTTTGGTGTAATAGACAAGGCTCCAACAAACTGAGTGACACCAGCCAGAGTCACATAATGTTCTTATCTGTCCCAATTATGAGCCTGGTACTATTTAGATGCTAGAATCCAGCAGGGCATAACAATTCACTGTCATTAGGTGCTGAGATTCCCTGGGATGGGGGAAGGGGACCCAGAAACAGTATATAAGCAAATAAGTGAAATAAAGTTTGTCAGGTGGTGGAAAGTACTAAGGGAGAAAATTCAATCAGGGCAAAGGAATAGAAAATGCAGAGGTGGGTTGAAAAGGAGCAGGCCTTCGCAATTTTCACGAGAAATGATAAGCAAAATTTTGAAGTGAGGGATTGAGTCATCCAGGTATCTGGTGGGAGAACATATAAGGAAGACAGAACTTATAAGGAAGAGGAAATGAAATTGCAAATTTACTATTTGACCATATATTTAAACACATTTGCTTTTGGAAGGGAAGTGTGTGTGTGTGTGTGTATTTTAATGGTCATCTAACCTACTCTCCCAAAAAAATACTTGATGTTTCATGGGGTTTCACTGCAGTCATTAATGCATCTACTAAAATAGAATACATAGTTAATTTATTTCTGTAAGCTTAAAGTATTGATTTGTAGTAATTTCTCTAACAGGAAGCTTTTAGCTTTCATGTGTATGAAATTACTAATGATGATGAAATTAGTTCTGCCCCATGTGTTCAGCTTTGTTTCCACTGTATTATATATAATGTTACTATTAATGATTATGCATTTTAATATAATGTTATGCATTTCAAGCTATTATGGTTAATGTTTACACAAATATTAAAACCATAAAATCAGCCGTATGAAAAAAATACTAATTATAGTCAGAACAAAATTAACTTTGAATAACTTCTAGTTTTCTTGCCTTAACTTTAAATGTTCTAAAATTAAAAACTTGAATGATTTATATGTATATGGAATTGTATTACACAAGTTAAAATGACCTAGACTTTAAAAAATTTTTTTAAAGATTTACTATTTTTGAGAGAATGATCTCTAGAGACCAGATAATATATTAATAAAACATTACTCAATAGAAAGCATTTATGAACCATGGAATATAATGCTTGAGAATGATTTTATTTTAAATGAAGAGTCACTAAAAGAAATTAGAAAAATTAACCCAAGTGCTATATTTTTCAAAGATTTAAAAATGGTAATATGATTACATCAACGATCATTAGTGAGATTATATTAGGTAGTTCTATAATTATTATGGTTGTATTTATACCTAAATTATATGAGCTTGTTTCCTTAACAAAATATAAGTAAAGTTAAACAAATATATAATTTAAAAAGATTCAAATGATACCCTATTTTCTTAAAAATTATGTTTACAACCACTTTTCAGTAAAAGATCCAATGATTTTACTACTGTTATACATGTATTACATTTACATATAATTTGATATGTATGAACCAGTTTATTTTAAATGTGCTATAATTGTGCTATATATTTAAGTAATTCTGCTTTCAAATTATATTGTTCAAAAAAGGATGTTATTTTTTAGTGTATACTGACCAATGCCATTTAGTTCAATGAACTTCAAATATATCCATATAAATTTTCTAAGCCATCAGTCTTGCAATTGCCATTAATACTAATCATTACAGTAACAGTAATATATGAAATATATTCAGGCAATTTGCCTAGTACAAAGTATAGTACATGGTTGTCTTCACTAAGTATTCAAACCACTATTAATGAAAACTAATAGCCCATCAAAATTTACATTAAAAGTACTAGGAGAAATCTCTGAAGGACTACATGCAATACTATTCTAGCAATTTTTGTCACCTTAAATTGCAATATGTTCCCATATGTTGCTCTTATTAATGCTAATCACCAAACAGAATGGATAAATACTATAATTCCAAAGTGCATTGTAGTACTATTTTTTAACCAGATTATAATTAGTGATCAGAGAATGGTTTCATTAACATAAATAGGATAATTAAGTCATCTTAGCTTTACCTTATTTAAAAGAATTAAATAGTGATTATTTTCCCTTTTGTAAACTGCTAAAGGTTAACTTTTCTGGAATCATTTCAAAGAAAAAATTATATTGTTCATGTTTATGACACTAAAAAAAAAGGAAATAAAAAACAAATTTGGATATGTATAACTTTTTTTTAGTAGAAACGTAATTATTTTATACTAGAGGCCCAGTACATGAAATTCATGTATGGGTAGGGTCCTTAGCAGCTGCTGGCTGCTGGCCTGGGCCTCCCTTCCCCCAGCTGCCTGCTGTTGCCATCTGGGAAGGGGCTGACCAGGAAGAGAGGCCATGGAGGGTTGACTGGCCGGGCCCACTCCCTGGTCAAACTCCCAGTCAAGGGAACAATTGGCATATTAGGATTTTATTATATAGGATTGCCTCATGGCTCTCCTTTCGTTTAAACAGAAGATTTAGAGAAATGTTTAGAGTGAAAAAAACATACTATGCTTTAGATTTATTATCAATTTTTGAGTTAATATAATTACAACAGCACTTTAATTAGAGCTTGAAAATGAATCAGGAGAACTGGGGAGGTCATGTCAGAAGTCTGCCCATATACTGTAAATATTATCTCAGGTTGGACTGTAACACATAAGTTGATATCATGTCATGATCTGATGAACATTATTCATTTAAACTGCAATTAATCAGACTTGAGCCCTTTTAACTTTTTGGCAATTTTCTCCAACTCAGATTTGATATGGATAGATGATATCTGATCATATTGTATTTTCTGGGGCTATCTATAGGTAAATTAAAAAAAATACAATTGATCCCCAATATATTTAAATCTCTCTTATTGTCCCTTTCATATCAGTATCAGCATGGTCTTATATACTGTGGGAGGTACTGTGGGAGGAAATTAAGTATTAATTTCTTGTTCAGGCCTGATCCCACCAGGCCTGAATGGGCATTTGGACATCCAAGTTAAAATAATTGTCTATATCAATTTAATTTTAATTAACAGGATTTCAATTTAAACTCTTACTATTTAAGGAATAACTTTTGCATTATGGGAAAAGAGAAACAACTATAAATCATGTGAACCTTTAATAAAATACTAATGGTTTAACTTTTTAAATTATAAATATAATTATTCTATGTAACTCTTGATATAGATGTATCAAAGATGGACAGTGCTCAAAAGGCCAGTGATTAGATTAATTTGCACTGAGTTGAGTCTTAATGAGATTATGTGTGAGAAGAAAATGATTCTATTATCTTAGAATAGAGATGGCAGTATCCAGTCTTCTCAGCCCTGCCAAAGTCCCCCAATACACTTGCCTCCAGGGTCCCCAGTCCTTTCACAGAAAATGGGTTGCTTCAAAAGTTGGTTAAGCTTCTTAGAAAAAAAAAAACATTCAAAAATATTTGAAAAGGAAATTCCAATATTTATAAAAGTTTGGACTAGACAATTCAAGATTATTTCCATTACAAATTTCTATGATTTTGTGATATTAACATTCTGAATTCACATAGTAACAGCTGTACTGTATGTAAGCAGATATTATTTAAAGGAATGACCATTGTTATTAAAACAACTCATAAAACCACACTCTGTATGTCAAGGACGTTCTGTGTGATTTTCCTAATGGCTGGAGTTAATGCCCCTAAACCAGCAGTCGAACATCCCCTGAGGAGTCCCAGATTGGAGAAGGTGCAGGCCAGGCTGAGGAACACCCCCTCCACCCCCATGGAAGAATTTCATGCACTGGGCCTCTAGTGTTATAATAAAATTATAAAATTATAAACAGACCACAGAACAACAACACAAAGGACTAGATGAGCCACTCTACCTCTTGAGGACAACCACAGTTTCCAAATAGAGGTGCCATTTGAACTGAGTCTATAAATCTGGGTATGTATCCAATATTCACATAATCAAAATGTAGGTGGGTATAGCAGTGGCAGTTAAGGATTTAAGATGGAGGAAGTAAATTGACTGAAAATATAAAAGGGTATAGAAATGTCTGGTAATCATTTGAAAAATTATAAATACTCTAAACTCTATATTAACCTATTAATTGGTATCTAAGGGATATGGTAAGAGAAAACAGATAGAACAGTATGGACACAAACACAACTGTGATGCAAAATAAATATTTAATTCAAATGTATGCAATTAAAATATTCAAATCATCTGCTCTGATACTGGAACTGAATAATTCTTCATCCCTTCCTTTCCCTGCCCCTCTTCTTTTTTCCTTTTTCTAAGGAAGACAATCTTAGATAACATCAGCTTGCATTAAATAAACTCTACCTTTTTTTTTTTAAACATCCTTGCAAGCAGTAATTTGGAGTTGCCTTGTTTTTGTCAGCTTACTCTTTCTTCTCACTGTCATTTCACCTTCATCATTGCACAAAAATTCAGGTTCACTGGCAACATAGTCAAGCCATTAACTCAGAAATTAAATTATCTGCCATTCTCAAGCTTTCCTCCCTATAACCCCAGACTGCCCCTCAGCTCTCAATGAGGCAAGTGTCTCACTATAACACTGAATGGAAGGAAGTAGGGTCATATCTGTCAGTTCAAAGTCACAAAGGCTTTAAAGCAAAATTCTTGACTTTGTTCTGCAGTGTTTTCCACCTTCCTTCCACTGTTCTCCAAATTCTCTGTTTAAGATTAAAAGAAAATTGAAACAATTTTAGGAGAAGAAAGAGCAAAGAGACGTCTAGTTCTGTCACTGCCCTAAGACACAGCATTTTGCACAGGGCTTCAGCCACTGCAGAGCTGCTCCGGCACCAGAAGACCAGCTCACAGGCTAGTGAATAGCTGTAGGCAGACATACAAATCTCTGACTATCCAGATGGAGGGGCGTTTCTGATTTGTGATAGATACAGTGTAAAAATGTAATGGTTTCCATGTAATAATGAATGATAGGCTCATTCTGATGGGTAGATATTTCTCATATTCACAATAGTTTTAATTATTTTTCTGCTGGTTATTGTCATTCATGTCTTTTCTGAAACATTTTTAATCTATCCCTGGGAATTGAATGTTGACTACAATTCAATGTTCCTGGAACACAGAGCACTGAGGGCTGTTACAGATCAGGTGATGGAAAGTTAAGTGGGCATCAAATCATGGAAGATCTTCCTGCTATGCTAAGAGGTTTGACAGGGGAAACCAGGAGAAAGGGTTAAGCATCAGGATGGCATGCTTCAATTTGCATTTTGGAAAGATTACTTCAGTGTCTTCTGAGCAGGAAGATGACAATTGATGTCACTGAACTCAGCAGTTTCAGTGGGAATGGAGGGAAATAAAATATTCCTTTGGTGAGATAATAAGGGTGAGGTCTTAAGTGGACTTGCCATGGAGAGGCCATGGAGGCAAGGTTTGGGGAAAAGATGCCTGTCTAGTATTTACTTCTGATGATTGAGTAGGAGCTATTCTTTATGAGAAGTTGTCTTTGTTGGTTCAGGCTGCTATAACAAAAGATACTGGATGGCTTAAACAAAAAATATGTATTTCTCATTGTTCAGAGGATTGAGATGTCCAAGATCAAGGCACCAACAGATTTTCTATCTGGGGAGAACCCACTTGCTAGTTCACAGAAAGCCAGGAGGTCTTGCTGTCTCACACTGGAAGGGCTGTGAGAGCTTTCTTGAGTATGTGTTTTTTCATAAGGGCACTAATTCCATCCATGAAGACTCCATTCTTACCACCCAATTGCCTCCTTAGGCACCACACTTTGGGGATTAAGATTCAACATATGCATTTGGGGCATCACAAACATTAAATCTGTAACGGATGCTTACTGGGGAAGAAGCATGCATGGAAAAAATAAAATTGGTTTTACTTTGGTAAAGTTTGTGGTGACTTTGCTCTTAATAATATGGGAGCTGACAACTCAGAGCTCTTAAGCCCTCTCTCCAACATGCACTTCTGAAGTTTTCTGATTTCTTGCTGCAGTTTGTATCTAGATTTGCTGCTGTCATCCTTGGATCTGCATCCACCATTACATGGGTGGGGTTCTTTTTGTCCGTTTTCTCTGTTTTCTAGATACTATGTTTCCCAGTTTACTACCTTGTTATATTTAAGTATAGCCTCCAGCAAGTTTTCTGAGAAAGGGTGCTTGTGAGGTAAATTTATCACGACAATGTCTGAAAGTACTTTTATTCTACCCTAACATTCGGTTGGTTGGTGTCTTAGTCTGTTTGGATTGCTGTAACAAATTGTCATAGACCTGGTGACTCAAACAAATGTTTATTCTCACAGTTTTTCACAGTTCAAGAGGCTGAGGAATCCAAGATTAAGTTGCTGGCAGATCCAGTGTTGGGACTGCCTGCTTTTTGTTTGCAAGAGGCATATTCTTGTATCTTCACAAGGAGGAGATAAGCACAAGGAGGAGATAAGAGAAAGACTGAGGGCTAGATCTTTTCTTCTGATAATGACATAGTGATCTCATCATGGGGGCTGCTGTATCCTCATGACCTAATTATTCTCCCAATGCCATCTTACTGGGATGGCATTTTATTTCAGGGGTGAGGGGTGGGGAGGAGGTAAAACATTCCGTCCATAGCAATTGAGAATGAAAATCAAGACTGGAAGTATTTTGTTTCAAATCTTCCAAGGTATGCTTAATTGTCTTCTCAAATTTAATGCTACAATTGAGAAGTCTACTGCTATTCTGCCTGTGTACCCTTTTATTATTAACTATTTTTTTCTCTCTGGAAACTTATGAAATATCTTCTTTGTCCCTATATTTTTGGTATTTCATAATATTGTGTTTCTGTTTTCATCTGTTTTTCTGGGAATGAGTTTGGTTATTTTAAGCTGAAAACTGGTATTCTTCAGTTCTTGAAAATTGTGTTAATTTTTGTAATAATTTTTTTACCCTATGTTTCTCAAATATCTCTTTCTAAAATCACATAGCCTAGGCAGTGAACTTCCTTTATTTTCTCTTTTCTTCTTTTTCTTTTTTATTTCAGTGAGGACTTTTTCAACTTTCAATTTTGTATCAATGTTTTATTTCAGGCATAAGAGTTTTAAAATTTATGGATTTAAATTTTGATTTCACAATTTCTTTTTTAATACTTTTTGCTCTTGCTTTAAGAATGTGATGATTATTATAAATCTGATGTTATTGAACTTTCTTTCAAGATGGCAGTGTAGTTAAATGTGATATTTGCATCCTCCTACAATCACTTCAAATCGCAACTAAACTACAGAACATGAGTCTAGCTGAATGGAAGTCCTACAAATAGGGATTTAAAGAAGAAGCCACATTGAGACTGGTAGGTGGGACAGAGATGGGGAACTGGCTGGGCCCACACCTATATGTGGCAGATAAAAATCAGGAGGGATATTTCAGCTGCAGAGGAGTTTATGAGAATGAGGGGTCCCAGCCCCATACCAGTCCCCTAACCCAGGGTTCCAGTGTCAAGAAAAGCAGTCCCTATAACTTCTGGCCATGGAAACCAGTGGGAATTATAGCTGAATGACATGGAGGGCTTCTGGAATCCCAGGCAGTTCCTTTTAAAGAGCTCATTTATGGACTTACTCAGACTAACTCCCTCTGAGCTCCAACACTGAGGCAGCAGCTCAGTTGGCACAAGGTACATTACAGGGAGGAACTGCATTTCCTGGTATCCAGGCAAAAAATGGGTGGCGCAGCTTTCTCCCATACAAAAGTGCTATTCCTTTCTTGAGCCCTCTCACAGCAAAACTGGCAGGCAGGCAGGCAGGCAGGCACCATATCTGAGTCTCCACCAACCTGGCTAACACTGTTAGCCTCACTATGGTGATTCCCTGAATACCCCACCCAACTTGCATACCTACCCAAGGTGTTTCCAGTGGCTTTTCCATAGAATGACCTGTTCTGGCTCACAATTTAGAATTTGCTAAATTCTCTCAAACAAACAACATCTGGCCTCAGCATACCCCATACCCCATAAATGGTCCCAGGTCAGACACTAGCAAAATCCCTCCTTGGTTCACCACTTGGTCTCACCTGGGTACTTCTAAGCAGATTATAAGTAGCAGCCATCTATAGATGGCTTTTGTAGCTTGTACCAGGTGGCCTCTGGCAGATGACAGTTGGCTGATGAACTTGGCCTGACCTTCTATGATGCCCCAGAGTCAGAGAACCTGATTGACCACTTCAGACCATGTTGAAACATCACCCAATCAAATCCACAAAAGACACACTCAAGGGGAAGACTCAGTGGGCACCAGAGCCCTGCTGAAATAAGTCCTGCATAGCTGATCTTCCTCAGTGGTTGGTAGTCTGTGATTGAAGCCAGTCATGCTGTAAGCAGCCCTGGGAAAAAAATCTCTCCCATTGACATCCCAATAGCAATCAAGGATCAACTACAACAGGATGTGCACATAGCCCCGAGAGTGGAGGGGTCTTACCTGCAGTATCCAGCTTAGATGATAAGTGAGGCTATGACACTGGACACTACAGAAAACCTACTATACAAGGCTACTCTACCAAGGAGATGTAGTAGTTCTACCTAATTCTTAGAAACAAACACAGGGAGGCTGCTAAAATGAAGGGGGGAGGGGAAGAAACGTGTCTCAAATGAAAGAACAGAACAAAACTCCAGAAAAAGAACTAAACAAAATGGAGACAAGCAATCTACTAGACCCATGGTCAGCAAACAGTGGCTCACGAGCCATATGTGGCTCTTTGGCCCCTTGAGTGTGGCTCTCCCCCAAAATACCATGGCCTGGGCAAGTTTATTTTGAAGAAGTGGTGTTAGAAGAAGTTTAAGTTTAAAAAATTTGGCTCTCAAAAGGAATTTTGATCATACTATTGATATTTGGCCCTGTTGACTAATGAGTTTGCAGACCACTGTACTAGACCAATCTCTGATTGCAAGGATGCTCAATGAACTTAGTGAGAACTTTATTGCTTAATAAAGGATATAGAAACCACAAAAAATTATCAGTCAGAAATGAAGTATATACTAACTGAAATGAATAATATTTTACAGGGAATAAAAAGTAGAGTAGATGAAGCAAGAATCAAAATAGCAATTTGGGAAAAAAGGAAAGCAAAAGCATTCAATCCAAACAAAAAAAGAATTAAAAAAAAAAAGTAGATAGTGTAAAGAGCCTCTGGGACAATGTTAAGCCTGCCTACAATAGCATGATGGGGGGAAGAGAAAAGAGAGAGAGATTAATAATTTGAAAAAATGACAAAAACTTTCCTAACCTGGTAAAGGAAATAGACATAAAAGTCCAGAAAATGCAGACATTGCAAGCAAAATGAACTCAAAGAAGTCTATAACAATACTCCTCAAAATTACAATGCCAAAAGGTTAAAGACAAAGAGAGATTCTTAAAAGCAGCAAGAGAAAAGCAGTTATCCACATTCGAGTTCCCATAACACTATTAAATGTTTTCTCAACAGAAACTTTAAAGACCATAAGGATTGGCAAGAAATATTCAAAGTGTTGAAGAGTAAGAACCTACAACCAAGATTACTCTGCCCAGCAAAGTTATCATTTAGAATTGAAGGACATGTAAAAGGTTCCTAGACAAAAGAAAACTAAAGGAATTCATTATCACCAAAAATGCATTCCATGAAATATTAAAGGGCCTTTTTAAAAAGGAAGTAGAGTCTCTCCTGTGTTTCTTTGTGGTTGAGCATCAACCTATGAACTAGAAGGTCATAGTTCAATTCCCAGTCAGAGCATAGGCACAGGTTGTGGGGGCCGTGCAGGAAATGGCTAGTCAATGATTCTCTCTCATAATTGAAATTTCTATTTCCCTCTCTCTCCCCTTGCTCTCTAAAATCAATAAAGATATATTTTAAAATAAAAACAAATTAAAAAAAGGAAAACACAAAGTTAAAAGGTATAAACAATAAAATGGCAATGCATACGTATCTATCAACAATTGAACCTATAAAACAAAAGAAAAAATCAGACGATTTAAATTATGTATATGTTGTTTTGGTTTGATTTCTGTAGTTTCTGTCTCCCCTGAGTATTTTTTTTCCTGTTTATTTATTTTACTATTGATCATGGCATAGTTTTTCTTTAATTATGTGGTGTTTCTTGGCTGGTTCTTCAGCTTTCTAACAGGATTGAAAAATTTGAATTCAAGAGGCAGAGTTTATGAAATCGTTACATCATTAAAATAGCTATATTGAACCTTATTGGAGAAGAAGATTTCCCCAATAATAAGATTTTTCAGAGTATTAGGGGACAATTTCTAACAAAAGTGAAACTCCTTTATCTCTTCTATGGAGATACTGGCCTAGATGATAGCTTCCTTAGAGATTGGAGAAAGAGATGTAAAGTAGAGGTCTCATAATTTAGCATTAGGTTTGTGGTCCCCAATCTTAGTTGCACACTAAAATTACCTAGGAAGATTTGAAAAATCTTGTTGTCATGCCTTAGACAACAACAATCTCAGAGTGGCTACCAGGTGCTTCTTTTTAAAGGTCCTCCGGGTGATTTTGATATTTGTCTCAGGTGGAGACCGCTTGACCAGCAAGTATCAGCATCACCTTGAAACCTTGTTGGAAATGCAAAGTTTCAAGCCCCACCTCAGATCTATTGAATCTTAAACTCTATAGTGGGGCCCAGAAATCTTGAAAGGCCCTTCAGCTGATTCTAATTCACACTCAAATACGAGACTCACTGATGTAGATTATCATTTAATCTCTGCATTTAATATGATATTCACAGCCTCAGTTGTCTTTTATTTTCAGTGCCATTTGTGGTGTGGTCATCTTCTTCAGAGAATAAATCTTTCATCTTTGACCAGACTTAAGATGGACCATTTTCTTAGCTGTGTAAACCATTTTCTAACTGCTTCTAATTAGACTAAACAAATCATCTTTTTTGTTGTTGTTGCATTTATCTATTTTTAAGGCCTTAAACTCTTCATTTTCTGATCTCTTCTAAGTGCAAATTAACTTGCACCTGGACTTCCATTGCAGGACTAGATTTTCATTTTATCTATTAAACCAGTCAACAATTGTAATCTACTTTCCACCTACTGTTTTTAATAGCCATGGACTCCTCTCCTATTCTCTCTGTAGGCTTATGACATTTTCATTGCTTTCTTGTAAATGTTGGGTTTTAGAAGAGAGTAGATATAATATAATTGCCACATAAAATGCAGAACAACCAGTTAAACTGGAATTTCAAATAAACAAACTTTTTTTAATAAGTATGCTCTAAAAAGTTATTTTTCATTTACCTTAAATTCAAATATAACTAGGCATCTTGTTATAGTTTCCATTTTAAACAAAAAGAGCTAGTTTTTGAGAAAATCTAACTTTAAAATGAATCTCAACAATTCTGGTGAAATTCACTAAAATACATATTCTAAATATTTAAAAAGTAAGTTATTAATTTTGATGATATATTTTAAGTAGTAAAGTATTATTAAAGTTTTATACTTCTAATTTGAAAATGTATTTACTGAAATATATATTATAACTTTCTTTAATTTGGGATAAAACTTTAAGTTCATATTTATCAAGTAACCTTTGCATTAAAAGTATAATGTTATCAGTTTCAGTGGGTTACTATGTTATGCACAGAGCAATTCAGTGGAAAGAGCATTGAAATTCTAGTAATATCAACTGAGAATGAATACACCTCTGTGTGACCCTGGGGAAGGTCATCTTTTCACATTCTGGTTGCTTATCTTTAATAGATCTTTTAACAATTACATCTCAATTATGATGATTAAATGAGACAATCAGATTTTCTAATGTTCCAAGCCTAGCAAAGGCCCTGGAACTTACTAGGTTTTAATAAATTTATTCTCTCTCTCTTCCCACCCTCTTTGAGTGAAGATTTTAAAGATTATATGGTAAAAACTTTATATTTATGTTACTTGAATAATTATTTTGTCATATTTCATCATATTTTTCACTGTTTCTATTGGCAAATGTATTTGTTTGATTGAGTTGCCATAGAAACCACAAATAATAATCAGTCAGAAATGAAGGATATACTAACTGAAATGAATAATAATTTACAGGGAATAAAAAGTAGAATAGATGAAGCAAGAATGAAATTAGCAATTTGGAATAAAAGGAAGCAAAAAAGCACTTAATCAAAACACTTTAGACCACAGATTGGGTGACTTAAGGGAAATTATTTTTCTCATTCTGTAGGCTTGTGGTGTGGGAATTTTTTTATTTCTTCTGGCCTCTTATAGTCTTCTCCCTGGGTCTTCACTCTGTGTATCTGTATTCTAATTTCCTCCTCTTTTACAGACACTAGTCATGCTGGATTGTGACCTACCCCAATGGCCTCATTTTAAATTAATAGCCTCATTAAAGGCCCTATCTCTAAATATAGTCTCAGTCTGAAATACTGGGAGTTAGAACTTCAACATATGAATTTTGGGGAACACAATTCAGTCCATAACAGTGAAACAGTTATTAAAATTATTTGCTAGCAACTTAAGCAAACAGCTTTTGAATTCTGATCATTTATCAAGATTCTCATGTATTCATGTTAATAACAATGTGAGAGAAACAAATGTGAATTGAAATACTAATTACACCATCAAAAGAAATTTTATATTAGAGGAATCTTTATGAAGGATAATATTTAGAAAGATATATTTTTAAAAGATAATATCAGTAGGGATTGGGAGAGATGGGTTTATTGAAATGCTTTTATAGTTATGAGTTATCATGAGAGATATTTTAGGGGATATTTATTTTCCCAATCAATTAACATGTATTTAGGGAATTTCTACTTTATACTCAGTTCAAAAGAATCCAAAGTATTGTGAAGAATACAAAGAAGTACAAGACAGGATCCTTGCTCTCAGGAGCTTTCATTTCTGGGTAAGGAGTCTAAATTTGTACAAGTGAAAAGAATAGAAAAAGCAATAAAATAAAACTGTATGCTTCTGTCTGTACAGACCATAGAACCAATGAGAACAAAGGGTTAGTGTGAGATATGCTAGTATTAAATATTTTACTGAGGGTGAGGTTACACTTGTGCAGTGATGGAATTATGGTGGAATTATGCACAAAGTAAAGAAACCAACAAAATAAATAATGTAATTGTATCTGTATTCTTCATATCACTAATAGCAGTTTTCACTTATACCTTTTTATGGTAGTAAGAAAGCTTAATATTATACACATCTTCTTAACAAGCTTTTAAGTGCATAGTATGATATTATTCACTGTAGGGCCAAAAAATCTCTAGAACTTACTCATTTTGTGCAAATGAAACTTGATGCCTATTAAATAACAACTCTTCATTTCTCTCTCTCCTCAGCCCTTGACAGCCACCACTGTTTCAAGGAATTTGAGTATTATAAATTCTTCATATAAGTGAAATCATATAGTATTTGTCTTTTTGTGACTAGCAAATTTCACTTAGCATAATGTCCTTGAATTTCATTCATGTTGTTGCATATGGCAAAATTTTCTTTATCTTCCATTTTTTAAAAAAACTTTGTTTTGTTAGAGCAGTTTTTTTCATAGTAAGATTGCAAGACAGAGATTTCCTATATACCTTTCCCCCCCCTTCAAGCACATAGCCTCCCCCATTCTCAACATCCCCCCAACAGATATTTTCCTTCTTTTTAAAGGCTGAATAATAATTCATTGTGTATCTATCTATCTGTCTATCTATCTATCTTTGTTCTACTCATACATATACTGTATATCACATTTTTTTATCCATTTATTCTCTGAAGGACATTTATGGTATTCCCATACCTTTACTATTATGAATAGTGCTGAAATGAATATTGGAGTGCTGATATCTCTTCAAGATTTTTACTTCAGTTCTTTTGGATACATATCCAGAAGTGGGACTGCTAGATCATATGATAGATTAATTTTTAATTTTTTGTGTGTAACCCTGTTTTCTGTAGTGGGTATGCTATTTTATATTCCCAGCAAGAGTGTCCAAAGTTCTTATTTCTCCACATCCTTTCCAACATTGTTATTTTTTTTATGATGATTGTCATTCTAACTAAATCATTGTGATTTTGATTTGTATTTCTCTGATATTAGTGATGTTGAGTATCTTTTCATATATCTGTTTGCTGTTTGCATCTCTTTGTATAAATGTTTAATCAAGACCTTTGCACATTTTCAATAAGTTTGTTTGTTTATTTACTACTGATTTATAGGAATTCCAGCTATTTCTTCTCTATTTGTTTATTTCTTGTGTGTCTCTCTCAGAAGAACATACATCTATAAAGGCAGATATCTTGTTTGACTTGTCTTCTGTCATGTTTTCATGATCAAAGTTAGGGCTTTACAAATAATAGATGGTCAACATTAGTGGAATATTATGTGGCATAAGAGTAGTCTAAATGCATGTATTAAAAGGAGGTTGAAAAGAAGTATCAGTAAGTAGAATCAATGTAGTTTATATAATGATTTTTGTATATAATTGTATATAATTGATTTTTTATATAATTGAGGCAGAATATTATTAGGTAGTTTGAAGAATCTTGACCAAGGTGCAGTCCAATGCCACCTATCTTCCACTCCCACTCATTCTGACCCCACTGAGCCGGCTGTGGGCTCACACCCAATCAGTCCCGACTGGGAGAAGTTCATACTTTTCAACCATGAGTCTTGCATCTGGCACCCTCCTGAGGGTAATGGCCTAAAGGATAAGGTCAAAATCAGCTCTCCAACATTCCCCAAGGGATCCCAGATTATGAGAGAGCACCAGCCAGGCCAAGAGACCTCAATGGTGCACGACTGGGGCTGAGGAGGGAGCATGGGAGGGCTCCAGGGTATGTCCAGCCCATCTCACTCAATCCCAATTGACCAGACCCCAGCAGCAAGCTAACCTACTGGCCAGAGCATCTGCCCCCTGGTGGTCAGTGCACATCAAAGTGAGCAGTTAAGCTGCCTTAGCATATTAATAGCCTATTACATTTTGATTGGTTGAACAGTTGACAGGACAACCAGACTCTTAGTATATTAGGCTTTGATTATATAAGACTAGAGGCCTGGTGCATGAAATTTTTGCACTGGGTGGGAAGGGGTCCCCTCAGCCCAGCTTGCACCCTCTCCAATTCAGGGCCCCTTGGGGGATGTCTAACTGCCAGTTTAGGCCTTATCCCAGGCCTAAACTGGCATTCAGATAGCCCTCTCACAATACAGGACCACTGGTTCTTAACCACTCACCTGCCTGCCTGCCTGATTGCCCCTCACAGCCTCTGCCTACCTGCTTGATTGTCCCCAACTCCCCCCCACTCCACCAGCCTGATCACCCCTAACCACTTTTACCTACCAGCCTGCTCACCCCCAACTGCCTTCCCTGCCAGCCTAGTCACCTCTCACTGCCTGCCCCCCTTCTGGCCTGGTCACCCCTAATTCCCCCTCTGCCAACCTGGTCACCCCTAACTTCCCCTGTGCCTTCCTGGACACCCCTCACTGCCCCCTCTTTTGGCTTGGTCACCCCACTAAACACATGTTCAGTCATTGTGTGAGGATATCCTGACCAATTTGCATATTACCCTTTTATTAGTATAGATATATAGATTGCTAATGTTTTTCACATTAATATTCTATACTGTAATTACAATGAGTCCTCTGTGCTTTGTTTAAAGATTGGCTTTAAAATTGAAAACAAATAAATGGCATGTATTAGCATTATAGAACAAATTAGAATTAAAGAGTAGGATTACATGTACTTATTTTTAGTCTCTCTCTCTTTTTACTTATATCTCTATATCTGTATTTCCATATCTTTCTCTCTCATTCTTTTTATTTTTTCCCTTGATATCTTACTCCCAGTCTTGTGATCCAATGTGGACAGCTTTTTCCTTATGATTAATGCATATGATTTATTCTGGAGCTTCTTTTTGCCATCTTGCTTCAATTTTCTGTTTCTTAGATTCCATGGCATTATTTTGACATTTTCTCATTTTGCTGAAGTTTAACTTTCAATTTCTTCTTAAGAGTTGATGGCTGATAAACTTTGAGATAAACCCCCAACCCCTACATATACTTCTCCACTCCCCCCTACATATACTTCTCCTAACAATCAATACAGTTAGTTAAAATAGTTTGGTGTAGAACTCTAGCTTGATTATAGTTTCCCCTAATAATTTTGAATGTATTGTTTTCCTGTTTTCTTGTTTCTAGCATAATTGAAAAGAAGTCTGACATATGTTTAATTTGTACCTTTTTCTGTCTGAGAAGTTAAGAAAAAAGGTTTTCTTTAAGCATCTTAGTCTAAAATGTTACACACAGACACACACACACACACACACACACACACACACAATGTTCATGTTTTCTACTCTTTTTGCTGGTGGGTTACTTACAAATGTGGTCCTCATATTTTTGTTCTCGGGACTGTGAGTGGGGGAAATGATTCTCACTCAATTCTTAAACTTTCTTTTTGCCTTTCACCCTCTTATTTATAGGCTGGAATCATGGTCATCCAGAATTCTCTGGAGAACAATGGCTTCTATTCCTCTGTAGCTTTTTTCATGTTGCAATTTTGTCTGCCCATTTCTCCATTTCCCTATTTCTATCCACATATCACCTTTTATTCATGCTTTATATGCTTTAATTTTCTTGTTTATTATATGGGTTCATTTTTTTAAATGTTTTATTTTCTATATTTTTATCACAGTGGTATAGTGGAAGAAATAGAAGCAAAAACACATCTTTATTCCAGACAAAATTTGTACTTTTTTTTTTTACAGGGAAAGTCTCTATTCTTATGCAAATTTGTGTATAAATAAAACCATAAGTGAATAGGCTACTCAACTTCACTATCCTACTTTAAGTGCCATAACTGAATGTCAAGGGAGAGAACACTAAACTTTTCCATGGAAAGGAGATTAATTTAAGAGATTGAAATCAGTGCTTGATCCATAACCTGTGGCCACTTTCATTCTGTGATCCAGAGAAACCTACTTACTCTCTCTTTGCCTCAGTGTTTTTAACTGTAAAATGATTTAATAGTAGTAGTTCTAATCTGTAGAAGTTGAATGAATTATCAATACTGTTTAGAATTGTGCATTGCATGAAATCAGATTCAGGAAGGAATGATTTTTGTGACATCTGCATTATTACTGTTCTTGCCAATAATGCTTTGGTTCAGGCAAAATATCCTGGTATTTAAATGAAAATGATTATTCCTTGAAGATAAAGACTTTAACGTTTTGTCCACAGACATAAATAACCTACTTTTCACTTCTTGGTAGAAATTGTTTTGATCTCAACTGTCATTTGATACTTGTTGAAAAGTATAAAATTTATCCAAAAACTTTAAATTAAGAACTTTATTTTAAATCATTGAAATACCTTAATTTTTTGTTTGGTGCCCTCAGCCTGGAGGCTTAGAAAGAGCACATATTTTATAGACAGGGAGATAAAATATGTAAATTTAATTAAGAAAGTTAATGTGTATGAATCTTATATTGTTTACCTATGAAAAGGGAATGATAGTAGTTTTTTTACAGGTTTGCTATGACAATATAAAATAATATAATAATAAATGTGTGATTTTCAATAAAATGCTAGCATCCTGAAGGCCAGGACTATTTTTTTTAATCTGTGGGACTTTGCGGAATCTCTGCTATGAAGTGAGCACTCAATACAACTTAACAATGTAGAGTAATAACATTTTGGAGAAAGAGGCATAAACTGAAAAAATTAAAAGAGATTACCATAAATGTAAAGAAAAATGTTTGTGTATTTTGTTCAAGGAGAATAATTTAAACACTAAAATGTCACTATGATTTGCATTTTTATAAAGGTGATTGTACTGCTTCTCTTAAAAAACAGAGATTAAGAATATAATAAAAGAAAACAGAAAATATTTAGTTTATTAGCTATTTATTATTTAACAAGATGATTTTCTGTTCCATAAAAAAACCTTTCATTTTTATAGATAAGAAACTATGGTGGGCAGACCACAACTTAGCTCAGCTGGGAACCTGCAGCAAAAGAGATGGAAGAAACCCCACTGTCCTGAGAAATAAGACTTCTGGGGTTGTTCATATGAAAGTGTACGATAAAGCAGCACAGCAAGGTATGTCACACTGAAATGAGCTTGTGCTGCCTTTTGAATATATAATGTTCTCTTTTTTCAATTATTATTTTATCAATTCAACAATTGACGGTTTCTACTTTTCTTCTAATATAAAAGAGGGGTGAAAGGCAAATTCTGCTTAATACTATTGAAGAAATTACTTTCATATAAAGCCTATAATGAGTTTTCAAAACATTAACAGAGCCCTCCAGAGATTCATAGTGTTGTCTGGTCTTCAAAGCATATCTTATTTAGTATTTGATTACAAAATATAAGAATAAGGGGAAAAAATCCCAGGAAAATATATGAAATGTACAATTAAGGCCAGAAACGATTTTGGCTTCAAATGGACTATGTCGACATAAGGATTCCATATCCAAAAGCTCTAAACATTTTTCTTTTTTGTTTTTGCTTGTCCAAATGGTGTGCAGTGAAAGAGAGAACTAGCAGATGGTTTACATAGGTGGACTTGTCACGTTGCCCAAATGGCAATTAGTCCAGAGCTGCCAGCCAGGACAGCCCCACACCTGGTCCTTTCTTAGTTTTTGCTTCATGATCCATGACATTAGCAGAACTTCCTTTAGAGAAAAAAAAAATATAGTCACTACCATGAAAATCATTATCTTCATATATCTTTAGTCTTAGGAAAAAAATTCAAGAAAATGTACTTTGTATCTAAGGTAGGTGGGCATGTAGGCCAAAGCAGAGAAGAGGAGATGGAAGAATAGGGAACCAAGGGGATCACCAATTCAGTACTCAGTTAACAACCATTAAGTAGGCAGGATTTGTTGGTGATACCAATTGAGAGCCAGGCCTGCACATCAAAAGTCGATGAGGACCAGATTCATGGTTGCTTTCCCTGAACAGAGAATGGGCCAAATTTGGGCATGAAATCTTTTTTTTTTTTTTTTACAGGAACAGCAGGAATCATGTTTCTTTTTCATAAACTAAAATAAATAAAACATTTTAAGAGAAAGCAATTGCTGTAAAGAAAACCACCTGAAGTGATAAATGTGTTTGTTCTTTTCATGGTTGAGAAGACACCAACACCCAAACTCTTCAGCACAGACTGTATTTGGTGTCTGACATTTATTTTGGCCATTGTCTATAATAATGAGCAGCATTGTTTTCACTAGCAATTTTATAATGGAACATTTTCTGTAACAAAATAAACAACTTAACTGACATTCAAGTCATGAGGAATAAATTATTAATTGAGAAAAAAGAATACTGGTACTCAATAAAATACCATATTTGTGTGGGTTTTAATACAATAAATAAGTATAAAACCTTATAAACCATGATAAACTTCAATTCATAGTCTATACTTGATGAGATTATACCTGAAAACACACATTAATTAGAAAATATGAGAAACAGAAAAATATATTTCTATACAAGGTTTTAAAAACCTGTATTCACTTTTCCTAAATGTGAGGAAGTATACGTTTTGTTTGAATTTGTAAATTATCATATAATATCTAATTATCTAGATACAGTTTCAATAAAGTTTCTATGAGAAAAAAATTTAGTGTAATATTCTTGGCTCATTTTGTTCATGGTAACATGATTTCTCTTGTCTTCTAAGGATTTGATTATATAAATACAGATGAGTATTCTCCACCTGTGAACATGTTACCAAACTAACAAGATCCTCTAGGAATTAGAAATTAATGGTGTAATATGAGTAAGCTTAAAGGCAGTGAAAATAGTATTTTTAAAGAATAATATGCTGATGAAAGCATCTGTATTAAAGACAATCCCATTAATAGAATTACAGCAGGTAGCTTAAAAGCTTCATTAGTTTGAAATATGAACAATTTAGGACTCCTTAAGATGTTAACATTACTGCCACTTTGAATTTCAAAATACAATTAGCTACTTCATTTATCATTTTTGACATAGATCACTGGAGTGCTAAGACTTCTAGATAGTGAAGTGGATTTTCTAGCTCCACGAGAGAATTGAGGCATGAGGTTTGAACATCAGCATCTTTACTAAATATTAAGCCAAGCTAGTATTTTATACTTGCTAGATAATTATTACTTAAGTTTTCACTTTTAAAAATTACTCTAATATTTTCCTGTAACAAACTCATGTTTAATAGGCAAAGATACATATTGTTAATAATGACTAATTTTCTTTTCTTTTTTATTTTTCTCTCCTTCACTATCAATTTTCCCTTAGAGACTAAACAAATAATACATGAAGTGTTTATTGTTGTACAACATATTTGTTCACTTAGATTAATTTTATTATTTATAAAAATAAACACTAGTATAATATAGTATGTATTGCTATTACTCTAACTGTGTTTAAAATGCACCACCAAAAAGCTACTTTTTTTACATATTTTTATATTATCAAGGTTTTATAACCCTTTATTTCCTATTGTTTCCATAAATATATCTCTTCCTTAATATATATATATATTTTTAATTTTTATTAATTTTTTATACATATCTCCCCATTGCCCCCCCTCCCTCCCAGGCATACCCCGACCCCCCAGTGTCTGTGATCATTGGTTATGCTTATATGCATGCATACAAGTCCTTTGATTGATCACTTATCTACCTCACCTAACTTTAATCTTTCTGCTGTAATTTCACAGTCTGTTTGATGCTTTATGATTTTTGTCCTCCTGAGAATTATCAGTCTACTCCCTTTCTGTGCTCCTGATTCTATTATATTCACCAGTTTATTCTGTTGATCAAATTTTTAATTCACTTAATTTTTAGATTCACTTGTTGATAGATATGTATTTGTTGTTCATAATTTTTTGGTTTTTACCTTTTTCTTCTTCCTCTTCTAAAAGAGTACCTTTCAGCATTTCATATAATACTGGTTTGGAGTTGATGAACTCCTTTAGCTTTTTCTTCTCTGTGAAGCTCTTTATCTGCCCTTCAATTCTGAATGATAGCTTTGCTGGATAGATTATTCTTGGTTGTAGGTTCTTGCTGTTCATCACGTTGAATATTTCTTGCCACTCCCGTCTGGCCTGCATCGTTTCTGTTGAGAAATCAGCTGACAGTCGTATGGGTGCTCCCTTGTAAGTAATGAACTGTTTTTCTATTGCTGCTTTTAATATTCTCTCTTTGTCTTTTGCTCTTGGTATTTTAATTATGATGTGTCTTGGTGTGGTCCTCTTTGGATTCCTTTTATTTGGGGTTCTGTGTGCTTTCTGGACTTGTAACTCTATTTCTTTTACCAGATGTGGGAAGTTTTCAGTCATTATTTCTTTAAATAGGTTTTCAGTATCTTGCTCTCTCTCTTCTTCTGGCACCCCCACAATTCTGATGTTGGTTAGCTTGAAGCTGTCCCAGAGGCTCCTTACATTATCTTCACATTTTTGCATTCTTTTCTCTTCTTGCTTTTCCAGTTGAATGTTTTCTGCTTCTTTATATTTCAAATTTTTGACTTGATCCTTGCCTTTCTCTAGTCTGCTGTTAGGACTCTGTATAATAGTTTTTATTTCAGTCAGTGTATGTTTAATTTCTAGTTGGTCTTTTTTCATCTTTAGTTGGACCTTTTCTATCTCTAGTATGTCCTTTTTCATCTCCTCTTGGGTCTCACTAAATTTATCCAACTTTTCTAGCATATTCTTGAAAAACCTTATAAGCGTGGTTTTGAACTCTATATCCAGTCGTTTTTTTTCCTCCATTTCTTTTGTTTGTAATCCCTTCCCTGTCTCGGCATTTTCACTATTCCGGGGAAACTTCTGTGTTGAATTCCGCCTTATGATACCAGACGCAAAGCCGCAGAAGCCTCTGTTGAGCTTGGGAGGGGTGGAGTCTCAGGGCTTCAGGGACCGCCTTGCCTTCCAGTCGGCCCCGCCCTTCACGGCCTCTGAGCCTCACGTGACTGGGTAATCGCTGGAGCTGTCCTTGTGCGCGCCCGCAGTGCCTCTAACCGCTGCCTTTCCGGCTCCCCTGCGAACCAGGACCACACAAGTCTAGGTCCCCAGTCACCTGAAACAGGGGCTTAGTGGAGTCAGAAGTGGCACAGTTGGGAGGGTCTGTCTCCCACCCTCTCGCGAAAGCCAGCGGCACAATCAGCAGTCTGTCCTGCACACAGTGTCGTGCGCGCCACCAGGCCTTCGATCTTTTGCGACTCCCCTAAATTTCTGTGCACTTCTCCCTTTTCACAGTCCAAACTCCCCCCCGTATGAGTTTCGGCTGGATCTGGGGTTTAGTGTCGTAGGATAAGGGGTTCAATGCCTTTGAGAGTCTCCGTTTCCCTCCCGCCAGAGAAAGCCAGCCAGGTTCTCAGGCACCTGCTCTCTTTATGCGCGCGTCTCCGTACCTCAGCTTTTTGCAGCTCCTCTGGGTCTTTGTGAGCCCCTCTCTTTCCTTCTAGCTGTAGAACTTCCACTCAGCCAGCTTTCCTGTGGTTCTGGATGATGTCCGTTCTGTCTTTTAGTTGTAGTTTTGAAATTGTTGTGCAAGCCGGCAGTGTAGGTGTTTAACTATGCCGCCATCTTGGATTCCTCTCTCCCTTAATATATTTTTATTTACTTCTTCAAGTCCCTTAATTTTTCTTCTCTCCATTTGGTGTTTCTTCAAATTTTATGGTTAAGTATTACTTGTTTGTCAATCACTCCCCAGTTTTTCAGTCTTTTGTGAAAGTTGAAATAAATCTGTTTCCAAATGCATATCCCTCTAGATTGGCCTTGTATTAACACACTATACATTCACATGCTTGCTATAAAATTAAATGTGTATATTGTCAATATAGCATTATTATAAACATATAAATATTATTAAAGTAATCAGAGATCTAAAACTTTACCTTAGTATTATGTTAGGATAGGAGAAAGAAGAGTAAGTCCACTAATCTTTGTTGGTTTATAAAGGCCCTCTGCACAAAATTCATGGAAGAGGCTTGGCACTCACAGTCCTGCCGTCATTTGGAAGGTTGTCCAGAGGGTTGTTCTGCTGTTTCATCTAATTAGCATATTAGCTCTTTATTATATAGGATAAAGGTAATCATTTTGAAAGTTCCAGCCAACTCAAATCCTAGTATGAGGACCTGCATAAGATGGAGTTAAGCATTGACTGAACTGGCTGCTTAGAAAATGAACAGAGAATATGGTGGATCTCCATATTGAGGGTATTCCATACTTCAAAAAGACGGATCTCATGACAGGTTTGATTGACAATTAAACCCCATCAGACTGTCTTTACTTCATGAGAGCAGAAATAATGAATTGCATTGGTACTTTGAATTATCCATAGAGTAATATTGATACATAGCTTTCATCATGCTTTGTAAATCTCTCTGGATTTACTTTATATCAGAGCATGAATATTCACTAAATGACATTGCATGTCTTAGAATAATAAAATTGTTGTAAAAATTGAATATCTAATAAACTTACTAGGTAAGATTATAAATTATTTAACTTCACTCTATCACCTTTAACTAACACACTGAGTCTAGTAAATGCAATGGAACATTTTCATAGAATGCTTGTGATTACCTGACTAATATTTATCTTTGCCACTACATACAAATACGAGAGTTAATATGCCTGTTAATTAGATGACATTAGAGGATGTGCTTTAAACACATTTTGGGAGAATTATGTTTCTAGAAATGACAAAAATTTATTCTCTTGCTTTCAAAAAATTAATCAAATTTATATATATATATATTTTTCTTTCAATGGCAAATTTATATATACCTCTTTTCTTTAAATTATATTATTAACTCAATAAGTTGAATTAATAATATAATCTAAGATCTATTTATTTGAGACATTTGATTAAAGTATTCTTATAAAGGAAGTACCTATAGAGTTGTAAATAAAATTCAGAAGTAAAAAAATAATGATTTCCTGGTTTATGTGATCTTAAAATATTACAAAGGTCTATGACAGTATTCATGGCAAATCAATTTTCTTCTGATGTTCTATAACTATGAATCTTCTCATGTAACTCTCTTTACTTAAAAAAATTAATGACTTTATTTTTATTGAGATACAATATAGGTATAAGTGTATAAGTTTAAGGTGTACAGTGTGTTAATCGAATACATTTGTATATTGTAATATAGTTACTACTATATCTTTAGCTAACACATCTATGATGTCACATAATTACCTTTTTGTGTATGTCTGTGTGTGTGTGTGCTAGTAATGAATATCTGGTCTTAGCAACACTGAATTGTATTCCAAGTTAAATTGATACTATAAATTGATTCTATTATAATTGTCTATAACCAGTATGCCATATTCTAAATCTCCATTTGCCTTTTTGGAAGGTCAGTTTTCAAATTATTCAATTTGAAATTACTCAGTAGAAAACAACTGCGTTTAGAAATCAATAAAAGCAAAATATTTGTTCAAATTGTTCAAATGATATCATTATTATTTTAATTTTGTTATTTTCCTTTGTTTTCCATCAATGCAGGCAGCAATTCCTGCCAGCTAAATAATGGTGGATGTTCTCAGCTTTGTTTACCAACCTCTGAAACTACAAGGACTTGCATGTGTACGGTGGGATATTACCTCCAGAAGAACCGCCTGTCTTGTCAAGGTATAAGATTTTGAAAAATCTTAGTTCTGATGCATTTACTCATCCATGCAGATATTAGGCAACCAAAATCAGATAAAAATTAGAAAACAATAATATTAGCTTTTTATTAAGACAGTGGTACCCTAATAAATACCGTATGTAGAATTTCAAATGTATCTACAATATTTTCAGTATCTCTGCTCCTGTGAAACTTTCTAAGTTTTTAGTTATTTTCAGGAACTACAGTTTATTATAACACCTTTAACCAAATCCCTTCAAAGCCACCTGAAACTTGAAAATAGGTAAAAAAAAAACAACAACAAAAAAAAAACAGTAATTGGTTTGCTACAGTTACAATATAATTGGGATGAAGTTTATTTGAAAGAAAAAAATTATTTACTTTCTTTCAACTATTTATGAGAAAGTATCAGAGACCATGTAAATTCTCGGCTTTGCTTAACTGTGGGAGAATGTTTCAAAAGAACAGAAAGTTAATAAATATATCTTTCTGCTTTTTATTTCATAGACTTTAGTTCTACTAGTCTCACAAAAGCTTTGGTTCTAGAATAATCTTTTTATCCAGTGATTATAACTCAATTTTATTTTAATAATTTTCACATTTTTATGAGAAATATGTATGTTAATACCAGCATATATTTTATTTTAAATCATATATATATATGGCACTCATGTGCTCTCAGTACCTTAACACATTAATTCACAGAATCTTCATAATAACTTTGTAAAATAGGTTTCTTGTTCCCGTTTTTAGAGATGAGGAAACTAAATCATAGAAAATTAACCAACTTATCCAAGTCACACAGCTATGCCATGGTGAAGACATAGCTAAACTTAGGAATTTTTGTTTTAGCAAGAAAATCTACATAAATTACCATTTTCTGGCATGTTAGAAAAATTCATAAACTTCATCATGAGGACTTCTGGTAGTCACCTAACTAATACATATGTGTGCTTACTTTAGGACGTACTTTTGATACTGAAAGAGCAAAATCTTAGCAAAAATTGAACACTAAATGTGCTTTTAGTTTTAAAGAGATTCAAGAAGTTTATTAGAAAGGTAACTGATACAGTTATCTACAATCAAGATCTTTTATCATTTATAAGCAAGGAGATGCTTGGGCTTCCGAGGGTGAATTTTGGTTGTGAGGCAAGATATGCTTTCAAGTATTATCTTCCTCATTGTTTATGGTTCCCACATCAGCAGCATCTTCCCTACTTTTTAGCAATTCACATTCTCATGCCCTTGGGCTGGAGTCTGGGGATTGGCTTTAACAATTCCTCCAGGAGATGCTGGGGTTTCCTCAAGTTCTAGAACAACTAAACCAACTACCTTTTAACTTATCAGAAATGTAGCATGCCTTTGAAAAAGGAAAGGTAGACTAAAACATATTATTTAATGAAAGAAATGTGGATCATTAAAAATAATGCTAATGGAAGTGCTCTCCTTCCCAGAAGCACCCCCTCACCTTCCCCTCCCACCCTTTCTTCCCCCACAAGCACACATCTCCTAACCTCTAATGGACCCTAGGAGGCTTACAACCAGATGAGCAATGGACAATGGCCGCTCATCCCGGGCAACCCCTTAGACCCTTACCCCAAGGTGCCCTTTTCTCTGAGTTCTTAGTGAGTCAAAGCAGCCCAGCCTAGGCTCATTTTCTCAGCCCTCCTTGTTTTACTGTCCACAGCTTTAATAAACATCCTCTAAAATTAAAAACAACAACAACAACAACAACAACAACAACAACAAAAACAGTACTAATGAATGATTTTGATGTTAACTACTTATTTTGGACTTTTTTCTTTTCTTGCTTCCAATTAGGTATAGAGTCATTTCTTATGTACTCTGTTCATGAAGGAATCAGGGGAATACTTCTGGAACCAAGTGACAAAACGGATGCATTGATGCCTATATCTGGAACCTCTTTTGCAGTGGGAATAGATTTTCATGCAGGTAAATAGCTTTTTATTCATAATTTGTATATAATGTTTTCACTTGCTGTATTAAACACGATGGAAATATAACTAGTCCATCTATACTCTGATAATTAAAATGAGGAATAAGGCAGCAAATTAGAGATGCAGTTTTAGGCCAAATACAAATTGTTCAAAATATGTTTTGCCTAAAAAGAAAGGTATAATTCTAAAGTTTAGCTTTGATATGCAAATTAATTAAAACACCATGATTGGCATTTGGTTGCTTCATTTTTATTTCTCTCTTTTTTCCCAAATTAGACTTTTACTTTTATCTAATTATAAATAAATATATATATATGATATTTTTTTAATTTTTTGCATACTTAAAACATAGTATCATTAAAATATTTTTAAGATGTGATTACCTTATATAGAGGTGGTAGTAATGAAATCCAAATAATGAAAACAATTAAAAATTCTAAGCCATTTTAAATTACTTTTTAATTTAGTATGTATCATTTTGAAGTCAGATTTTACATTATTTTCTTTTTTTAACAAACAATAAAAGAAAGCAGATTTGCCAAGACCAGTTTGGCTTAGTGGATAGAGCGTCGGCCTGTGGACTGAAAGGTCCTGGGTTCGATTCAGGTCGGGGGCATGTACCTTGCTTGTGGGCACATCTCCAGTGTGGGGTGTGCAGGAGGCGGCTGATCGATGTTTCTCTCTCATCAATGTTTCTGATTTTCTATCCCTCTCCCTTCCTCTCTGTGAAAAATCAATAAAATATATTAAAAAAAAAAAAGAAAGCAGATTAGACACTAACATTTTGCAGAGGTTAATAAAAAATGATTGGGAATTGATGGTAGAAACTTTTAAATTTGTTGAAATAAACAAATATTTTGATGCTCATTGCTAAATTCAGATATTATAAGCATTGAATTTGCTTCTCTCATAATATTTAGATTTATTATTCTACAAATGAGGGTTTAAACTTATAAAAACAAATGTCTTCAACTCTCACCCAACAAAATCATATGCTTTGTGAGTTAATGTTTTAACGTTGAAGAAGTACATGCATGTTCCATATTTTTCTAAAGTCTTAATTATATCTAATATTAGAAACAAATAGTTCTTTGATTTATAATCTTAAAAAAAATCCTTAATCATTAGCATGTGGCTCCTAGTAGTAAGCTTATTTTTTCACCAGTTCCAATACATTTTGTTTAATCATGTGTTAATGAAGTTATTGGCTACAAATTAATGAATTACTAGGAAACTTCACAAATGGTTCAGATGACTTCTCTTAATTAAATTGCTTTGTACCAAATGTTTGCAATCAAATAGAGGTGAACATTCTGCTTTTATAAAAAGGGCTTTTCCCAAAAAGAAAAATGGATAGAGCTAGCTTATTTTGAGTACTATGTTAATTTTTGCCAATATCACGGTGTGGTTTTTGATCAAACAAGGCTGTTTGATTAAATCTTATTATTCATGAAAGTCTCACTACCCTACTATGCATAATCTACTTTGCTTTTTATTTATATGCATCTTATTCTTTAGAATTTTGTTACATAGGATTTAGGAGCACAAAACTGAGAAAAAATTTGAACTTCTTGAAAAGATGTATGTAGATATGCATAATGTTTTTATTAAATATACATCATCCCTTGTTTTAGCTGGTATCACTTTTTTGTTTTAAAGAATCTGTAATGATTTTTAAAAGTATTGGACACATTTCCATGAGGTACAACTATTAAAATAAGGCATTTGGTCTAACTATCCTTATTATATCCTTAGTAAATTTCTTGTTTCTTAAGGGTAAACTAATTACTTGTATAAGTTGATCTCATTTTTCAAGGTTTTATGTTGACCCTGAATGGCTAAGTTTCATATACTGTGCTATGATTCAGGATCATTTTATTTGCATTAAATAATTGTCTCCCTGTTTCTAAATTCCCAATAATTACTAATATCATAATAAATTATTTTAATTTAAGGTAGGTTTTCTTCTTTTAATTTAAATTTACTATGGTAACATTAGTTAATTACATTACATGTTTCAGGTATACAATTGTATAATACAACATCTGTATATTGCATTGTGTGCTCACCACCAAAAACCCCGTCTCCTTCCATCAGCATCTATATGGTCCCCTTTATTTTCTTCATCCTCTCCTTACCTCCCTTTTCCTCTGGTAAACACCATACTATTTTTTATGTCAATTACTTTGTTGTTTTGTTAGTTCTTTCTTTCTTTCTTTATTTAAATATATTTTATTGATTTTTTACAGAGAGGAAGGGAGAGGGATAGAGAGCAGAAACATTGATGAGAGAGAAACATCGACCAGCTGCCTCCTGCATGTCCCCTAATGGGGTTGTGCCCAGAACCAAGGTACATGCCCTTGACCCGAATCAAACCTGGGACCTTTCAGTCCCCAGGCCGACGCTCTCTCTATCCACTTAGCCAAACCGGTTTCGGCTGCTAGTTCATTTATTGCTTTCTGTTTTATATCCCACATATGAATGAAATCACATGGTTCTTGTCCTTTTCTATTGGACTTATTTAACTTAGCATGATACTCTAAAGATCTATCCATGTTTTCACAAATCATAATATTTCATTATTTCTTATGTCTTTTGATAAATGACTGGATATTTAAGATGTGGTACATATACACAATTTTAAATTATTTTATTATTTTAATAAATAGTAAATGAAAGCAGATTAGATAATAATATTTTGCTATAGCAAAATATTAAATAATATTTTATTTTATTTCAAAATAAAAAATAATGATTGGGAATTGATGGTAGAAACTTTTAAATTTGGTACATCTTAATTATACAGCCATTCATCGAAAGATACTCAAGTTGCTTCCTTGACTTGGCTATTGTGAATAATGCTGCATTAAACATAGGGGTGCATATATACCTTTGTGAATAAATGTTTCCAAATGTTTTGGGTAGGTACCAAAAACAGGGATTGCTGGTTTATATGACAGCTATATTCTTAATATTTTTAGGAACATCTACACTGTTTTCCATAGATGTTGTACCAATTTACATTTCCATCAGCAGTGTATAAGGATTTCCTTTCCTTCATATCCTCTCCAACACTTATTTTTGTCTTATTGATAATAACCTTTCTGATAGGTGTGAGGGTATATCTCATTGTTATTTTGATTTGCATTTCTCTGATGATAAGTGAAGTTGAGCATCTTTCCATGTGCCTGTTGGCTATCTATATGTTTTCCCAATGTTTGTTAGTTTGTTTTCAAGGAAACAGAAAATAATCCTCAAATTTGTGTGGATAGCCAAAGAAATCCTGGGAAAAAAGGACAAAGATGGAAATGTTACACAAATTATACTACAAAGTTACAATAATAAAAACAGGAAAATATTGGCAGAAACATAGATGCATAGACCAATGGAACAGAATTGAGAGCTTAGAAATAAATCCACCCTTATATAGGCAACTAATTTTTTACAAAGAAGTAAAAAAACATACAATGGAGAAAGGAAAGACTCTTCAACAAATAGTGTCAATATAGTTTTTCATCAGGAATATTACCAGTTATTATTTAAGACTTCATGTTCATTTTGTGTCCACCATATTTTAAAATTTTATTTCTGGAGAAAAATTATTTTTAAAAACTCTGTTCTAAATATAAAATTTTTAAGCATATGAAAGTACAATAGTCATATAAAATAAGAATGTTCAAGAAAAAGTAAGTAAATTTCTGTGGGAGCCCCTTTCCACGTCCCGCATGGTTCAGGGTTCCCGGGTCAGGGGTCGGGTTCTGAAGGAGGCCGCACGCAAACAAAATGAGAGACTAGAAAACATTAATTTGGCGATATTGGGGGGCCAGGCAGGAGCCTTCCTCTGGTGGAAAGGACTGCCACTTGCTCTGGCCTTTTTCTCCCTTTTATTAAGGCTTTGGGACATACCCCTAGCCTTTAGGCAGGAAATAACAAAACAGAAATTAACATGAAACAAACAGGTAGAGGTTGTTTCAGCCAACAATGTTTCAACTAAACAGTGAGTAATTAGCTCTGACCTTTCAGAGCAGTTAAGGTTGACCTGCCTTCTGGCCTCCTGTTTACATCCATTTAGTAAGAACAATGTTTGGTTTCCGACAATTTCCCTAGTGAAATTAATTTAATAATGTTAATGAATAGTCTGTAGAGCAGATATTTAAGGAATGATGAAGCAAAATTACCAGCTTTTGAAGTCATTAAATGTAAACCTAAGAGGCTAGGAGACAGTGTGCTTACACAATGAACCAACTAGATGATGATGATGATGATGATGATGATGATGGAGATATCAAGAGTTTTCAACTTTACATACATTTGTGCTTTCATCTCCCTTATAGTCTATTCCTTTACTAACTGTGTCTCATGAAAATATATTGGAATCAAAATAAGTATCAGCAACTTGATTTATAATTTAGTGTAGACCATATACAAGCTCTGCTACTTTGTAGAGTGAGGTTGTTTCAGGGAGGGAGGAAGGAAAATAATTGGATTGCTCCTGAGAGATATGGAGAAAACAAAATTTGATGTGTAAACCTCAATTTTATTTATTTATTTTTAAACCAGAGGCTTTTTGGTTTACCTGATTATATGTACTCTATTTTGCAGACCTCTTATTTCCTTTTCTTTCTTTAATGACATTTATCTCAGGGACATAATCTCTACCTATGATTAATCAAATATAATGATGACAAATTGAAAGGGCACAGTTGGCCGTTATCCTAATCATGAGAACATGGTGAGAAAAACGATCACTTATTAAGTATCACTATTATAACTTATTTAATACTATTATTTTATTACCACATTTTCCAAGGAGGGAGAAATATATTGTTTAAATCTGTACATTTCAGGAAGACAGACAAACCTGAACCTTGTTGAGTTTTGACCCTAATGAATTAAAGTATTCTGCAGTAAAAGGATTTCACACGCCAGATGAAGCAATTATAGATACTATCCACAGCATAAAGAAGACCCCGTGGCTAGGTTTAAAATGTTCAAAGCATTCTGATAACTTCACTGGAAAAGTCCTATTACACTGGAAAACAAACTAAATTTTGAAAATCCTTGCCTGCTTGCTGATAGTCTTTCTGATGAATTATTACTGTGTTTGGTGCTTTAAACAATATCCTTTCCTGAGGAGCAAAGCCTTAAAAAAAAGCCCATTGCTCTGGTTAGTAATGTGACCTTCAGTAAATAATGCTTTATTCAGTTCTCCCACTCCCTCCTTAGGGGTATTTATGACTTTTCATAATGATTATATAATAAAATATGAATAGAGAAAATTCTCCTTAAAGAATGTTATTTATCTAATATTTCAAGCTTATATTATTTTTTATCTTTAATCTCCATTGTTCAAATATGAGTTATCCAACTCTGTTAACAAATATTGATTACTATCTGCTACATTTAGGATATAAAAGCTCAATTGCCATGGAGGATAAAGATAACAAATAATGTTTCTGTGGTAATACATAAGTGGGTGATCAATAGGGATTTTGTAATTGCATCCAAAGATCTTTATTTGAATGTCATTCCTTGGCACTCACTATGGAGAAATATTCTACTGCATTTTACACCATCACATAGTGATCTAGCTATTAAGAAATGAAAACACTGAAATAACATGTCATTATATATCTGTTAAAACCCATGGAATGTACATCACAGAGAGTAAACTATAGATCCTAATCTAAACCTATGGGTATATAGATGTAGGGTTATCACTTATAGCAAATATTTTAGTCTGATGTGATGTGTTGATAGTAGAGGAAGCTATGTGTCCTGGAGAGGAAAGGGTGTTTGGGAACTTCACTCAATTTTTTTGTGAATCTAAAACTACTCTAAAAAATAACATCAATTAAAATAATCAGTGAAGGAGACTATGTGACAAAATACCTTTGCCATATTGTCACAGTTGAATATTAGCTATTTATATGAAAGAATTTCTTCTTAATAGTCTTACAACCTTTACATATAGTTTTGAATGTTAGAACTAGAAGGACCATTTGATAACATCAAGCAGCACCCCTTCATGATACATATAAAGAAATTGGAACCTAAAAAAGATTAAGGGGCTGTATAAAAATGAAGTATTCTACTTCTAATTCTCTACACTATGCCATCTTGCATTTGTAAGCAATAAAACAAATTTTATTTAGGCCATTGTTCCTCTGACCTGATGAAATGACATTGTATTTCTGCAAATTTTGGCTGGTAGAAGATCATGTTTTATTTTGATTTATATACTGAATCCTGTAGCCTTAAAACCCATTTAATAATTGAAGCAGGTAACACTCAAGTCAGAGTCTCTTTTTTTCTATGCTTGGAGGCTTAAAAAACAGCTATTTGTAAAAATTTTCTAGTAATCTCTTTATCATCAACAAAGGCCATATTATGTCAGTAATATCTTAAGAAATATAACACTGTTGCTTTGGGACATTTTTTCAATCTTATAAAAACCACTAGAGGCCCGGTGCATGAAATTTGTGCATGGGGGGCATGGGGGGGGGGCTGTCCCTCAGCCTAGCCTGCACCCTCTCTAATCTGGAACCCCTCAAGGGATGTCCAACTGCTTGTTTGGGATCAGGCCTAAACAGGCAGTCGGATACCCCTCTCACAATCCAGGACTGCTGACTTCCAACTGTTCGCCTGCTTGCCTTCCTGATTGCCCTTAACCACTTCTGCCTGCCAGCCTTATTGATGCCTAACTGCTCCCCTGCCAGCCTGTTTGCCTCAAACTGGTCTACCCTGCAGGCCAGGTCACCTAATTGCCCTCCCCTGCAAACCTGGTCCACCCACAACTGCCCTTCCCTGAAGGCCCAGTCACCCCCAACTTCTCTCCCTGGTCACTCCTAATTGCCCTCTCCTGTAGGCTTTATCACTCCCAATTGCCCTCTCTTGTAGGCCTGGGCCCTGCCAACTGCCCTTCCCTGCTGGCCTTGTGGTGGCTATCTTGTGTCTACATGGGGGCAGAATCTTTGACCACATAGGGTTAGCCATCTTTTGTGTTGGAGTGATGGTCAAACTGCATATTATTCTGTTATTAGATAGGATTCCCTTGGTTACAAAGTACATTTCAAGGGCTGATTTAATTTCTTGTTGTTCTTGGGACTGTGAACCATTACTTGGTGTTGTCATGTCAAACTTGCTTCAAGACTGAGTTTCAGATTATGTGAACAATCTGTATGTGTTTATAGATGGTCATATCCAGTAAATATTTTAAGATGTGAATTGCTAACTACCACTAGAAAAAAACAACTTTTCAACATTTTCTGGGAAACAAATATCATAAATATACATAGAATAAGGCATTATAGTTAAGCAACTTATTGGAAATATCTCACAAATCGTTTTTGGATAATTTCTGAACCCCAAACCTAAAAAATAAAATAAGACAAAAAATGACCAATGTTCTCTTAGACATCTGGATTGATTCTCCAATAGGTAACCCAAAACCAAAAGGCCCAGAAAATTCACTTTGATGGCCTTTTAAGATTAAAGTCTTGGTCAACATATTTGGGATATGTAATATTTTCTCTGTTGAGACAATTACTTAAGTAAATCTCATGAAACATCTTTCTCAAGAAGTTAGCTCTCATTGTGAAATTGAAAAATCTCAACATCAGCTTTAGACTAATTTACATGGAAAACATCCAGGCTATATTTATGTCCCTTTATTTTCCCCTTTCCTGAGTCACTCTATGCTGCTATATTTTTAGCGGCCCAGTAGTCTCTTTAGCAGAGCTACATTCACAATCTGGTATTCTATCTCTACTCTTTTCTTCATCAAAACTCTATTACCAAGAACCCTAATCTCAAAAATATTAAGTATACTAATTCACAGTAAGTTACTAGTAGTTGCTAAGAGATTGGCAAGTTATTTTACTAAGTGTGTTTGAGCAAAGCTCAGTACATTAATTCAACATGATAAATCCAACTAAAGCATCACTAAAGATATCTGAAGATTACCATATTTTATAGATAGTTTAACCTTTTGGGTATTTTTCAAATTACCTTGTACTCTATGGCTTAGACAATATATTGTCACCTGTTTGTTTCCAGAAACTTAACCATGAATGTCCTAACATGATAAGTGATAATGAAGAGGTCTTCTTTACCATAGGTACATTGATGCTCCTAGTATTAAGTATAATTTTAACATTGGAAAAGTGTATATTCTCCATTTAAAAAAAGAACAAAAAACAAGGATCTCTTAGTCTATTTTTCTGTTTGAAAGCTTTCTTTTAAAAAATAACTATGATTCAGGTTCTAAAATTGGTGGTCATTAGTTTTTAATCAAGCAGACAATTTTCTAGTTATAGAGAAAAAGAAGTTATTTAATTGATTTTTGAACTGGTCATAATTTCTTTTTATCTTTGGCCTTATTCTTATTCAGAGGTAGTAATAAGTAGATCCTTTTGGGGGCTTGGAAAGTGGACTAATTATTTCTAAGAATTCTTTATATTATTTAGAACAGGACTGAAGTAGAAAGCCTAGAAATGGGACTAATTATCTGCAAGTGGGTTAAGAAAACAGGGTTTGGAAGAAGAAGAAATTAAAATAACATCATCAAAATATATACATATATATATATATATTTAATTTTAAATATGCTTTCATTGGAGAGAGATAGAGATAGA
>JAAGEH010000393.1:44241562-44326099 GCA_011751065.1 Lasiurus cinereus
AGAGAGAGAGAGAGAGACAGAGAGAGAGAGAGAGAGAGAGAGAGAGAGAGAGAGACATTGATATGCTGCCTCCTGCCTGACCCCCTCTGGGGATTGAGCCCACAACCAGGGCATATCCCTGACCAGGAATTGAACTGGTGACCTTTGATGCATGGAATGGAGCTCAATGAACTGAGCCACACTGGCCAGGGCCATCAAATATTTATTGAGCATTTGTTACAATATATAAGGTCTGAAAAATTGTATGTATTTATGCAATTCAATTCATCAAAATAATCTCTTGAGGAAGGTGACATTATTTTAACAATGAAAAACAAAACAAAACTGGGCTTTGGAATGAGATATGTATGCCAAAGAGAGTTGGTAGCTTTAGGATGCCCAAATTAAATTTTGTATTCAGGAATTACATTTGGGTTATTGAGATTGACACATGAATTGAACAGTCGGTAGTGGAGTAATCAGCATGAGACCCTTAATAATTTCCTCTTCCAGCAGCAAGGTACTGAACCCTTTCAGTACATTTGCAAACAAGGAGCTTTCACTAGCTCTATCTGCTGTTTTTATAGATCCAGGGCCTGCTGCTCTATTCAGGAGGGCTAGTAGCAGTCTTTTGCTTCTGGTTTAACTGCTGTAGCCAGCAAGCCAAAGGCCTAAGTGTTGTATTGCTTGTTGTAAAACACTCATTACTCACTGGGCAGCAGCAGGGCAGCTAAATTATGCTTGCAGAAAACTTTCGACCTTGAATCTAGTGAAGTTCTGATAAGACACCTGGACCAGACCACTATGCCAGCAGAGCGGTCTGCAGCCTGTAAAAATCAATAAAACCTCTCTCTCCCTGATTGATAATAAACTGCCCACACCCTCTCTCCCCCTTTTATGCAACCATTTACTCTGTCCTGAAACAAGGCAAATGGTCTGAGATCCTGTATATTTAGGCTTTTTACAATTAAGGATAATTTTTTTTCTGTAACTTTTGTTTTCCCTCATAAATTTTTCCTTTTTACTCTAAGCCCCTGGAGTATCTTAAATCTTTTTCCTTTACGACTCTTGATTTATCCGACCATTCCTGTTCCCCAGTCCAGTTGTCTGTCTCCCTTTCCTATTAGGAGTCAGAGGACAATTCATACAGAGGGAGAATAGCAAAAGTGGGAGTTTCAGAGAAAACTACCAACTGCCTCCCTTTCAAAGTTTGAGTTACGACCTGTGCAGAAAAATGACTCTTAGCCTGGAAAGATAGCGGATAAGGATAAGGGTATGTAAAGAGATTTCTTGTGAACTGAAATCCTGAATGGCCTCCTGAAATAAAAGATCTTTAATCCAGTTACAGATGCTATAAGAATAAGAATGAGAGAGGAAGGGAAAGGACCAGGTTATGTCCTCTATGAGGATCCTAATAACTGAAAAAAGCAAGTCAAACACAACACACAACCAGGATTAACAGGGTCCATAGACAGTTAATAATAACTTCAGCCTTAGTTCCACCTCAGGTGGATCCTGTTGGACTATGATGTCACAGGCAGGGACAGGGCCTGTAAATCTCTCTGCCTGTAGAGCTGTAAGCCCTGCCCCTGGAAGTCTCTGACCACCAAGAGAGATAAGAAAGCCATAAATAAAAGTTCTTTGTTTTTTGAAATGTCACAAATTTATATCTTTAAATTAACCCTAGGACTTTAAAATTTCATTTTAATACACAAATTCACAAATCAGAGCAAAATGAAAAACCCTCACTTATACAAACATAGACAGAAATTTTTATTAGCTAAGTTTGCTGATTCCCTTTCTGACAGAGAATGAGACTCTGAGAAAAAAAATCTCACAGCTGCCAGAGACTTTTGCATTCTGATAGAGCCTGTCCACCCTATCTTTAAACAAATTAAACAATAGAAAAAGGTAACAAATACTCTCCTGTGCACAGACAGAAGGCACAAAGTGGCTTTAGCTTCACACAAACCAGTTAATGAACAGATAATTTTGCTAAGACAGACAAACATCCCTACTCCCACTCTCTCAGTAAATTAGCCCAGACTGGAGCTGAGCAGATAAACAAAATAATGCCCAACTCCCCAGACAGGCTTTGAGGCACTCCCAGCACCCATGCCCCAGAAGAGAATTCTCGACCAACGTCTTGGTGAGAATCTACCAGAGGAGTTAAGACTACATCCAGTCCCCTTTCTAGGTAGCAAATTGGCTAGTTTCAGACAAACAGCAGAGTGAACTCATAATTCCTTAATCAAATCTGAATTTATTCACCTCATTTTATATACTAGGTAATTTGAGTTTTTGACTTCTACCAGTTATTTACCCAGAGTTTAAACAGTCTACCTGATTCCTGATTACAGTGGTAGCTCCAGATACGAGTGCCCTAACATACGAGATTTTTGAGATACGAGCCATGGAGCTAGTGATTTTTTGCTTTGAAATACGAGAAACATTTGAGATACGAGTAATCACAAGGATCGGCCCGCTGCACCCGACCCACCAGTTTACCTAGCGACTCAGAGCATCTCATAGTTTCCCACGCCTCAGTCAGTGTGCTTGTTTACCTCGTCATTGAAGCATTTTTTGTGCATTTACATATTTTATCACATTTCTTTTTATAACCATGGGTCCGAAGAAAGCGAGTGGGAAGGTCAATGCTCAAAAGAGGATGATGTCTATTGAATTAAATCGTGAAATCATAGAAAAATATGAGCAAGGTGTGCGAGTGGCTGACTTGGCCAGGCAATACAGGCGTAGTACTTCAATGATATGCCCTGTGCTTAAACAGAAGGAGTCGATAAAGGGTATAACGCCAGCTAAGGGCGTTACAATAATTTCTAAGCTGCGTAGCTCTCTCCATGAAAAGATGGAGAATCTACTGATGGTGTGGGTGACCGAGAAGCAGCTTAAAGGAGATACATTACCACAGGGCATCATATGCGAGAAGGCCTGAGCAATTTACAGTGATTTGCTGGAGCAGACCCCACTCACTTCCACGGACGAAGCATCCAAAGACTCATTTAAAGCCAGTAGAGGCTGGTTTGATAACTTCAGGAAAAGGTCTGGCATTCACTCCATCATCAGGCATGGTGAGGCAGCAAGTTCGGATGTGAAGGCAGCTGAGGATTACCTCAAAACTTTTTCTGAACTGATAGAAGCCAAAGGATATATCCCCCAGCAAGTCTTCAACTGTGAGGAGACAGGGCTTTTCTGGAAGAAGATGCCGAATAGGACTTATATAAGGGCAGAGGAGAAGGCGATGCCAGGCCACAAACCCATGAAGGATAGGCTAACTCTCACACTGTGTGCCAATGCGAGTGGCAACTGCAAGATCAAGCCTCTGCTCGTATACCATTCGGAAAACCGCAGAGTTTTTAAGTCACATAAGATTTTAAAAGATAAACTGCAAGTTATGTGGAGGGCAAACCCTAAGGCATGGGTCACCAGGCAGTTCTTTGTGGAGTGGGTAAACCTGGTTTTTGGCCCTTCTGTTAAGAAATATCTACAGGAAAACAACCTAAACATGCAAGCCCTCCTCGTCCTCAACAATGCTCCTGCTCACCCACTGAACCTCGAAGATGAACTCCTCGAAGACTTCAAGTTTATAAAGGTTGTCTACCTACCTCCCAACACCACTCCTATCCTGCAGCCCATGGATCAGGAGGTGATTTCTAATTTTAAAAAGCTGTACATCAAGCACCTATTCTGGCGCTGCTTTGAGGTGACAGAGACCACAAACCTCACCCTTTGAGAGTTCTGGAAGAACCACTTTAACACCGTGATATGCCTCAGAATTATTGATCAGGCCTGGCTGGGTGTTACAAGGAGAACTTTGACCTCTGCATGGAAGAAGCTGTGGCCTGAGGCTGTAGCCGAAAAGACCTTCGAAGGATTCGAACCCGAGGTGCCAGTGGAGGAGGAGATAGTGTCTCTAGGAAAATCCATGGGCCTGGAGGTAGATGAGAGAGACTTGAATGAGCTCATCGAGGAGCACTCTCTGGAACTCACCACGGAGGAGTTACAAGAGTTGCAGTCTCAGCAACATGCGGAGGTTCTCCAAGAAATTGGTTTCAAGGAGGAGCCAGAGGTGGAGGAGATCTCTACAAATGAGATAAAGGAGATCTTAGGAATGTGGGAGAGGGTGTCACACTCCTTGGAAAAGAAACACCCCAAAAAAGTTGCTTCTGGTGGTGCATCGGAGCTGTTTAATGAAACTTGCCTCACCCATTTCAGAAACATTCTGAAAGGGAGGAATAGGCAAACATCATTGGACATGTTTTTTTTTTTTAAATCGGCCAAAAACCAGTAGCAATTAAGTTCAGTGAAGATTAGTTAAGTTACATTCAGTTAGGGATAAAGTGTAGCATTAAGAGTGTAATGAGTAAATAAATACACTTTATAAAACCAGTTTATTCCTTTACATTCTCTTTTATTATGTTTTTATATAATATTTTCATTTATAAATACGTTTTTCTTATTCAAAAACACGTAACAAGAACAACTGGGGTGGCAATTTGGGAGCTGGAATGGATTAACAGCATTTCAATTGATTTCAATGTGGAAATTTGCTTTGCGATACAAGCAACTTGATATACGAGCAAGGTTACGGAACGAATTAAACTCATATCTGGAGGTACCACTGTATTTTGCCTGAGGAAGTGATATGGCTTTTGGGGTGGTGATCAAGCTCCCTCTTCCACTCACTTGGAGTGAGCTGAACTGACAGGGCCCTTACCTTACCAATTCTGTTGACAGGTCCAGAAGTGTCCGTCCACTCTCTCCAGATGCTGGCTGGGTCCTGGGCTGAGGTCTAGGAGCTCTTAGAGTCCCCTGGTTCAATTCTGCTAAATCAGCAGAGCAGCACCTTCTGGAGACTTATCTTCTTCCCTCCTTTCCCCTCCCAGGCCCCAAACCTGGTCCACTCACCAGAGGCTAAAAAGCCAAGCATGGGAACCAATAATGTTACAGAAAATCGGAGAAGAACCTAACAATACTTAGAGAGATGGAGTTATATTTATTACGCACAGGTCTCAAATTCTGGGCCCCAACATGGAGGAATTTTTCCTATTTATATGTTTTTACCTCCTTTGTCTCCCAAATATAGCGTGTTTCTGGCCCCTTTTTCAAGTTCTCAAAGAGCCTCTATGTGCTGGGGCCTTGAGACCTCAACCAAAGGCCTAGCCTGGTGCCAGCACTGATAATTTTGTCTGGGGAAGGTTTAATGACCTCTCTGAAGTGGGGATAGTCTTATTTTTCTTATTATTAAGCAAGAAAGCATTTATAGAAGCCAACTAGCAGGGTTAAAATTTTAAATAGCAGTTTTTATATAAGATGGATGCTTCAACATAACAGTTTCCCACAGGAAAGAATTATCCATCCTCAAAACTAGTAGTGCCAAGATTGAGAAACCAACAGTAGGGCAAATCTAACATGCATTTTCATTGATTTTGAAGCGTACCCCTGGGTTAGCAGCACTAATCTCAGTAATAGCAGACCTAATGTCTTTGTCATTAAGCTACTTTCTGTTAACTTGTTCATCTCATTCATTAGTACCTAGCTTTTTATGTCATGAATTTATCAAATTTGATTTTGGCCATCCATCCAGAAAAATCCTTCAGCAAAAGCCAGCAAATCCCTCTACCCAACATTTAGAATTTTACCAGTATCTGAAAGAAGTCTTCGTGTAATATTAATGCTAAATCTACTGACAACTCTCTGACACCAAATGTCTTTAAGAAAAGCTCTTTAAAGAAATTGCATATACTTATCTACAATTGCCTAGGGGATACAAAAGTGTGTAAACACCAGCAGAATTATCTCTAGTTATTTTCTTTTTCATCATCAATGCAGTCTGACAGTTTACTAATGTTAACTCTGCTTAGAAAGAGTTAGTATTAGTATTGTATCAAGTGTCTCTGTTCAAGTTTTGTGGCCAGAAAGAGAACTCTAAAGTACTTGGCATCAATTGGCAGTTACCTATATTCACTATGGTGCACAAGAGCACTTATGCAAATCTTCTAAGGACAGCATGTTCTCTTCCATCCTTTGCTATGGGTAAAGCATTCTGTTGGTGAATTCATCCAGAATTATGTTTAGAAACAAAGAAGAACTTACTTACTTTAAAATTTTATTTGTTTTATTTATTATTAAATTTTACTGAGGCTTAAATGAGAGGATCTAGATTTAAATTAAGTAGGAAAAAACTCAGATGGAAGCAGAAATGGTACTTGATTGTCAGTGTATTAAATATTAGAAGAGATTTCTTAATGGTTGTGACTCTCTGGTTCTGGAGTGTTTTAAAGAGTTAAATAAACCATCTCTTTAAATAAGGAATTCTCTGGGTTCCTTCCAGTTTTTTGATTATTCAACTTTCAATATTAACAGCTTAAACAGTAACAAACTACAGGCTATTTTTTTTTTTAACACCATGTATTTTCTTGGTCAACAGCCATTAAAACTTATATAGACAGAATCAGAATTTAAGATACGTAGTTTGAACTCAGAAAGTAAATGGTGTTATAGAATTTGTTCTTTTCTTCAGGAGAAAAGTAAATATTCACAGAAAAGAGCATAATTATGTTACTTCTTTGCTTACAAATTAAATATAAAGATACTATAAAGAATTAATGATTCTCCAGTAATTCAGGATCTAATCATATATAAAATATAATTTTTTAAATCCTGAATAATATGATTTAAATTTTATATTTTGTTATCCAAACATATTATTAAGAAGAGTAAGAAAATGAGCTAAGATTTATTAGTGATTCTTATTAATCACCTTATTTAAAATGTGACTATGGCTTTATAATTTAGTTCCATTTAAATGTTTTCCTTTCATGCTAGTTTAGTGACTGAGGTTACTTGGCTCATATTTGAATTTATAGTTACTTTTAATAAAAGTTAGCAATGAGTATATTTCAATGCTCAATTATTTTCAATGTTTATCTAAAGACCCACTAATTCAAAATAGAGATGAATAAATGAAAAAGTAGGTACCTAGTAACTCAATTATCTTTAAATGTTAAAATGAGTTGGGGAGTAATAGCCATTAGTTCATCAATCACTTATATTATTAAAGTTGTACTTATAGAAAACTTTGAAAATTAGATATTGTGAAACAAAATTGAAATAAAAATCACTAATACTATTACTACACAGCAAGTGACTATTAATATTTTGATATATTAATATTCATGCTATTTTAAAATATATAAATATAATTATTGATAAGAATTTGTCTTGCTTCTATTGCTTACCATTCTAATAAAAACACTTTCTATTTATGATTATCAAATTGTAAATACTATTTTAATAGGAGTATATTATTGTATCATGTGGCTTATCATAAATATTTTACCTTTCCAATATTTTTGAATATTTTGATTGTTTCTAATTTTTCACTAAAAATATTTTTCATCATTTGTGATAATTTCTTAAAATAGAGTTTTCTTTTTTTAAACTAACAACTTCTTGGAAATATAACTACCATCTAATAGAATTCACATATTTAAAATAAAGAAGTCAGTGGATTGGGATATATTTAACAAAGTTGAGCAACCAACACCGTTTCTAATTTTAGAAAATTTTCAGTTCTAGGGAAACTTCATATCCACTAAAACTTCTCATATTTCTTCTAATTTCCTATCCCTAAGATAACCAATTATATACTTCCTATCTCTGTAGATTTTCCTGTTCTGGACATTTCATATAAATAGAATCATGTAATATGTAGTACTTTGTGATTGATTTATTTAGCATGATGTTCATCCATGTTGTAGCACAGGGCTGGCAAACAGTGGCTCGTGAGCCACATGCAGCTCTTTGGCCCCTTGAGGTGGCTCTTCCACAAAATATCATGTGTGGACGTGCACGTACAGGGGGACTGAAACTTTGTGGCCCATGCACAGAAGTTGGTTTTTGGCTCTCAAAAGAAATTTCAGTCATTGAACTGTTGATATTTGATCTGTTGACTAATACGTTTGCCGATCACTATTGTAGCATATACAAGATAAAATTACTTCATTACTTTTTGCCAGGTAACAATAAATTGTATGGACATGTGACATTTTATTTATCTATTCATCATTTGATGAACATTTAAGTTTTTTGACTTTGATTGTTACAAATAAAGCTACCCAGGAACATTAATGTACAAGTTTTGTTCTAGGTATTTGTTCTGAGTTTTCTAGGGCATATGGCTAGGAATAATTTATTTAAAAATATATTTTTATTTATTTCAGAGAGGACGGGAGAGGGAGAGAGAGATAGAAGTGATGATAATGAGAAATAATCAATGATTGGCTGCCTCCTGCATGCCCTCTACTGGAGATGGAACCAGTAACCTAGGCATGTGATCTGATCAGTCCTCGAACCATGACCTCTTGGTTCATAGTTTGATATTCAGCCACTGAGCCATGCCTGCTGGGCACTAGGAATAATCTTAATAGATGTATGGTAACTACAATACTAGTTTTCAAATTTGTTAAAATATTTTGCCCTCTCACCAGCAGCTCATGAAGTGTACAATTTCTCCACATCCTCCTCAGTGTCTTTTTAAATACTGTAGTCACTAATAGTATGAAATGGGATCTTAGTGTGGTTTTGATTTGCATTTCCCTGACCCATTTAATGATGCTGAGGATTTTTTTCAAGTGCTCATTGACCATTTGTATGTCTTTTCAGATTCTCTTCCCATTATTTTAACTGAAATTTGTTTTAATTTAGTTTTGTTTTGAGTTTTTTATGTTGAGCTGCTAGCATTCTTTAAATAATCTAAATAATTTAAAGTATGTGAAGTGCAAAAATTTTCCCTTGCTGTGATTGTCTTTTCACTTTTTCGTTTATAGTTTAAAATATAAACGTTTTAAATTTTATTGAGGTCCCACTTATCTTTCTTTTTTCTTTTGTTGTGTTTAATGTTTTATTTAAGAAACCATTGCCTAATTCAAGAATGGTATTATATTCTTACCTGTATTTTTCAATTTTTACTCTAATATTCATCATTTCCTTGTTTGTTTGTTTTTTTTTGGGGGGGTTATTTTGAAGTTAGTACTAAGTTGGAAAGTTTTTAATTTGAGATATTTTTTAATGCATGCATCTAGAAATTTTCCTCTTAAGAATTCCTTGATCTTGACTTCATTAAGTTTTGTCATGTTGATTGAGTATTTTCATTCATTTCAAATTCCTAAGTTTCATTGTAATTTCTTTGTTGTTGACTCAATAATTATTTAGGAGAATGAAGTATTTTATTTTCCCATATTCATAAATTTTTTTATTTTTTGTTTATTACTGGTTTGTCATTCAACTCCATTGTAGTCAGAGAAAATAAATTTATATGATTTTAATCCTTATTGAGTTTGACCTACTGTTTGCTATCAAACCCATATGTTAGAGTTCATTAAATGCTTGCTGACTGCTTTAATGTTTTGACAGTTCCTTCTGATATAAATTGCTCATCACTGATACAGTTCAGTTTTATGCATGAATAGTTTCTAAGACCTGTCTTTTTTGAGGTTTTATAGGCCTCCAGGAAGGTTCTTCTTTGATTTACATTTCCATGTTTTTGTCTGGTCAGCTAGTTGGCCTACTGTTTAGCTTGGGCTAAAGCTTCCTCTTTAAAGCTTTCAACCAAAATCTCTATTGTTTTAGATAACACTTGGACTTGAACTCATCCACATTCTGTTTAAAATAGTTACTTTGAGGAGAGTTTTTGAATCTTCTGTTCTTATGGTCTTGATCTCCAACTGGATAACATCTCAGTCACTGAACCTGGTAATAGACAAAATCTTGCCTCAGGCTCCTCTTTCTTGTTTCAGAGCTTTTGCCCTAAAGCAGAACCTTCTATTTATGAACAGGGTTGGGCGGGGGAGGAGGTGGGGAAGGAAGGAGAACTGAATGAGGTGGGGAACCCCTGGTCACTCTGCAGGTGTTTTACCTCTGCAGTTTGGACTAAGAGAGTATGAGAAAGGCTGGTGTCCTGTCTTTCCTGGTGAGAACCAAGGAGAAAGAGAACCTCATCCTCCTCTCCACTCCTGTCCATATTAGATCTCCCATCAAGTTCAGTTGAGAAGATAGTAGATTTGGTAGATTTTCTTGATATTTAGTTATTTATTTACCATACACCCTTAGGTAAATTTTGAGATATATTTTTTCAAATATATAATTTTTACCAGTTACATTTGGTTCACTGGGGATTAGTTCCACTAGGCTCATTTGGGAAACAGATGTCTCACTATTTCCTATTTGAGTCTGTATGAATCATTGACACTGTTTGAACTCTGTCTGAATAAGCATTTTCATATAATTTATGGAAGAAATATGAAAACAAATAGGTAAACCTTAATTTAAATTATATTTTTTTAGGAAGATGACTAATATTGTCTTTATGAATTAAGTTAGGATTTTTAAGTTTAATTTACTACAGACATTAGATGAGTGCACGAAGATTATATAATTGGTTATTGCAGTTATAAAATTATAATGCACTTAGCTGTAAATTACATAATTTGGCTCTACTTTTAAATATTTACCTAAAATTGAAAAAGTGTGTCTATGACTACACTATTCTAAAATCACAGTGAAGAAAGGATTTTATATATACAGTATTCTGGAAAAACTATGTTGACAGTAAAATGATCAGTAATTGTCAATAATGCATGGAAAACAATGGATGAATAGGTCGAGCACAGAGGGTTTTCACAGAACTACCTTGTGTGATACATAATGGTTGATACATGTCATTATTCTTTTGTCAAATCCAAGGAAAATACAACACCAAGAGTGAAGCCTAATGTAAATTCTGAACTTTGGGTTATGATGATATATCTAGGTAGGTTCCTTGATTGGAACAGTTGTACCACTCTGGTTTGGGATTTTGGTATTGAGGAGGTCTATTAAAAAGGAATATTTGATATACTTACACAATTATTCTGGAGCAAATTACATACACACACACACACACACACACACACACACACTGTTCATTAGGTAATAAATGCTGAAACATGGCTCTTTAATTATTTCCTATAATTAGACTTAGTACAGTTCTGTGGTTGATTAATATACTTACATAATATGTTTTTCTATTCAGATTAACATATTCTGTAACAATACACTCCTTCTGCTTCTGTTGCTATTGTATATGTCTCTTATATGGGCATTAATTTATTCTGTTGTAATTAGTAATGGTTTTGCTGAGAATCCAATGGTGGTGTAGCTTTGTTCATAGAAAAATTCCAGAGAGGGCAATGAATCTGGGGGACAAGAGTAAGAGCAGCATGGTTTAAACATCTTTCTCCTAGTAGAGAATCTCTTTTTATTGACAAAAGTGGAATATCAAAGTTTGATTTTATTAATGGAAATGCTATATCCTTAAACTGGAATTTATATCTCTCAAGCGTGTGCAAGTATTTGAGAGGAAACTTGAAACTATGAGCTTCTTGGCATCAGTTGTACTTGAAGATTTTCTGGGAGAAAATAGTTTTATATCTTTTTATATCTTTTTATATCATTTTATATCTTTGTATCAATTCAGATACCATGGGATGAAATTAAAGATAAAAATATATTTCAAAAAACCATAATGGAAAATTTGAGAACCACAATCATGTTCAACATCAAAAGGATTTTTGAACACAAAGTTTTTCAACTTTGAAAAACAATTTTTCATTTATGTTCATACAGACCACTTCTGTTCCCAGATATTTTATGGAGATCTCAACTGAACATAATGACCTTCTAAAAATATTAGATTTTTACATTTAGGAAAATAGTAGATTTTTACATTAAGGAGGTCACAGATGAGTGTCAGAAATGTTTACAGTTTACTGGGAAAATATGCCCCATCCCAAATAGATATTTCTAGGTACCCAAACACTGCTTAATTAGGGCCACTTAGATAGTAAAGTCTTTGCATATTTACAGTCACACTTGGGGAGATTGAGGAATTCGGCATGGACGTTCCTTTTGTGTTTGTATCATTTTCCTTTTGTATGAAATAATAAAGGCCCATAAAGTGAAGAATTTAAAGGCAGGCTCACATCACAATACCAATAATTTATGAGGTTGAGATTGACAAATGATGTGACCTTGCAAGCTTTAGACTTTGTGGATTTAAATTTTCCAACTGACAAAATGCAGATAACTTTGTTAGAAGCAGGAAACAGCTGTCTGGTGTCCATACTTTGTTTAATAAGCTTCAATATACTGGAAAGCCATCTATTTACAGAAGGCAATTATAACATATTTTGCATAGATAAATGTGGTTTATGACTATTTAATAATAATATCAGGATAATTCATTATGTATTAAAAGATTTATAAAACTTAAAATCAGAATGGAGTGGTTGACTTTTTATATATCTGTTTATACTTGGATTCCTTGCATTTGACCTTGGCAGATTCTCCTTGTTTCATTATCCTCACCCTAACTGATATATGGAGTCTGTTGGAGTTCAAGCAGGTTAATTTTGGTTTTTAAGATAATTTACCACTGGTAATATTGATTCTTATCCATTAGTCAGTTACTATCAGATGGGTCATCAAGATCAAAGATGCACATTATTATGACTCAAAATTTTATATGGATTGATAATGTAATAAAATACATATATTTTACATTACAAGCTATTTTTAATCTTAGGAATAGTAATGCTTTTTCAGCTCTTGATATCACAACTAGTGTTTGAAATGTAAATGGACATGATAATAATTATGTTGCTAAAGAGAAAAACTAAATGACATTGAATAATCAACCTGAGTGTTGCATTTGTAATCACACATAATCCTTAATCTTGAAAAATTTGGTTATTTGCATCCTTATAAAGCAAGCATGTCAAACTCAAAGGCTAATACAGGCCAAAAAAATGAGACATGCGGTCATGAGTTTGACATGCTTACTTTATACGCTTCGAGAGTTCCTTGTTTCCTGAAGTTCTTTTCTGTCCCAAAGTGTCCACATAGTCTCAGGTAACTTTGGAGTTATTTCTGTTTCCATTTAATTAAAGACTTAGAGACTTTTTGAGATGAGAGATTATCTAATACAACCTGATCATTTTTCATATAAGATAAAGGAGATTGTTCTAAAAAAAGGCCAATATGAAGACAGATGTCACAGAAACAGGGACGTACCTAAGAAACTCTAACTGGGCCAGGCCCAGGTGAATTTTCCCAGACTGGAGGGAGAGAGTGAGCTTCCACAGGAGCACTTCCCTAGCCTCCTGCCCACCCTAGTTTATATCAATCAGAATATAGACCACAGCAGGAAAGCTGTCCCTGCTGAGTACTGCCCACACTATGCATTCAAAGCAGTATTGGTTGGTTTTGGCCATTTTGTTTGGGATGGTTTTATACAGCCTTAGAAATTCGCAGGGAAGCCAAGAATGCTGAAGTGACTTGCCTGAAGATGCACAACCGGTGATAGATAATAATGGTGTTTTGATTCTGAGTTTAATGCTTTTTCTAATCCACCACATGTTTTCTTTTATTCCCTAAAACATTAGGATGCTGTCATATTTTGTTAATTTTTTATGAGGCTATTTGAAAGTAAATAGTGATTTTTTTTTCTTTATTGCTACCACAGATTCATTGTTCCTATGCACATAGCTTTACCTTGAAAGTAAAGACCAAAATACTTCCCTTTAATTATATTGCATAAAGTGACTTCACTTTGTCTGTGGATGACAAAATCGTGACTAACAGGCTATAACAAATAATCAGAAACACACAAACTGTCCTCAAAGGCACTTGGTGAGAAAATAAATGCTCAAATTCAGGAAAAAAACAACAACACCTGGCTCTCTTGTGTGCATTTGTGAATTCAGAATAATCTCAACAAAATACAAAATTAATCACAAGTTAACCTTGTGGAGCATAACTTTCATTGCTCTGAGCATTGAAAATTTTATTATCAATGCTCTGAGCATTGAAAATTTTCAACTGTGATTCAAGGTAAATTGGTTTTAATAATTTCATCCTAGCTGACTAACATAATAAAAGAATTAGGGAAACAGCCTATATATTCACCTGCCTAGCAAAATTATAATTTGATCCAGTAGTAGATAAAATAAGTTATTTATTTATTAGATAAATAAGCTTTTTAGCTAAAATTTTGACTTAGAAGTCATTGATTTTTAAAAATGTTTTAGCATTTTTTTCTTTTAGGGAAGGCAATCAACTTATTGCTATTTTAGCTAACTATAAATAGGGAGGGAAAATGGGAGAAATTGAAGAAGTGCTGAACTTATATGTGGAGGAATTGAAGAAGTGCTGAAGTTTCTCCCATTTGCAAAATTCTTTAATCCTTAGAACAAACTAAAAACAACAAAACACCATTATCTGCAGAAGGCGCATTCAAGTGTTTATTAAATGTATCATGAATATCATATTAACCCATGGCTTCCCCCAGATATCATGCAACCTCACAGCAATCTTATGAGATGAGCTTTTTTCTTATTTTAAGGACAAGAGGCCCATTGCACAAAGAAATTCATGCAATAGTTCTTCCTTCCCTTGGCTTGCAGCATTAGTTTTCCTCTGGCACTAGGGACCCAGGCCTTCACTCCGGCCAAAGACCACTGCCTTTGCTGTAGACTCCAGCCAGAGTCTGCTATCTTCACCTTCACTGAAGACTCAGCCAGAGTCTGCTGTCTTCGCTGCAGACTGTGGCTAGAGTCTGCCATCTTCGTCTTCGCTGCAGACTCCAGAGTCTGCAGTCTTCATCGTCCCTGAGTGCCACTCCTATAGATCCCTTTGCGCCCTGCCCTCCCTCTCAAAGCAGGCGTCTTGCCCCACCCGGTCACTCTGTGGCAGGAGTAGCTGGGCAGCTGCCATCTTTGTCCTTCTAATTTGCATATTCCCTCCTTATTGGCTGGTGGGTATAGCAGAGTGATGGTCAATTTGCATGTTTCTCTTTTATTAGTGTAGATTTGTAACTCAGGTGCAGAGAGGTTAAATACCTTGTTCAAAGTTACATATCTGATACATTGTAGTGCCAGAATAGATATCTAGTTCTTTCCTGCATCTCATATTTATTTCTTTTTCCACCTATCACATTTTGTCAGCTAAACAGTGAAACTTATTTAATCCCATCATTTTTTATGTCGGTAAGAAGTTATAAGTTAAATGTATAGTCACTGTGAGCAAATGAGACACAGGCAGATTTTTCATACTAAAGATAGAAAAATGACTCTTGTGTGAAAGGTTTGGGGGATAGGATTGTGAAGCATCTGGATTCAGAAAGAAAAAACTTTATGAAATGGAGCCAATCTGTTAAAGGGCAAAAATGAGAATGGGAGAACAGGCAAGAGAACTCTCAAAGTGGGATGCATTTAAAAAAAAAAAAGAAGAAACCATAACTTGCTCTGACCAGTGTGGCTCAGTTGCTTGGAGCATTGTCCTGTGCATTGGAAGGTCACAGGTTAAAATTCCAGTCTGGGCACATACTTAGATTGTGATTTCGATCCTCTGATGGGGGTGCATGTGGGAGGCAACCAATTGATGATCATTGTATCTCTCTCACATCAACCTCTCTTTCTCTTTCTCCCTACTTCCTCCCTTTCTAAAATAGCAATAACATAAAATAAAACAATAACAACAATAAAAAAATGTATCTTATCCTTTTTTCAAATTGTTCTAAGGATAATTATATTTTAAAGAAAATAAATGCATTTTTACTTTTAATTGAACAGAGGAAAGTCATCTAGTGATTTTTAAATTGTTTAAAAAGTTGCTTGTTCACATTAGATCGGTTATTTTTATGTTGTGTGGCCACAGTTCTGCAGGGTCCCTCCATCTAGGGTTTGGCTACTTCAGCCAGTGGATTCTGAATCTGAAAATCAGGTCAGATCTGAGATATGAGCAGGGAAAAATGCCTTCTTGGGAATCCCACCCACTGGCTCCTGCTCTTTCATCACTGTGTTTGGAGGTTGTAAATGTCAAGCAGCATCTTTTTTGGCTGCCAGTTTATTTTTGGCCTTAGGAGCACCAGGCTGTGGTAACCTTCCCAACACTCCTGCAGTTTAATCTTCCTCACCTATAACTTCAATCTTGCCAGTATGGAAATTACAGCCTTTCCTTTTCTGGTAGTTAAGCATAACAAAACTTCCTCTTTTAAATTGGAGGAAGATGGAGAGAAAAGATCATAATCATGGATGCTTCTGAGCTTGAGCTCTGTGATGACCCCTTCTAGCATCATCTGGGTTTGCCAGGCACAGCCAGACTATATTCTTGGTGATTAGGATGTCTCTCTCGCCACATAAAAGGTTTGTGACCCCAATTCCAACTTGGAGGTATGGTTCCCTACACCACTAAGCAATTCTCTAACACCAGCTGGGTTTCTACAATTTAGCTCAACTCTGACACTCTCTACCAGGAGAGGAGGGTGAGACTGGAAGCTCCAACTTTCTAATCACAAGGTTGATTGTTCTGGCAACCAACCCTCATCACTGCTTTTCTAAAAGTGGCCTCATTCAGATAACAACAGACATTTTTATGGTCTAATTGCTAAGGAAATTCCAAGAGCTTGGGGAGCTCTGTGCCAGAAACAGGGACAAAAGCAAATATACCTAATAACAGAGAAACATGTAAATTGACCATACCTCAGCTATGCCCACAGCCAATCTGAGTATGCAAATTAACCCAACAAAGATAGAAGTTAATTTGCATACACACCTGGGAGCCCAGGAACCTCCTTGGCACCCAGGTCATTACCAGCTAGCCTTGGAGGGGTGGGCCCTTCCCGAGCCTAAAGCTTCCGCCAAGGCTTGGAGAGGGGGCCAAGTCTGTGATTAGAGGGGTCGGGGGAGGTTGCTTCCCAAGCCTAAAGCCTGGGGTGGAGGCTTTAGGCTTGGGAAGGAATCTAGGCTGTGACCAAACAAAGACCATCCAGAAGTCAGTGCTGAGTTGCCCAGCTGCAGCCTGGCCAACCAACACTGACTGCCCAGGCAGCTGAGACTAGTGAGTCAGAGTCTGATCTGCAGCCTCTGGCAGTTGTTGATCAGTGTACTTACCTCTCTCTTTCTTTCTAACTTTACCAGCAGCCAGGCTTTTCTTTCTCTCCCTGCCTCTGCAGGGGCTGCTGTTAAGCCCTAACTCTTTGTTCAGGCCCAGAGATAGGCCTGGAGATGCTAACTGGCATAGGAATCGACCAGTCAGAACCAAAGGTGGGTGCTGTAGAGAGCCAATGGCTGCCTAGAAGGCAGAGCTTTTGACTCTGACTGGCATTGAACCCCAACCGACCAATCAGAACCAAATCTGGGTTCTGTGGGGAGCCAATGGCTGTCCAGGAGGTAGAACTTTTGATGCTGACTGGCATAGAAATCAACCAATGAGAACCAAATCTGGGTGCTGTGGGGAGCCAATAGCTGCCTAGGAGGTGAAATTTTTGACGCTGGCATAGAAACTGATCAATCAGAACCAAATTGGCAAGCAGAGGAGGGAAGTTGGGGGTGACATCAGGCCTGCAGGAGAGGGCAGTTAGGATTGATAAGGCTGGTAGGCAGAGGCAGTTAGGGGTGATCAGGAAGGCAGGCAGGTGAGCAGTTAGGAGCCAGTGGTCCAAGATTATGAGAGGGATGTCCGACTGCCAGTTTAGAGATCAGGCCTAAAATAGCAGTCAGACATCCCACAAGGGGTTCCCAATTGGAAAGGGTACAGGCTGATTTGAGGGACCCCCTCCATCAGTGCACAAATTTTGTGCACTGGGTCTCTAGTTTTTGTTATAAATCATAATATCACCACTATATTACCATCAGTCTTGGTGAATGGTGAGTCCTCTGAAGCATCCCATGGAACATAATTCTTTAGTAAGTTATCTTTATTTGCATAATGTATATATGCATATCAACATCCTTCTCTTATCTTCTTTATTACTTCTACCATCTGCTAGAGCAGATCAGTTGTTTCGACATGGGGAACAGCATATTTTCTGTATGCCTTCCAGAGATACCCTCACAGAGATTTTGCCCCACACACTGAGTCCTTGTTAGACTATTATATCCCATATGTCACAAAAGTGTTCCCAAGTTAAAAGGAGTACTTACTTATCCAGTCTTGTATTCTATCCTCTCTTGATCAAGCACCTTGAAAAGTCAATTCCAGAATGTATTTCCTGACTCTTGCTGGTGGTGCTGGTTATCTTTCAGCTCTGTTGATGCATAATATCTTTCCTCCCTTGTGAGGCCCAGCAATTCCCCAGCTGAATTATATTAGGCTTTAAAAAAAATGTCATTACCATTTATTTTATGCTGAATTTATTCCCAGGCCATATGTTTTTGTTTCTTCAGTTTCTCCTGGGATATCTTTTTCTTCCGTACAACCTCCTCTTCTGCTCAGGAACAATCTGCTCATCTTCAGTAAGGATCATCTTAACGTGGCAGGGATGGGTCAAGCCAACCATGAGATCTGTCAATTCTGTGGTATCTTGGGAACTTTGTTAACTGGGATGTCTCAAAGACCAGATCTAAACCCTTAAGTTTAGCATTATTATCTGAAATTTTAAGCATGCACAGCAAAAATTTAGCACCTTTCTTGGGCCACTGACCCTATGACCAGCCCCACCTTTGCTCTGGGAGTACCTATCAACTCCACTATCAAAACAACCATTTTCAGAAGTCATCTCAAGTTGCTTTTGGAAAGACCCGTATTTCCCTAGTGGCCAGAAGAGGAAGTGGGTACATCTCCTGAAGAGATACTGTTTCTGCAACATCTTTCAGCACAAGGGAGGTGCCAGCCTTTACCAGGGAGAAGTCCAAGGGCATGTTTCAGGAACCAACACTCTTAGGAACATCTATCCAGATATCCTCATTTTTTATCTCAGGATCCAAGGTTTTAACAAGCACATCTCTGATTTTAGAATGGCAGACTTGCCTTTGCTGAACATTTAAACATCTCTGAGGCTTTAAAACCTAAGTATTAGATCTTCTGTTTGATGCTCAACTATGACTGACTCACACATTTAGTCTGAACTGCTTGTTAATAGCTCTCAGTTCTTTGTTATTTCTCTGTAGTGCATCATGCAAGGACATTCTTTCTTCCAAACGTGTTTTCCCAGGTCACTTTTCATAATATTTTTAGCAATTGAACATTACGTTCCAAGACTTGTCCATGCCTCACATATTATATTCTCTTTACCTATTGTGTAAAGGGTGAGTCAGACCCAGGGCCCAGTCTTACTACTTACTTTCTTTAGATTGCTCCTTTCACTACTTGTGCTAGCTTAGGTCCTTTGAGAAATGAAACTAAGACAGGATTTGACATGTAAAAATCTTATTGAAGAAAACACCTGTGTGAAAAAAATTAGAAGGTTTTCAGACAACAATGCAGATATGACTAAAAGATAGAGGGAAGAAAGTTTAGGTAGTAAATGTCTTAGAATGTGGTACAGTTTTAATAAAGTTTCAATAAGGCTGGTGGAGAGCCAGATTTACATATAAAGCCCGTGTTGCCCAACAGAGAAGTTTCACCTGGTGCAAGAATGACTTGCCTTACTGTTTCTGCCTCACACCATCATTAGATGAGAGCAACCTTGAAACAAACATGGTGGTAGGTTCAGAACAGAGCATCTGAGACCATCTGTCAGACCATCTGCACTCCACAATTAGAGATATCTGAAAACTGTGTTTAATATTGGTGGATTTTCTGGGACAATGGACTTTCAGTTCTAAGATCAGGAGAGTACTGGGAAAATGGGTAGTTGGTCATTCTAGTTGTCACCATCACCATCATTATCATCATCACCATCAAATAAAATTTTAAACTCTTAGCACTAAAAGCCACCTTTTCCTAACAAGAAATAAACTGAGTGCTTTACTCAAATATTCAACTTTGCAACCTGATTTCTGACTCTTCTCAATCATTCCCTCATGTTCCAATGGACAACATGTTCCCCTGTGCCACATTATTAGACTTTCATCATCATATAGTCTCCCAAATGGATGTAATCATTCCCTTTTCTGGATTTTCAAAGAAATTTCTGCACATTTCATTGAGTTTACTTTCTAATTTGAAGTTACTTGTGCACATTTTTTATTACCTCTTGGGTTTCATTTTTAAAAGACTAAGATTCAAATCCTATTTGCATTTATACCCCCACTATAATTAAAGTTCCTTCAAAGTAAAATGTACTTAACTAAAGCTTGTTTTCAATTTATCTGCCCATTGAATTGGCACTCAATCATGGGTTATTTTTTCTTGTCTTATGAGTTTCCTTCTATATTGTAATTTATTTTATGTTAGGTAAATATATTTCTAGGGTCCTACATACCAAAGGCATAACTCTGTTTTAGTATGAATTTTTTTAAAAGCCAGATTACTACTTAAAATTAATTATAAGGGATATATATATATATATATATATATGATATTTAAGTATAAGTTGTATGTAGTAAGATGCTCAGATATTATATGTGCCTTTCAATCACTTTTGATGAATGAATAATAAAATATGAAATATTACTATCACTTCAGCAAGTTTTCTCTTGCTCCTACACAGGAAGAAACAATTTCTGATCTGCTTTCTATCACCATAAGTTACTTTTGTTACTCTAGGATCTACACTAATAAAAGAGAAACATGCTGTTACATTCATCAGCCAATCAGGAGTGAGTATGCAAATTAACCTAACAAAGATGGCAGCAGCCATGGAACTGGAGCAAGCAGGAGGCTTGGATTGCCTCCAGTGATGGAGAAAGCCAAGCTTTCTGCCCACCTTGGCCAGCCCTGGCCTCCACTCAAGGCTACAAAGTTTTAATTATAGAAGATAAATAAATCCCAGACACCTACTTCTTGCTGGCCCTGGCCTCCACTCAAGGAGGTGCTGAAAAAATAAAAAAAATAAAAAAAGGAGGGGCTGGGAGCTTGGGTCGTGGGGGTGTGTGACCAGGCTAAAAACAGTCCTCAGCCCCATACCCAGGCTGGCCACAACCCTGTGGGTGAGGATCCCTGGTGGAGGACTTAGCCCACCTGAAAACAGCCATCAGCCCCTCACTGAGGCTGTCCAGGCACCCCAGGGGGGAACCTCCTCTCTGAAGGGGCTGTAGCCAGCCTGAAAACAGCCCTCAGACCCTCACCCAGGCTGTAAATGAGCATTCAAACATCTCTCAAGGAGTCCCATATTGGAGAGGGTGCAGGTTGGGCTGAGGGACACCCCCCTGTGCATGAATTTTCTGCAACGAGCCTCTAGTTTTATATAAATGGAATCACATGATATGTATTTTGTATCTGATTTCTTTCACATCATGTAATATTTTTGAGATTCATCATATTATTGGATATGTCAGTAGTGTGTTCCTTTTTATTACAAGCAACTAGAGGCCCAGTGAATGAAATTTGTACATGGTATTGGGGGGGGGGGATGTACCTAAGCCCCGCCTGCACCCTCTCCAATCAGGGATCACAATTCAAGACTGCTGGCTCCCAGCCACACATCTGCCTGCCTGCCTGTTGCCCCTAACCGCTTCTTCCTGCCAGCTTTGATCATCCCCTAACCACTCCCCTGCCAGTCTAATCAATGCTTAACTGCTCCCCTGCCAGTTAACTACTCTGATTGCCTCTAACTGCTCTCCCCTGCTGGCTTGGTAACTCCTAACTGCCTTTGCCTGCAGGCCTAGTCACCCCTAACTGTCCTCCCGTACAGGTTTGGTCACCCCCAACTGCCCTCCCCTGAGGGCTTAGTCATCCCTAACTGCCCTCCCCTGCTGGCCCAGTCACTCCTAATTTCCTTCCCCTGTTGGCCTGATCACCCACAACTGCCCTCCCCTGCTGGCCATTTTGAGGTGGCCATCTTGTTTCCACATGGAGGCAGTCATCTTTGACCAGATGGGGGCAGCCATCTTGTGTGTTGGAGTGATGGTCAATTTGCATATTACCTCTTTTTATATAGGATGTCCAATTGGGTGAATATATTATAGCCAATTTCTTTCATTGATGAATGGCTGTGTATATTTCTAATTGTGGTTCTTATGAATAAAGCTTTTGACTTTCTTCTACAGAGCATTTTGTGGACATATTTTCATTGTTTAACTCTATGATCTAATCATCAAATTTTATACATTGAGATTAAAAAAAAAAGTAACAAAATAAGACATATATTGTAAAGTTTATGTGATAAAATTCTCCATCACATGTGTCTTTAATAGTCTTTTTAATGGCATATATTCAATTTGAAATCCAAAGGATGATAGAAGTTCCACTCAATCACTTACTAAATTTCCTGAAACAGTAGAGTTTCTTTTTGTAGAGCCTATATAATTATATACTAGGTTTTCTTTTTAAGATCTAAGAGTTACAAACCCATACACATAACATAACATACTTTTAAAGAGAGAATTGTTATATTCTTACTTTGATATTTGAAAACATTTCAAGTTAGCTATTCAGAATAAGACTTTGTTTTTGATCTACAATGCTTAAAATGTTCTATCACAGACTTTTGAAATCCATTTCATTTGCATTCTCACTGAATTAAAATTTATTTTTTATAGAATTTATTGGGATAACATTGGTTAATATAATAATATGGGCTTCAGGTGTACAATTCAACACTACATCATCCGTATATTGTATTGTGTATTCAACACTCCAAGTCAAGTATCTTTACATCACTGTTTCTTGATATATCTTTTATTTTTTTAGTCTCCTTGTTATGTATTAAAATTTTTAAAATGTCTGAGCTAGCTTATTAATTTTAAAAATTAAGTTACATCTCTATTTACCTAATAATACAAGCTGATATGAGGATCTAACTTTTTCCACCTTATCATGGTTTTCTTATATCTTTATCCTGTCATCAGAATGAATATGGTCTGATTGAGATTAAAAATCAGCCCTTACCTGAGCTTCTTTAATACTATATATTTTTAGTAAACCTACTTTGATTCTGCTGAGAAAAATATGATAATTCTATATAATAAAAGGCTAGTGACCCAACAGCAGAATGACCAGAATGACCAGTTGACTAGTCACTGTTTCTCACATCAGGGGGCAGACACTCAATGCAGGAGCTGCCTGCTGGGGGTCAGTGTGCTCCCATATAATGGCTGACTGGGATGAGCAGCCACTCAGAGGGCAGGTCCACAGTCATTCTACTTACCGGGATGAGCAGTGCTCCCACAGCGGGCTGATCCCTGCAAGTCACGTCCCCACCAGTGCATGAATCCCGTGCACTGGGCCTCTAGTTTTTAATATGTACCTCTAATGTCAAACTAATATAAATACTATCTTTACTTCCAGGTTTGTTTGCAAGTTTGTTTTATGCTCTTTCTTGACTGCTAAAATGGAAATGTGTAGTTAATATAGTACCATTCAAGAAACATTTTGCTGAAATTGTCAAAGTTTCTTAGTTTTCTCCATGGGTACAATACTGAGTGCCATCCAATTGAATTATATTAAAGCTGAGAAAATTTTTATATAGTTCATTGTCATAAAAGCTTCTGAATATAGATAGGAATGATAATTAAAGTGTGGACTATTCAGTCTTGTTACCAGTTTAAAATATATATCTATATATCAATATATATCTACTAGAGGCCTGATGCACAAAATTTCCTGCATTCAAGAGGGGGGTTGTCAGCCCAGTGTGCACCCTCTTGCAGTCTGGGAGCCCTCAGAGGATGTCCGAACTGATAGCTTAGGGACTTGAGCATCTGTCCCCTGGGTGGTCAGTATGCATCATAGCAAGCCATCTTTCCACCCTTTGGTCAATTTGCATATTAGCCTTTTATTATATAGGATATATGAATGGATGGATAGATAATAGGTAATTAGGTAGATAGATAGATAGATAGATAGATAGATAGATAGATATAAAGAAGAGTATAATGAACCCTATACTCATCACCTGTTTCAATTCATGACCAATTGGTTTTATCAAATTCATGCAATTCTAAGACATTATATAATTTCATTACTGAACTGTGCTAAACAATATGAGACAAATTACCTTTTTGTGTATAACTTATCAATCATTGCTATAATTTTAAATATTCAAAATTTCAAAAAATGCTTTGACTCATAAGCTTAAAATTTATGAAATAACATTTTGCTCATTTAATCTATAGTTGATATATAATGCAATTTATTATAAAATTATATTTATGATAATTATACCCTGCCACTTGATTTTAATATTTTTGCCAAAGAAGGGAATGAATAGTTTCATAACTAAGGTACTCAATGAATATTTGTCATTTAGCTGATTCAATAATCAACTAGATTATTGCTACCTTATGAAATTATTTTTACATTATCAGAAAATTATTTTTATCTTACCCTTTGCTCTAGATAATATTCTGCTTGCTTTTCATTCCTTCACAATTTTCTTGATTCTATTTGTATTACTGTTAATTGAATATAACTATTTATTCAATTACATGCATGGAAAGGTGGAGATAGACATGGTGAATACAAGATGAATGAAAACCAGTTTTAATCTACTGGGAAGGAAGATGCATAAAAAGTTATCTGGAAAAAAAATGATCTGTGCAAATCTTCACATTAAGCATAGGTTGTTATGAGAGAAATAAGCAGAGTAATGACCTAGATTGGATAGTCAAAAGGCTTTCTGGATGTGAGAGACATGACTCTTAATCTCTGAATAGTTTCCTGGATAAAGAGGTACAGAAAAAATGACATAAGGAAAGGCATAGAGATGAGAAAAGATGTGATAGGTATGTTCAAGGGAGTAAGGGCAACTACAGATAGGATCTCCAGCAAATAGTCTGTGTTACTTTTTCCTTTCTGTTTTGAATGCCTTTTCTTTCATCTTCTCTGATTACCATGGCTAGACTTCCAATAGTGTGTTGAATAGAAAGGGTGATAATAGGCATCCTTGTCTTATTTCTGATCTTAGAGGAAAGATTTCAGCTATTTACTATACTAAGTATATATTAGTTGTGAATTTGGCATATGTAGACTTTGTTATGTTGAAGTATGGACCTTCCATATCTACCTTGTTGAAAGTTTGTATTGCAAAGGATGTTGAATTTTGTCAAATGCTTTGTCTGCATCCCTATGATAAATTCCACTTGATCATTGTGTAAATAAACCCTTTTAAAGTATTGCTGAATCAGGTTTGCTAACATTTTGTTGAAATTTTCTACAATTGTTCTTTAAGGATATAGGCCTGCTTTTGTTGTTTGTAGTGTCTTTGCTTTTAGTATTAGGGTAATGTTGGCATCCTAGAATGAGTTGAAAGCATTAATTCCTCTTTAATTTTTAAAAATAGATTACGAAGGATATGTATTAATTCTTCTTTAAATGTTTGGTAAAATTCACATGTGAAGCCATCTGGGCCTGAAATTTTATTTTGGGGGAGTAATTTTTATTACACTTTCAATTTCATTGCTAGTAAATTGTTTGTTTAGATTTTCTATTTCTTCTTAATTTTGGGAGGTTATATGCTTCTAGGAATGTATGCATTTCTTCTAGGTTGTCAAATTTGTTGGTATCTAATTGTTCAAAGTAGTTTTTCATAATTCTTTGTATTTCTGGGATGTTGGTTGTAAATATTCCTCTTTCATTTATTATTTTATTTTTGAGAGTTCTCTTTACTTGAATTTGGCTAAAGGTTTATTGATTTTATATATTTTTTTCAAATAACTTAGTTTTACTTATCTTTTTTATTGTTTTTAAATTTTTTATTTTGCTTATTTTCTCTCTAATATTTATTATTTCTTTTTATTTTCTCAAGTTTAGTTTTTTCACCTTTTATCAATTCCTTTAGGTGCATTATTAGATTGTTAATTTGGAATTTTTCTTGTTTCTTAAGGTGATCCTGTATAGCTATGAACTTTTCTTGTATAACTGCTATATCCTATTTTCAGTTTTCTCAAGGTGTTTTTTTATTTTCTGTTTGATTTCCTCCTGATCCATTGGTTGTTGGCTCTTATTTGTTGTGTTTTTTCAATTTTTCTTTCTATTGTTGATTTCTAGTTTCATGCCATTGTGTTTGGAACAGATGCTCTTAATTTTTGAAGCTTCTTTTGTGGTCTAATATGTAACCCATCCTAGAGACTGTTTCATGTGTACTTGACAAAAAAGATGTCCTCTCTAGTTTTTGGAATAAATGTTTTAAGATATCTATTAAGAGTATCTGGTCTCATGTAACATATAATGCCCTTATTTTCCTATTAATTTTCTATCTGCATGATCTATTAATTGATGCAAGTAGAATATTGAAATCGCTACTATTGTTGTATTACTGTGAATTTCTCCTTCTATGTTCATTAATATTTGTTTTATATATTTAGGTGCTCCTCTGTCAGGAGTTTAGATCTTTATAATATGTGAAATTTTGACTTTTTGTTGGCAAGAATGCATACAGTCATGCTTGATCATTGATTCACTGAGCTTTTGTAGCTCTACGGTCCAAACTATTGCATTGGATTCTGTGAAACTAACTAGGAAGGTAATATAGATCCTTCCTTTAATGTATTCCCATTATAGGTTTAGGAAAAACTACAATTTTACTATAAAATAATAGGTAAAGTATATGGCTTCTAAGTACTTATAAGAGGTTTGGGTGATTGATTTTCCTGGAAGATTGAAGTGGGCTTCTTAGTAATTTTGTATCTCCTACAATATACTCAATAAAAATCATTAATTTACATAATTATTAATTTTTAGCAGGACTTGTTCTGAAAAAGAAATTCATTGTGTTGTTTCTTTTTTTCTGAAAGACTGCACAGAGCACAATTATATACTGATTTGTTGTCACATTAGCTGTGACTCAATCATAATAAAGAAAATTATATTATTTTCAAACTAGAAAATAATCATATTATAAGTCTTGTATGTATCTGTCACCTGAGAATTAAATGATATGCATTTAATTACCATTGAGGACATAAATTTTATTGATTCTTTAATAATCTTAATAATAATAATTTATTATTATCCTTAACAAATTATTTTTGACCTACCATAAAGTACAATGAATACTAATAAATTGAATTACTTTTAGAGAAAATTTTCTGTGTAACTTTTAATATTAAGCTTAATTTTGACTTTCTGAAAATGTGTGAGTCCACTGCATAGCCAAATCTTTTAACTTTTAATATAACAAATTCATAGATAGTGACTTTGAAATATATAGAAATGTCTGCTTATTTTCCTATCCCTTTTATTATTTTCTTGGGTGAGTTAATTAAAATTAAATTTTTCTCCTTTTGCAAAGGAACTATCAAAGTACTTCTCGTTAGTTTTAAATTTATGATTCTCTGTCAAGCTAAACCATGCTAAAATTTCATAGACACAGTCAGTTATCAAACTTATCTGTCTATGTAATCTTGATTTTGAAACAGCATATTTTTTTAATTTTAATAGTTAATATTTTATTATATTTATTTTGTAATAGACATGAAGTGCTTCAACAAATAATTATTTAATTCTTATAACAACTCTGTTATTCTCAATTTACATATTGGGAAACTGAACAGAAATCTTTAATAATAAAAGCATAATATGCTAATTAGACTGGATGTTCTTCCAGATGACCTTCCAGATGAATCTGGGGCTGTGAGGTAAGCTTAGGTCCTGGGTACCAGAGGGAAGCCAGTGCTAGCAGCCAGGGGAAGGAAGGCCTACTCTTGCATTAACTTCATGCATTGGGCCTCTAGCATTAAATAACTTCCTCTTGTCATAAGGTTATTTAGTACTGGAGCTGAGATTTTTTAAAATTGTTTATTGTTTAAAGTATTACAATGTCCTTTTTTTCTCCCAGTGACCTACGCCCAATCCCACTCTTACAGCACAGGCCCTCACGACCTTAGTGCCTGTGTCCATTGGTTATGCCTATATGCATGCATATAAGTCCTTTGGTTGATCTCTTAACCACACAACCTCCCCTGCCTTTCTCCCCTGCCTTCCCTCTGAGGTTTGACAGTCTGTTGGATGCTCCTGCTAAGATTTTAAACTCAAAACATCAGAACACACCATCTAAGCTTTTAGTTATTATGCTACATCCCTGTCTTCAGTAAACTTCTTGTTAGTTTTTGTTTGTTTGTTTATTTTTTACCAGGGGTGATAATTTAAAAAATCCAAATATATTTGCTGGAAAAGTCTCTGTTTTTAAGGTGTGTGTTCCATCTTTGTCTGATTTGCTCAAGTGAAGCATCACATAGAAATCAGAAACCAGGCATTTGAGGAACACAATTTTCTGTCTTTTCCCCATTTGAAAATAAAATACAATGGCAGTGTTTTTCAGAACTGGCTGATGGTTTCCTAAAGAAATGTCTGAGTAGGTGTCCCCTGAAGATATATCTATTCAACATGCTGTCTCAGTTTTACAGCTTAGCTTTGGAAGTTCAAAGCAGAATAAATTAAAACAATTTCTCCTTGAAGCTGCTATCAGTCCCCTTCTAATCTGAAGAAGATGAGAGTGTGATAGTACAATTCTGTTTGCAAATGTTACCTGAAAATCAAAATTAGATGCATAAGGACTGTGAGAAGTCACTTAATGAGTATGAGAATCAACACAGTGCAATTGCTTTGAAGAGAAAAAAGAACAGTCAATGCATAAGAAAATATAAAATACATTTTTATTTTGTTACCCTAAGAGGAAAAAAGTTCGAACTAAAAAATGGAATTGCTTTTATAAAAAGTATGTTTAATGCAAATTTCATTCAGAACACAAAATGAGACAGGGATATTTGTTTATTTGATAAAAGAGTAATTTAAGAGTATGTACATTATACAAGATTTCATAACATTGTGCCTTAAGGGGATTAAGCTAACTAAAACCTTTGAAGTCTATAGATTTGATTTGATTTACTCACAAGGATGGAGTTCTTAGTTTTTTTGTGTTTTTTTGTTGTTGTTGTTGTTTTTGCTCTATGAAATTTTCCATTAGCATTTGTACTGATTTGCCTTCCTCAAAGTGAAGGAAACAAATGTTAGCATTTTAATATTGAATCCCTTTTAATATGGAATTTTGAGACCCTAGGTCCTTATTAACTCCAGAATGTTTGAAGAAATGCTTTCAAAGTTGGAAAATAATAGAAAGCCATCTCAATCTATATCTGTATCCAGACATCTGGTAAATTCAGAACTAGTCATCATAGTTTTTGCTTACCACTTTTCCAGAAATTATATTGTTGACCTTTCCTCCTGAAGTTAGGATGTCCACATTCATTAAATTGGTTTTTAATCTGAATTAGGCTTCCATGAACTATAGCATATATATCTCCTAGTCCAAATGCTACTTCGTCTTCACAGATAGCCAAAATCTTTTTTACTGAAGCCTTCTCTGATGACCTTGACTGACTTTGATTTCCTCTCCATTCTATACTTTTCATAGTCTGCTCCAGAGGTTTCAACTGGTGTGTACGACACTGAATGTGCCAAAAATGGGGCATGATTGGAAAGTAGCAGCCATATTACTTTCTCTTTCATTGTATAATCTACTAGTTTAAAAAGATTTCCTTTAAAGGCAATTTTATTTTTTATTATAATTTTATTAATAAATTATTTACTCATAAAGGATGTATATTATTACTGGATTCAATATTGTGATTTAATTTATTTTAAAATATACACCCAAGATGAAATCTGAAATGATGAGTAACAAAAAGAAAAAAAGAAAATTTACTTTAAATTTTTTGCATTGCCTTGGATTTTCTTAGTTTTGGTAGCCATTCTCTACAGTGTGTATGTATATCCAATTTTGGTGTTACTATCTATAACATGTAACTTGATATGTTAAATACATATCTATGTCTATTTCTATGTCTATATCTATATCTATCTATATATATATATATATATATATATATATATATATATAGAGAGAGAGAGAGAGAGAGAGAGAGATAGGTATCAACTTGTTCTAAAATTATTTTATGTAGATTCTAGAAATGGAGGAATTGCAATGAGAGGAACAATTTAGATGGTGGAAATAAGTGCTAAGAGAAAAATTGGGGGGATAACATGAATGTAGAACTATAATGCATTTTGTAAAATTTTGTATTTTTGCTAGTAGTTGGCAGTAAATTTATAGTCCATTTAACTAATTTAGTCACTATAATTTAATTAATTATAATGTAAAGAGAATAAAATATATATTAACCAATGCAAAGAGATAAACGATCAATTTTAGCGCTAACAATGTATATGTAGTTTAAAATTTTAAAATAATTGAGTGAAGAAACATATCTATGGCATAGGATACACCTGTAGTTCCATCAAAGCCAACTTTACTGGAAGTGGAAATGCATCAGAATAAAGGAATCTTTTGTGAGCTGCCTTGTGATTTGACTTGATTCTGGCACAAATTAAAGAAAAGATCTAGCATCAGAAGTATAGCAGAGTCAAATGAACAAATATTTTTTTCAAAAAGAAAATTATTATTTTCAAGTTAAAGGCCTCCTTCCCCAACTGAGTGTGGAAAAAAAATCCCCAAAACTGGCATTCTGAAAACTATGTTAAGCTCTTCTTTCCTTTAAAAATCCCTTTAGTCATAAGCCATTAATATCAATGAGATTGTAATGGAGGTGAGATGGAATGTGGTTGAAAAATATTTGTCTTTTATAATAAAAACTAGAGGCCCAGTAGTGCACGAAATTCGTGCATGGGAGGGGGGTGTTCCTCAGCCTGGCCCGCACCCTCTCCAATCTGGGACTCCTCAGGGGGTGTTTGCTGATTTAGAGGCATTCACTCCAGTCATTAGGAAAACCACACAGAATGTCCTTGACATAAAAATAGTGTGGTTTTATGAGTTGTTTTAAAAATAATGGCCTTTCTTTAAATAATACATACAATTCAACCGGTACTATGTGAATTCAGAATGTTAATATCACAAAATGACAGAAGATTGTAGTGAAATTAACCTTGAATTGTCTAGTCCAAATTTTTATAAATGTTGGAATTTCCTTTTCAAAGGTTTTGAATGCTTTTTGTCCTAAGAAACTTAACCAATTTTTGAGGCAACTCATTTTCTGTGAAAGGACTGGGGGACTTTGCCGGCAGGCAAATGGCACTGCCACCCCCGGGACTGGGGGACTCTGGCATCTTGTGGCTATGGGCACCTCCATCTTTGTAATATAATTTGCATATTTTCTCTTATTAGTTAGGAGATTCACAATATCCTGGACCCTGTTAAATAACAAGTGCCATTCTTCTTATGTATATCACTGATGAATTAACTAGTAATTCTCATGATGCCCAGACTAAATAATTTAAAATCTCTGATGGGTGGCTGCAGGTTTTTTGTTGTTGTTTTTTACAATTTACTAGGCAATTTAAATGGGCGGCCATTTGAGAATTACTGAACTCTAACTATGTAAGGGCAGACCTGAATTTGGGGACAATGGTTAATGGTTAGGGAGGGTTTCTTTTATGAGTAATCAGAAAAGGGAGACAATGATACATTGAGATGAGAGGATAGGTACTGAGAGGGGAAGACAGGATCTGGGGATACACGATGGTGGGTGTAACCAGAGTATGTACCTTTTAGAATAAGAATGCCTAATCTCTAGTTTGAAGTTTTTATTCTGTTATATCTCCCTATCCTATGTTTCTGTAAATTCTGAGGCATTGTTTGTATTTCATGTCTGTATCAATAGTCCTGCCTGTGAATATGGGTGGGAGAATAAAAAATGGGTTGGGGAAAAGGACTAATCCGGGTATCTGGGTTGAAATGACACTGCATAGGAGTAAAATATTGTTTTGAGATGCATGATTACTGAAACCTATAGAAATGATATGAGAATGTCTCTTCTTCACCGAGATTAGATACAGTGATTTTTGAAAGAGCAAAAGATGGGGTTTGATTAGAAGTAACTGTCACATCCACCAAGGTTTTAGAATAAAAATCAGTTTGGAAACTCTTATCTTAGATAAGCTGGCAGAATCAGTGATTCACAGGTCCTCAAGAAAGCCTTCCTAAATGTAGCAACAATTATATTTCTGGACCTACCTGTTAAGCTCATAGCTGATTAAATGATAATAAAAGCCATTGAAAGTTCTTATACTTATGACCTCAAATGAAGAAAAGGTGTCTGCCACCAGGTAATCTTGAAGTGGTATTGAATAATCAAGATCTAAGTAAAAGTTAGTGGATGGAGGGGAAAAGGGGAAAGGAGAATTGTTCTTTCTAATCCCAAAGATCAAAGTTAAAGTGAGGTTCTGTATAGGCATCAGTACCAGGAGTTTCTATGGACTGCACACAATCAAACTTTATTTGTATATAGCAACAAAAGTGAAAATAAAACAAGGGAACTCTACTAAAGTTATCCTATGGCTCAGCAATTCTACCTGTGGGTCTTTACCCAACAGAAATTATAACATATGTTCACGAAATACATGAACAAAAATTTTCATATTATTATTCACAATAGGCAGAAATTAGACATGACCCAAATGTCCAAAATAGGTAAATAGGTTATGGTATTTTCACACCATGAAAAAGCAAAGTACATGCAATGGAAAAGGTGGATTTGAAAGTCATAATACCAATAAGAGATAAAGAGTATATACTGAATGATTCCATTTATCAACAATTAAGAAAACAAATCTCTGTTGAAAGAAGTCAGGACTGGCTGCCCACTAGGGAAGAGGAGGAATTATGAGGGGAGATAGCAACAAAAGGGCCCTCTGGGCTACTGGCAGTGATCTAAATCTTAATCTTGTTGGTGGTTACATAGCTAAGTTCTATATAAGAAAGTTAATTAACATGTACACTGAATACTTGTACACTTAAATATGCACAAATTATAAATAATAAGGGTTTAATCTTTTTTTTAATCCTCACCCAATTATATTTTCCATTTATTTTTAGAGAGAGAGTGGTAGAGAGGGTAAGACTGAGAGAAATATCAATGTGAGAGAAACACATTGATTGGTTGCCTCCTTCACGAGCCTTGACCAGGGCCTGGACCGGGAAGGAGCCTGTAACCCAGGAACATACTCTTGAGCAGAATCAACCCTGGGACCCTTCTGTCCATAGGCCGACTGAGCCAACTGAGCCAAAGTGGCTAGGGCTATAAGGGCATAATAAATTTGAGATAATTTGCCTCACACAGAAGTCTCTAGTGGTAAATCAAAGTATATGTTTTAATCCAGCTTAACACACTTATCACTGGCTTGAATGAAGATTTAAAAAAAAAAACTACTTTTTAGCTGGAACCAGTTTAGCTCAGTGGATAGAGCATCTGTATGAGGGCTGAAAGGTCACAGGTTTTATTTCCGTCAATGGGATGTACCTGGGTTGCGGGCACATTCCCAGTAGGGGGCGTGCAAGAAGCAGCTGATCAATGTCTCATCGATGTTTCCAACTCTCTATCCCTCTTCCTTCATCTCTCTAAAAAATCAATAAACTATATTTATAAAAAAGAATGTTTTAAAACAAAACAAAACAAAACAAAAAACCACCCTACTTTTTAAATGTGTGGATTTCTCTAAAAGAATGCATTGAATAACATGTGATTTAAAAAAAAAAAATGTCAACAGTTAGGGCCCCTGAACAAATTTAACGAGCTACCATTCAGTAGGGTAAATGTAAAGTTCTGCAGCTAAAAAAAAATGTGCCCCAGCCAGGCGCTCAGTTAGTTGGATCATTGTCCCATAAACCAAAAAGGTTGCAGATTGATTCCTGTTCAGGCACATACCTGTGGGTTGGATCTCTGGTCACGTCAATTATAGGAGACAATTGAACTGTGTTTCTCTATCTCTCTCTTTCTCCCTCCCTCTTTCTCTCCTTCTCTTCTCCCCTTCCTCTGTCTCTAAAATCAAATGGACTTTGCCAGTTTGTCTTAGTGGATATGACATAGAATGTAGGCCTGTGTATCAAAGGGTCCCAGGTTCAATTATGGTCAAGGGCATATACCTTGGTTTCATGCTCCTTCTCAACTCAGGCCCTGGTTAAGGGCTTGTGCAGGAGGCAACCAATCCATGTGTTTTTCTCACATCAATATTTCTCTTTGTCTTTTACTCTCTACTACTCTCTCTCTCAAAATTAATGGAAAAATATCCTCGGATGAGGATTACTAAAAAAAAATCAATAAACCTGAGGCGGTGAAGATTTAAGAAAAATGTGGCTTACTAGAAGCATAATAAACTAATACATTATATTTTACCTGTTTTTGTTTTTGTTTTTTTCATGTCTGTATGGCATTTTCTAAAACAGCTTGTAAATATAAGCCAAGAAACATGATTTTAAATTTCCTAAGACCCAGAAGTACAATTTAACACAGAGTCAAGTGTTCTCACAACAGGTGATCAATAAGTGCTGGTTAATTAATCATGAGAAATATATACCTAAGGGTGGAAGAACTTTAAGAAACCTGTATTCCTTATTTCCTATTTTCAGACATGGTCCGCATACTCCAACCTCTGTAGGTGGTTATCATTTCAGCTCAACTCTAAAGTTTAAATTTTCTCACTATTAAAAGGCCTCTCCCTTGAATTACAGACAACTATGACATGTGGCTTTTTTAAAATTCTGACTGTAATTACAATGCACAATAATTGGCCACCAATATTATCTTTGAAAATGGTTACCAATTATACTATTGTCTTATATCTGTGGAAAGTTAATGTGGCTATTTTGGCAAAGTTGGTTCAATTGCAGTTGCTATTTATAAAATTTCTCACAGTCTACTTCTAAAAAGAAAAGATGAAATTTCAATGCAATGAAATAGTAAAAGTATGCGCAGGATGCAGCAGTATATGTGAGAAAAAATGCTTCCTGATTAAATGGAATAAAAATTTGGCAAGGATGGCAAAGCCATTAGAGAATAACACAAAAGTAATAGTCACATGTAAAATTAGTGTCCTTTTTTCCTAATATTTATAAAAGTTGTTGTAAATGTCTTCTTTGAACTCCTACAAAAATGCTTGTTTATACTACTTATATTCTGTTCTTAACTATTAGTCATTTTTAATATCTGCATACTACCCTCTATTGTTTAAGGAGTTTATAAAGCTTCTTATGGTAAGAGCTGTGTCTTCCTTGTATCCACTCCTCGTCAGTCTTCATACATCACATTTGTTCACTTATTCATCAAATGTTGACTTAGAGTTTATTGTGTGCCAGGCAATATTCTATCTGCCAGGAATAAAGCAATGAACAAAATAATGTCTTAAGCCTCAATGAGATTATAGTTCTGTGAGACAAGACAGACAATAAACAAATAAAAACAATAAATCTGTAATGTGTTTGCAGTGATATATGCTATACAATGGTGAAAAATAAATTTGATAATGAATATAGCGAATAGCAAGGGAATAATTTTATGGGATGGTCAGAGGAATTTTCAGTAAGAAGGGGACTATTTAAGCTAAAATAGAACCATGCAGATATTGTGGTGGGAATGATGAGGGCAGCATTCCAGTCACAAAGAAATATAAAGAACCTTTGACCAGTGTGGCCAGAATAGCTCAGTGGTTGGAGATCTACCTATGAACCAGGAAGCCACGGGGTCAATTCCCAGTTAGGGCACATGCCTGGGTTGCAGGCTCGCTCCCCAATAGATGGCATGCAGTAGGCAGCTAATCAGTGATTCTCTCTCATTATTGATGTTTCTCTCTATCTCTCTCTCCTTTTCCTTTTCTTTCTGAAATCAATACAAATATATTAAAAAAACAACAACAATAAATCAAAAAGAACCTTATACTGGACAGCACTTGGCTTATTTTAAGAAGAGGAAAGTCTGTTATTAGAGACTAGAGGCCTGGTGCACAAAATTTGTGCACTTGATGGGGCTGGGGGCTCATCAGCCTAGCCTGAGCCCTCTCATAGTCCAGAAGCCCTTGGGGAGCAGGCCTAAGCCATCAGTCAGACATCCTCAGTGTAGCCAAGGAGGCAGGAGAGGCTCCTGCCACCACCGCTGTGCTTGCCAACCAGGAGCCTGGCTTCTGGCTGAGTAGTGCTCCCCCTGTGGGAACGCACTGACCACCAGGGAGCAGCTTTTGTGTTAAGCGTCTGCCCCCTGGTGGTCAGTGCATATCATAGCGACCAGTCATTATGCTATCTGGCTGAAATTGTCTCTCCAACATACTCCAAGGGGTCCCAGATTGCAAGAGGGTACAGGCCAGGCCCAGAGACTCCACCAGTGCACATTTGGGGCTGGGGAGGGATGCAGGAAGTTGGCCAGCCCATGAGGGACCACAGAAGGACTCCGGGATATATACAGACCATCTCACTCCATCCCAATTGGCCAGACTCAAGCAATAAGCTAACCTACCAGTCAGATCATCTGCCCCCTGATGATCAGTGCACACCATAGTGAGCAGTTGAGTGGTCTTAGCACATCATTAGCATACTATGCTTTGGTTGATTGACCAACTGGATGACTGGACAATCAGCATATTAGGCTTTTATTATAAGGATTATTGACTGAGGTGGATAATGGAAGGATATCAGGTGAGCATGTGGAAGGATGTGGGTAGATCATGGATGTCATAGAGAGTTTGGTGGAGGGAAGATAAATTATCTCATTTATTTTTAAAAGGGCAACAAAGGCCTCTAAGTGGAGAAAAGACTCATGAGGAAATGGGAGTGCTGAGACAGAATGGAAGCTGGGCAATAAGTTAGGAGGTTATTGCATTGCTCAACCAAGAGGTAATAGTGACTTCCATTACATTATAGTAGTAGAGAGAGTGAGAGGAGGTTGGAAGATGGATATAACTTTAAAGAACAATAAACAGAGCCAAAATACCTGGTAACAGATTGAATATGAGACTATTTGGTTATACTAGGTTAGATGTGAAGTGTGGGGAAAGTGATTAAACAATGTGCGGTTTTTAGCCTGTGAAACAAAGGGTGGAACTGTAGCAGGGGACGTTGCCATTGGAAGGCTGGAAGAGAAGCCTGTTTCAGACCCAGAATTTGCCTTTTGTATATCAAGGTTGCCTTTTCTACATACAAGTGGAGATACAAGTAGGTTATTGGATATGTGGGTCTAATATTTGGACTTGGTTTATAATGCCTAATGTTTATGCAAAAATAATGCTTATTTTTATTGATTGATTTACTCTTTCAATAATGAAATCATTTTAATTGGTACTTTTACAAAATTGGAAAAGTCAATTAAGTCTTCGCTTTCTAGATATACAGTATATTTGAAATGGTATCTTTGTTCTAGCTCAAACTATTGTGTTTCTGAGTTAACTGTTGTTGAGGATAGGGGATATTTGAAATCATTTCTCAAATAAATAAAAATATTTCCACTATAATTCATTTGAAACAGAATCCCAAAACTTACTGATAAATGGTTTATTATACTAATTGCTTTTTTCTTACTCCCATAGTCTGTCACTGTGCTAGAGGGAAGTTATATTGGCATTAAAAAGATTTGTTCTTCAAATGGCCATGTAGGCCACCACACAAACACTTACTTAGCTGGTGGCAAATTTATTATTTAATGATTTGTCCCCAATGTGCTTCTGGCAGCTGTAATTAAAATCATTGGACTATAATTGTTACCCTTTATGCACATGTATTTTATTTATAACATTTAGAAACATTTTTCATTCAAATAATCAAAAACACACTATTTCTCTATAGCATAGAGCCATTCTTTAAGTATTTTTAAGACTATTTGTACAATGAAAGCTTAACAAATAACCTAAGGAGTTTGTAGTTGACATTTGCTAAATTAGTATCTCATAAGGAATAATTAAATGATAAAGCATTTTAAAGACTTCATACATTTTGAATGACCTTGTATTTAAAATATCCTTGATATAGCTGAAATGCCTTTATGTTTCTATTCTCTCTCTACTTGGAGACTTCATTGAGTTGATTATCTCCAGTAGTATATATTTTTTAAATTATTTATTTAGGGGATTCAGACACAGGTATTGTTGTGAAGAAAAAAATTATTATCCAAAATAACATGGTTGCTATCAAGATGACAAATTCATCGAGGATAAGCATTTACTGAATTAAAGTAAGTAAAGAAATGAAGAAAAAATAATAAAAGGATGGGACAGGTCATTCTACATATATATTAAAAATATTAAAAAATACATTTGAATAGTTTTTTTAATGTTGTTTTATTTTCTTACTATTTGTATTAGTTTATTATCCTGAAGAATAGTTACTTATACATGATCATACCCAGGATGTTAATTCCCAAATATTGATGCAATGTGATCCTAATATGTGCATTCATACTTTTTATAGTATGTGTGTGTGTGTGTTTTTCTCTCTCTCTATCCTATCCACAGAAAATGATACCATCTACTGGACAGACATGGGCTTCAATAAAATTAGTCGAGCTAAAAGAGACCAAACTTGGAAAGAAGATATCATTACCAATGGCTTAGGAAGAGTGGAAGGGATTGCCATTGACTGGATTGCTGGTATAATTTATGACTTTTTCTGTTTTTTCACATCTGTTTTTAAGAACTTAATCTGCCTCAAAAATTCTGAGTGACTCATAACAATTGGTTTTGTAGCTAGAGGGCTAAATAGTATCTTACTTTGGGCTTCATTCTTTCTAATGCTTTTGAGCCTTTTGATAAGTATTTTTTGTAGAAGCAGATTATATAGTGTTAACTCTGCCCAAATCTCCTGAGAGATCCATGAAGCAGATAGACAGTAGTGTTATTTTTCTTGCCTGAAGTCTATAGAAAGCTAAAATATATTTCTCATCTAGTTGAGAGAAGTTTTAACTTATTTTTAACATATAAGTGTATCATCACATGGTTTCAACTACAGGTGTATGAGATTTTGCAAGTATTTGCATATTAGTTTATTTACAACTTTCTGCTGAGAAAACGTACACATTCAAAATATAGGAAGTACATGATTTCTTGAGAGTTTTATAATGCTCAGAAAGTTAATAATTAGAGCCATAACTAATAGTCTTCCTTCTCATAACTATATCATAAACACATCTGCGTTTCTTCTAGGTAACATATATTGGACAGATCATGGTTTCAACTTAATTGAAGTTGCAAGACTCAATGGATCTTTCCGTTATGTAATTATTTCCCAAGGCCTGGATCAGCCAAGATCTATAGCTGTTCACCCAGAGGAAGGGTAATTCTAAATTTACATATCTCTTTTGAATTTTAAGTGTCTTCTTGTTTCATTAAAAATATCCAGACTTCCACAATAATACTACTTTTTAGTTATAATGTTTTTAAAAACACTCAAAAATATCTTATTTAAGCAGAAAAAAATATTTATTTTCATTTGGTCACATATTTTAGTACATATTTGATGGGATACATTTGTTATGCAGCTCTCTAATGTGTATGTAAATCCAAATGAATATGGATCTGGAGAGCATTATGCTAAGTGAAATAGCCAGCCAGAGAAAGACAAATATCACATGATCTCACTCATATGTGGAATCTAATGAACAACATAAACTGATGGACAAAAATAGATCCAGAGACATAGAAGCATACAACAGACTATCAAACTTCAGAGGGAAGGCAGGGGAAAGTGGGTCAAATCATCATGTTCATCCCAAGCTTTTTTTGTTTGTTGTTTTTTCCCTTAGTTTAAGATAAGTATGTCTGCCTCCCAACATTTCCATTTGAATGCTTTAACGACACAAAAACTGTACATATCAAAAATGATAATGAATGCAATCTGCCAAAAAGTTTTGCTGAATTTTTTCTTCTAAGTATTACTAATCTACTACTCTCCATCTTGATAGTCTCAACTCTAATTAAATCTGTTCGTATCTTACACATACACCACTGCAGCTGATCTCCTAACCTTACAAAAGACTAGATTGAATTTTTAATTTTATATAAACCTACTTAAAAACTTTCAAGGAATTTCCATTGACTTCTGTGTAAAGTTCAGAATTTCTATTGGCATCCTTCTTAATCAGGCCCTATGCAAATATTTCAGTCTCTATCTTTGGCTACTGTCTTTTTGCTCTCTCAGTCAGTCTACTTTGGAACTCTAAGTTTATAAAATGTTTTCAAGTATATCACATACTTTTCCATTCCCATCCTTTGAATTGCCTCTTCCCATTCCCAGCAGTGTTTTTCTTCCTACATTTACTTTGCTAAATGTTATTTATCCTTTCTTGGCTTCACAAATATATTAGATTTTTGGTTATAAGACACCAAACAACAAGTGCTTTCATTTTTACACATTGTGTGTACTCAAACATCCTTATCCTATCTAATAAAAGAGTAATATGCAAATTAACCATACCTCTGCTATACCCACAAGCTCAACATACTCAACAGCCAATCAGGAGTGAGTATGCAAATTAACCCAACATGATGGCTGCAGCCATAGAGCTAGCAAGAGGCTTGGGTTTCCCTGGCAATGGAGGAAGCCAAGCTTCCCACACACCCTGGCCGGCTGTGGACTCCACTTAAGGCTACAAAGTTTCAATTATGGAAGATAAATAAATCCCAACAAAAATAGTGGCAACCATGGAGCTGGAGAGAGCAGAAGGCTTGGGTTTCCCCGGAAATGGAGGAAGCCAAACTTCCCATTCACTCTGGCCTGCCCTGACCTCTGCTCAAGGCTACAAGTTTCAATTATAGAAGATAAATAAATCCTAGATCCCAGGGCCTCCTCTTGGGGAACTGTGGGGCATGGCTACCCTGAAAATCACCACAGGCCCCTTGCCCAGGCCACTCCATCCCCCAAGGGAACACCAAACCTGTTCTGGGATACCCTTCAAGCAAACCAGCCAGCCTCCACCCGTGCACCAGGCCTGTATCCTATCTAATAAAAGAGTAATATGCAAATTGATTCTCACTCCAACATAAAAGATGGCTGCCCATATGTGGTCAAAGATAGCTGCCCCCATGTGGACACGAGATGGCTACCACAAAATGGCCTGCAAGAGAGGGCAGTTGTAGGGGATCAAGCCAGCATGGGAGGGCACTTGGGAGGGACCAGGCCTGCAAGGGAGGGCAGTTGGGGGGGTGACCAGGCCTACAGGGGAGAACAGTTAGTGGTGACCAGGCCTACAGGGGCGGGCAGTTAGGAATGACCAGGCCTATAGGGGAGGACAGTTAGGGGCAATTAGGCTGGCAGGAGAGCAGTTAGGCATTAATCCCGGCTGTCAAGGGAGTGGTTAGGGGGTGATCAGGTTGGAGGGCAGAAGTGTTTAGGGGCAGTCAGGAAGGCAGGCAGGTGAGCAGTTGGGAGCCAGCAGTCCTGGATTGTGAGAGGGATGTCTGACTGCCTGGTAGGATCAGGCTTAAACAAGCAGTTGTACATCCCTCCAGGGGTCCCAATTTTGAAAGGGTGCAACTTGGCTGAATGATACATACCCCCCATTCACAAATTTCATGCACCAGGCCTCTAGTTTACTTATATTTATATTAGTAGCTCTGCTTTTCACTGAACTGGATAATGCCTCTATTCTTCACTATAACTATGAAAGAAGAGCCATGTGTGTTTTGTTTCTTTCTCTAATCCCAGAATTTAGTGAAGAAGAAATGAATTCATGCAGAGTTCTGACCAAACTGCAAATTCATAAGCAAATATATTAGTATTGTTTTAAGTCTTTAAATTTGGAGTGGTTTGTTAGGGGATAATAGATAACTAGAACAAGATACATCAGAAATCTTAACCTTAACAGGTCTAGAATTAAAATTAATATTTTTCTATAATTATGACTTCTCCGTTGATTGATGCCAGTTCTGTTATTTAATTTGCTTAGGCCAAAATACTTGGCATCATCTTTGGTGCTTCTCTCACATATATCAATATACCAAGAATTCTGCTACTTTTGGCTTCAAAATACATTCATACTTTATCTACTTCTCACAATATTTATTACTACCACCCTAGCCTGAATTGGTATCACACTTGCCAATATTTCTGAATTATTGTGTACCATCTTCTACCCCTATAACCCTAATGTCTGTTTTTCATGTAGTGGCCTATTTATTCTTTTGTCATTTAAGTAGCTATCACTTCTTTGCTCAAAATTTACCAGAGGGCCCCTTTTCACTCTGTTTAAAGCTCACAACAGCCCAGCAAACATGGCTCAAGGGCGGGGCATTGCCCTATGAACCAGGAGGTCAAGGTTCAAGTTTGATCAGGATACATGCCCAGATTGCAGGCTCAATCCCCAGTGTGGGAGATGCATGAGGCAGCAGATCACTGATTATCCCTCATCATTAACGTTTCTATATCTCTCTTCCTTCCTTTCTCTGAAAAAAATAAAAATATATTTCTAAAATGTTCTCTTCCTATGTTACTGTATTTTAAAAATCTTTATATTATATAATTCATAACCAAAAAATAAATCATTGTAGCCTCAACATAGAAAATTTAATCAACTGCTTGACTGTGAATAATTATTCTGGTGGTAGAAATAAGCATAATTTAAATGTTGGGAAATCCTATACATATACAGAACATGGATTTGTTTCTAATAAAGAATTTCTTTCCTTCTTTTGTATGGCTGTGGCCATGGAGCTAGCAGGAGGTTTGGGTTTGTAATAAGTCCAACACTTCATTTGTTTCATAGAGAACCTCTATGCTTAGCCTACCATAGATTCATGCAGTTCAGTTTAACAGGTCTCTTGCTATTATTTGCCATCTAATTTTCTTTTTTATTTCTTATTAAAACCTGGTGTACACCCTCAAGTTGTTATTCTAGACCTTATTTTCCTTTCATATGTTTTCTATATCTACAGCCATCTTAGCATAAACTATACCTACTACTCCTTATGATGATTGAGAACATCAGGCAAAAGTACCCACACATATTTCACTTTATGTCAGTTTGTTCAATGAACATTTATTGAGCAGTAGGTACCATGAAACAGTTAATGTCAGTACATCTCTATTTCCTCCTTCAATTCAGTACATTTTGACAAAATAGGACTACTTACCATGTGAAAGACACTTGTGGGCACTGTGAAGTATGATGGTATAAATAATATATTGCTTCTGTTCACAATGAGTTTTTTGTTTAAACTTGAAGTTTAAACTTGATGTTTTAAAGAATAGTCTCACCTTGTAAAGTATATGTATTTTTAGGCATAAAAAGACTAGAGCTATATAACTTAAGCTTAAATCTCATATCTAAATCTAAAATTAAAGTAATCCTATATAATAAAAGGCTAATATGCAAATAGACCAAATGGTAGAATAACTGGTCACTAGGATGTGCACTGACCACGAGGGGGCAGACACTCAATGCAGGAGCTGCCTCCTGGCTGTCAGTGCGCTCCCACAGGGGGAGCACCGCTCAGCCAGAAGTCAGGCTCATGGCTGGTGAGCACAGTGATGGTGGCAGGAGCCTCTTCTGCCTTCATGGCAGTGCTAAGGAGGTCTGACAGATGTGCTCCCCCAAGGGCTCCCGAACTGTGAGAGAGCATAGATTGGGCTGGTGGCCCTTCCCCTCCAGTGCATGATTTTGTACTTTGTGCCTCTAGTAAAGTTACATTGAGTTTGACAAGAAAAGAGATAGCATATAATTAGAGGAGTTAATAAATGTGAGGCTAATAGCAGCAGTAGTGGTGATTACTAAAAGGCTTTATGAAAGAGACTTGAAGGAGACAGTTTCCTAAGATGAAGTGGGAATATATTTGCAAGACTAAGTACATTAGCAAGAGTTTAAGTACATGACATATGTGTAGGAAAGAGTAGATGATGCAGCTGGGAGATAAGTTGGGGCCATAAAATCAACATTTATGTTTTAACGTTCAGTTTATTTACCAAGTGAAGTCTAAACTGTTTCTAGACCCTCTCTCCAAAATCTCTCCTCTGGTGCCAAACAACCCACATAAGAAGAGATCAGAAGTGTGATGAGAGTTTATGGAATTTGTAGCATTCTTGAAATAGGAATTTTTTCAAGTGCTTATTCATTATTTCAGGTAGAGTGTTATGGAGGAGTGGGGAGGGTTCTTTCTCTGCTCATGAGCCAAGTGATGGAGAGGGAGAAGAGCAAATATGTAAGGAGAAGACTACAATAAATAGGTAAGAACATTAAGTAAAAATTAAAAATAAAATGTAGCACTCTCTTACTGCAAGTCCTCAGACCAGGAGGAGTCAGGTTATAGAGAGGAGGAAGAAAAGCTTAAAATACATAGGAGACTTAAATTTGGATTTAGAAAGACCTGGTCTTTTATGCTTGAAAATCCATCTTAATGGTATGATTCTGTTCTTTTAACTGAAATTGTCCTAGAAGTACTGGATTCTTCCTGAGATATCAAATTCTGAAGAAAAGATGTTGAATAGAGTATAAATTGAATCAGAAGTTGAATAAATATGAAGTCTCTTCTTACTTATACCAATAGATTTCCAAGTGTGCAATAAACCATGGTAGTAGAAGAGATTACCCAAGAAAGAGTTCAGAAACAATAAGTCTGAACAAAAATAAAGGATGTTTGCAGTTAGAGAATGAATTGTTTGGTGGAGGTGGGATGGGACAAGAAAATCAACAATAATGGGAGAGAGAGAGGGAGGGGGGGAGGGAGGGAGAGGGAGAGGAGAGAGAGAGAGAGAGAGAATCATTTCAAGTCTGTAGAAAATTACTGTTATCAGCCAAAACCGGTTTGGCTCAGAGCATCGGCCTGTGGACTGAAAGGTCCCAGGTTTGATTCAGGTCAACTGCACGTACATTGGTTGCGGGCACATCCCCAGTAGGGGGCGTGTAGGAGGCGGCTGATCGATGTCTCTCTCTCATCGATGTTTCTAACTTTCTATCCCTCTCTCTTCCTCTCTGTGAAAAATCAAGAAAATATATATATAAAAAAAATTATTGTATCATAGAAGTCAAGGGAAGGGAGTTTTAGGAAAATTTTCACATCACCAATAAAGAAATTAAGAGGCATAAAATAAAAAAAAAACATGCAATTGCTTTAAATTTATTTTTTTATGTTTTTATGTTTAAATTATTACATTACATTCCTTTCTTAACCATGGCATTTCTTTTTATTTTATTGTGTTCTTTTCCCCTGCAAGATTGAAACTTACTTTAGATTTTCTATAGTTTCTCATCACCTATTTCTATGTGCTAAATTCTGTCAATTCTTTTTCCCCAATGTCTAGATTTTATATTTCTCTCCATTGCAACTATGAGCTCAGCACTGACTCAGCTGGAGTATAATGCTATTGTTAATTGTCAATTTCAGGAGATTGGTAAGAGCAGAAGCCAAATAGAAGTAATTAGTAAGTGAAAGATAATTACAAAGTGAAGTTAGCATGTTTAGACTACAGTTAGAAAAACATGGACAAGGAAGGAGAAAATAGAGGTGTGTTGAGAAGATAGTAAGGCATATAGAAATTTTTCTTAGTATGGGAGGCAGGTAGTAGTGCAAATATTCATAGACAGAAGGGGAAAAAAAAAACAGCAAAAAGGGAATAGGGAGAAAATGCACATGAAGAGGAGACAAAATCCAGGGATTGCAGGAGGAGGCTTGGTAAGGAAAAAGCAACAAGGTGGACCAACCAGAAATAATTGGGAACAGAAGATAGACAAGAATTTCATCTTACATCAGGTATTTAAAAAATTGTTTATATTGGAAATAGAGCATTTTCACTGATAATTAAGCTTAGATTGTGTCCTTCCTTATGTAATGCATGGACAGAAGGGAGATGTAGGCTACTGGAACATGATGAGGGACTAGGGGCTGGTATATTCACAGGATCATCAAGATGAATCATAAAATATATCAGCAGTGGAGGGAAGGATGGCAAAGTTGTCAACAAGTAGTAAAACAGTGATGATTTGATGGTGTGGGAAATTAAATGTCTGAGTTGATATTGTGAATGTTTTGAAAGAAGTGAATGTAACTGCAGAGAAAGTTTTATAAAAAAATATTTTTCCAATTTTATTTTGGACACAATGGTATCTGTTTCCCCAGACAAATCACAGGATAAATATTCTTTTCAAATCTATCATCTTTAAATTGTTTCTTTCAATGAAGTCTTTCCCTTTGCTTTCAAATAGACTCAGATTCCTCCTATTTGAAAAAACAACAACACACCAATGTCTTATTTCTCCACTTATGTTTACTTCTTAACTACATAGACTAAAGATTTATACCCATTGTTTCTTCATTGAACTTCTGAAATGGATTTCCAGTTTCTGTTGATTACAGACATTTCTAAATTTATCAATAGTGGAAGACAAATATTTTTTCCAGGTTTCACATCATTTGCCTTCTCCTTGAGATTTTTTTTTTCATTAATTATCCACTCAAGAATTTACTTTCTCTGTTACCTTCTTTAACTCTTAGTTCTCTTGTTCTCTCTGACCTCCTCCAGACCTGTCTTCTAAGCACTGTATATCACCTATGATCATTTTTCTAATTTAAGGTTTTGAATGCCATTATCTTTCTATATTTATCTTTTAAATCTATTTTTTATGTTTTTAAGTTTAAATCATTACATTACATTCCTTTCTTAACCATGGTATCTTTTATTTTATTGTGTTCTTTTGCCCTGGCAAGATTGAAACTTACTTTAGATTTTTTGTAGCTTCTCATCACCTATTTCTATCTGCTAAATCCTGTCAGTTCTTTTTCCCCAATGTCTAGATTTTATATTTCTCTCCATTGCAAGTATGAGCTCAGCACTGACTCAGCTGGAGGATCTCAGTAAACATATTTTTGTTTCTTAATTTGAGCCCCCAAACAAAATTTACATTTTATCCCACAAAATAAGAAATCTTTGATTCTTTAGCAATATTTTAAATGTAATTTATCTCTATACCTTCACTCCTTCTTAAAAATATTTAAGTAGTAAATAAATCACATGGATTGATATTTTTCTGGATTCATAGTTCAGAATCAATACATCTTTTAAAATATTAAGCTTGCTATCATGAAGTGTTTACTCCTGGTTGGAAACATTACTGATATGTTTCTCCCTATACATTGTCCACATGTTTACTGACTTGAATTCAGTGTGGGAGAAAAAGGCTTGAAATGATCAGCCTGTATAAGTTTTTCAAACCCTGATTTTCAGGTAATATTAGATAGACATTTAAGTAATAAAATTTTCATCATAGCGATAAAGTATAGCATTTTATTATTATGTTTGAAGATAATAATAGGTAGTATTGTCAAACGAAAAGGTGAACCATAATGAAGCAAATTAACTGAATACAAGATACAACTGTGCTTTGAAAAGTAGACATGAAGCCTATTTTGAACAATGGAAACTGGAAGTCTCTTAAAATGTAGCTAATTGCAAACTAGAATGTTTATATGAATTTAGCTCAGCTTTAAAAAATTACTTTCTTTTCTCCATTGATTTACTTTTGTAAACTATCACTTTCTTTTAAAAATTGAAATGTAACAATTTTCTTTATGCTGAAAATTTTCTACTTACAACAACATATGTATTGGACGTCACAGTATGATGCTGAAAAAGTTGGATAACTTTCCATGGAATATGATCTCTAATTAAAGCACAAATATTCTGTAAATTTGTTTCCTTTTGAGGCACTAGGATTTACATTGCCTCTCTTAATTTAACTTACTAATTCTTTTTTTAAATTTAAATAAATCTTTATTGTTCAGATTATTAGAGATGTTCCTCTTTTTCCTTCCATAGCTCCCCTCCACCTGATTCCCAACCTAACCCCATTCCCTTACCGCCGGCCACTGTCTTCATCCATAGGTGTGAGAGTTTGGTTCAATCTCTTGCTACACCCCTGACACTCTTTCCCCTGAGAATTGTCAGTCCACTCCCTTTCTATGCCCCTGATTCTATTATATTCACCAGTTTATTCTGTTCATCAGATTTTTTTATTCACTTGATTTTTTAAAAATTTTTCAAAATAAATCTCTATTGTTCGTATTATTACCATTGTTCCTTTACCCCCCACATAGCTCCCCTCTACCTGGCTCCCACCCCACCCTCTGCCCTTACCTCTTCACCATTGTCCTCATCCATAGATGTATGATTTTTATCTAGTCTCTCCCTGCACCCCTTTCCTCACCTCTTTCCCTCTGAGAATTATCAGTCTATTCCCTCTCTATGCCCCCGATTCTGTTATATTCACCAGTTTATTCTGTTCATCAGATTTTCAATTAACTTGATTTTTAGATTCACTTGTTGATAGATATGTATTTGTTGTTCATAATTTTTATCTTTACCTTTTTCTTCTTCTTCCTCTTCTTAAAGAATACCTTTCAGCTTTTCATATAATACTGGTTTGGTGCTGATGAACTCCTGTAGTTTTTTTTTCTTATCAGTGAAGATCTTTACCAGACCTTCAATTCTGAATGATATCTTTCCTGGGTAGAGTAATCTTAGTTGTAGGTTTTTGCTATTCATCACTTTGAATATTTCTTGCCACTCCCATCTGGCCTGCATCATTTCTGTTGAGAAATCAGCTGTCAGTTGTATGGGTACTCCCTTGTAGGTAACTAACTGTTTTTCTCTTGCTGCTTTCAATATTCTTTCTTTGTCTTTTTCCCTTGGCATTTTAATTATGATGTGTTTTGGTGTGGTCCTTTTTGGATTCCTCTTGTTTGGGGTTCTCTGTGCTTCTTGGACTTGTAAATCTATTTATTTCACCAGGTAGGGAAATTTTTCTATCATTATATCTTCTAATAGGTCTTCAATATTTTGCTCTCTCTCTTCTTCTGGTACCCCCATAATTTTGATGTTGGTATGCTTGAAGTTGTCCCAGAAGCTCCTTACACTATCTTCATATTTTTGGATTCTTTTTCTTTTTGTTTTTTTCTGGTTGGGTATATTTTATGTCCTTATATTTTAAATCTTGGCTTGATTCTTGAGGTTCTTTTGTCTACTGTTGAATTTCTGTATATTCTTTATTTCTGACAGTGTATACTTAATCTGACTGGTCCTTTTCCTTTTTTTTTTTTTTTTGCATTCTCATTAAGATCCTTAAAGGTCTCACTAGGTTCCTCAGGGGTTTTTAGAAGATTCTTGAGCAACTTTACAACTGTGGTTTTGAACTCTATGTCCAGTAGTTTGCTTTCCTCCATTTCTTTCATTCATGACATATTTCTTTGTCTCTGCATTTTGGCTGCTTCCCTGTGTTGATGGAGTGGTTTTCTGAGGTAGGTGATCTATAGGGCCCAGTGGTTCAGCCTCCCCAATCAACTGAGGTGGACATTCTTAGTGTACACCTTTGTGGACTGAGTGGCCAGCCTTGTTGTAATTAAGTCTTGATTGCTATTGGTACAGTGGGAGGAATTAACCTCCAGGCCAATTTCTGTGAGTACCCACTGTGTCTATAACGGAAGAACTGTTGGGCTGGAGACACCCTTATAAGGCAGGACTTGCTTCAGTGGGTCTTTGGTGCTCACCAAGTCTGCCTCTTGAATGTGTCACTTATGGATGTGAGGAGTTGAAATCTGATGATGTCTCATACTGATCACTAGGTACACTGGCTCCTGGATCTCCAATTGAGTCAGATCAGTTACTGTCTGTGGCCATTAAGCTGGAGCTATAGCAGATTTCTCCTCTTTGGGGTTTGGAAGTTTTGAAGCTATCTGCAGGTTTTCTTTAACATATCTGATAAAACATCTAAATCATTCTCCCTTAAAGAAGGAATATGAATCAGAAAAAATGGCAAGTTTGTTGTAAAAATTGCAACCCAAATCTGTGCTCCAGGGAAATAGTTTAGCAGTCAACAAAGATAATATTAAATTCAAAGAAAATAATTGATTCAAATTAGTTGGTTTTCACTATTGTTTATATATCAAAAACATAAGAACCACATTTATTTATTTTTTCATTATTGATTAAGGTATTACATACGTGCCCTTATCCCTCCATTGGCCCCCACCGCCCCACACATACCCTCAGCCTCCTAGTGTCTGTGCTCATTGGTTATGCTTATATGCATGCATATAAGTTCTTTGGTTGATCTCTTAACCACTTCCCCACCCTCCCCTGCCTTCTCTCTGAGGTTTGATGATCTGATTGATGCTTCTCTGTCTCTGGATTGGTTTTTGTTCATCCGTTTATGTTGATCATCATATTCCACAAATGAGTGAGAACATATGATATTTATCTTTCTATGACTGACTTCTTTTGCTTAACATAATGCTGTCCAGGCCCACCCATGCTATTGCAAATACTGGGAGTTCCTTCCTTTTTACAGCAGCATAGTATTTCACTGTATAGAGATGTACCACAGTTTTTTAATACACTTGCCTGCTGATGGGGACTTTGAGTGTTTCCAAATATTAGCTATTATAAATTGTGCTGCTATGAACATAGGAGTGCATATATCCTTTCTCTTTTCTTTTTTTAAAATATATTTTATTGATTTTTTACAGAGAGAAAGGGAAAGAGATAGAAAGTCAGAAACATCGATGAGAGAGAGACATCAATCAGCCGCCTTCCTGCACACCCCACAGTGGAGATGTGCCCGCAAGCAAGGTACATGCCCCCAACCAGAATCAAACCTGGGACCTTTCAGTCCACAAGCCGACACTCTATCCCCTGAGCCAGACCGGCCTCGGCCATATATCCTTTCTGTTGGTGTTTCTAGTTTCTTGGGATATAATCCTAGAAGTGGGATTACTAAAATCAAATGGAAGTTCCATTTTTAGTGTTTTGAGGAAACTCCATACTGGAGAACCATAACTAATACTATTTCTTTTTTAACAATTTATTTACTTTTTTTAAATTTACTTTTGTAAATTGTTTTTATTGACTGATTTTTTTTTTTTAAGAGAGAGATCACTTTGTTGGTTGATTCTTATATGTGCCTTGACCGGGGATGACACCTACCATTTGGGCATGTGAAGAAGATGCTCTACTGAGCTACTTGACCAGGCCATTTTTTTTTTTTAACAATTTAGACTTATTCATTCTTCTCTTTCTTCCCTTACACTTCTTTATCCTTCCTCCTCCAAAGTCAGAGCTTTGTTTCCATGTAGCCTTATTTCACAAAAATACTTTATGTGAAATTATTCAAGAACACTTATAATGCCTTGAACATATATATTTTTTTCAGTTTGACTCTAACATAAAAATGATTTTTTTCTATATAGGTATATCTGTGTATAAACTAATTCTAATATCATATAATTGTTCTATGATAATTTCAATAAACTTTGGATTCTGAAAGTGTATGTAAGGCCTTTGGTAGCAGTCCACTGCAACCAAATGCAATCTTTTAAATACTATCGAAATGTCAGTAATTAATTGGGAATTAACTCATGATATGTATCCATTGCACATTTTTCTGCCAAGATCTTCTGTGTCTGGTGAAGATAATAGGGATATTTGTGTTATGATGATTTCTGTTACTATTTATGTAATTTTTCAAAAACACTTGAATATTTCTTGTTAAATTATGAATTTTTAAACTCTAATTGTAAGCCTTTGTAAATAAGGACATTTTCTGTTTAGGACAAATTATTATTGAGAGAAACTTCAATATTGTCACATAATATTTGATCTGGATGATTTTGAGAATTGCTGGGTCTAATGAAATCTCAAGAAGTATTTTAGTACACAATCCAACAAACTTTATTACCGCAAAATTTGAACTACAATAGGGAAAGCATCATTATGTAATATCATCAATGAATCTTTCCATGAGTCTCAAAAAGCAGAGACAAAAAATTCATTTCTTCCCCTTGCCAAAGATCACACTTTGATACAAATATTGTGTTCATTAAAAATATCTCAGGTACATCTATGGAAATTACTATTTTAAATAAGTTTCTCCCTGCAGTTTTATATGCCTAAAGAATGTTCTCTAAATTTGGTTTATAATCCCTAAAGTTTCTTAAAGTGTTAATTTTATTCAACTCTTTATTTTAAAATTCAGTTTATGGAGCAAACAAATTATTTTTTGCCTAACATTTATAAAATGTTGCTTAATTTTGGTAGGTGTATAATCCTTTAATTTTATTCAGTTGTTTAATTATTTGGCTATAAAAATGATTCTTGCTGTCAGATTTGGCTTCATATATTATGATAGTTTATCAAATAATCACTGAAAATTTGAATAAAATCTGTGTTCAAAATTTTATTTTGAACAAATTTTATCCCTAATTTTATTGCCATTTACTTAAGCCATCTTCATGGATATAATGAATTTTAAATGAATAGGGCCTAGTTGGTGGAATAGGGGAGAAACTTTTTCTCAGTACTAATAGCTTTTACATGTTTTGTTTTCTTTTGTTTTAAGAATGAAGAATTTTGTTATACATTTCATTCCTAATGAAGAATAGAATATGATAAAAGTTTGTTATTCTGTGGTATTATATTTACATTTGATGACACAACATATCATAGAAAGGACAATCCAGTCCTGGGTTAGCAAAGCTAGAGTGAAGTTCTTGGATGGACCCTTATCAGCACTGTGATTGTGAATCATTCACGTCCTGAGCTGCAACTTTTATAGCTCTGTGCATTAGGGTTAAAGATGTTATTAGATGAATCAACCTACTCAAAACAATAGTTATATTATTTACTCATTTGGTTCATTTGAAAGCAGACTATTATTAAATAAAAGGTATGTAAAACATATTCCCAGCCATTTTTGAACTTAATAGTATGTGATAAATGGAAAGAATTAGATTAAATAAGTAATCATATGTTTATCTTGGCTTCCAAAATGCCTCCTTCCCAGTACAACATCTGCTGCCATTTTAAAACAATGACTGACTATTCATTTTAAGAGCCTCGTTAAGGCTAAAATTTAGCCTTAGAATGTTAAGTGGAGCAATACATTTTATTTCCCAGTTAAATAGTTATTTTAAATAATTTTAATACAATAAGTCCTTCTTGAATTTTTAAAAATCTTACCTTTAATATAAGTATAGGTATTTTTGTACTCGCTTCATCTCAGATCAAGCCAATAAAATATTAGTTGTATTTCTGCTATAAATGTTTTCCTTTCTGATTTGTAGTTTTTGTAAATATGAATTAAACTATCTTCAAAATTATATACTTGGGATTTTAGCAACACCTCTCTTTTTGTCTTGTTATGAAATTTGAACACATTTATTTTCCAAAGAATTTTCAGGGGAAAAATCAACTTTTAAAAGAAATTAAAATGATATGTATATAGTTTGTGTCTTTTTTCATGGATTAATAATCATTGCATCAAGTGGATATAAATAGGAATATAGGCCTTTGATTTTTCTATATGCAATCTCATTTTCTTCAATTGTATATTTTCTATCATATATATGTATTCAAATATGCACAGAATACACCCCATTTTATCTGAATTAATAATTGCCATAGTTTTCTCAACTCTAATCAATCCTCTTATCTAATGATTGAATAAAAACTTCAGTTGACATAATTTAGAAAGGATGAATATTATTTACATAAAAGCATGAATTTCCATATTGTATTACAAATATTGTATTTGTTGAATGAATGAGTAAAAGAAAGCATTGATCATGTGTCTTTTGTTTTCCTACAGTTTACTTTTCAATGCTGTTTTCTTATAGCATGCTCTAGATTTTCTTTCTGTACTTTACTTTCTTCCATATTCTTTCCACATTCCATTTTACATTACAAATTGCTAAAATAAGAATGTCTGCTTTTGTATAAAACTAATTTTTAAAATTTGAATTAGAATAATTATATTAAGCAGTAGACAGAATTAAAAGTTATGATATATTCACATATACATCATAAATTAAATATTTACTACCACCAATTTTTATTTAAAAATATTCTAGTTACCTGCTGCTATAGATATAACAGTGAATAAACATAAGAAAGATCACTATAGTCATTAAGCTAAGAGTTAGGGGGGAGGAGAGAAAAATATTAATAAAAAAATAACACTGTAAAGAAATACAAGTTTTGCCCTAACTGGTTTGGCTCACTGGATAGAGCGTCACTCTGTGAACTGAAAGGTCCCAGGTTCGATTCTGGTCAAGGGCATATTTATCTTGGTTGCAGGCATATTTCCAGTGGGGAGTGTGTAGCATGCAGCTGTTCAATGTTTTTCTCTCATCAATGTTTCTAACTCTCTATTCCTCTCCCTTCCTCTCTGTAAAAAATCAATGAAATATATTTTTTAAAAAGAAATACAAATTTTAATTTGCCAGTCTCATCTATGACATGAAGCAGATTACATGATGCAATAATCAGAGAGAACACTGGAGTTTTCTGGAAGTAAATGATGTTTGAGATATAAAAAAAGCACACAAGGAATTAGGCAAGCTGGCTGCAAAAGAAAATTTCAGATAGAGAGTGGCATGTACTGGGCATTTTGTTAAGATTTACACATTCTATGAATGCTTAAATATTTTTTATAGTAAAAATATTTTATTGCAACCAAACACACATGTATACTGATTTCTACGATGTTTTATTTTTTATTTGTTAGTATGAATGTTATTGTTGTTATTAATAATATATCGTTTTGTGCTTATCTGTATATTACTATAAATCAACAATTTAATTTCAGCTACTTGTTCTGGACTGAATGGGGACAGATGCCATGCATTGGAAAGGCTCGCTTAGATGGCTCAGAGAAGGTTGTCCTTGTAAACATGGGAATAGCATGGCCTAATGGCATCTCCATTGACTATGAGGTCTGTTGGATTTTTTTTCTTAAATATTTAGAGTGCATTACCTGCTATCATGATTAATCATCTGTTAGCATTCTCTTAGTTTCTCAATGAAACAAACAATACACCCCACTTTATCTGAATTAATAAATGTCATAGTTTTCTCAACTTTAATAATTGCTTTTATCTAACAGCTGAATAAAAACTTCAGTTGATATAATTTAAAAAGGATGGATCTTATTTATATGAAATCATGCATTTCTATATTTTATTACAAATATTTTATTTGTTGAATGAATGAGTAAAATAAAGCATGATTATACATCTTGTGTTTCCTACAGTTTACTTTTCAGTGCTGTTTTATTACAGCATGCTCTAGATTTTCTGTATTTTATTTTCTTCCACATTCCATTTCACATTACAAAATTGTTAAAATAAGAATGTCTGCTTTTGTATAAATCAATATTTTAAGATGCTTCACCAGATAATTTTTAAAATTTGAATTAGAATAATTATATTTAGCAGTGGACAGAAATGAGTATTATGGTGTATTCACATGTACATCATAAATTAAATATTTAATACCTCTAATTTTCATTTTAAAAAATATTCTAGTTACCTACTGCTATGGTATAACAGTGAATAAACAAGAGTAAAGATCACTGTACCATTGAGCTGACAGTCTTATTTTCTTAATAAAACAATCAAAACAGCTTATAATGCTACTTTACAATTGATCTTCAGGAAAATAAATTGTACTGGTGTGATGCTCGCACAGACAAAATAGAAAGAATCGACCTTGAGACTGGAGGGAATCGCGAGGTGGTGCTGGCAGGGAGCAATGTGGATATGTTTTCAGTTGCAGTCTTTGGGGCTTACATCTACTGGTCTGACAGGTAATTTATTTTTTCATGAGCCTTTGAGACTCAGAATGTTATTTCGGTGCCCGTTAGTTGCTTTACCCTTGTAGAATTAGTCATTCCTCAACAAGGTCACGAAAAGGATTTCTCTAACCATGTAATTTCCGAAGGAAAAGGCCAGAGTCTTCCTCTTCTAGGCTCAACTGTTCAATGTCACAAATGAAAAGTTGGTTTCTTTCCCTTTGGCTAGGATATCTGTTATCTTGAGCTTAAATAACTGACTTGGTTTGAATCAAAGAGCATTGATCCTTTGTGTCATCTTCTTGGCAGAGCACATGCCAACGGGTCCATCAGGAGGGGCCACAAAAATGATGCCACAGAAACCATAACCATGAGAACGGGGCTTGGAGTCAACCTGAAGGAGGTTAAAATCTTTAGCCGAGTAAGAGAGAAAGGTTAGCCTTCTCAATATAATAAATATACTTTATGCTATTCCTTTCTCTTATTTCTTTTTAACATTTCTAAAACTTAGGTTAATTCGTAGTTGACACCAAAACTTCACAGCCCTTCATTTTTTTTTGGGGGGGAAGGGTGTCTAATTTCTTACAAAAGTTATATAGTAGCCTAATGAAATAAATGTATAATAGTTCATATATTATATAGTTATATTTGCTTAGGACAGTTTGTGTATATGGGCAGATTATATTCCTGGTATGATTTCAGTATAGTTTGGGCTAAGTAATACAGAAAAACTTGATACACATAATCAGTGAAAAGAATACAAAGCAAATTGGGATATTAGAGAGTAAAATGTTTGTGTTTGTTTTTTTTTATTATATTTTAATATATAAAATAATTATGGCTCCAGAAGTTTGCTGTTAGTGTAAAGTATTTCCAAAGTCATCACTTCTTTAAAATGTGTATTTTGAAACTGATATGACAGTGATTTTGATATTTTAAAAAATTACCTTTATTAAAATAATATTTGGTTTATGTTCATTAAAATAAATTGCATTTAATGTTCTTGATATAAAGAAAGGTATAATATTTTTGAAGATGATGGATTCACAGAGAATTTTGTGAATGATGGAAGAATTTTAGTAACATATTACATCTTCACTCAAAACTGGAGTAAACACTTATTCCCAATATTTTTAAGATGTTAGGTACAGTGGAGCCATAAATTATTTTGATACTTCACATAATTCATAGATACAGAGAATTAAGTAGTGCATGCTTTTTTTTATAAATTAATTTCATGTTTTTAGTGAATCTGCTACTTATGCCAAATATAACAGTACATATAACTTATATTATCAGTAATAAGTTTCAAAAAAGTTATACACTTAACTAGCAGATTAAGGGAAATTCTAAGTGCTTTTATTTGGATGGTGAGGGAAATAGAAGAATGTGATCTTTAAAATAAGAAATCAGAGATTTTAAGAATGTGTGATTTTAAAACTCAGTACTTTATAGTATTTGTTTTTTGATGACCATTTTAAAATTAAGAATAAAACAAAATAGTCAATATTAATTTTTTAATATTTATGTTAGAAAAATATATTTGGAAAACAAAAGAAAAACATAAATACGTGTGTGTATATGCTATCCTTTTTTAATCTTTAGGGACCAATGTTTGTGCCAAGCACAATGGTGGATGTCAGCAACTTTGTCTTTATAGAGGAAATTCCCGGAGAACTTGTGCTTGTGCCCATGGTTATTTGGCAGAGGATGGAGTTACTTGCCTAAAGCATGAAGGCTATTTGCTGTATTCAGGGAGAACAATATTAAAAAGTATACATCTTTCTGATGAAACCAATTTAAACTCACCAATAAGGCCATATGAGAATCCACATTATTTTAAGAATGTCATAGCCTTGGCTTTTGATTATAATCAACAAAGAAGAGGTACCAACCGAATTTTTTATAGTGATGCACACTTTGGAAATATACAGCTTATTAAAGATAACTGGGAAGACAGACAAGTAATTGTTAAAAGTAAGTACAAGAATTTATTTTAAAATACTTTAATGGAAATGAGAATCATTTGTATTAGTAGAGAAATTAGAGTGGTAATTCCGTGGAGGAATAACATTTTTCTAAAGCTTATATTCAAGAATTAATGCAACTAAATTATCCAACCCCCAAAAGTCAAAGAACTGCTAGCATGTGTAGCAAGCATGTTGAACTCGTGGCCTGCAGACTGCATGCCTCGTTTATTTGGCCTGTGTTAGCCTTTGGTTTGACATGCTTGACAGCATATATATTATGATTATTTGCCTCTAATCATAGAACTTTCAATATATTTCCTCATAATATTTCTTATAAATACTAGTAAGTAGTTTAAAATTAATGGAAAATGATTTTCAGTATAAAACTTACTAATTTTATTTCACTGGTTAAAAGTATATCTTTAAGAATATCTTATTTTTTAAAAGAATATCTTCTTAATTATATTCAGTGAATTTGTTTTCTCAAGTAAATATTTTAATATATAAGTATATATACATAGATGTACAGTCTTGATAAGAAAAATGTTATTAAAAGAAATACTTTATTATTTTAAAAATGTTAAATATTTATTCAAGCATAATATTGTGTGAATTATCCATTTATAATTTAGAGAAACCTTTTTCCTATCATCTAGCTTTTACAAGGACTATCTTCATGTTCCCCATAAAAGATCTCTCTTTTTTCTATCTTTATGTGATTTCTATATATTTTCCACTTCTATACTGAGGGCAGTCATTTTTGTTACATTTTAAATTATAAAATACTGTATATATTTATTATAAAGATTTCAAGTCGTGTGGGCTTAAAATGATTTTTCTGCCTCTACATACAACATTAATTCAATCTACTTACTCATAATAGAAGACTGTTATGCCTCTAAAATTTATTATGTTTGTGTGTGTATTGTTGGTAGTTACCAAAATACAATGATCCTATATGCATTATTCAGATGCCTTTTTCCACCTATATTTTGAAAAACATTCTTTTCAGGACATAAGGCTCATCTTATTCTTTTGAAAGCCTGTTCCTAATTCTATACTAAGGATAAAGTAATTTATTTAACCATTTTCTTATTGATAAACATTTAGGCTGTTTCTGGTATCTCATCATTATTTACAATGGCACAGTATTCACACATATGATATTGTTAGCAAACAATCCTAGGAAAAGAATTGTAAGCTCAGTGTTTATTTTATTATTTTATAGCTGATTTAATTTATCTCTAAAAAGACCATATCATTTTATGTTTTCAAAAATTCTCTATAAGAAGCCTATTTTCCTTACCTTTGCCAAAAGTGACTTTATAATTTTTTCTTATGACTAACACATTTAAATGTCAACATATATTAATACAGATTTACCTGAGTTCCAGCATCTAATTGTATGTTTACTAATATAAAAATAGATATTTTAGATCAAACTTTGTACTGTATACCCCATGCTATATCTGCCACTGCCAAATTTGTTCTTTCAACATTTAATATCCTTAACAACCCATTTTGTTTGTTAGATTCTATAGAGCCTTTCCAAATGAGTTCAAGTATACACTGTATAAACATATTTACCATACAAATATACATTCTTGTTCTCTTATTCTCTAGGTTATTGATAATTTCATAGCAATTTGTATATTTTAGCACATTCCAGTGTGTGTGTGTGTGTGTGTGTGTGTGTGTGTGTGTTTGTGTGTGAAAATACAACTATTACAGTACTGGTCACAGAGTTCAGATGTATTTGATTCTTTGGGAATATCTTTATGAAGTTTATATTATAATATGTTTTGTGCTTCTATTTTCCTAGACTTACGCAATTCAGAGTTGGAAGTGCTCATATTATATCCATAATATATTAATGAACTTATTCATTTGTAGTGCTCCAAATTTTATTTTGTCAGGTACCCTGGAAGTAAAAATGAATATAAGTTCATAGACTCAGCGGCTACAGTTTAAGAGGAAAACTGCAAATGAATAACAGAATTCACAAGATTCCAAGGGCCTAGAGAATTTTTAAAAATTTGCCTCGGGAAGGGTAGTCCATTGAGCTGAGTTGAGGAAATTTAAAGAATCAATAGGTATCTGTCAGTTGATTGGGTCAGGTGAAGAGGAGGTTAGAAGGAGGAATAATTCTAGACATGTGGTTTCCTGGACATCCCCAATTCATGTTTAAGGAGTTAAGAGATCAAAACTGTCTTCATAATAATACTAGATATTTGCCTTTTAAAACTGTGTTGCAATCTGTGCCAATAGTGCAGAAGCAATGGTGGCTGAATTGCTAGTACCTTAGACCGTGGCCGGCAAACTGCAGCTCTTTGGCCCTTTGAGTGTGGTTTTTCACAAAATACCATGGCCTGGGCGAATCTATTTTGAAGAAGTGGTGTTAGAAGAAGTTTAAAAAATTTGACTTTCAAAAGAAATTTCAATCATTATACTGTTGTTATTTGGCTCTGTTGAATAATGAGTTTGCCAAGCACTGCCTTAGACTAATCAAAACAGTGTCACTGTCCTGCTGGTGTGGCTCAATTAGTTGGAGAATCATCCTATGCACTAAAGGTCACAGGTTAGATTCCCAGTTAAACACATACCTGGGTCGCATTTTCAATACCTGCTCAGGGCATGTGCAGAGGACAACCAATCTCTATCTCTCTAAGCTTGTCCTCAGGTGAGGATGAAAAGCAAAATAAAACAAAAAACAGTGGCACCAAACTGTACTAATAGCAATTGTAATTTTTACTGCCACTTAATCTGAGTAAAAAAAAAAACTATTTCACTTAACATCTTTGAAGAAAAAGTAAAAAAATTTTATTATATTCTTCAGTACTTCAGTACACATCTTTCAAACATTCTGTGTGATAAAATGCATATAATATACTTTTTATGGATTCTGCAGTATGCATTCATGGTTTCCTTTACCTGAAGGAAACCCTGTATTTGTGTGATTATTTGAATTTCAGCATTTTTAAAGAATGTTATTTTTCACTTGAAAGAATGAGGAACGGATGAGCTGTAGTTATTCAAACCTAGGTGTGTGACAGACATTTTCTAGATAATTGGTACAATGGATCTGTCACTACAAGGAAATATGCTGTTTGTTGCAAATATTAAAAATCAAGCTTTGAGGTAAAATTAAAACCGTGTAAGATATGTATCCACCACAATATATTTGATATCTTTCCAATACTTAAAGGCTTTTCTGATGAGATGAGTGGTAATATTTACTAATGTGAATGTTGGGGTATTGCATAATGTGGTGTATCATCATCTGACAGATATAAATGATTCGGAAAACAAATATTTTCCAAATAATATGATAAAATGAAGCATGGGTAAATGATCCATTCAGAGTTCAAGATAAACCAATGAATGTTAATGTAATAGGACATAAGAAGTTCATCATGTTGTTTTCTGATGCCACATTAAAGCTAACCTTCAAGTAATGACCACTTGTCATATGTTTGGTAGTAGAAAATAATATCCCTTTTCAATTTCATGGCTGTGTGAAGCTGTATTTTCTTCACATAATGTCAACTAAAACACCATAATAGATAGAATAAGGAAGTAAATGTGAGAATTAAGCTTTCTTTAATTTTTTTTTAATTATAAGAAAATGTCTTATTTTTATTTTAAAAATATAGCTACTTACTTAGATTTTATTTATATTAATATGGAATTAATTCATTTTTGTTATTTTAAAATAAATTAACTCATCTTAAAAACAAAATTGTTAGTTTAAATTTCTAATATAGTAAATAACTATAGTATTTACTATAGTATTACACAGTAAATAACCTAACTCAAATATACAACATTTCTTGGAGTTCTTGATAATTTTTAAGAGTGCAAAACACCTCAGATCAAAAAGATTGCAAACTGCTAGATTAGGAGATTATTTTTTTTTCCCCATAAAGATTTGAAAAAACACAAGGTAAATAGAGTCACATATCATTTGTTATGATTAAAACATAGCGAATATATCATGAATTGGTGTTAGATGAAGCTGGAGCCCTATGGAAGAATCTAATATCATAGAATTTGGTCTGCCAAGATAAACTTTATTGATATATAATTTACATGCCATAAAATTCACCTGTTAAAAGTATACAGTTCAATAGTAATATTGAATATTATTGAATTATATGGTTAGATTTTATCTTTTTAACTTTATTTTTATTATTGACACTATTACAGATGTCCCCATCTTCCCCTTTGTCTATCTCCACCCATTTCCCATTCCCACTTCCCTTTGATTATCACCTCACTGTTATCTGTATCCATGGGTTATGTATATATTTTCTTTGGTTAATCTCTTCACCTTCTTTCATCTGTCCCCCCACTCTGACAGCTGTCATTCTATCTCATGTATCCATGCTTCTGGTTCTATTTTGTTCATCAATTTATTTTATTCATTTGATCCACATATAAGCGAGATCATATCGTATTTGTCTTTCTCTACCTGGTTTATTTCATTGAGCATAATTAGCTTTTAAAATTAGGTAAATATATATGTATGTTTGTGTATGTAACATAAAATTTCCTACCTAACTATTTTTAATTGTACAATTCACGGACATTAATTACATTCACAACATTATACAACCATCACCATTGAATAAGAAATTATTAAGAACAACTAAATATCTCGGAAATTAAAAATATGACATTATATTAAAAATTAAGAAGAAATCCCCATTGGTAGAATACAGTTTACGTTGGAGTAGTGGGTGTGAAAATGAATAAATAGGATGTAAATTAATTAATGAAGGATTAATCCACAAATTAGAGAAAAAAGATAACAAGACAAACAGTGCAGTTGTGAAACTTAGAAGTAGTAGGTTCAATTCACTTGTAGCTGGTAGATATTGACTATTGTCAGAAAGGGAAGGGGAGGAAAGTTGCATTCAAAGACATAATGATGGAGTTTACTAGAAATGAAGAAACAAATGGTATCTAAGATTGAAAATGCATTCTGAGTGCCAGAAAGATTAAGTCAGCTATCAAAGTAAATTATAATAAAGGGAAAACCTTACAATGCTACCAGAAGGAATAGAGAGATGAGATGGAAAAATGGTTTTAAGCAAACTTCTCATCAGTAACATCGGTAATACTTACACACTTCTAAGACATTAAATAATTTCTTCAAACTTGACTGTAATCCACAGTTTGAAGTAAATTTTGTAATTTATATAGTGATTCAGTATATATTTCAGATTTACAAAGCAATATCTTTATTCTGTAGGACCTATTCTGATGTTTGTTTTAGCCAACCTAAACATAGTTGTTTTTTTGTTTGTTTATTTTAACTAAACATTGTTTCAAATAAGGTCAAATGGTGTACATGCATTCAATAAACAATTAAGATATATATGTAAATGCAGCTACTGTTGAACTAGCAAGAAAAACAAAGGATGCTGAAGACCTTAATGGAGGAAATTCCAAAATATTAGTGGACATAAAAATTAACTTAAATAAAGTAATAAAATATTTTCATTATGAGAAAACTCCATTTTCACACCTATGGAAATTTGTCCCAAATTTTCTAAAGATTTAATGCAATTCCAAATGACAAAATAATTTTTTTACAGAATTTCATACTAAAACTAAAACTCCATGCTGATAATAAAAGTCTCATAGAAGAGCACAATTCCAACAATGCCTTAAGCAGTTTTAAAGAAATATACATTTGTAGTGTCTCCTTGACAAACACTTAATTATTAAAAAGCTGTAATATATAAAGCTGTCGGAAACCAAATATTGTTCTCACTAAATGGATGTAAACAGGAAGCCAGAAGGCTGGTCAACCTTAACTGCTCTGAAAGGTCAGAGCTAATTACTCACTGTTTAGTTGAAACATTATTGGTTGAAGCAACCTCTATCTGTTTGTTTCTTGTTAATTTCTGTTTTTGTTATTTCCTGCCTAAAGGCTAGGGGTGTGTCCCAAAGCCTTAATAAAAGGGAGAAAAAGGCCAGAGCAAGTGGCAGTCCTTTCAACTAGAGGAAGGCTCCCGCCTGGCCCCCCAATATCGCCAAATTAATGCTTTCAAGTCTCTTTCTTCATTTGCGTACGGCCTCCTTCAGAACCCGAACCCTGACCCGGGAACCCTGAACCACGCGGGACGTGGAAAGAGGTTCCCACATAAAGCAATATGATATTACCAAAAGAATATTAGAACAGGGGGCTCAGAAGCAGATCCACAAACACATACCTTGCAGGTGAATTTGTTATGCATTACCACATTGGTATTTCAAATCAATTAAATAATAATGAACTGCCCTTACTAGACTAAACAAGTACATTTTGTATGCAAGAGATAGAACAATATTCTATCTCTAGCTCATACTATAGTCAAAAGTAAATTCTAAGTATGAGTGTAAATAAAATTTTTAACATAAAATAAATTATAGAATATTTTTATAAACTCAGAATAATAATATATTTTAAAAATTAGACACAAAACATAATATAGTTGAAATAAAAAGAAACATTTGCAACAAATATAAAGGAATTTAAAAGGCAATACAAATGAAAACTAACAGAAGATATTTGTATTTCCTAAAAGCAAAAAGAATTGCAACTAAATTTTATAATATACCACTACAAAGAAGTATGGGTAAGTTATTAAAAAATGCACTTCCCAGAAAAGACAACATATTCATATAAAATATATTCAAGTTCACACTTCATTAAAAAAATCCTAATCAAACAATGTGATGCTATTTTCTATTCATAAATTTGACAAATTTTTAAAAAGTTTAATAATATGGAGAAACTAGAATGTTCGTATACTTTTTTTACAATTTTGTACAACCACTTTAGTGAGAACCATTTTGCAATATTTTGAAATAATGGAAAAGTACATATTCTTTCACCCAGCAATTCCCACTTTTGGGGTAAATTTAGGTATTTATACCTTTAAAAAGACCACACTGGTATATTTTACTACAATTAAAAAACAACTTAAAAAAAAAACTAAAAACTAGTGTTGTGTACAGAGTGGGGCAAAAGTAGATTTACATTTGTGAGTACCCAAAACATTAATTATTGTGGTACTTTTAACCTAATTTTTGCCCTATTCTGTCTATAAACATAGTTTTTATCTCAAATACAACTTGATTAAAACAGTTTTACTATAGCCAAGAAGTGGAAACAACCCAAGTGTACTTTGATGAATGAATGGATAAGTATATATTCAATCATTTAATAAAGAATGAAATTTTGCCATTTGTAACAACATAGTACCTGGAAGTAATTAGGGGAAGTAAAATAAGTCAAACAGAGAAAGACAAATACTATATGTGAATTCTAAAAAAGAAAAAAGGAACTCTATCAGGCTTGGGAGACTGCCCCAGTAGATCATGACACAGGGTCTGATAAGAATTCTGTTTGCAAAATAAATAAAAAAATAAAATAAAAATACACTTCTGGATCATGTCCATGTGAAAGAGAGCTAGGGCCAATATTTATTATAAAACTTAAACTTTACTAAGAAATGTATGGAGAGATCTGTAATTGTTATCGATAGTGAGTCTGATTAAGAATGGAGAGAGGATAGAAAGGGGTCTGGGAAACTGAAACATCTGTCATTGGATAGAGTAATTTATAGGGATGTTAGGTGAACCTTGGGCAATAGTAATTCAGATATGAATTAATGTCCCGATATTGGATTACTGCCAGGTAAGATCTCAATAGGTGAGTGGGAGCTGGGATAACAAGATTACTAATCCCTGATCAGAGCCACTTTTGTATTAAATGTCAGTTTAAAGTTAATTATATATACATGTTTTAATCCCTAGTCTAGAAGTTGAGAGTTTGGTTTGTATTAATTAGCTTTAATTTCTTAATAAAGCATCCCAGAATTCAATGTCTTAAAACAATTACTTGCTTATATATCCCTACTATTGTATGGGTTTTCTAGGTGCTTCTTCTGGTCTGGCTCAGCTTCTCAGATCTCCAGCCAGCTGGCAGATCAGATGGAGATGGTTATCAAGGATGGTCTCCCTCATATACCTGGCAGTACGCAGCCGGTGTTCTGAGTTACTGGGTCTCAAATATGTCATTATGCAACCAACTAGATTGGCATAGTCTCAGAGATCTAAGAAAGAGCTGGCTCCAATATGAAAACATTTTATAAGCCATTTTTACTAATATCTCATTGGTCAAGGCAAGTCACATGGCCAACTCCAGGTTCAAAGAATAGGTTCACATTTATGGCAGGGTCTGCAAAAAGGCTGCAGGCATACATGAAGAGGAAGTTCCATCTTCTGTAACCAACACAATTATATAAGTGATACTTAGCTTATACCTCTGGAATCCTAAATAATAATTTAAAATTTGGCCTGGCTTTTGGAAATTCACTTTCTTTATTGTTTTATTTGTTGTACAATGTTTCTTGGCAACCAGTAGTAAGCTATGACAATAATATACATGAGCTATACATCAATCTATATTTAATGGTGAAAAAATAAAATGACACAGGAATTATCTAGTGGGGAAAACATATCACAAAACTATGGATAGGTTCGTTTGTGAATTTAATGACACTGAATTGATTGTCACCATGAAGAGTATAAACTTTTTTCAGATTTAGCTCAAATAATCCTTTTTGCTAACTAGTTCCTCATGATTAGTTGCTATTAAGCCACTTTATTATTATTATTTTAATTGTATTGTTTAAGGTATTACAAATAGTAGTACACATGTCTCTTTTTTTTCCCACTGACCTCCCCAGACCTTCTCTACCTCTGACACTTGCCCTCGACACCCCCCCCCCCACTCCCAGTATTTTGTGCCTGTTGGTTGTGCTTATATGCATGCATACAAATCCTTTGGTTTATCTCTACCTCCCCTACCTTTCTGCTGTAGTTTGACAGTCTGTTCGATGCTTCTTTGCCTCTATTTTTGTTCAACAGTTTATAATGTTCTTTATTATCCATAAATGAGTGAGATCATGTGGTATTTGTTTTTCACATACTGGCTTAATTCACTTAATATAATGCTCTCCAGTTCCTTCCATGCTATTGCAAATGGTAAGAATTCCTTCTTTTTATAGCAGCATAGTACTCCATTGTATAGAAGTACCACAGTTTTCTAATCCATTCATCTGCTAATGGACATGTAGGCTGTTTCCAAATCATAGCTATTGTAAATAATGCTGCTATGAATATAGGGTTGCATATATTCTTTCTGATTGGTGTTTCTATTTTCTTGGTATATATTTCTAGAAGTGGTGTTACTGGGTCAAATGGCAGTTTCATTTTTAATTTTTTGAGGAAATGCCATACTTTTTCCACAGTGGCAGTACTGCAGAATGTACTAGTCTGCATTCCCATCAGCAGTGAAGAAGGGTTCCTTTTTCTCCACATCCTTTCCAGCACTTGTCATTTGTTGATGATAGCAGTTATGACTAGTGTGAGATGGTATCTCATTGTTTTTTTTTATTTGCATCTCTCAGATAATTAGTGACTTTGAGCATATTTTCATATGTCTCTTGGCTTTCCGAATATCCTCTTTCAAAAAGTATCTATTTACGTTCTTTGTCCATTTATTGATTGGATTGTTTACCTTTTGTTAAGTTGGATGAGTTCCTTTTAAATGTTGGTGATTAAACCCTTATTGGAGAAAACATTGGCAAATATGTTCTACCATGCAGTGGGCTTTCTTATTTTGTTGATGGTTTCTTTTTCTGTGCAGAAGCTTTTAATTTTGAAGTAATCCCATTTGCTTATTTTCTCTTTCGTTTCCATTGCCCTAGGAGCTGTATTGATAAAGATATTGTTACAACAAATGTCTACTATTTTGTTGCCTATGGCTTCTTCTAAGATTTTTATGGTTTCTCATCTTATGTTTAAGTCTTTTATCCATGTTTAGTTTATTTTTGTGTATGGTGTAAGTTGGTGGTATAGTTTTATTTTTTTTTTCAAGTTTCCCAACACCATTTATTGAAGAGACAGTCTTGTCTCCATGATATGCTCTTCCTTCCTTTGTCAAATATTTAGCATACTGGCTTTTGTTGATCTCTGGGTTCTCTGTTCTGTTTCACTGGCCTATATATCTGGTTTTGTGCCAGTACCAGGCAGTTTTGAGAACCGTGGCTTTGTAGTATACCTTGATATCTGGTACTGTGATCCCTCCAACATTGTTCTTCTTTCTCAATATTGCTGCAGCTATTCAGAATCTTTTTTTATTCCAGATGAATTTTTGGAGAATATGTTCTAGGTCTTTGAAGTATGCCATTGTTATTTTAATGGGGATTGCATTGAATTTATAGATTGCTTTGGGTAGTATGGACATTTTAACTATGTTGATCCTACCAATCCATGAACATGGTATATTCTTCCATTTGTTCATGACTTCCTCTATCTCTTCCTCTATGCTCTTGTCCTGAAATGTTCCGAGCATAGGTTTCTTTTGTCTTCTTGGTTAAGTTTTCTCCTAGGTATCTTAATTTTTTTTTTTCAATGGTAAATAGGATTACTTTTTAAATTTATCTTTCTGTGAGTTCATTATTGGTGTATAGAAAAGCCATAGACTTCTGGGTGTTAATTTTGTATCCTGCTACATTGCCAAATTTATGTATTAAGTCTAATAGTTTTTTGATGGAGTCTTTGGGGTTTTCTATGTTCAATATCATGTCCTCTGCCAATAAGGACAGTTTTACCGCTTTTTTTCCAATTTGGATGCCTTTTATTTCTTCTTCTTGTCTGATCGCAATGGCTAGTACTTCCATCACTATGTCAAAGAAGAGTGTTGAGAGTGGACATCCCTGTCTTGTTCCTGTTCCTAGGGGAAATGCTTTCAGTTTTTGCGCATTGAGTATGATGTTTGCTGTGGTTTGTCATATAAGTCTTTTATTATGTTGAGGTATGACCCTTCTATTCCCTCTTTGCTGAGAGTTTTTATTAAGAAAGGATGTTGGATTTTGTAAAATGCTTTTTCTGCATCAATGGATATGATTATTTGGTTTTCATCTCTCAGGTTCTTTATGTGGTGTATAACATTTATTAATTTGTGGATGTTGTACAGTCCTTGCATCCCTGGGATAAAACCCATTTGGTCATGGTGTATGATCTTTCTAATATAATGCTGGATTTGATTTGCTAGAATTTTGTTGAGGATTTTTGGTGTCTATGTTCATGAGGGATATTGGCCTGTAATCTCTTTCTTTGTATTGTCTTTATCTGGTTTTGTGATTAGGGTAATGCTGGCTTCGTGGAAAGAGCTTGGAAGTGCTCCTTCCTGTGAAGCCATTTGGTCCGGGGCTTTTGTTTGTTGGAAGCTTTTTTATTATTATTGTTACTGCTTCAATTTCCTCAATAGTTATCAGCCTATTCAGATTTTTTTATTCCTCCTGGTTGAGTTTTGTAAGGTTGTATTTTTTAGAAATATGTTTATTTCTTCTAGGTTGATCAGTTTGTTGGAATAAAGTTGGTCATCGTATTTTTTTTTACAATTCTTTGTATTTCTGTAGGGTCTCTTGTTATTTTACCTCTTTCATTTCAGATTTTGTTTATTTGGGTTCTTTATCTTTGCTTCTTGATGAGTCTGGCTAGAAGTTCATCAATCTTATTTATCCTTTCAAAGAACCAGCTCTTGATTTCATTGATCTTTTGTATTGTTTGTTGTTGTTGTTGTTGTTTTTGTTTTTGTCTGTATGTCATTTATTTTCACTCTGATCTTTATTTCCTTTTTTTTTTATCACACTGGGCTTTTCTTGTTGCTCTCATTCTAATTCTTCAAGTGGCAGAGTTTGATGGTTTATTACCAGTTTTTTTTTTTTTTTTTGAGGTAGGCCTGCACTGCTTTCACTGTGTCCCAATGATTTTGGATTATTGTGTTTTTATTGTCATTTGTTTCCAGAATTTGTTTTATTTATTCTTTTATCTTTTTGGTAACTCACTCATTATTTAATAGTGAGCTATTCAGCCTCCAAGTGTTTGATTTATAATTTTTTACCATTGTGATCTGAGAAGATGCTTGATATGATTTCAATTCTCTTGAATTTGGAAAGACTTTGCTTCTGTCCCAATATATGGTCTATCTTTAAAAATGTTTCATGGGCACTTGAGAAGAATGTATATTCTGTAGTTTTGGGATGTAATATTCTAAAGATGTCAATTAAGTCCATCTGATCTAGTAAGTAATTGCTTTGCTAATTTATTGCTAATTTTTTTTGTCTTGAGGATTTATCCAGTGATGTTAAGGAGGTTTTAAAGTCTCCTACTATTATTGTGTTGCTGTCAATATCTCCCCTGATATCTTCCAGAAGTTTTTTTTATGTATTTGGGTGCTCTTTCATTGAGTGCATGCATGTTTACCAGAGTTATATCTTCTTGTTTTATTGATTCCTTTAGAATTATGAAGTGGCCTTTATTGTCTCTTGTTATGGTCTTCACTTTGAGGTCTTTTTGTCAGATATTAGTATTCCTACCCCAGCTTTTTTTTTTTTCCCATTTCCATTCCCCTGATAGATATTTTTCTATCCTTCACTTTCAGTCTGGATCTCCTGTACACAGCATATATATATATATAGTCATGTTTTCTTATCCATTCACTTACTCATTGTCTTTTAATTGGAACATTTAATCCATTTACATTTAATGTTATTGGTAAGTACTTGTTTGTAGCTATTTCTGTACTTTATGCCTGTGTTCCTTCCTTCCTTTCTTTCCTTCTTTTTACAGCATTCCCTTCAGCATCTCTTGCATTGCTGGCTTTGTAGTGATAAACTCCCTTAGCCTTTTTTTTTGTCTGTGAAGCTCCTGATTTCCCTTTCAATTTTGATTGATAGTCTTGCTGGATAGAGTATTCTTGGATTCAGTCCTTTGCTTTGCATCACTTTGTATACCTCCTTCTATTCCCTTCTAGCTTGATGTGTTTCTGTTGATAAATCATTTGATAATCTAATGGGGGCCCTTTGTAGGTCACTCTCTGTTTCTCCCTTGCAGCATATAAGATTCTCTTTTTGTCATTAACATTTGCCATTGTAATTATGACATGTCATCATGAGAGTCTTTTCAGATTCATCTTGCTTGGGACTCTGTTGTGGGAACCTCTTTCCACGTCCCGCGTGGTTCAGGGTTCCCGGGTCAGGGTTCGGGTTCTGAAGGAGGCCACATGCAAATGAAATGAGAGACTAGAAAGCATTAATTTGGCAATATTGGGGGGCCAGGCGGGAGCCTTCCTCTAGTGGAAAGGACTGCCACTTGCTCTGGCCATTTTCTCCCTTTTATTAAGGCTTTGGGACACACCCCTAGCCTTTAGGCAGGAAATAACAAAAACAGAAATTAACATAAAACAAACAGATAGAGGTTGCTTCAACCAACAAATGTTTCAACTAACCAGTGAGTAATTAGCTCTGACCTTTCAGAGCAGTTAAGGTTGACCAGCCTTCTGGCTTCCTGTTTACATCCATTTAGTGAGAACAATATTTGGTTTCCAACATCTCCCCCGTTTTCTTTCCCTCTAAAAAATCTTGCACCTACAGACTAGAAATAAATATTAAGAACAAAAAATAAGACAAGCAACAATGGCTATGCTAAGAGGTAAATAAATAAGTCTACAGTATCTTTCTTTCTGGACCAACAGTCCTTTGAGTCCCAGTTACAATGTCCAAAAGTTTTTTGAATGTACGTATTAGCAATGATATTTCAGTTCTGGATGGTGGACAAATATTGGCAATGCAGGTCCGACCCTCTCTGGTTTGGTCCTGGGCAATCTGCATCGATGCACAGCTGCTGACTGTTAGAATGGCAAGGTGTCGTCAGCATCTTCCATCTCTGGACTGCTTCTCCTCTCATCTTCATAGCTGGAGCATTCTCTGTTGTAGGAATTCACATGGTCTTGGAGTTGTTTTTCTGAAAATATATAAACATTCTTGACCAAAAGTTAGTAAAGGAATTTTTCTATAAATTTGACTTTGGATCCTTTTTATTTTTGCCCAAATGATTTTCCTTTGGCTTATTTTAATACTATGTATGTTTTTCATGGGTGTCTTGCTGTTAAGTAAAAAAATTTTTCTAGATGTAATTTGCTTACAGGATGCTTTTTTCTTACATAATATTACTGTACTATCCCCCTTTTTTATGTAATTATGATGCTTTTGGAGAACTTTTTATAATGCAAATATGACTGCTTTATGTTTATTGCATGTTGAGTAATTTTACCATGCAATGAACTACCAATAGAAATTTAAGTTAATACTTTAGGAACAACTGTTTTCCAGTACAATTAAATTTTCTTGAATATTCACCTATTTCAGTTAACCAATTAAATTAATTTGAAAATTTAACTACTATTTTATTATTAAATTTAATATTCTAACGACAATCTTAGTTTTATCCTGTAAATATTAGTGGAAAGGACTTATTTGCATTCTTGAGTAGGCCCTGGGCATTCCTGCTGTTAAGTTGGATTTAGAATATAGGGCAGCTGTCAGCCAAGTCTGTTGCTGGGTCCCGATCTGAGCTGCACCAAATCTTTGTCTGTCATTTGTGTCCCGAACGGAGCTGGGCCAAGTCTCTGTCTTGTCACCTGGATCCCGATGGGAGCTGGGCTTGGGAAGTGAAGCAGCCATGGGGCAAGAGACCTCCCTCAGAAGGGGCGAAGGTTCAAGCCCCTGCAATGGTGGGGGGTGAGGATCAACCTCTGTTGATCCCCAAGTTTTTTCCTGATGGCCCCTCTGTGACTGTGCCTGTCTTAGGTCAGGAACTACCATATGGTACCAACCCACCTTACCCGTCATTGGAAAGCAGGGCGGCATAAGGCCCAGTTCCTGGCTTAGGCGGTGGTCGGTGTAACGTATAAGATCCAGTTGCCCGTCTCTGGCTAACCAGCCATCCTCCGGGGCCAAGCAGGTTGATGTGAGGTTCAGTTCCATCTCCTTGGTAGCTGATGCCCTTGTGGCCTCCACGCCCAGTACCTGCCTTGGGATCCCCTCACCTGCTGGCAGGTTCCCAGCACTGATCACATATCTTGGGGAACCCAGGTTTCTTCTCCAGGAAGGACCCAGCTCACACCACTGGGTGAGAGACAGGTTCATGGTACCAGCCAACACGAGGCTTCAACCTCAGCATGAACAGAAAGCTCAGGCGACAGCTGTGGGAGGGTCCTTCTTGGCAAAAAGAGCAAGAAAAGCCAATATAGAATACTCAAGTGCCTTCTCACTGTCTTAATTCCTTTTATGTTATTTATTTATTTATTTATCAAATTGCTATCAAATATTCAGAGAATTAGATTGTAAGTTTGGGATATTTGTCAAAAAAATTATAATGACATTGTAGAATAATATTATGTAAGGAAATTCTTTTGTTCTAGGCCATGGCAATTCAATTTTAAACTGGCTATCAATTTCTTTTTTGTATAGAGAAGGTCTTAGTTACTTTATTAGAATATTAATCAAATTCCTTACAAAAACATTGGCTCTTTATTTAGCTGAAAACCTTGATTTTTATTTAAAAAGCTAATTTATTAATTAAAGTAGGTATCTCAATTTAAAAAGCAAAGCAAATTTAGTAAATGGTTATGTCTGATTCACAAGCCACAAATGTTGCCCCGCCTCTAGCTTAAGAATACAGGTGGCTTTGGGCTTTTTGTCATTTTAAATTCTAATGTTGGAATTTTAAGAAATATTTACTTAATTTTGCCCTTCTTAGAGACTACAAGAAAGAGGGGAATCAGTACACCTAACGGTTCTTACCCATGAAGGGTCAGGAATATAAGTCAAAAATACTTCCCCATGTACCCCAGGAAATATTACCATACAGCTGGTAACTGTTGGTATTGCAAGAAATACGTTCTTAGGTGTCTGTATTGTCCTCTTTACCATGCTCCTGCGGCCTTCAGGCTGTTTGTTGTTTTGCTTGTCCTCCTCCTGATCCTCTTCTTCAGTGGAGTGCTTGGATGGTTGCTCTCTGTGACTGAGCTAGTTGGTTGTCTGCAGCTGCATGGTTTGGCTCCAGGTGCAAAGTCTTTAGTAGTCTGACTAGTTTCTCTCTTGGATCCCTGTTGCAGTTTAATATTTCTAGCAGGAATCTACACGGGTTTGGAAAATTTTTCTGGAAATATACAAGCATACCCTCTCCCAAAGGTTAATAATGGATGGGGTCCCTTCCATAAACCAGATTCGGGATCTTTCCATTTAACTAAACCATTTCCTTTTGTTTTATCCTGACACTAATGTAGCTCCATAGGTGTTTGTCCATTAGCATCACAAGTGAAAAAGTTTAAAGTAATTAAGGCTTGGTGCAGCCTACCCACAGGTGATTTCTCCATCATCCCCTCTTTTTGTTTTTCAAGTTGGGATTTTAGTCGCTGATGCTGTCATTCAATAATGGCCTGTCCTTGAGAATTATATGGTATTCCTGTAATGTGCTGAATTTTCCACCTTTTACAAAATTCCTGGAATTTACAGCTTATGTAATCAGGCCCATTATCAGTTTTAATAATTTTTGGAACTCCCATGACGGCAAAAGCAGCTAGACAATGATTAATAACCTGTTTTGCCATTTCTCCTGTAGATGCAGTAGCCCATATTACTTTTGAAAAGGTGTCTACAGAGACATGTAATGCCCCAAGGTGTCCAAAGAAAGTATAATGCGTTACATCCATTTTCCAGATATGGTCTCTTAGTAAACCTCTAGGGTTGACTCCTGTGTTAGGCCCTTGAGGCAGATGTAACACACAAGTGGGACATTCCTTGATAATCTGTTTTGCCTGCTGTCGAGTGATTGAGAATTGTCTAGACAGCATTTTGGCAGGCTGATGTAAAAGCTGATGAGATTCTAAGGCTTCTTTTAATAAAGCGACCAATTGATCAGAATGTGCATTTCCTTTTGTTAAAGGACCAGGTAAAACACTATGAGCCCTGATGCGAGTGATATAAAAAGGATATTGTCTTTGTTGTACAATTTGTTGAACTTGTTTAAATAATAAAAATAAACTTTGGTCACTAAGCCATTTCAACCGGCAGTTTCAATTCTACTCACTAAGTTTGCAGAGTAAAAGGAATCAGAGATGATATTAAGAGGTTCTTGGAAATCCTGCAATGCAGCCTTAATTGCTTCTGGTTCAATTCTTTGTACAGAAGTATGACTGGTTAGTATAACTCGGTCTGAATTTACTGTATGATAGGCAGCTTTCCCATTAGATGATCCATCAGTGAAAACAGTTAAAGCTCCAGGAATAGGTTCCTGCCTAGTATTTTTTGGTATAATAATGGGGGTATTATATAAAAATTGTAGTAATTTATGTTTTAATAGGTGACAGCTAAGTTCCCCTGAATATCCACTTAACCCAATTTGCCAATTTATATCAGTCTGAAATAACATTTCTAATTGCTTCCCAGTGAGGGGGAGGTAGATACACTGAGGCTCTTCCCCTCTAAGCTGTTTACAACATTTTCTAATTTGAAATATTAATTGGACCATTAGTTCTACATATGTAACTGTAGTTCTAGAGGATTGATGCCCTAGGTGGACCCATTCAATAATAGCAGGAGAATTTTTATTTTGAAAGATGACTCCAGTGGGACTATTTGCAGTGGGGTTAATTTGTCCCAATAAAGGTAATTCGGGCTGTACCCGAGCTACTTAAGGAAATTGCCTGCTCAACTCTTAGCAATTCATTCCTAGCTTCATCTGTTAATGTTTGGGGAGAGGAAAGATTAGGGTCACCTCTAAGCACACTAAATAAATTTGTCATTTCTCCCGTAGAGATTTTTAGATAAGGTCTTAACCAGTTAATGTCCCCTAATAATTTCTGGAAGTCATTTAAAGTTTTAAGACAGTCTTTTCTTATCTCTACCTTCTGAGGCCTAAAGCATTGGTTTTCAATTATGGTTCCCAAATATTGGAAAGGCGTTTCTTTCTGTACCTTTTCTGGAGCAGTTCTTAAGCCCCATTTAGGGAGCTCCTCTTCTAATTGGGAAAACATGGCCAAGGTCTGTTCTTCCCTTAGGCTTGCAAGTCATCCATGTAATGGATAATATAACATTGGGAGTATTTGTCTCTTAAAGGCTGAACAGCTTGAGCCACATATTTTTGACACAAAGTAGGGCTGTTGGCCATTCCTTGAGATAGAACCTTCCATTGATATATTTTCATGGGTTCTATATTACTAATAGATGGCACCGAAAATGCAAATCTCTGTTTATCTTGAGGTGCTAAGGGAATGGTGAAAAAACAGTCTTTAAGATCTACCACTATAAGAAACCAATTTAAAGGGATTTGTGAAGGTGCTGGGAGTCCAGGTCCTAAAGCTCCCATGGTATGCATAGTAGCATTAATTGCTCTAAGATCATGTAATAATCGCCATTTTCCTATGGCCTTTTTAGGGATTGTAAATATAGGCATATTCCAAGGACTATTGGAAGGCTCTATGTGGCCAGTTTCTATTTGTTCTTGTATTAATTCATGAATATGACCTAATTTCTCCTTGGTTAATGGCCACTGATCCACCCATACAGGTCTATCATCTTTCCATTGTATTGGATCAGCATGAGGGTGAGGAGACTGAGCAGTGACAGCTCCTAAAAAGGTTGATATGCCATCTGAGTCATTAACTGCTGTCCTTTGCCAGTAACAATACATGCCCGTAAACCTTATAAAACATCCTGGCCCCATAAATTGACTGCAATTTTAGGGATGATGTAGGGTTGAAACCATCCTGTCTGTCCTTCCTCATCTTGCCATCTTAACACTGCAGCACTACGTTGTGTATCATCAGGAATTCCTACCCCCTTAACTGAGCCCATAGCTTGTGTCGTGGACCAGTTTGGAGGCCAGAATTCTTTGCTGATAACACTAACATCTGCTCCAGTGTCCACTAGACCCCTGAATTGTTTTCCCTCTATTTTTAAATTAATCATAAGACGGGTTTTGCTAATTTCGTGTATCCAATAAATATCTGAGCTTCCAAATCCTTGCATTCCTCTTTTCCTATTTATAGCCTCACCTTGCTGAAAATAAGATAGAAGTATTATCTGAGCAATTTTTTGTCTTGGAGTAATTTGCTTTATATTATTACATTCTAGTATAACTTTAATTTCTCCTTCATAATCTGAATCAATGACTGCAGGCAGAACAGTTAGTCCTTTTAAAGTGTTTCCATTCCTCCCTAAGATTAATCCTAAAGTTCCTGGTGACATAGGACCCCAAATTCCTGTAGGAATAGCTTTACGAGCACTATTGGGAGTTAAAGTGACCGTTATGGTGCTGTTAAGATCCAGGCCTGCGCTTCCTGGAGTTGCTCGGATGAGAGAATCCACTGTGGGCCTTGCAGGGCAGGTTTCCCCTATTAATAACGGGGCTGGGGGGCACCCCTCTGGCCGTTTCCCAGTGGTTGACTATGCCCTGTATCTTGATTTAGAGGCTGCCCATTTCTATGAAATTTTGATTTACACTGTCTGGCCCAATGGTTACCTCTCTGACATCTAGGACACCGGAAGACTGGATCTCTCAGAGGCTGAGTGTTTATGCCTCTCCCTAGAGTGCTACCTTGTGTCCTTCTTAGAGGCCAAAACCTTCACAACATTTAAAATATAGTTATTAATTCTTATTTGATAAAGCTTTCCATGAAATTTCAAGTATATTAGATCAGTTAAATTTAAGAAGATGTCCTTTAAAAAGAGAGAACAAATTTCTTGTATTACTCTGGGCCCATGGAGCTTTACAAGAATCATCTCTGTTAAAGCCTGGAAATTTTAACATGGAAAAAAACCATCAAATATATATATTCATATATGATTTAAAGATTATAATATTTTTTATAATTATCTTAAGATATCAATTATATTTTTAAACTGTCAGTTGGGAATCACAGAATTAATCCTTTTTTATTAGACCAATCAACAATGTATTTTGAATTCCTAATTATTAGAGAAATTTTATTTTCTCCCAATTTAATTTGCATTTAGCTGAAAACCTTGATTAATAACACAAAAACATCTCCTTTTGGTTCCTTTACGCCATTTTTCTTAAAAAATAAAGACCAGTTCTGGTTTTCCTTTTTCTGCAGCTTTTGCGGAGAGATTCCAGCTTAAAACCCTGTCTAATATGTCCAAAAAGGTGGACAATTGCGCGCATTTCTTTTTAAGCCGGGCTTCTCTCCTCATGAGTACAGAAATTCCAGACACATCTCTAAATTTTTAAAACTTTTTCATGGCGAGAAAGGAGACTTTAGATTAGTATACTGGGAGAGTGGACTTTCATACTGGATTGCCACAGTGTCTCTCTTTCTCCACATCCTGCTTACTTCAGGGGAAAGCATCAGTAACAGATCTGGCCGAATTTCTTTTCATGCTTAAAAGATAAAGACAGATCTTAAATTTTTTCTTTCTTTTTCGCTTTCCGAAGTAATAACTATCACCTAATTTGGCCAAGATTAGCATTTCCCTGTGATTTCTCTTATAATTTTTAAGTGAAACCTTAAGTAATCTCATTGCAGGAGAGCAGAGAGCCTTGCCCTCTCCTGCGACCTTTGAATTTCTCCACACCAGGGGCAGTTTCAGCAGTGGAGTTTCACTTATTACAGATTTCAGATTCCAAATACAAACTAAGATTTTAATTTGAACAAGAAACCACATTATTTAAGCATGCAAACCAAAAGTCTATAATAAAGTTTACTTTATATTTATAACCAAATTCTTCCCCATTAGCCTGGCTGCAAAAGACGTTCCCACCCTACTTACAGATCACGACTCTGCAGTTAATCTGTGGGCTTTGCGTACATTGAATTCCCCTCACCTTTTTCTAGGTGAATCTTCCCTCACCATTTTCCTTGGTGAATTTTCCTTCCTTCACTCTTAGGCGAATAATACCTTCTCCTCCAGGCGTCCTGCGGTCAGGCGCCAGATGTGGGAACCTCTTTCCATGTCCCGCGTGGTTCAGGGTTCCCGGGTCAGGGTTCGGGTTCTGAAGGAGGCGGCATGCAAATGAAATGAGAGACTAGAAAGCACAAATTTGGCGATATTGGGGGCCAGGCGGGAGCCTTTCTCTAGTGGAAAGGACTGCCACTTGCTCTGGCCTTTTTCTCCCTTTTATTAAGGCTTTGGGACACACCCCTAGCCTTTAGGCAGGAAATAACAAAAACAGAAATTAACATGAAAGGAACAGATAGAGGTTGCTTCAAGCAACAAATGTTTCAACTAACAAGTGAGTAATTAGCTCTGACCTTTCAGAGTAGTTAAGGTTGACCAGCCTTCTGGCTTCCTGTTTACATCCATTTAGTGAGAACAATATTTGGTTTCCAACACTCTGTACTTGTGTAACTTTTTTTCTTCCCCATATCTGGGAAGTTTTCTGTCATTGTTTCTTCAAAAAGAATTTCTAATCTTTGCTGCTCTTCTTGACCTCTGGAAGCCCTATGTGTAATATGTTACTTCCTTTTTATTGTCCCAAACTCCCTTAGGCTTCCCTCCTTCTTTTTAATATTTTTCTTCAGTTGCTGTTCAGATTGAGCTTGTTTATCTACTTTATCTTCTAATTAATTAATTTGATCCTCTGCTTCTTCTAGTCTACTGTTGAAACCTTCCATGTTGCTTTTGATTGTAGCTATATCACTTTTGATTTCTTCCTGATTTTTGCATATGTTGTTGATTTTCTTATTCATCTGATATATGAACTGTACTACCATTACTCTGAATTACTTATTTGTCATGTTGCATGATTCTGTTTCACTTATTTCCTTTCTTAGTGACTCCTCATTGTCTTTCCTATGGGGATTGGGTCTTCTCTCCATTCTGACTATCACCAGAAAGTTCAAAGGTCTAATTGCTTGGGCCTGAGCTGTGTGCACTGGGAGCTTCGCACCACCCAAGTGTCACTGAAGAGCTCCACCACCAAGACGTGTGACTGCCGTGGGTTGGTGGGAGCCATGTTCACCCAGGATTAATCACCGGCACTGTGTGGCCTTGTGCATGCACCTAGAATCAGGGACCCTGCCTGTGCCACATTGAAACAGAGACCCCTTTGGTGTGTGCTGAAAATCAGAGTCCCTTAGCATGTGCTAGGAGTCAGAGTTCCCCTGTGCTCACACCAAGGATCGAGTAACAAGGGTCTCTATTGCTTGCACTGAGAATTAGGGTCCCTGTGTGTGCATGCACCAGGAATTGGAGTCACTGGCTCTTAGTGTGAACCCACTGGGATTTAGGGGTCCCAGGTGCATGCAATGTGAAATCAAGTCAAGTCATTGGTGCTCAGTGCTGCCACTCGGCCTGAGAATCATGGTCTCAGTCTGCTTGGGGGACTGGGTTGCACAGTAGCACTGTGTTGGCAGGAGTTCTATTCCTGCACTGCGGAAAACAGACTTCCATGTGCACTTGCCCAGAATTGAAGTCAGGTGGCACTGCTTCCCATCTTGGGCATGGGATTTGGTCATCCAATTATGTTGTGGGAAACAGATTCCCAGTGTCCACAAGCTCCAAGACTCAAATTCCTATAAGGGCGCTGCAGTCCTGTGAAGGTCTGGTCTAGCAGTTCCTATGGCACTGCCACAAACCTTTGAGAAGGGGGATGGGCTCTGTGACTCACAGAAATCTGTAGGCAAGATGTCTAGATTCTTGGTGTCTGTGTGCCTACAGCTGTGGTCGTAAGTCTCTGTCCCCAGTGGCTGCAGGGTTCTGGTTTGCATCTGAGACCAGACTAGGTGGTGCTGAGGTCAGGATTCTAGTCTCAAGCAGCTCTGTTTTTCAAGATGGCATCGTCTCTGTGCCCACCATGGCCATCCCTGGAGTGTCCGCAGTGGCAGCAGGGCTGCATCATCTAAGACCTGCAGATTCGAACTGTCCCTAGTTCATACATACACACACCACACACATCCACATACTCCTCTATTGTTCTCTCACTCTCTCAGACTCTCTCCCTCCCTACTTTCCTGCCAGTTGCCATCTCTAAGCCACTTTAATCACCTAACAATTTTATGTAATCAATGTGACTGAAAAAAGATTCTTTATTTTGTTTTGTTTTGTTTTTCATAGTTTAGACTATAACATAGGAGGTATAAATGGCAACTAAGGAAAAAAGTCTATGATGTAGTGTTAGAGGAGGCATTTTTCTTAGAAAGTAATAAAAGAAAGTATACATATTGGAACCTCCTTTTCCTTTTTGAGAGAGGTGTGGAATGAATTCAGCAGATGAAATTAATGTACTGTGAATTATAAATAGGGCTTTGAGGGAATTCAAAACTCTTAAGAAAGCAGCAGAGCACCTGTTGAAGAGGCAAAGACACAAGTGAATCCCAGTTTCCTCTTGAAAGATGATTATCATTGGTAGTAGAGAGGTTACTTGTTATTGTTTGAAAGGGCAAGATATTTCAATTTCATATACCTGCTGAAATGTGCTCAGCATTTTTAGGTTTCTAATTCAAGAATAAATAAAGTTTATGATAAATAAAGATGTGTTACCTATATATTCAACTTGCTATTCTGAATACAAATAATATATCTAGTTTAAAATTCCAATAGAGAGGGATGGAGGAAAGGTGAGTGGAAGAGAGAAAGAGAGAGATAAAACAGGGGAAGAATATTAAAATAATTTATATTAAAACAAACTTTTATAGAATAAGCTTTTAAAATAGTTTTCTTCCCTCTATTGAGTTTTAATTACATAGCTTTAAAGTGGCATATGTAAAGATAAATAAAAGGTTATATTTCAAAAATTGATATAGATAGCCTTATAAACAATCTCTATAACATAATATGTGGCTTAGCTATCACTCTTACAGAACAGCATTCTCAAAATACTTCATGTTGTGTTCAAATTAATGTCAGTTGCTGCAAGCCTCATTAACATTTTTGTAGATTTCTACAAAGTAGAATTTGTAATGTGTAGTTCAGTGTTTACTGACATGTTGATAAATGTGTTAACCAATACACTATATATTGTGGTTCCTCTCCATTTTCTTCAGCTATTTAAACCTGATGCTATTCCTTATTCCTTCTCTTCCCTTTCATACAGTCTTTCTCAATGAGAACAATATTATTATTGATGCCTTCATGCACTTATTAATCTTCTCACGATTTTCAAGAATACTTTTGACTCCATTGTGATCTGTTTTTACTTTCCACTAAGGCTTGATAATAGCCTGGATCTGATCACTCTTTAGCATTGATCTACATAATGACCCTGAACTTCATGTTTCTTCTCTTAAAACCTAATCTGATTACATTGCATCTAGCATAGTCTATCCATCTGTTTTTCCTTTATCTGCCTTATAAATATCCTACACTTCTCACTTCAATCTTCAGTTAGTTTTGTTCACCACACTTTTTTTTAACTAAATCTGGATGAAGAAATAAGCTATTTAGGAGACGGTGGCATAGGTAAACACCTAAACTGCTGCATCACACAACAATTTCAAAACTACAACTAAAAGACAAAATGGACATCATTCATAACTCACAGGAGCTGCAGAAGGCAGAGGTCCAGAGATGCATGTGCAGAGAGAGCTGGCAACTGGATACGCAGCTGGCTTTCTCAAGCAGGAGTGAGACAAAAGCTCCCAACTGCTCTAAACTCCAGTTCTAGGCAAGACTCTGGGGACCCAAACTCATTCAAGGATAAACTAGACTGTCTGGCAGCGGGTAAGACTGGAGGGCGGCTTTCTCTCAGAGGTGCTTATAGTGATTACCGTGCGACACTGAGGCCCAGGGGCATCTTAGGGCAGGGCTGATGGGAAGCCATTGCTCTTTACTCCACCCTGAGAGCCTGCCCCATCTAAGCAGACCACAGAAGCTTTTGCAAGTCTTGTCTCATAAGGGTGTCTCCAGCCCAGAAGTTCTTCCAGCGTAGACACAGCTGATCCTCACAGCCAATTGGCTTGGAGGTCAATTCCTCCCAGTGATACCAACAACAGTCAAGGCTTAACTACAACAAGATTGTGTACATGGCACACAAATGGATGCATCAAAAGTGTCCACCTAAGGTAACTGGGGAGGCTGAGCCACTGGGCCCTATAGGACACCTAGCACACAAAGCCACTCTATCAACTCATGGAAGCAGCCAAAATGTGGAGATGAAAGAAACAGGTCACAAAAGAAAGAAATGGAGGAAAGCAAATGACTGGATATAGAATTCAAGACCACAATTATAAGGTTTTTCAAGAATTTTCTAGAAAAGGCCAATAAATTTAATGAGACTCTCAAGGATATGAATAAGGACCAACTAGAAATTAAGCATACACTGACTGAAATAAAAATCTAATGAATCTAAAAATCAAGTGAATAAAAAATCTGATGAACAGAATAAACTGGTGAATATAATAGAATCAGGGGCATAAAAAGGGAGAAGACTGACAATTCTCAGTGGGGCGGGGGAAAAAGGTGTGGGGATGCGGTAAGAGACTAGACAAAAACTGTACACCTATGGATGACAGTGGGGGTAGGGTAGGGTAAGGGCAGAGGGTGGGGTGGGAACAGGGTGGAGGGAAGCTATGGGAGAAAAAAGAGGAAAGATGATAATAATCTGAACGATAAAGATTTTTTTTTAAAGAAATAAGCTATTTAATGTTGTCCCCATCACTTTCCCATATTATCAAATACTCTTCCCTGTAATTTCTGTTTCTGGCTATACAGGTGAGTTCCTACAGAAATTTTGTCCCTCTACTAACAGGTATATTTTCACTTTTGGAGAATTCCATATTGTGATGATTCATACTTGGACTTTTAGTATTTATTATTGCTCTTTTTTCAAACATTCTATTTATTATTTTTTTATTGTTTAAAGTAATACAAATAGTAGTATATATGTCTCTTTTTCTTCCCCTTATTGACCTCCCCCTAGCCTTCTTTACTCCTCAGTACATGCCCTTATCTGCCCCCCTCCACCACCCAGTGTCTTGTATCCATGGGTTATGCTTATATACATGCATAAAAGTCTTTCGGTTGATCTCTTACAGGCACACCCCCCAAACCTCCCCTGCCTTTCAGCTTTAGTATGATAGTTTGTTCATTGCTGCCTTGCCTCTGTATCTGTTTTGTTTTTTTCCCCCCTGATTCTTTTCTTTAAAAGCATCTTGCCTCTGCAGACTAAAAATAAACCTATAAGAACAAAAACTGTTTGAGTCCCAATTTAAATGTCCAATAGCTTTGAGTCTCAGTTTCAATGTCAAACAGTTCCTTATGTGTATACGTCACCAATGGTATCTGGATAGTGGACAAATAGTGACAATGCAGGTCTGACCCTCTCTGGTTTGGTCCTAGGCATCCTGTAGTGATGCACAGCTGCTGACTGCTAGCATGGCAAGGCCTTGTCAGCGTCTTCCATCTCTGGACTGTTTCTCCTCTTGTCTTTGTGGTTGGAGCAGACCTGTCAATTCATTTCTGTTGCAGGAGTCCACTTGGTCTTGGAGTTGTTTTCTGAAAGTATTTAAAAATAATCTCGACCAAAAGTTTATAAAGGAATCTTTTTCTATAAAATTGACTTGGGGTCTTTTTTTATTTTTGTCCAAACCATTTTCCTTTGGCTTATTTTGACACCATGTGTTTTTTTTTTTTTTTTGTATGTGTGTGTGTGTTTTTGTTTGTTTGCTTGTTTTTAATATATTTTATTGATTTTTTACAGAGAGGAAGGGCGAGGGATAGAGAGTTAGAAACATCGATGATAGAAAGACATTGATCAGCCGCCTCCTGCATGCCCCCTACTGGGGATGTGCCCGCAACCAGGATACATGCCCTTGACTGGAATCGAACCTGGGACCCTTCAGTCCACAGGCCGATGCTCTATCCATTGAGCCAAACCGGTTTCAGCCCATGTGTGTTTTTCATGGGTGTCTTGCTGCTAGCATTACAAATGAAAATTAATTTTCTAAAGTAAAAATTTTCTTGATGTAATTTACTTACCAAATATTTTTCCTTACATGATATTATCCTACTATCCCCCCTTTTTTGATCATCCTATTACTAATGGAATAGTGTGAAATCTCTAGACATTTCCTTTAATTACTTTTTAAAAATTATTATTGAGAGTATTACAGATATTCTCTATTTTCCTTCATTGCCTCCTTCTATCCAGTTCCTGCCCCACCCAAGGCCTTTAAAAACTATTGCCTATGTCCATAGATTATGTATATATGCATATAAATTATTTGGTTAATCTCTGCCTATCCCCCTTCCCTCTTATATCAGTCATTCTGTGTCATGCTTCCATGTTTCTGGACCTATTTTGTTCATTGGATTCCACATATAAATGAGATCATGTGATACTTGTCTTTCTCTGACTGGCTTATTTTACTTACTTTAATACTCTCCATGCAGTCTCAAAGGGTAAGAGATTGTTTCTTTCTTTCTTTCTTTCTTTCTTTCTTTCTTTCTTTCTTTCTTTCTTTCTTT
>JAAGEH010000393.1:44326109-44381445 GCA_011751065.1 Lasiurus cinereus
TTTCTTTCTTTCTTTCTTTCTTTCTTTCTTTCTTTCTTTCTTTCTTTTTAGCTGCATAGTATTGCATGGTATAAATGTACCACAACTTTTTTATTCCCTCATCTACTGATGGGCACATGGGCTGTTTACAGATCTTAACTATTGTAAATATCACTGATGTGAACATAGGGATGCATATATTCTTTCTGATTGATGTCAATTCTTAATGAATATTCCAAAGTCATTACCCCACTTAAAAATCAGAACCCCTAACATTTTCAAAACCCCTTCCATTTTACTAAAATCATACTTTCCTTCTCAATCAAGATCTAACCTCTAAATTATTATATTTAATTCACTATGTCCCTGCGTCCCCTGAACCATTTATTCACCAGGTACTTTCCTTATGCATTATAGGTCATGTTTTTATTCTTTTATTATTGAACTAGGGATCGAGTGCACAAATTTGTACACCTTGAAAGGAACTATGGGTCATGAGACTGCTGTGGGTACAGGGGAGGGTCTTGGCCCATTCTCTGTGCCCTGCCCAGACCCTCTCAACCCAGCTCCTGGTCTCTTGTCTGCCAGCAGCCCCACACCTGCCTCTGCAGCTCCCATGCATTGATGGTGCTGGCCCCACTTGCACCTGCTGATGGAGTGGAGCAATTGAGGCCAACATCAGCAGTGTGAGCAAATGGGGCCAGCACTATCAGCGGGTGCGAGAAGTGACTACTGCCCTGATTGTCCCTCAGTAGCAAGGGGAGGTGAGAAGCCCTCAGGGGTGATCAGGGCTGGCAGCTGCCACTCAATTGCACCTGCTAATGGTGCCAAGTGATTGTGTCTGGCACCAGGTACCTACAGTGGGTGCGAGTGGGGCCAAGGCCAGTAGCAGGTGCAAGCAGGACGCAGGAACAAAACATTTTCAGTAACTACCAGAGGCTTGCCCCAATGACAGCAACTGGCACCCCGCCTTGGTCTGGCACTCTTGTTCATCTGCCCTACTGTCCTGCCATAACCAACATCTGCCATATTCCTCACACACTCCCTCAGCACATGTGGTCAGCACATGTCATTGCAATCGGTTGTTCAGTTCAGTTGTTCTGCTGTTTGGTCTATTTGCATATTAGCCTTTTATTATATATGACTAGTAGCCCAGAGTACAAAATTTGGGGGGATGTCCTTCAGCCCAGCCTGTACCCTTTCCAATTTGGGACCCCTGGGGACCCACTCGCAATCTGGGATCACTGGCTCCTAATTGCTCACCTGCCTATCTGCCTGATCACTACTAACCACTCTGCCTGCTGACATGCCTCCCCCCCTGCTGGCCTGATTGTCCTCAACTGTGCCCCACTGCTGTCTGCTCACCCACAACTGTCCCCTCACCAGCCTGATTGCCCTCAACTACTCCCTCCTGCCAGCCTTATTGCCCCCAACTTCTTTCCCTTTCAGCCTGCTTCACCCCTAACCTCCTTTGCCTCAGCCCACCACCATGACTTTGACCAAAGAACATCCAGAATGTCTCCTGGAAGATCTCCTGGTCTCATTAGCCTATTACCCATTTATTAGTATAGATCAGTGGTCGGCAAACTATGGCTCGTGAGCCACATGCGGTTCTTTAGCTCCTTGAGTGTGGCTCTTCCACAAAATACCATGTGCAGGCTTGCACATACAGTGTGATTGAAGGGGTACCCTAATTAAATAAATAACAATGTACCTACCTAAATAGTTTAAGTTTTAAAAATTTGGCTCTCAAAAGAAACTTCAATCATTGTACTGTTGATATTTGGCTATTGACTAATGAGTTTGCCACCCATTGGTATAGATAATTGCTAATCTTCTACTTGCTTTCCTTTTTCCTGACCTGAGTTTCTATTATATACAACAGTGTTTTCATTTAGTTACTTCCTAAAACACTAGTTGTTTCACCATTTCTGCATCTAAAATTGTAATTCATGTATTTCTCTAGGTTTTGTGTAATCTCAATTTAATTGACCTATCTTACCACAAATCTCTTTGATAGAAAAAATTCACTCTTGCCTCTAGTCCAACACACCCTATTTGTCTTTAGAACATACCATATTCTTGCCTAAGATTCCACATATTTATTTATGTTGCTAAAGTGTAATAGAAGAAATATTATGGCCTTTTATCTAGTTTAAATTTGGGGAACTTAGTAATTTTTTTCATTCCATGAAGGGATTTTTTTCCCCTAGAACTGAGCTTTTTTTTTTTTTAAACAAACAAACATTCAGGACTTAATTCTTTGGTTAATACTGTTTATTTTTCTATTGTTTCATTTTTATCTATATGATCTCTCCAAAGAATTGTCAGGTTCTTCTAGGCATATATTCTTTCTACACACTTGCTAATCTAAATAGAAATATTCACTTATAAGATATAACTAACTAGCTATATTGTGAATTTTCTGTATTAACCACATAATTAGATTCATTGAATTGTTGACATAAGTCCTTCCCTCACTGTTTACCCCTTATAAGCTGTGTCCTTAGACAAATTATCCCCCTTTTCTTGCTTCACTTTTCCATTTTAGAAATATGTTTTCATTCCTTTATTACTGAATAATTACTAATCTATGTGCTTTTATTTTGCCTTGAATTTAGTATAAATCTCAGAGGGTTGATGAAATCTAACAAGTTAATAAGTGTTTTTTAGAACAGTGCCTAGAATTTAGTAAGCATTCAATTAGCATAAACCATTATGAGTTTTTGCCATCATTTTCCTTAATTGACTCATTTTCTTTAGAGCTAGGTTCTAATAAATTAGTAGAATCTGGCCAGCATGCAAAATGACCACTATATATACAAACATTTTGAAGAACAGATGTGATTCTCGCCTCAAACTTTCAAATACTCTGAGTAAAGAAAAGTAGAGGATCCCCAAGTAAAAGGACTTGTGTGGGTGAAGAGAACTTAAGGCCCCAGAGTCCTTCTACTATCCCTCAGTGTTTATTGAACATATGCACTCAACTGATATGTGTTCTGGGTACTATAGAAGCTTTTCCCTGGGATTACATGACAGAAGATACTTGTGATATATTAATAGAATAAGTTTATATGAATAGCAAAAAAATGTGAAATAGGAGATGAAAAAAACAATAGGAAGTGATATATTTAAGATGACAGAATTAGGATGCTCCTATTGTTAGAAGCATTTAATTTTCTAAATATCTAAATACCCTCTGTCCTCCACCTTTTGCACTTTGAGAATTGCTGATAACATATTTGGTTGCATGCCCACATAAAAATAAGACTAAATCAAAACTGAAAAAAATAAAAAGAAATATTGGTAAATCTAAGTATTCATCAGATATACAAGAATGTACCATGTATTAAAGCATATTTAATAAGTTTAATTTGCCTTACTCCTTTTGAATCTTCAGTTTAATGTTGCTTAGAAACCTATATGTGTAGATTGATGGCTAAGAACACAATTCATTATTAATTAATGCAAGTCTGAAGTGGCAAAATCTGTGTAGAGCATAATGTTCTGTTTTTGCTTACATTCACAAAATACTGGGATTTGAATGGTATAGATATGGTAATATAAATTAGCAAAGTGGGTGATCTGATGGGAACTTGCATTTTTAGTATGATAGGAGTAACTTGAGTCTGGACAGCTAATGTCTGTGAAAGTGTCTGTCAATTGTACCTATTATTTAGTTGGATAATAAGAGAAAAATGAGATTAATTTAGTTACCACTCAAAAGATATTTACAGTAACCTTCCTACTATGCAGTAGAGAATAAACAGAATTCAGTGAGATATTTGTTACAGAATTAATAAAAATAGAAGCATAATTTTCCAAGTAGACTTTCACCAGGATGACATGAGACATGTATTACAATCCATATTAAATAATTGATTAAATACCTCTTACTAGCATTAGACATTTACTTATAACTTATTTTGTAAACCTCTTAACATTTTCTTTACTCTTTTATTTACCTCCATTACTGTTATTAAAATATATTCACAATATAAGGGAGAAAATTAAAGTAGCAAAATTTCAGGTTAATATTTGTATGTAACAGCTTACATAAAACAGTGTCATTCTGAGGAGGTATAAAGATAAGTGGGTTATTTGAACTATAGAAAGAGTCAAGCAATGCATAAGTTTTCTGCAAACTCTGATGATAAACTATAAAGATTCAGAGATAAGGGAGGATAGATCTGTTATCTGAAATATACAAATAAATTAAGCCATTCTATTCAGATTGATTAAATGTTAACTCAGCTAAACAATTGCAGTGTTTGAGTAGGCCATTTTCTCTCTTTTTCCTAGATAAACGTTAAATGTTCCATTTCATTAAAAGTATTTTATTTGGTTAGTTTGTGTTCATACTTCACACTTCAGTTTAGTCCTTACCCACATCACACACACACACACACACACACACACACACACACACACACACAGAGTCATCTCAAGCCTGAGATGAACATGCCTTCTACATGCCTTCTAGTTTTTAGAAATAATCTGGAACTAGTTTGTTATAACATTGTTATTTTTAATTGAAGTATCACCCTGCATTTGTTATATGAGAGGTATGAGAGGACACTGTGCCTTTTCCATCAGTTGATCTCTAACCCAGCCTATTGTCAGCCCTCAAGGCACTGTGTTGACTGGTATTACAAATAGCTTTTGAGGAATCTATACCCTGGCTGCAGAGTTGCTGGAACTTAGTAAGCAATAAAGAAAAATTCACCAAAAAATGAATAGTATGCCCTCTGAAAAATCATGATTCTTGCTCTCATGGAATGTACACTGTAGTGTGGAAAATTTTGTAGCAGAAATAACTGCAAGTTAGTATGGCAAAAGGTTGGTATTAGTGTAACCAGAATTTTGCAGGTACCCAACTAAAACAAAATCCTTGCCTGCCAAAATGATTAAAGGGGCTTCATGGAGTAGCTGATCAGAATTGCTATTTTGGTCACTCTGATCAATAGGCATAAGGGTAAATTGATAACTTATGCATACGGTTTAGTTCATTAATATTTTTCTTAAAATAGTATTAAGATAACACATGTTTATATTATTTTAAAAATCATCTGGTGATAGATGGTTTCTTAAAATAGCAGAGACTTCAGAATATGGCTTAACTTTACACACTAGAGGCTCGGTGCACGAAATTCGTGTATGGGGGGTATCCCTCAGTCTGGCCTGAAAACTCTCCAATCCAGGACCTGTACAGGGATGTCTGACTGCCTTTGGGATTGAGCCTGTGGCAATCAGCCCTCCCTCTCGCAATCGAGGATCACTGGTTCTTAACCACTCACCTGCCTCCCTGCCTAATGCCCTCCCCTGCTGACCTGGTTGCTCCTAACTGCCTCTGTCTTGGCCCCCACCACCATGGCTTTGTCCAGAAGGAAGTCAGACATCTGGAAGATGGCTGGTGGACCCGGTCTAATTAGCATATTACCCCTTTATTAGTATAGATATATATGATAGGATTGCATAAATGGAGGAGAAAAGCCGTTTTTAGCTGGAGGAGATGCTCTTGGCAGACAAAAATACATAACTCCTATATCTAGACTAATAGCCAGTTATATGCACTATACTGCCAAACCAGTTATTAAAAAATTGAACTGCTTTCTTACACCTTACACCAAACAGCTGTTGCCCTTAAAACCCCTTCTCAGCCCCACCTTAGGTTCTGCTTTTGCAGTTCACCCAGATTAGGTTCTGATTGGTCAATTTCTATGTGTGTGTGTGTGTGTGTGTGTGTGTGTGTGTGTGTGTATGCCATTCTGTTTCTCCTGTGCACAAAATAGCTTAGACATGGCATATGAATTGAATCAATACCACTGTTTACCTTACTTGATGACTATACAGCAAGTGCTCCTTCTTTTTTTATTATTGAGTTCCTTGCAATAGTAACTGGTTTGTTAGTAGAGCAAGAAATGAATTTTGTGTCTGGATTTGAATAATATTAACTAAAGATGAGCTTTGCCTAAACTTACTATTTTCTTATCTTTGAGGAGACAGAATTACAGTTGTCAGGTAATATAATACATTTGCACAAGATAATGCTGCAATTTGAAATTATCACCTTCCTATCAACTTAATATCATCATTTATATTCTTGCCTTATTTAATTGAATTTCACAGATTTTCTTTTAGTAGTTACAAGGATCAGAGTCTGCTCAGTGTCATTTGAAATGTAATATTAAAGGCTCTATCATTTCATAAGTAATAATAGTTTTTATTTGCACTCAACTCTACAGAAGTACTTTACATCAAGTTTAGAAATCTATAGAAATTACATTGATCCTTTATAGAACATATTGAAGTGTTTTAATTCACTGAAAATATTTTTGATTAACATAAGTTTTTACTCTTGGCTTTAGTTGTGAATACATTCATATATATTATTTATTTATTGAATCTGTATTATGCCCATCATTTGTTCCCCAAAAATTTATTATGCATTTACTGTATGCTAAATATTCTGGGAAATATGTGACTCAGTGTTTTTCCAATACTCTTCATTTGGAAAGTCAGAACTAATGCAATTTATATATAACAACTAGAGGCCCAGTGCACGAAATTTGTGTATGAGATGGGTGTGTCCCTTAGCCCAGCCTCCAATATGGGACCCCTCTCACAACCCAGGACTGCTTGCTCCCAACTGCTCACCTGCCTGCCTTCCTGGTTGCCCCTAATCACTTTTGCATACCAGCCTGATCACCCCCTAGCTACCCCCCTGAAAGCCTGATTGATGCCTAACTTCTCCCCTGCCAGCCTGGTCACCCCTAACTGTTCTCCCCTGCATGCATGTGTCCCCCCAAACTACCCGTCCTTGCAGGCCCGTTCACCCCTAAATTTCATACTCTTCAGGCCTGGTCCCCTCCAACTTTCCTCTCCTGTAGGCTTGATCACCCCAACTGCCTACCCTTGCAGGCCTGGTCCCTCCCAACTGCCCTCTCCTGCTAGACTGATCACCCACAACTACCCTCCCTTGAAGGCTTGGTCCTTGGCAACTGCCCTCCTTGCTGGCCATCTTGTGGTGACCACCTTGTGTCCACATGGGGGCAGGATCTTTGATCACATGGGAGCAGCCATCTTGTGTGTGGAGTGATGATCAATCTGCATATTACTCTTTTATTAGATAGGATAGAAGCCTGGTGCATAGTTGGGTACTGGCTAGTTTGACTGAAAGGTGTCCCGGATCAGGGTAGGGGTTCCCTTGGGACATGGGGTGACCTGGGCAAGGGGCCTATGGTGGTTTGCAAGCCGGCCGCACACCCCCTGCCACCCAAGTAGAGGCTCTGGTGTCTGGGATTTATATATCTTCTACAATTGAAACTTTGTAGCCTTAAGTGGGGCCAAGCCTCCTGCTAGCTCCGTGACCACAGCCATTTTTGTTGGGATTTATTTATCTTCTATAATTGAAACTTTTTAGTCTTGAGTATAAGGAGGCCAGGGTGTGCAGGAAACTTGGCTTCCACCATGGCTGGGGACAACCCAAACTTCCTCTTCACTCTGTGTTCACAGCCATTTTTGTTAGGATTTATCTATCTTCTATAATTGAAACTTTGTAGCCTTGAGTGGAGGGAGTCCTGGGCCAGCCTGGATATGTAGGAAGCTTGGCTTCCTCCATTGTCAGGGAAACCCAAGCCTCCTACTCAATCCATGACCACAGCCATCTTGGTTGGGTTAATTTGCGTACTTGCTCCTGATTGGCTGGTGGGCACCGCTTGTGAATGTAGTAAAGGTACAGTCAATTTGCATATTACTCTTTTATTAGATAGAATACTGGCAAAAATTGTTTGCATTGAAAATATAAGCTATAAGTCAGATAATTGTTTTTGGAAACCATCATGTATCAGGTAACATTTTTGTTTAATAATATATATGCACCTTTACAGAGATATGTTTTCTCATTATTTGTGTCCTATGTAGCTTAGCCATATATATATATATATATATATATATATATATTAAGAGAGAGAGAGAGAGAATATGCAAATTAGGCTGGGACTTCATAACGGGTCACAGCCAGACAGGAGGAGGTTATGTGTGCTGGTGAGGCCTGGAGCGAAGATGGAGTCAGAGGCAGGGGGACCTGCCTGTGTTGGCGAAGCAGCTTGGGCGATCCTAGAACAGACACAGTCAGGGTGGCCAGGGGTCACTGCAAGTGAATCTCAGGTCCTGGTCCCCTGCGGCACTGGTCAAGCCTGACTCCTACAGCAGCCAGCACTGCATGAGTCAGGGGCGGGTCCCGGACCCCCGAGGTGCTAATCTAGCCTGACCCCTGCAGCAGCCAGTCCTGAGCGAGTCAGGCATGGGGCCCATGTGCCCCTAGGGGGTGCCTCCTCCCATGGTGGGAGGTGGGGCACCTCTTCATGTGATTTCAATCACACACTGGGCCTCTAGTACATATATAAACACAGCAAACCATTCATTCAGCACTGGCTTTTAAAATTCAGCCAAATCAATAGTGACTTATGTACTATTGAGGGATTCTTTTTTTTTTTTTTCTGTTAGGGAGTACAAATCATAATAAAATATTTGAATATGACATCTAAATCTTTTCTTCCCTTTGCCATCACAAAATCAGGATTTTAGAGATTTGTTTTTCTATTTAGGTAATATAAGATTTGGGTCACATTATTCACTCCTCATAATTATTATGTTTATTATCTAGATATATTTGGTAAATTGGAATTTTATTAAGATTAAAAACATGGATTTTAGAATAAATGAGACTTGGATTTAAGTACAGATGATGTTCACTATTTTAATATAATCAATCTGTGTGAGCCTCATTTGAAAACTAGGAAGTATATTAGCATCAACTAACAGTTTAGTACAGCAATAGAATACTTACCACCGTGACTGGTGAAAGCAATTATAGTCAAGTTCTGGCACAGTGGTTCTCAACCTTTCTAATGCCGTGACCCTTTAATACAGTTCCTCATGTTGTGGGGACCCCCAAACATAAAATTATTTTCATTGTTACTTTATAACTATAATTTTGCTACTTTTAGTGAATCGTAATGTAAATATCTGTGTTTTCTGAAGGTCTTAGGCGACCCTGCTAATATTTACATTATGACTCATTAATAGTAGTAGTACTGCCTATAAAGGAAGGGAATCTTAACTCAGTCTAAATTAGCCACTGGTTATAGTTTATGGCTGTTTTGAAAAATTCACAGTGCAAAAAAATTGCTGTCTTAATTTTTCTCTTGATTCCCAAAATTTGAAATGTATTCATTTTATTAACTTCATTCTTTACTTATTAGTAAAGAAAAATGCAATATTGATGTAGTATCAAGCTTCATCATTATTATTTCATATTTTGCAAGGGAGAGGTTATCCTGGACTCAGTATAACCACAAGTGTCCTTATTAACAGAGACAGAAAGATTAGTGTTGATGTAGATATAGGATAAACTTGCTTAGAAAAGATACAGGAATGGATGAGAGATTGAAGTACTTAGAATATGGAATAAATGGAATATAGGTGGTCCCTAAAGGTTGGAAAAAGCAAGAAAACAGATTTTTATCTAGAGCTTCCAGAAGAAATACAAGCCTTCTTATACCTCAATTTTAGTGCAGTGATATGGATTTTGAATTTCTGAACTCTAGAATTATGAGGTAATAAATATGTGTTGTTTACATCACCAATTTGTGGTGATTTGTTACAAATCAATCAGAAAATAATTAACCAATTTATACACATTTAAAGAATTGTAAATTCTAAAATGCCTGTTATAAAGTAATACACCCACCCAGAATGCCTTTATCAAAGGCACTCATTTAAACTATTTTATTTGCTTTCATATATAAATGTTATATTGTATTTCTAGTCCCTGAATCTTCAACATTAGACATTATATCTTGACTTCAGGCATTATCTATTGATTTTCTAGCCCATTTCCTATCCTCTTATCATCCTTATCTATCTGTATATATAAAAGCCAAGCAAATGAACAGCAGAACAACCAGAATGACTGGTGGCTATGACACACACTGTGGCAGCCAGCTGGCCTTATAGCGGATGGAGCCAGTCATCCAATTGCTCATGGCCCCTCCCCGCTGCCTGCCATGCCCCAGATTGCCACCCCCCAAACCTGATCACTGAAGTGTGACCTTCAAATGATTCTAAGTAAGTAAATGCTCTCCAGCCTTCATAGACCAGGAACCTGAATGATGAATGATCAGGAAGAAAACTGCTCATGGTCTGTACCATCAGTCAGGTATCTAGAAGGGGTTCCCAGAACAACCACCATATTCCTGCATTTTCTCTCCACTGCTTGCTACCAAAGAGGGCAGCCATATTACACCACAGCCTCTCTTTAGAGGATTTGTCAGCAAGAAACTAAACTGCATTACCTGTCTGGAAAGAGGCTTAGAAACGGAAGCTGTAAGTGTCCCTGACACTAAAGCACCATTGAAACTTCAACTCATCTGAAAGCCTGTAGCAAACATGTATACACCCTGCAAAGAGCTTTGACATTAATAACTATCCCCAGCTGGCCTCACCCCTGATCACCCTTATCGATAGGGAGCAGGGCCAGCAGCCTACCACTCATGGCCTCTCCCCGCAGCCAGCCCTGACTCCAATTGGAACCCAACACCCTGATTGGGGGCTAGGATGGCAGGTCAACCACCCACAGCTCCTACTCTCCACCAGCCTGGCCCAATGGGCACCCATTGAGACAGGCAAGCTGGGACCCACCCATGCACAAATTTTTGTACTTGTCCTCCGTGTATTATATCAATACTAGTGGCCCGGTGCATGAATTCATGCACATTGAAAGGAAATTAATTAGAAGAAATATTTTAATATCACTATTTGCCCTTTCTCTATAATAGTAGTGTCAAACAAGTTCATGATTGACAGTGACAGATGGAAATACATGCATGCTATTGGTGCCAGTGAGAGCTTTATGTGTATCATGCATGCACATGTCAACTTAGCCTTTAATAGATATAGAATAAACTTACTTAATTCGATCTGCTTTCTGATTTAGCTAAAGTTTTTCTAGCATAGTGAAGCACCCCAACTTCTTTCAGGTAATTGTCAGCAACACAGCAGTAAATATCAACACAAAGCAGATTATTATTGTAGATCATGCAGGGAGAACAAAGGGTAAAATATTTAACTGCAGCAGTGCTTGATTGTATTCTGCGCAATGAGAAAACCTGAAATCATTTTCAAGTTCCAACAATTTCTTTCTTCTTTTCAGTTTGGTCAAGTTTCTAAGCTTTCTAAATCTCCATTTTCTGGCTAATGAAAAGTAAATAGGATTCCACTGAGTCTCCTATCTACCTACTCCAGGACTTCTGTGAGGATAAATCAGTTGAAGCACAGGAAACGCTTCACAGACATTTGGTTACGGTGTAAAGTGTTTTCACCTGGCTATAAAGCAACTGCAAGAGGCTAGAAATTAGGGAGAACAATCCAGGCATTGTTATGTGGCTTCATTACCCAGACCAGTGGTTGGCAAACTCATTAGTCAACAGATCCAAATATCAACAGTACAATGATTGAAATTTCTTTTGAGAGACAAATTTTTTTTTAACTTAAACTTCTTAAACTTAAACTTCTAATGCCATTTCTTCAAAATAGACTCATCCAGACTGTGGTATTTTTGGAAGAGCGTCAATCAAGGGAACAAAGAGACACATGTGGCTCGTGAGCCACAGTTTGCCAACCATGCACCTAGGCAAACACTTAGCATATTATCCTTTTGTATATATAAACTAGAGGCCCAATGCACAAGATTCATGCAAGAGTATGCTTTCCTTCACCCAGCTGCTGGCACCATCTTCCCTCTGACACCCTTATCCAGGCTACCCTCCAGCTGCTGGCAGGCACCCAGGACCTGGGCTTCCCTCGCAGCCCTGGCTTTGTCTGAAGGTCATCTGGTCTAATTAAAATATTACACTTTTATTATTATAGATTTTGTGTAGACACATATTCTTCATAAAGGTAATCTTGAGATAAACCTTTATTATTATCCTAAAGATTTTATTTACCTTGATTTTCTATTGCATCTTTCTATAGTTTTTATATCTCATGTTTTTTTGTTTTATGTGTTTTTTTTTTCTCAAGGATCACTCCTTAGTTTTATGTAAGTTTCCCAAGAGAGGATGCATGACTAATATAATTTTTAAACTCTTAAACATACAAAATGCCTTTAATCTATCCTCACACCTGATTGTTTGGCTGGGTATAGAATTATAATTTGCAAATAATTTTATCTTATTATTTCAGGGTCTTTTATCTTGAGCCTTTGCTCTTTATAAGATTTTGAACCTATTATAAAATCTCTTCCTCATATCACCAGGATTTTGAGGAATCTTAATCCCCAATGTTCTAAAATTTCATAGAGTTAGTCCCTGATGTGGGGTTATTTTTATCTACTTTTGAGAGGCTCAGTTGGTTTTTCATTTTTTTAATTTCATTTATTTTTTCTTTTAACTTTATTTTTCATCTCTTCCAATGATTTTTAAATATTTGCTGCTGTTATTTCCCCCAATTTTTAGTGTTTTTTTAAAATGTTCTGAGCATTTTTATATTACTTTATTCTTATTTCATGGATGCGGTAGCTGTCCTATCTCATGAGAATATAAACAATATTTTTATAGATATTTTGTCTCCATGTATAGGTTCTGTTCCCTTTATTTTTAGAAACTCTTCTAAGTTCTCACTACATATTTCCAGAACTATTACAAAATCCACCTACATTGCCTTCCTTCTATGTGCTAGTATAGTTGTATGACTTGCAGAGCTATAGACCTAATAAAGTTGATTTATTATTTATATGATACCATCTTGTGTACAAAAATAATACTTTGTGGTTTATAAAGTTATTTCCCTTAAATATTTCTTATATCACTTTTTATAAAAGACTGAGAGCAGGTATTATATTTAATAATATAAATGCAAATTCTGGGACATTGACTTACCACTGGCATATCTGTGGCTTGTGAATGACAAACTTGAATTAATATACAGTGGTACCTCGAGATACGAGTGCCCTAACATATGAGATTTTTGAGATATGAGCCTTCGAGCGAGCGATTTTTGCTTTGAAATACGAGCAACATTTGAGATAGGAGTAATCGCGGGGATCATCCGGCTGCACACGACCCACCAGTTTACTGCGACTCGAGTGTCTCATAGTTTCCCACACCTCAAGGTTACAGAATGAATTAAACTCATATCTCGAGGTACCACTGTATTTAGATACCCAATTCTGTTCTAGTAGGACACACAGTAGAAAATACTCTACTCAATACTCCTAGAAACCTCTTTACTTGATATTCTAAGTTCTGAACAGCAATCTAACATTCTATTCCCATTTCTTATTCCTTCCATTACCTCATTGGTTTCACATCAATATATTAACATAAAGTTTTCAGTTCTGAATTGTTACTTTTCTCTTGTGAAAGGGCATATCTGGAAAATCATCTTTATCACCATCTATACTAATAAAAGGATAATGTGCTAATTACACCAGGAGACCTTCAGGGAGAACATTCAGGCATCGTTCCAGACAAATCCATGGTGATGGTGCTGAGGCAGGGTGGTTAGGGGCAATCAGACCAGGAGGGGAGGACAGTTTGGGAGATCAGGCTGGGGGGGCAGTTGGGGGTGAGCAGGCTGGCTGGTGAGGGGACAGTTGGGGGTGAGCAGACCAGTAGATGGGGGTAGTTGGGGGAGAAAAGACTGACGGGGGGCAGTTAGAGCCAATCCGACTGGAAGGGGGGGAAGTTGGTGGTGATCATGCTGGCAGGCACAGTGGTTAGGGGTGATCAGGCAGGCAGGCAGGTGAGTGGTTAGGAACCAGTGGACATGCAAGAAGGATGTTTGAGTGCCTGGTTGGGCCCTATTTGATCATTCCTAAAAGGGCAGTAGGACATCCCCCAAAGGGTTTCAGATTGGAGAGTGTGCAGGCCAGGCTGAGGGACAACCTCCCACACATGCAGGAACAAATTTTGTGCACAAGGCCACTAGTTCATTGTATAATGCCAATCAGCTTCACAGACTCCTTTGTGACATTCTCCATTTCCCATTGTTTTTAGAAGTCATGTTAGTGTTGTTTCAAAATATATGGTGGCCAGGTATTTATCTTATATAAGTAAAGAGACATGTTAAAAATTCTGAAATAGATTTACAAGCAACTTAGTTGAATATTTAAAGTTATGTTTTGTCTCGTCAGTGGTACACAATTTGAATTAAACTATGTCAGTAATTGGCAAACTGCAGCTCATGAGCCACACGTGGCTCTTTGACCCATTAAGTGTGGCTCTTCCACAAAATATCACGGCCTGGACAAGTGTATTTTAAGAAGTGGCATTAGAAGAAGTTTAAGTTTAAAAAATTTGTCTCTCAAAAGAAATTTCAATCATTATACTGTTGATATTTGGCTTTGTTGACTAATGAGTTTGCTGACCACTGATCTATGTGATAGCAGTATCAGAATATCAAATAGTTCAGATATAATTTTTTAATATTAAAATGAACTGACTTTGTAAGGATCATAATATAATCTAATTATAATCCATGTGAGTCATGTTAAAAAAAGAAAAAAATCATAACTAAAATAAATTTCTAGTACTAAATTTATTTTGAATTTTTTGCCTTAAAATTCAAGTATAATTTCAAAAGTATAATTTCCAATGAGAAAAATAAAAATATATATAATAAATATATATATACATGTATTTGAATCCAACTATTCTAATACTCTAGGCCATAAGAAGTCTGATTTTATTTTTCAGGTTTTTAAAACTATATTTTTATTGATTTCAGAGAGGATGAGAGGGGAAGAGGGAGAGATTGAGACATCAATGATGAGAAGGAATCATTGATAGGATGCCTTCTATACCCTCTACACTGGGGATTGAGCCTGCAATCTCGGCATGTGCCCTGGCCAGGAATCAAACCATGACCTCTTGTTTCATAGGTCAGTGCTCAATAACTGGACCACACCAGCCAGGCTATTCTTCATTTTTCATGTACATTGTTTAGGAGGTCATTAAAAACTTGTGAGTTGATATTCTTTGGAAATCACTAGACTTCTTGATAAAGGAGACCAGGAAGTGAATCTTGCACAGTTACTACCTCTAAGGCTGCCATTTTATATACAGAAGAGAACAAGACAAACTCCTAAGTAACTATAAAATAAGGCAGAATATAATTAATATCCTAAGGGATCTACAATGCATGTGCTCTGAGAATGGAAAACTCACTTTCAGTTCTGAGAGTAGAACAAATACATAAAGTTACAACTGAATTGTATGTGGCAAAGAGAGTACAAAGGTTTGTGTAACTGGAAGATTTATGTGCTCATGGAGAAAGGAACACAAGGATGCTGAAAGGTATTTAAACATAGGTTATACAGTTTTCAAATGTTTCCAGTAGATCAAACAAAGATACTATAGTTCATGGAACAAAGGAATTATATAAAGAAGCAATTGAATTTTAAAATAAGTCTAATAAGACTATGCAAGATAGATAAGATAAGAGTAAATATTAACAGCAGTAATTATAGCTTAAAGCTTTAGCAAGCCAAAGCTTATTCATACTTAGATGTCAGTTGCTCTTTAGATATACATGTGTTTTCTCCAGGGTAGATGAAGCCTAAATTGTCCAACACCATTGCCTAATGTTGCACAATGCATATTGTCAGAAGGGTATCATGCCCAAGGTAATCATAGTTAAACCCAAATATATATATACAAATATATATGTATGTGTGTGTATATATGTATATATGTGTATGTGTGTGTGTATGTATGTGTTGTATATATGTATATATATAATTGTACTTAGTTAAATAACAGAAATTATATATATATATAATACTTATATCTAAGTATAATTATTATACTGCATTTTCTTCATGCATTTATTCAATTAACATTAATTGCTTGGCTGCTCTGTCTCAGGCATAGTGATAACAGCATGCAAAGCAAGCAGTTTTCTTTCACCATCCAATGGGAAGAAGCTGGTATCTAGGATCATAGCATGCAGAGGCACCTCATTTTCTGGAACACTATGCCCATCTAATTCCTCATTTTAAACACACCATTGGCCTTAGAATCCAGATTTCTGCTGAAAATACAATAATATGTTTGTCTCTCTGATGTACTTGAGCAAGGCGCTTTAAGAAATGTTTTGCCTTAATCCAGGGAAAGAGTTGGAGGCGTGGTACATTAGGGAGCTTATTGCTAGCTTTATCAGAGACTTTGTTGCTGGCAGAGGGTTGGTCTCTGATGGCAAATCACAGAGTTGTTGTTGTGTTGTTGTTGTTGTTTTATATTTATTTATTTATTTATTTATTTATTTATTTATTTATTTATTTATTTGTGTGTGTGTATGTGTGTGTGTGTGTGTTGTATTTTTTTACTTCTGCATCTCAAAACAAAATCTTTTGTTAACATGCTTAGGATACATTTTGTAGACAGAAAAATTCAACTTTTTAGGAAAATGTCTTTAAATTGTTGTAGTCTTAAATCCAAAATTTTACAGTTGTTTTCTGAAAACATTCCCTGTAAACTGTTTCTTGATGACATCGGGAGGCATAACTGAATTTTAGGTTTCTGAGCATGAAACTATTATATAAATATCTTCCTTGCCATCTTTTTACTCAAGTAATTACAAAAATCATAATAAAATATTAGTCCTATGCCAAGTGACATTATGAAGTATTGAGCTATTTCTATGCTTTTTTATTTCTTTGGTTTCTAACTAAACTAGATAAGATAAAGGATTTCAGTATTGGTCAAGAGTTAACACATTCTGCCAAAACTGGTTTGTCTGAGTGGATAGAGCATCGACCTTCAGACTGAAAGGTCTTAGGTTTGATTCCGGTCAAGGGTATGTACTTTGGTTGCAGGCACATCCCCAGTAGGGGGCGTGTAGGAGGCAACTGATTGATGTTCCTAGTTCTCTATTCCTCTCTCTTCCTCTCTTTAAAACATCAATAAAATATATATTTTTTTAAAAAAGGTTAACACATTCTTTCTTCGCAGATCTTACATCAAAAGTTGAAACGCCCCCTTCCCCATTCCTTTCCCACGTATATGCCCCTAAATTCTGGAATGCAATTATGTGTGTGTGTGTGTGTGTGTGTGTGTGTGTGTGTGTATGTGTGTGTGAATAAAATAAATGGATACTATTTAAAGTTTTTACTTCACTTAAATGATTCTTTGGACTAAATTTAGTTTACCACTAGAGTATTAAGTGTTATTCTTCAAGAATTAGGGAAATAAATCTATTCCATAAATAGATAGATTGCCATTAAGCAGGAGAGTAGAAAATTCATGATTTCTGGTAGGTTACCTAGAAAAAAAATCGATTTTTAAATTATTCTAAGAAAGAGAACTCCTCCAATAACTTTCTATGAATGTTTGTTTTAACATCCTGTTCTCTACAAGTTACACAGTTTCCTTGTTTAGCTGAGAATTTGCCATCATGTATACACAACCTACATGTAAGGTTGTTTTTCACGGAGGGCAATGTATGGCCTTTAAACTGAAATATATTTTCATTTAGTTCCCAGGAGACTCTGCAGTAGAGAGGTATTTCAAATCTGCTGATTAAAGAAAATGGCACAAGTAGGCATTGAAGTATGCCATGGGGAAAGGGGGAAATCATTAACTGACATTTATGAAAGTATTTATTTATTAGAATTTTTGGTTGGTGGAATAGTAGTATTGTCACAATTATAAATGTGATTGCTTGCATATTTCCTTAGGGTCTAGGTTGGTGAAAAATGGTGGACCAGGTATAAATTTGAATCCATTTTACAATGTGAATTTTAAAACTATTTTCCTTTAAAATAGAGCTTCTTCTAAAATCATTAAATATGAATGAATCTTCAGTTATCACATTTTCATGCTATTTTAGGTGTCAAAGGAGACAGAAATATTTCACAACTTAGTGCAACTTTCTATGAATAAAAATAATGTTCAAACGAAGCATTTGCATTTCAGTGATGTCAGATTATGTCATAGCATGACCTTCTCTTAGATTAGAACAATACATGTAAACAAACTTTCTGTTATTCTTTTACACTGCAATGGTAGTTCAAATCATTGATCAGATCCAGATTCTCAAGCTCTTTAATCTCTGTAGCAAATATGTAAGAATTTATTCTAACCAGACATCAGACCTGATTCAGTTGTTTAAATCTAAAAGTGATTTTAGAGAGAAATTTGCATTTGCTCATTGTAATATGTTCCAGTTTAAGCATAGAAATAATCAGCAATAGTATGTTACTGGAGAAACTATGGATCCATTTGTCTCTTTCTTAATAGTGCATGTTTATATTATGATTAGAGACCCAGGGCATGAAATTCATGTAATTGTGTGTGTGTGTGTGTGGGGGGGGGTTGTCCTTCAGCACAGCCTGCACCCTCTCGCAGTCCGGGAGCCCTTAAGGGATATCCAAATGATGGCTTAGACTTGTTACCAGTGAGGAAGTGGGCCTAAACTGTCAGTAAGACATCCTTAGTACTTCCTTGGAGGCTGGAGAGGCTCCTGCCATTACCGTTGTGCTTACCAGCCACAAGCCCAGCTTCTGGCTGAGTGATGCTCCCCCTGTGGAAGTGTCCTTACCACCAGGGGGCATCCCCTGAAGGGCCCTGGATTGTGAGGGAGCACAGACCAGGCTGTGGGACCCCACCAGTGCATGACTGGGGCTGGAGAGGGACGCAGGAGGTTGGCCAGCCGGGGAGGGCGCCAGGGCATGTCCAGCCCATCTCGCTCAGTCCAGATCGGCTGGACCCCAGCAGCAAGCTAAACTACCAGTTGGAGTGTCTGCCCCCTGGTGATTAGTGTATGTCATAGTGAGCGGTTGAGCGGCCTTAGCATATCATTAGCATATTATGTTTTGATTGGTTGAACATTTGACCTTCTCTTAGCATAGGATTATCTCCCTCTAACTTTTCTGATATTAATATTTCTTACTTCAAAGTACTTTCCACTGAAATAATTAGTCTTTGGTAATTTTTTTTTACTATGTGTGCAAACATTTTTAAAATTCTTTCACCAGGAATGGCATTACCTCTGAGAACTAATATTTTTGAACTAAGGCTATGTTTCAGAAATTTTACTTAAAAACCGATACTCAATACCAAGACAAATATTATTTACTATTGGGGATATTGTGAAATTTTGGAATCTTATTCTATTCTATTTGTGCAAAATAAAGTGACATCCATTCCAATAAAAATATAATTCTTTCACTGCTGAAATTATATTTTTATTAATATCAATAGAGGATAAGATAAATTCCATGACTTTTGCCAATGCCTAAAATTAACTTTTTTCTATGTCATTTAAAAAATTTATCTTTATCTAATTTTTTTATCCCAAGAAAATTCTTAATACCAGATATTTATTCTTAACTATTTTTCCTTAACTTACATAAGTTAAATGTTATATAAACACCCATGTTTATAAAGTTATGCAAATAGAAACTATAGGTAATTTTATTCTTCCCTACTTATAATACCTAATTTTCTCTTTTAAGAAATACTCATAAATATAGTCAAATGAGCTAATATTTATTCCTTTAATAGCCAAGTAATATTATATATTATGAATGTACCACATTTTATTAATTCTCTTGTTGATTACTAATGATCTTGTTTCTAGTGTTTTGTTGTTTTTTCTATTCTAAATTGTACTGAAGTAAAAAAAAAAATATTGTGTTGTTTTATTCCGGTCAGTAGAATTAATCCAACTTTCTAACACAATGTTAAGAGATGCATTTTAAAAGAGAGAATTCAGATAATAACCTAATGGGTTAGTTATGTGGATTGTTTCAATTGGGAATATGTACATATGTGTGTGTGTGAGTGTGAGGACACACTCATGCCCTCACCCCCCTGTTGTCTGTGTCCATTGATTAGGCTTATATGTATGTATACAAGTCCTTTGGTTGATCTCTCTCCCTTATCTTCACCCTCCCCTGCCTTCCCTCTGAGGTTTGACGGTCTGATTGATGCTTCTCTGTCTCTGGATCTGTTTTTGTTCATCAGTTTATGTTCATTATATTCCACAAATAAGTAAGATCATGTTATGTTTATCTTTCTCTTACTGGCTTATCTCGCTTAACATAATGCTCTCCAGTTCCATCCATGCTGTTGCAAATGGTAAGAATTCCTTCTTTTTTACCACAATGTAGTATTCCATTATGTTGATGTACCACAGTTTTTAATTTACTCATCTGCTGATGGGCACTTAGGCTGTTTCCAAATCTTAGCTATGGTGAATTGTGCCACTATGAACATAGGGGTGCACATATCTTTTCTGATTAGTGTTTCTAGTTTCTTGGGATATATTCCTAGAAGTGAGGTCACTGAGAGTTCCATTTTTAGTTTCTTGAGGAAACTTCATACTATTCTCCACAGGGGTGGTACCAGTTTGCGTTCCCACTAGCAGTGCATGAGGGTTCCTTTTTCTCCATATGCTCGCAAGCACTTGTCTTTTGTTGATTTGGTGATGATAGCCATTCTGACAGACATGAGATGATACCACATTGTCATTTTGATTTGTATCTCTTGGATGATTAGTGACTTTGAGCATGTTTTCATATGTTTCTATGCCTTCCTTATATCTTCTTTTAAAAAGTATCTACTTAGGTCTGTTGCCCATTTTTTTGACTGGGTTATTTATCCTCCTTCTATTAAATTGTATGAGATCCCTGTAAATATTGGAGATTAAACCCTTATTGGTGATAACATTGGCAAATATATTCTCCCATTTAGTGGGCTTTCTTATTGTTTTGTTGATCATACACAGTCAAATCTCTGACATTGCTTTTAGTAATTTTTTTTATATGTTTCCTCAGGAAAGGGAAACATAAAATAAACAAATGGGATTCCATCAAATTAGAAAGTTTTTGTACAATAAATGAAGCTATCAATAAAACCAAAAGACAACCTACTGAATGGGAGAACATATTTGCCAAAAATACATCTGATGAGGGATTAATATCCTAAATTTATAAAGAACTCATGTAACTCAGTACCCAAAACCCCACAATACAATTTAAAATTTGGCACAAAACCTGATTAGACATTTTTGCTAACAGGATATACTGATAGCGAATAGATATATGAAAAGATGCTCAACATTAGTGCAGAGGCAAAGAAGCAATGAACAGACTGTCATGCTACAGTGGGAAGACAGGGGAGGTTGAGGAGGAGGAGCCTGTAGGAGATCAACTGAAGGACTTCTATGCATGTTTGTAGGCATAGCCAGTGGATACAGAGCAATGGGGGGGTGGGTGGGTGGGAGGAGAGGCGGGTAAGGGCATGTACTGAGGGATGGGGAGGGCAATAGGGAAAAATTAAAAATATAATAAATTTTAAAAAATTAAATAAAGAAAACATTACTAATCATCAGAGAAATAAAAATTAAATCATAATGAGATATCACCTCACACGTGTCAGAATGGTTATCATCAATAAATTAACAAATGACAAGTATTGGTGTGGATTGAGGATGTGAAAAAAAAGAACTCTCCTGCTCTGTTGGTGAGATTGCAAATTGGTGCAGCCACTATGGAAATTAGTATGGAAGTTTCTCAAAAATTAAAACTAGAACTACTGTACAACCCAGCAATTCCACTTCCAAGGCTAAAAAATCTAAAACACTAATTCAAAAGATTTTTGTACCCCTATGTTTATTCCAAGATAATTTTAAACTAACTTTGTCTCTCTATACCTGTAGTTTTAAAACACTGATAATCTATAATAATAAAAGTATAATATGCTAATTAGACTGAAGGTCCTTCTGGATGACCTTCAGGATGAAGTTGGGGCTGCGAGGGATGCCCGGGTCCCAGGTGTCTGCCAACAACAGGAGGGAAGCCTGGATCCCAGGTGCAGGAGGGAAGCTGGTGCCAGCAGGCGGTGGAAGGGAGGCCTGCTCTTACAAATTTCATGCATTGAGCCTCTAGTGTTAGCTATATTCTTTAGGCATCCAGTGCTTTAATTGCAATCTTTATAACAAGAGTGGAGGAATTGACTATTCTATTTTTTATTTTATACTATCTAATATATTTGTTAATACCATTCTATACTTAGTGATTCAGATAGACACATGAAAAGGTAATGTAATTATTGATATTTATTCACCATTGAAAATTTCTTAATGATTACTACATGATATCAATATTTTCTGTATAAGACTTAGTGCATTATTGACTAAATTAACTTTGATTTCTGTTTATGAGAAGGGACAAAAACAATAGGTTTCCTAGCAAGAGACTTAGGAGATTACAAAACAACAGATGATGAGAAAACATAAATATGCCATTATTAACAAATCAGAATTAAGAATAGCATAATTTTTCTATTGTTTTATCTTTAAAAATATATTTTTAATGATTTCAGAGATGAAAGAAGAGGGAGAGAGAGATAGAAACATCAATGATGAGAGAGAATTATTGATCACCTGCTTCCTGCATTCCCCATATAGGATTGAGCCTGCAACTCGGGAATCAAATCCTGACCTTCTGGTTCATAAGTTGAAGCTTAATCACTGAGTCACACTAGCCAGGCTATCTACTTGTTTCAAATGCAACTGAAATGAGATAGAGAGAGAAAAAATAAATGAATAAAGCAAAAATATACAGAAACAAAAAGACAAGGAGAAACAGTAATGAGAAATATCTAAATTTGGGAGATAACAAATGGAAATCTAATCTAAGTGAAAGCTCTAAGAAATTATAGGAAATTCCAATTAAAAATGGCAATGGTGAAAGATAGGAACAGAAATGGGCTCATTCACTCTGAAGAATCTATGAGAATCTCTGGATTTAAGGCCTCTGATCTTCCAGAAGTTGGGTAACAGGGCTGAAAACAAAATATTTGAATTTTCTGAGTCTATTTTCTGTCTTATTTCTCTAAACCTGATGTTGACCACAGGCTCAGGTAGAACACAACTGAATTTTCTCCAGAGAAAGTAATTGCTTTTAGAGTTTAGATCTCAGTTGCTGTTAGAGATCCCTGTGGAAAAGGTCTGAGCACCTTGTGTGAAAAAATGCTTGACACAGAGCTTCTCATCAGCTTTTTAATAATTCACACTTAAATGTAAACAGATAGCCAAATATCACTAGATAGTTGAAGAATGTGTCAAACATGAAAGAGAAGCCAAGATCATGCAACAGACAAAAAAATTAGTTATAGAAAATGAATAAGCAGAAAATGGTAGAAAACTTTTAAAATGTAAATAAAATATTCTAAGAAGGTATGCATCAAAAATAATCATAAAAATTAAGCAAACAAAAAAGAGCATTTGGAATTCAAATATACAATAGTAATTAAAAATTCAAATGAACACTTGGAAATAAAGTTGTAAAAGAGCTCATAAAATTGAAAGACAGGTAGGTAGAAATTAGGAGAAAAATAAAATAGACTTGATACTTTATTTATTTATTTTTTCTTTTTTTATTAATTTTTATTAATTTTTATACATATCTCCCCATTGCCCCCCCTCCCTCCCAGGCGTACCCCGACCCCCCAGTGTCTGTGATCATTGGTTATGTTTATAAGCATGCATACAAGTCCTTTGATTGATCACTTCTTTACCTCACCTAACTTTAATCTTTCTGCTATAATTTCAGTCTGTTTGATGCTTTATGATTTTTGTCCTCCTGAGAATTATCAGTCTACTCCCTTTCTGTGCTCCTGATTCTATTATATTCACCAGTTTATTCTGTTGATCAGATTTTTAATTCACTTAATTTTTAGATTCACTTGTTGACAGATGTGTATTTGTTGTTCATAATTTTTTTGTCTTTTACCTTTTTCTTCTTCCTCTTCTAAAAGGGTACCTTTCAGCATTTCATATAATACTGGTTTGGAGTTGATGAACTCCTTTAGCTTTTTCTTCTCTGTGAAGGTCTTTATCTGCCCTTCAATTCTGAATGATAGCTTTGCTGGATAGATTATTCTTGGTTGTAGGTTCTTGTTGTTCATCACGTTGAATATTTCTTGCCACTCTCGTCTGGCCTGCATCGTTTCTGTTGAGAAATCAGCTGACAGTCGTATGGGTGCTCCTTTGTAGGTAATAAACTGTTTTTCTCTTGCTGCTTTTAATATTCTCTCTTTCTCTTTTGCTCTTGGCATTTTAATTATGATGTGTCTTGGTGTAGTATTCTTTGGGTTCCTTTTCTTTGGGGTTCTGTGTGCTTCCTTGACTTGTAAGGCTATTTCTTTTACCAGATGTGGGAAGTTTTCAGTCATTATTTCTTTAAACAGGTTTTCAGTATCTTGCTCTCTCTCTTCTTCTGGCACCCCCACAATTCTGATGTTGGTACGCTTGAAGCTGTCCCAGAGGCTCCTTACATTATCTTCACATTTTTGGATTCTTTTCTCTTCTTGCTTTTCCAGTTGAATGTTTTCTGCTTCTTTATATTTCAAATTTTTGACTTGATCCTTGCCTTTCTCTAGTTTGCTGTTAGTACTTTGCATAATAGTTTTCATTTCAGTCAGTGTATTTATCATCTTCTCTTGGGTCTCACTAAATTTATCCATCTTTTCTAGCATATTCTTGCAAAACCTTATAAGCGTGGTTTTGAACTCTATATCCAGTCGTTTTTTTTCCTCCATTTCTTTTGCTTGTAATCCCTTCCCTTGTCTCGGCATTTTCACTGTGCCGGGGAAACTTCTGTGCTGGATTCAGCCGAAGAAGCCTCTGCTGAGCTTGGGAGGGTGGAGTCTCAGGGCTTAAGGGACCGCCTTGCCTTCCAGTCGGCCCCGCCCTCCACGGTCCCTGAGTCTCACGTGACTGGGTAATGGCTGGAGCAGTCCTTGTGTGCGCGCACCCGCAGCGCCTCTAACCGCTGCCTTTCCGGCTCCCCTGCGAACCAGGACCACACGAGTCTAGGTCCCCAGGGTTTTGCCCAAAACAGGGGCCCAGTGGACTCAGAAGTGGCGCAGTTGGGAGGGTCTGTCTCCCGCCCACTCGCGAAAGCCAGCGGCACAATCAGCAATCCGTCCTCCGCGCGTGGTGCCGTGCGCGACCAGACCTCCGATCCTTTGCAACTCCCCTAAATTTCCGTGCACCTCTCCCTTTTCACAGTCCAAACTCCCCCCGTATGAGTCTCGGCTGGATCTGGGGTTTAGTGTCGTAAGATAAGGGGTGCAATGCCGTTGGGAGTCTCCGTTTCCCTCCCGCCAGAGAAAGCCAGCCAGGTACTCAGGCACCCGCTCTCTCAGCGTGCGTCTCCGTACCTCAGCTTTTTGCAGCTCCTCTGGGTCTCCGCGAGCCCCTCTCTTTCCCTCTAGTTGTAGAACTTCCACTCAGCCAGCTTTTGTGTGGTTCTGGATGATGTCCGTTCTGTCTTTTCGTTGTAGTTTTGAAATTGTTGTGCGAGGCAGCAGTATAGGTGTTTACCTATGCCGCCATCTTGGATTCTCCCTAGACTTGATACTTTAATGCATGAAATCCAATATATGACAATGAAGGGATTGTCCATGAACCAGCAGTTGAACATTCCATGAGGGGCCCTAGATTGGTGAGGGTGTGGGCTGGGCTGAGGGCCCCCCCCCTGTGCACAAATTTTGTGCACTGGGCCTTTAGTAAAGAATAAAAGACAAGTAGAGAAGAAAAAGTAAGTATAGGAAGAGACAGTTTATTTTTAACTACAGAAAAAAAATACAAGAAGGAAATATAACCACAATACAATACATAGCTCTAAAATGAAAAACATAATTGACATTTCATATATTGAAAGTATAGAAATTGTAGGCATGTGCCCAAACAGGAATTGTCTAAAATTAAAAGGAAACAATGAAGTATAGCTACATTATTTATAAATATGAAGACTAACCCTGGAAGAAATTACTTTAAATATTGAAAAAGATCTCTTTGCAAAGTAGGAGTTTACTTTTTCTTTGTTTTTAGTTAAGAGTATGGGACATTTATGGTTGATTTTTAGAGACTTTTAATAAGACATACTTTTTGAAAAGTATGTATCACATTGATAAATTAAGCATTAGTTTACATAATTACTGATAATAGGATATGTACTTATTTTCTACATTTTTCTCAATTATTAATAAATATGAAATATTAGACATTTTACTTATTTAAAATTTGAAAAGATATTAGAAATCAATTATGAAAAATCATTTTTTTCCTCTTAACTTTTATTTTTTACCGTTCCTCACCCAGTGACCATCTCATTAGGCTCTTAAGTTTTTTTTTTTTGTGTGTGTGTGTGTGTGTGTGCGTGTGTGTGTTTAATTTTTTACTTAATAATGAATGTGAGCATTACTTTTAAATTACATTTCATTGTTTTATTTTTCTCTGCATTGTCCATTGTCTTCCCACTGAGATTTCAAATTTCTTTTTTCTTTTTTCTTTTTTTTTTTTTAATCTCTGCCCATGGTAAGGCAGTATTCATTCTGCCTCTTTGACTATTCCCCATTTCTTATAAGGCATATGTGTATGTTTGAATATAAGTGTACTGAAGCCAGAACATATGATTTTTATATAATAGCATTTTTTTGAGTACTAGGGGAACTTGGTAACTGTTAAAAATTAACAAACCTCAATGTACTTCAAAAACTAAACTAGCTCCACATCACTGAAAATAGACCTTTAGTAACGTCTAACTCCATTACCCAAATTGAAGTAGAACCATTATTCGCCAGTGAGCAACATACTGAAAACAGATTAAAGTTACAAGGCTTTTATAAACAGGGTAGCATCATGCCATATATCTTAATTGCTTAAAAATACATCTACTCAGAAAGAATCTATTAGGTGACAGGTTTCTCAAAATGTAAAGTGGGATCTTCTAGTAAAAACAAACCTATTATTTTAGCACGTTTCATGTTCATTGAAGAGTCATTTATTAAATAGGTTTTCTGTTGACTAAAAACCAGATTTACAATTCAGGAGCAACCCATTGCCTAACATGTTTTCAATTCACTGAAACAGATTTACTGCCCAGAAACAGCCCATTATCTAACATGTTTCCAGTTTACGGAAAACAGATTTATAACTTAGACATAGCCCATTATCTAACATAGTTCCAACTCACTGAATATTGATTTAGAATTCATAATCAGCCCATTATCTGACAAGTTTTCAGCTCACTGAACAGATTTGCAAATCATAAACAAGCTATTATCTTCCACATTTTCAGCTTACTGAAAGTAGATTTATAGTGTATAAACAATCCATTATCTTACCTCTTCCAGTTCATTGATGATTGATGCAGGACTCACCAAGACCCCTAGGAGCCAAGGTTCTACACTGGCTATGAAATAAATAAATAAACAAATTAATAGCCTCTATTTGATGTATTTATATGAATAGATATATCTTGAGATTTAATCATTTTTATACTCAAACTTCAGATTGTATATAAAAATTCAGGTGACTTTAAAGGTAAAATGACCATATATTTTGTGTATTCTTAACATTTTTGTGTATATTTATGAGAATTCAGATTATAAAATAATACTATTGAAATGATTATTTTTACAGATATGTTGCGTTTTTATAACCTTAACTTCTAAAGATTGTTTCATTTTTTCTGTAGAATCATTAAAATACATTAACATTTTTGAATTGTCAGTATACTGAATTCTAAATTGTTAAAAATAAATAAATTTCAAAAAAAATTCCTTTGGATATAAATTTTACATCAAATATGAAAGGTAATTTATTTTCATGTTAGTGTGAAAAGACCATATCTAGAAACTCATTTGTTTAAATTTTTCCTTTCAACTTATTATTACTATTTTATTCAGTGTTAACCAACTCAAACTTGTGAAACTACAATGAAAAATGTTTTATTTAAGATACAGTGGTACCTAGAGATATGAGTGCCCTAACATACGAGATTTTTGAGATACAAGCCGTCGAGCGAGCGATTTTTGCTTTGAAATACGAGCAACATTTGAGATAGGAGTAATCGTGCAGATAGGCCGGCTGCACAAGACCCACCAGTTTACCGCAACTTGAGCGTCTCATAGTTTCCCACACCTCAAGGTTACAGAGCGAATTAAACTCGTATCTCGAGGTACCACTGTATTATGACTTTAAATACAAAATATCAAAGGCATAGTTTGAAATACTACGTATTAACTTACAAATGTATTTATTACTTAAACGTTTTATTATACAAATTTTCAAATTGCAAAACAAGTCAAGAGAAGTATACTTAATCCCATGCATCCATCCATTAGTCAACTAGAATCAGCATATGGCCAATTTTGCTTCATCTGTTCAATCTCTTTCCTCACTCATGCACACTATATCATTTGATTACTTTGAAGAAAATTCCAGATAGCATATTATTTCATTATTCAGTGTTTCAACAAACATCAGTAACAGAGTTTTGTTTACACATAATCAAAATAATAAAATGCTAAAGTATAATAATCTCCTAATATCTATAATTTTATATCAAGCTTACTGATGATTTCATATATATATTTTTTATAATTGATTTTCCCAGAAATTTTGACATTTTATATATTTACCAAGCAGTTTATTTTTATGCTGTCATTGTGAAAATACCATCGGATTACCATATATACAATTTTCTCTTCTATTTCCAATACTGTTCTATAGTTTACCCATATTTGTTGGGTGGGAGAATTATTCAGGACATTATGTAAAACATATAAAAATATGGTTATGGCATTTTAGGTATAATTTTTAATTATCTTCCAAGGTTATATTTATTGATTTTATAGAGAGGGAGGAGGAAAGAGAGAGAGAAACATTGATTAGTTGCCTTCCATATGATGAAACCTAACTATGTGCCCTGACCAGGAATTGAGTCCAAACCCTTTTGGTGTACTGGATGAGGCTCCAACCAACTGAGCTTCCTGGCCAGAGTGGATAGCATTCTCAAGGCAGGAATGATTAGACCCTTTCCTTATCCTCTGAGATTAATGCCCTTATTTTCATAATTCTCATTCCCATTGAACTAAGAAACTAGGTTTTTCATGAAAGACACAACACTCAGCATAGAGTAGCCCTCAATAAATAATCGTTCAGTTAATGAAGGGACAAAGTTAGGTAAGTAGCAGAAAATTTTCCTGGGGTTTATCCTGGTCCTATATGTATAATGATGAGGAAATTGGTGAGTTTCTGGATATCACTCAGACTTCCTTCATCAATAAGGCAATTATAATGATTTTCTATTTATGGAAAATCATGTTTTCTATCAAGCTGCCCACTCCCTGCATCATGGAGTGGGTAGCTTGTATATTTCCTCTTACTATAAAGTTAAAATAAATATTAAGTAAAATATTTCATGTGCTTATTTTTAAGATGCATAATGTAAGTTTTAACCTGACCAATGAATATGTATTTTCATATAATAATGTTTGAATGTGTGCCTATCAGCCATACTGAATTTGATATGATAAAATAACTTGTCATGTATCAAAACTATTAAAAAATTATTTTCAACTTAGAAGGAAGAAAATATTCCCAGTTTTAATTTAAATTGACTATTTTGTGATACATTACCTAAATTTATACTCTTGTTTCTGAATATGTTATTATAAAGTTTCATTTCTAATTTATCTCAATTTAGCTGCCACAGGGGATGCATTTTGTAGCTTTCTTCAGTGGTACATACTCTGTAGTTTTGTTGGCAATATTGTTTTTTAAGTTTTACTTTTTCCCAGCATTATTGTGATATTAGAGGCCCCATGCACAGATTTGTGCAAGAGCAGGCCTTCTTTCCCTTGGCTGCTGGCACTGGCTTCCCTCTGGTTCCCAGGACCCAGGCTTCCCTGGCAGCCCTGGCTTCATTCAGAGGGTTGTCCAAAAGAATGTCCAGTCTAATTAGCATATTATCCTTTTATTATTATAGATAATTGATATATAACATTGTATAAGTTGATTTGATATATTTTGTATCAGAAAATAATTACCATTATAGTTTAACTAACACCTGCATGCCATCACATAATTACCATTTCTCTTTTTGTGGTAAAAACATTTAAGATCTACTCTTTTATCAACTTTCAAGTATTATTAACTATTAGGGGGGGAGGGTCCTCAGTCTGCCTACCCCCTTTCACAGTCTGGGAGCCCTCAGGGGTGGGAGGCAATCTGGAGATCAGGGGAAGGCCACACTCCATCACACCTCTGCTACTGCAACTGCTAATAGCACAAACCAGCCCTCATTACTGAGCCTCGGGCAGCTCTGGGTAGCCGCCATTGGAGGCTTGCCTGGATTTGAGCTAGCCCTGCATGGCTGGAGGACTGAAGGGACTGAGGGACTCCAGAGGCAGGCGTGCAGAGTGGCCAGACCCATGTGCCTGCCGCCCAGTAGAGCTGAGGGACTGGGCACCACCAACTTGTAGCTATGGACGCTGCCATCTTTGAGGGTGGGGAAGCCCTCTCCTTATAGGCTGTGGGTACCATCATCTTTTCAATGGCATGAGGGTCAATTAGCATATTACCTCTTTATTAGATAAGATAATTACCATGCTGTATGGTGATACCCAGAACTTCATCTTAAGAGTGGAAGGTTATAACTTTTCACTGACATCTCCCCAGGTATTTTTTTTTTTACATTTTACTTACAAAAACAAAACAAACAAATCAAAGATATAATCCTTCCTCTTTCTTTTTTCATAAAATTTATTCTTACTATGGTTTAAAAGTAATGAAAATCCTACAGTGAAGTCAGTAAGCTTTTTTTTTTTAATGAATAAAATAATCAAAGGAGAATACACATCTCCACACAAACACACATGCTACACACAAATACAGGCACATTTTATACAAGCAGAAAAATTAAAGGTAATGCATAAAAGTATGATACTGGCTAAAAGCTATAGCTTCTAACAAAGCAAGTATTAGAAAGGGAAAAGAAGAAACAGAGAGAATCTTCTTGTATAAGAACACATTTGAATGATTTATACTAATAAAAGGGTAATATGTTAATTAGACCTGACATCTTCTGGACATCCTTCTGGACAAAGCCACAGTGGTGGGGGATGAAGCAGAGGTGGTTAGTGGTGATCAATCTGGCAGAGGTGAGTGGTTAGTGGCAATCATGCTTGCAGGGGAGAGCAGTTAGGGGCCATCAGGCAGGCAGGCAGAGAGGTTAGGGGCAAACAGGCCAGCAGGGGAGGGTGAGTGTGGTTAGGAGCCAGTGGTCCCAGATAGCAAGAGGGATGTCTGACTTCAGGCTCAGGCCTAAACCATCAGTAGGACATCCCCTGAGGGGCCCCAGATTGGAGAGGGTACAGACCAGGCTGAGGGACCCTCCCCCCCCCCAATTGTGTATAAATGTTGTGTACTAGGCCTCTGGTATGATGATAGAGGTAATTTTTTAAAAGTAAATTTTGCCATGGTCCTTGCAAATATATATTTCTTCCTTTAGTGTTTTCCTTGCATAATCCATTTTATCAACGAGAATATACATTGTGAATTCTCTAATCATTCTCTGCAGATAGTAAAGGCAGTGTCCTAAAACAGTGCCATAATAATGTGCAGTTATAATTTTCTAGTACATCTCCTTTAAATAAATAAAAAAGTGAAGGTACCCCGTCTCAAGTTACATATTATCACAAAATCTGCCAAAGTGTTTTTACATTTCAAGATCTGCTGGCAGATTTCCATTTTCAACAGTAGGTCCACACTTTTTGTGACAGTGACGAGAACAGTTCTAAAATCACTGAGAAGTAGGAGAAAGGACAAGTGTGAATAATTCTCTATTTGTGTTCTGACACAAATGACTCATAGTCTCAGAATTATAATATGACATTGATTTAGTCCCCCATGTGCCAAATGAGATATTAAACGAGTTAAACTTGTCCCTTTGGGAATTAATCTATAATAGTATATATTTTTTATTCTCCTAGTCAAGATACATCAAATACTTTTGTATATCAGTTACTTTTCTGGTCTCTCATGGAATACAAATAAAATATAGTCCCTGTCCAAGAGTCTTTTCTCCCCTTAGGGATAACTAATATAGAAGGGCTTCAAAATCTTTTAAACAAATTTATGAATAAATCACACAATAGAATCATACCCAAAGGACAGAATAATTTACTCATCTGGCAGGACTGGAGTAGGGATGTCTGAGAAGCAGGCCAGGAGAAACATGAAAAGAAATTACCTCTCATGAGACTAAAATATAGGTTGAGAAAAACTGTAAAAGTTTGTGAAGGCTTGAAAGACCTTTTTTTCTCCATTTAAGGTTAAGGTCAGAACAAATACACAGAAAAGCAGGAGTTAGAAGTCAGACCATGGAAGTCAGAATCAACCTCTCTCTCTCTCTTTCCCTCTCTCTTTCTCTATTGTAAATCTCTCTCACTGCGCCCCCTCCAACCCTTTCTATCACTCTCCCTCTCTCTTATCTAATGAAACTACTTAGATAACATAGCTTTAGAGCTTTTACTCTTCTAAGCATAGAATTTTAATATTTATAAATAGTTTAATTAAAACAAGAATTTACTTTTAGAGGTGCAAATTGAAAATTTACTGATAAAAGGATTATGTCTTGAATTGGCTTTATCCTAATCCAGTGGTGCATTGAGAATGGGAAATCAGGCATTTTATAGATAAAGCAAGATTGTTCATATAAGATACTAGTTGAAACTGATAGATGGGTCCTTGAGGGTTCATCAGACTACTTGATTTCTGTGTTTATTTGAAAAATTTCATAGGAAAAAGTTATAAATTTAATATATTCTTAAAGTAATATATATTTGCAAAATATACAATCTTATTATTTTTAATAGTTATTTGTCTCCAGCTATAGTCTATCAATTTCCTAAGTGTAAGGGCTATATAATTTAGGGTTTTTTACAGTGAATTAAAAGAAAAGTATAATTTCATAATATTAAATCGAATGTAATGATTTCATGAAATATTTGAATTACCAGTAAAGTTATGAAAAGGGGAGTAAGCTTCTTTTTTTTTTTTATGTCTACTTAGATGAATTTAGAGTTCTAAGAGGGCCTTTACTACTATATCAAAAATCTAAATGGGAAAGACCAGATTTCCTCAATGTTAGGGAAGACATTGTTTTTATAGACAGTGTATAAAAAATAAATATAATGCCAGGAATGAAAAGATCCTATCCAAGGAGCCAGTAGGTATTCATATATCAAATAAGTGAGCTGACTAGGTTTGATATGTATGTAACATTAGTAAGTTAGTTTTAATTGTACCAAATAAACAACTTTGCTATGAATATTTTATGGGTTATAGTTGTTTTGGGAGTTTTGTTTTCCTGAACAAATATAAGAACCTGAAGAATTATTGGGTCAGGATAATTTAAAATTATTTACTGGAAATATAGAAGATAAAATAGACTATAACCATCAGGGTTAATGAATACTACTTGGATAGTATTTAGAGACTACCATTATAATTATTTATTTATTTATTTATTTCTCAATATTTTTTTATTAATGTATTACCTGTATACATATCTTTCCATTTCCCTCCCCCAGGCATTCCCTAACCCCCCAATTTCTTGTGTTCATTGGTTATGCTTATATGCATGCATACAAGTCCTTTGGTTGATCTCTTATTTATCCCACCTCTCCCTAATCTTCCTGCTGTAATTTGACAGTCTGTTTGGAAATAGCTTAAATAAACCGTTTTTTATTGGTGAATCAAGAAATTCTTAATTGAGCCAAAACCAGTTTGGCTCAGTGGATAGAGCATTGGCGTGTGGACTGAAAGGTCCCAGGTTCAATTCTGGTCAAGGGCATGTATCTTGGTGGTGGGCACATCAACAGTGGGGGACGTGCAGGAGGCGGCTGAACAATGTCTCTCTCTCATTGATGTTTCTAACTCTCTATCCCTCTTCATTCCTCTCTGAAAAAAAACCAATAAAGTATATTAAAAAAAAATTTCTTAATTGGGCATCTAGTATTTTGAGAATAATTCCAAGAGGGCTGGAATCATTGAGAGACATTGAGAGACATGATATAGTCAATGTATGTAATTGATTGCATTTAAGAACCCATAAAAGTTTCTCTTACTTAATCTTGGACTACTTTGCTTATTTAAGAAACCTTGGGTATAATTTATTTAATGATATCATATGATTGTACTTACTGGTGTTTGAGAAAGAATGATGCCCTGACAGTAGTGATCTAGTAACAAGTATGAACAACACAGAGAGCAGATGTTTCTTTATGACAGTAAAAGACCCTTTACAATATAATATGTTTCACATGTCAATCCATTTTTGCTTAACATTCCTTCTTATTTTCATAATGCTTTGCTTAGTATTATGAGTGTGCATAATTTCTCTTAGACACATGACCAAAAATAAAATACACCTGGGAAATTCCATTTATAATTTCAGTCTATGTGATTATAGAAAAAAGAAAAAAAATCATCTGAATTAGTAATAAATACAGCTATTCTCAATCAGAGGAAAATGCTTCACATCGATGAAGTAAGAGTAATATTGAGCATTTTGAAAAAATGCAGAGAAAAATTTTAATGGAATAGTTTATCTTTTAATAAAATGTCAAACCCATTTATTCAACTTGTTTAATTTTATTCAAAATTGTACTAATAATCTTTTAAATACCTAATAAAAAGCAAGGCCTTTTACGTTACATGCATTAAACTTCATAAAATACGTCACATGTATCAATATTTTTATTTTCTGCAATTATTTATCTTTAGTGTTACAATTTGTTCATAATAATTGTAAGCTATTTTTAATCACAATTATTGTGCTTCCTCAGTTTCCCCCCTTATAATAGTAATCAGGTCCTTTGAGGAAAAGTTTTATAATCAAGAGAAGTATAAAAAATATATAAATTTGATCATCTATATATATTTACTGTTACATTTTAATTTATTTCTTCTCACTATCATTTTGATATTTTACTTTTATTTTTATCAAAGTTTTATATACTTACAGCTTTAAAATAAAATAGTTCTATAAATTCTATAAAAATACGATCAACTCTCCAGTGTTTCACAGTCCTCACTACCATTCTTTAAATGCAGTTAATTAAAACTTTTTAGCTGTTTCTTGTCACATATGTTCCCATATATTTATAAATGACATATAATATTCCTATATTTTTAATGCAGTTTTAGATATTACCTTTCACCTTCAAATAGGAACAGAAAGGATATGGGTTTTTTATATAGCTTGTAGACTTTCCAACTTAAATATATTTCCTACCTAATCCTTCCAATGTTGTCTTATTACATTTATATTTAACTAAGGGCCTGATACATGAAATTTGTGCACTGGGGAGGGGTCTCTCAGCCCAGCCTGCCCTCTCTCACATACTGGGAGTCCTCAGAGGATGTCCTATTGATGGCTTAGGCCCGCTCCCCGTTGGGAGCAGATCTAAGCTGCAGTCTGGCCTCCCATTGCGGGAGGTGACCTGGCTAATCAGGGGAAGGTGCCAGCCCCATCACCCCCGTGCTGCAGCTACTTCCAGTCACCATAGTAGCCAAGGTATTTTCATCAACATGGACTCCTGCCCGTTCACCATGAAAAAATGACAACTTTTTTTAGGCATTTTAAACATGTGCCGTTCATAAGATATGACATTTCTTTCTTTTTCTTTTTAAACTCACCTGAGGATATGTTTCCATTGATATTTTTCCCCTTCCTACAGATCCCAGGCTTGGCCTCTGCCCAAGCCTAAAGCCTCTGCCCCAGGCTTTAGGCTTGAGAACCTCCTCCCGTCCTGCCCTCCAATCACAGTGGGGCAGGGGGAAGTGGCCACCCCCTGTCCCTCCGATCGTAGGCATTGCCCCTTTTCTCTGATGGCTGGCTGGGAGTGACCTGGGTGCTAAGGAGGTTCCTGGGACTCAGGTATGTATGCAAATTAACCTCCTTGTTGGGATAATTTGCATATTCATTCTGATTGGCTGTGGGCATAGTAGAGGTACAGTCAATTTACGTGTTTCTCTATTATTATGTAAGATTATATCATTACTCATCCTATATAATACAAGCCTAATATGCTAAGTGTTTTGTCACCAGTTGGCTGTTCAACCAATCAAAGTTCAATATGCTAATCATATGCTAATACCACTCAACCACTTACTATGACATGCACTGACCATCAGAGAACCAGAGAACAGACATTCCGACTGGTAGATTAGCTTGCTGCTGGAGTCTGGCCAATCTGGACTGAGCAGGTGGTCCAGACACGCCATGGAGCCCTCCCATGGCCCTTCCTTCCAGCCAGCCTGACGCCCACTTGGCCCACAATACCTTGATCGGAGGCAGGGCTGCTGGCCATTACCTGCAGCCCCTCTCCCTAGCTGGCCCCACCCCTTATAGGACCCCATTGGGGCAGGCCAGCAGGACCCCACCTGTGCATGACTTTGTGCACTGGGCCTCTAGTTAAATTATCATTATCATATAAATTTTATGATGGTTAAACTGTGCCATATTATAATTATATTTGTATTCTTATATAACTCTCTATTCTCTTGATTTTATAATCTATTTCTCTCTTGGCTATTTCTGTTTTACTTATTACTATTGCACCATGCTGTTTTCTTAACAGATACATACATCTCCTCACAATACTGCACTCCAAAATATTCAAGGGAGCAAACTTTTACAGCCTCACATTTCTTAAAAATGCCTGCTTTCTCTGTCTTTGGTTTATTGTTGTATATCCTAGGAGATTTTTCTCAAATTTGTCTTCCAACCTATTTATTGATTTTTAAACTTTTTGCTACCATGTTTTAATTTCAAAGAACTCCTTAGGGGATATTCCTTATAGTATTTTGTTGTATTTCTTCATTCTTTGTTTTCTTGAAATTTTTCAATGTATTTTTTTTTTTTATCTGTTGTTGTTGTTTTGGGCCTTTAATGTTAGAACTGTTCCTCAAATGCATGGTGTTATTTATTTATCTAGTGTTAGCCACGAGGATATCTCTGCTCAGGATGCTGTTTTCTCCTTAATTTTTTTGGTTTTTGTTTTATTTAGGGCGGGTTTCACAGCTATGACTGAAGTTTTAAAATTCAAATTTTCTCTGGATCAGCTTCTCCACAGTGTACCTCTCATATTCTGTCTGCACCTGTTAAGTGCTCTGACTTTCAACCAATCCTTTTCAGAACCATCTGTACCCTGCCATCAGGGATACCTGCAATTTCTAATTCCTGGACATTTTTAGGGTTTGCATTGAGAAAATAATTATAAATAATTAGCATTCATTTTCTCAAGTCTGAGAAGTTATTCACCACTAGTATTTCAAAATTCCAAATTCTAATTTATGTTGACATTTTTGTTAGAAACTCATTTTTGAAATGTGTGTGTGTGTGTTTATACATTTTTATAATATTTTTTATTGATTTCAGAGAGGAAGGAACAGGGAGCGAGAAATAGAAACATCAATGATTTGAGAGAATCATTGATTGGCTACTTCTGCCACACCCCCCACTAGGGACTGAGCCCATAACCCAGGCATGTGCCCTTGACCGGAAACAAACCTGGGATCTTCAGTCTGCAGGCTGATGCTCTATCCACTGAGCCAAACCCCCTGGGGCTGTGTGTATATATTTTAATATATTTACTTTCAGATGTAGAGATTGAAAGAATGTGGTAAATGTTGTATTTGATCTTTCATGTTTAACTGGAAATATTTTCAGTTTGTTCCCTTACATGTACATATGCAACTAGCATACACTCTGAGCTCTGTATTTATAATTTTCTATCAACATGAGACACACACATAGATAGAAAGTTATGTTTATGCATAAATACCCATTTTATATAAAACCTCATCTCTGTTTTGTTAAAAGTTATCTCCTAAATTTATTGTGAGAATTGCTATCCAGTTCATGCTTTCATGTACAGTTAACTCAGAAATAACCAAAATGGTGGATGCTAATATTGCAGCACAAGTCCCAGGCATCACTGCAATGCTTAATTTTGTTAGTTTAATAGCAAGATTGTCATTCATCTTCTACCAAATATAACTGTAAAAGTAAAACATTAAAATTTAAAATATAGCAGAGGTTTCCATTCATAAAATGATAGTGAATATATTATTTATAATTGAAGTTAATGACAAACTTTTTCTCTACAAGCACATTTTTAGAATCAATTATTTTAATGCCACTTAATTAGTGTACTTTATGTATATCTATTAATAAATAAATATATTTACATGGAAGATGTTTATTCAAATTAGATAGACATTTCTATATCCTAAATTTTCCTACCATTTATTTGTATCCTAGTGTCCCAGTGCACAGATTCGTGCACATTGAAAGGAAATTAATTAGAAGAAATATTTTAATATTGCTATTCACATCTTGCTAATGGAAATAAAATAGGATTCTCCCGAGTCTCCTATCTACCTACTGTAGGACTTCTGTGAGGATCAAATGAGATGAGGCACAGGAAAACGCTTCACAAACATTTGGTTAAACTGTGAAATGTTTGCACTTGGCTATAAAATAAGTTGGATTCCTAGGCTGAAGAAACTCTAAGGATGCAAGTCACTAGGGAGAGGGAGCAGAGTATTGCTACATGATGTCATTACTTGGTACCATGGCAACCATTTCCAGGCTGGGCTGGGCTGTGGGCTGCATTTTGTGCCATGGTGTCTTAGCAGCATTGGCTGCGATTTGGTAGGGTGTTGCTCTGGTGTGGTGGCAAGGCCTGTGTCCCACTTGGGGAAAGCCAAGTGTTGTTTTGTCAGTGCTAGGTCCATGGTGCTGGTTATTTTTAAATGACCAGTGCACATCATGGCAGCTCCTGGGTTGAGCGTCTGCCCTTTGGTGGTCAATGTGTATCATAGCTACCAGTTGGATAGATGGACACAGCCTTTTTTTAAAAATATATTTTATTGATCTTTCACAGAGAGGAAAGGAGAGGGACAAAGAGCTAGAAACATCGATGAGAGAGAAACATTGATCAGCTGCCTTCTGCACACCCCCCACTGGGTATGTGCCTGCAATCAAGGTACATGCCCTTGACCAGAATTGAAACCTGGGACCTTTAAGTCCGTAGGCCAACGCTCTATCCATTGAGCCAAACCGGTTTCGGCCACTTAACCTCTTAACCTTTTATATAAAGATGAATAAGTCAAAACATATCTTCCTAAAGTATGCCTTTTATGTCTACATCACACTTTATCAAATTACTATGTTAGAAGCCACCCATTGCCTTCACTAGCAGAGAGGTGTGGACAAGAAACCCGGAAGGCTGGTCAACCTTCAAGCTCTAAAAGGTCAGAGCCAACCACTCACTGTTTAGTTGAGACAATGGTAGCTAAAGCAACACCCACCTTTTAGTTTTAAGTAATTTTTAGTATATTCTTGCTGATTGGCTATTATTGGAATTGCCTGTCTAAAAGCTACGGGTGTATCCCATAGTCTTAATAAAAGCTTTCCTGGTTCCTTGTCCATACCTGTCTGCTAGTGAAGGCAATGGGCAGCTTCCAGTAGACTATATCGTATTTTCTTTAACCATTTATACTCATAAATTGATGATATGCTAATTAGGGAAGACATCTTCCAGATGACCATCCAGACATCCTTCTGGACAAAGCGGCCTGAGGCTCAGATGGCGGCTGCTGTGGATGGTGGCTGTCACTTAGAGGACCATTCTGAGGCTCAAGCAAGCCATGGATGATGGCTGCTGCTGTCCAAGGCTGGCCAGAGGTTCAGGCAGCCATGATAGCTTCCAGTGGCAGCAGCAGCGAGGTGATGGGGGCAGCACCTTCCCGTGATTGTCCAGGTCACCTCTAGCAAAAGGAGGCCAGACTACAGAAGGGGCTGAGGTAGAGGTGGTTAGGGGTGATCAGGCCAGCAAGGGGGCAGTTAGGGGCAATCAGGCAGGCAGAGAGTGGGTTAGGAGCCAGCAGTCCTGGATTGTGAGGAGTATGTCCCTCTGCTGGATATCCCCAAGGGTCCCAAATTGGAGAGGGTGCAGGATGGGCTGAGGGACTCTACCCTGTGCACGTATTTGTGCATTGGGCCTCTAGTCTATAATAACAAAAGCATAATATGCAAAATGACTGAACGCTGGCTGTCTGGATGACCTTCTGGATGAAGCCGGGCTAGCAGCCTCGGGATTGAGGCAGCCACCGTAGCTGCGAGGGCTTACTCTTGCATAAATTTTGTGCATTGGGCTTCTAGTTACATAATAATTGGCATGTCAGATATTTACAGTTTTCACAAGTATGAATAATGGTCCTTCTTTAGACAGCGTGACTAATGGAGCAATTACTATTTCAGGTAGGTGCTAACAAAAAATAAAGTAGCATCCAACATTTTATTTCAACTTTATCCAATAACTTAAACGTTTTTAGTCTTTGTTAATATCATTAGAGAATTGAAATCAGAGTTTTGGTATCCATTTAAAATCTTAATTTTCAAGAATGGTTTTTGATACTTTCATCAAACTTTGTAACACAATCTTCAACAATTTTTTAAATATGTTGACCTGGTTTGAGTAGTTTTTTTCTTATTTCTTTACATTATCGAGCTACTCAGGTGGATTTTTTAATAGAATGACATGTGTCTTCAACTATTTTAAAATACAAATTGAACATTTTATTTCTGTTCCTGTGTATGTGATAATACTGTTAAATTTCTTCTTTACATGGAAGGAAACCCACCTGAATCTATTTTTGTGGTTTTTTTAATCCTTTTCTCCAAAATCTCTGTTTTACAACATTCAGTCTCTACTAAAATTTGTGGAAATATGTGAAATGTTAGTGTTAACTTTATTTGTTCTATATATTTTATTTTCCACACTATTATGATATCCTACAATTTCCAAATTGCCTTACAAACATAACCCAATTCCAAGACAATCTGCCTGGAGATAGCATCAGATCCCACAGATAAAGGGCTTCGTCCCACAAGGCTGTCCCACTTCAGATGCCAGTCATAAGTCCCTGTTGTTATTTGTACTTCTATCCAACTGGCTATATATTAGAAGCTCCTATGCCCCTCCTCTAATTTAATTAATTTGCTAGAGCAGCTCACAGAACTCAGAGAAGCATTTACTTGCATGTACCAGTTTATTATAAAGGAAATTATGAAGAGTACAGATGAACAGTCAGAGGAAGGGGTTAATAGATTGGGGCCTGGAAGATTCCTATGGCAGAATCTTCTGCATCATGGAATTGGAGTTTGCCACCCTCCCAGCACATGGATACATTCACCAACTGGGATGTTCATCAGATCTCCTAATTTAGAGTTTTTGCTTTTTTATTTATTTTAAACATTTTTTTAATTGTTTAGAACTTAATCTGCTATCCCCTCCTCCCTCCATTTTCCCTTTCCACAGCTCAGTGGGAAGGTCTGAGAGTTCCAACACTTTAATCACTTGATTTTGCTGGTGATCAGCCTAGGGTTCCAACCTTAAGTTAGCTCATTAGCATAAACTCATGTGTGCTCAACAGTGGCTCATTATGAGTAACAGAAACACTTTTTAAAAAATATATATATATTTTTTATTGGTTTTAAGAGAAAGGGAGAGGGAGAAAGAGTTAGAAACATTAATGATGAGAAAGTCATTGATCAGTAGCCTCCTGCATGTGCCCTTGATAAAAATCAAACCCAGAACCTTTCAGTCCCCAGAATGATACTCTATCCACTGAGCAAACTGGTTATGGCCAGAAACAGTTCATCACTTAGGACATTCCAAGGATTTAGATTTGTGTCAGGAACGGGGGACAAACATCACATATATTCCTTATTATACTTTATTAGTAGGCCCAATGCACAAAATTCATGCAAGAGTAGGCTTTCCATCCCCCAGCTGCTGGCATCCACTTCTCTCTGGCACCCAGGACTCAGGCTTCCCTCTGGCTGCCAGCAGGCACCGGGGACCTGGCTTTCCTCCAGCCCTGGCTTCATCAGGAAGGATATTTGGAATGACATCCAGTCTAATTAGCATATTATCCTTTTATTATTATAGATTATTTCTTATTTTACAGTCTGTATATATATTTTTTCTTCTAAAGATCATATGACTATAGTCATTAAGTATACAAATTGTTCATAATGACTTTAAAACTGGGTATCGGTTGTAATTTTTTTTCTATAATATGTTTTTTAACTCCTTCTGTGCAATGTGTTCATTATGTGGAGTCAAATTATATTTGATTATTATCCTTTTCTCCCACTTTTTTAACCATTTTAGAATTCAGTAGAATTTAATTTTTCATATCTTCTATATTTTCACTCACTTTCAATCTCTGCAAATTCATCTGGGCAACTGCCTCGAATTTTTCTTTCTCATCAGTAATTCAGTGTTTGAAAGTGCTAACTTTCATCTGCCAATTTTCAACCTGAACTTATTGCCAGGTTGTTTAGTTGCTTCCTCGGATGGTTATTTAAATATATATACAGCTTTATTAACTATAGTAACTATGCTGTACATTACATCCTTTTGACTTGTTTCTCTTATAGTTTTTCAAAGCCATTGTAGTAGGAGATACTGAATTATGTATTTTCATCAGGAACCATTTTAATTAAGTTCCCAGACTATTATATATTTCAGAAATAAAATATCTTTCTCTGTTTCTTTAGTTCTATTTTGGTTTTAAAGAATAAATTTTTAATTGAAGTGCTCTAGATATATTGTGTACAAATTTTAATACTATCCAGCCAGTCTTTAGAATGATTTTTTTCTTCCTCTTTCTTTCTTAATGCCAGATGAATTGCCTTTATATATTTTTCTGAAGTCTCTAATTAATCTTTGCCTTTTACATTAGAAAACAGAAAGTTCAAAGTAATATCTAGAAATTAAATCCAAAAGGTCTTCGTTTTTCAATAGAATATTGTTTTGAGAAAACTTCACATTTACCCTAAGGAAAGTAGTCCCTTCTGCAAAGTTTATTTTTTAGTGTAATCTAGTTTGTTGTTTTATCAAAGCACAAGAGACTCTAAAAGTACATTTTCTGAAAAGAGAAAAATATTATACAGTAGTTTATTTACAAAGGCAAAATAAAAATGGATGTCACTTGTATAATATTCATGAAAGTCTATGAAATAAATAGCATGATTTATCCTGAAGTGTATTTTCTATTACAAAAGAATAATATGAACACACCAATTCATGTATATCTTCTTTTTTGTCATCAAATTCATAACCATCTGTTAAAGGAAATACAAAAATTATAAAGCTGATGGCCACATAAGTAGACATAGCTCTTGTCATTTTCTTTTTTAGTGAACTCTAATTTTATGGTTTAGTTTAAACAAAAGATCTGAAGAAAAAGAACCAATATGATTTTGATACTCAAATGGCAAACATCCAAACTATGTTGTTTTAAGCCAGTTATTAATAAATAATATAACAAAAAAAATTAAGAGAGCAAACTGGTCTAGCAATTTTTACAAAAATCAGAAGCGATATCCTGAGATTCTGACAGAAAGGAAATTACGTTTTTTAGATTTTTTTTTCAATTACAGTTTAGCCTCAACAGTTCCATTCAATAGCATAGGGACAGAAGAAAGTTAGAATGTTTGAAAAAACACTTTACTGTTTCTTTTCTTGAAAGTGCTGTTGGTGGGATATATTTGCCAGTGATGGATAAAGGACAGTTGTGATAAGGGTGTAGAACAGGAAGAAGATTTAAAGAATGGAATTGACAGGAATTGATAGTCATTTGAGAGTGGTAAGTGGAGAAAGGGAGGGAATATTTTTATGCAACTTTTTAAAATTCTAACTTAAATGTAGTGAGGAAATTAAAATTAAGGTGAGGAATACTGAAGGAAGCACAGGTTTTGAGAATGTTGAGTTCAGTGTTACTAGTATATTTGTTTAATTTTATGAGCTCAGAAACTATCTATGCTGAATATATTTAAAAAGGAAGTTTGAAATATTGGCCTGAAGTTTTAAGTTTTTGAGGTAAAAATTCCAAATACATAATATGATCAGTGCTACCCTCCAAATACAGTGGTACCTCAAGATACGAGAGTGCCCTAACATACGAGATTTTTGAGATACGAGCCATCGAGCGAGGGATTTTTTGCTTTGAAATACGAGCAACATTTGAGATAGGAGTAATCGCGTGGATCGGTCCGCTGCACACGACCCACCAGTTTACCGCGGCTTGAGTGTCTCATAGTTTCCCACGCCTCAAGGTTACGGAATGAATTAAACTCGTATCTCGAGGTACCACTGTATATCTTGAGTTAGTCCTTTTTCCACCATTGACAGTATCCTTGTCTCACTCATCATCATAATCAGTCATCTGGAATGCAGCTGCAGACATTTCTAGACTCAGTAAATGGTGTTCCATATAGCCATCAGAGTAATGTGTTTCAACAATAGAATTATGTCACTGCTTAAAGGTTCTACATGGCAATTAAATAAAAATTCATACTCCTTGCTGCATCTTTAAAGACTGCAGTCTTGTTCCTGGGATCTAAAGCATTTCTGTGTAATTCTTGAGGCTTGAGGACAAGTGGATTTCTTTTAGTTCTTCAAGCTTTCTCACCTCAGATTGTGTGGTATGTATAATATTTTCTGCCTGGAAAGATCTTTACCAAGAGGTTATCTCTGAATCTAACTTTACCCTCTGCTTTCTCTTGTCAATCATTGTCTCATTCTTCCTATCTCAGTTTAAGCATTGCCTCTAGAGAATGACCCATCATCCCAGCTCTTCTCACATTCTCCATCCTATTCCACAACTCAGCATCTTGTCTGTTTTCTTGATACTGGCACAATGTGTATTTAAAAAAATCTTATTATCTGTTTTGGATTTAAATTGTCCAGTATATTATGTGATTCACAACAGCAGGAACCACATCTGACTTCTGTGCAGCATATAGTTGGTCCAAATTCCCATATTCCCCAGTTGCCTAGAGAGTCCTGTTTTGTGTCAGCTTACCTGACATGATTGTTAATAAAACCTTAATATATTCTCACAAGAGTCTTAGTTTGGATGATGAGTTATATGTCAGCTCATGATAGGAGACAATAAATGTTAGTTGAATAAATGAATATATGGGAGGCTCTAATACATAGGTATTAGAAAAAAATGTATAGGAAAAAGAGGAGAATTTTAAGTGCAGACCTATGGCTCTCTGACAGTATAAAATATAGAGTAGAAAAAGCTATTTCAGGATTCCTAAAATTGTGGATATTTATGTATATATACATGGGTATTTGTGTGATTTTATTTAGCGTCTAGATTGAATGGTTCATAACGGTCTCTAAAAGTAGAGTCTCTAGAAATGATTTTTTATTTCTATTTATTTACTATTGATAACTAAATGTTGTCTTAACATTTTTATTTTTTAAAGATTTTGTTTTGTCTAACCAATTTTTTTTAATCTTCCTTTGCAATTAAGTTATGTTATGATTGTCCTACTACTGATAGATGGCATTTGGAAATGAAGAAGGAATTATATATTTATATATTTATAATCTTTTATTTTATTAAAATATACAATTAAAAAATATTTATCTGCCTGGCCAGTGTGGCTTAGTGTTTGAGTATCGACATATGAACCAGGAGGTCACAGTTCATTTCCCAGTCTGGGCATATTCTCTGGTTGTGGGCTCAATCCCCAGTGTGAGGCCTTCAGGAGGCAGATGATCAATGATTCTCTCTTCTTCTCCCTCTTTCTCTGAAATCATTAAAAATATTTATCTTAGTAAACTTATCCTTAAATCACCAGAAAATTAATATTAAAATAATACTGGAAAATTCAAGAATGTCATTAAAGCTTTTAGTTCAGAATTATTTCTTTTAATTATAGCTTCTTACAGATCTAAAAATTCACTTAGACTAGTGAAATATTTAACACTAGAGGCCCAATGCACAAAAATTCATGCAAGATTGGGCCTTCTTTCCCCTGGCTGCCAGCACTGCCTTCGCTCCAGCCTAGAGCTGTCTTTCTGCCTTTGCTCCAGTGCAGAGACACCCCTTTCCACCTTCCCATGCTGCCTAGAGGCCCAGAGCAGCTGGAGCAGTGTGGAAGGCCTGTGTTGTTATGATGGCAACGATGCAAGCACCTCACTCTCTGCTGCTGTGTATGCAAATTAACCTGCCATATTTGTTGGGTTAATTTGCATACTCACTCCAGATTGGCTGGTGGGCAGCGCAAAGGTATGGTCAATTTGCATATTTCATTTTTATTAGTGTAGATGTGTTAGAGAATAGTATTTTTTTAGATATTTTACCTTTAAATATATATCTTTTTATGTATTTGATATTGAGAAATGGTGTTGCTTTATAGAAATTTGAAATTTTCTTTAGCATTCACTCAGAGAAATTTTGTGTCAATTGGTCATATAAATGTATCTGTATAAACTTGAAAAATATGTTAATTTTTCTAAAATATTGAAGATATCTAAATATTTAGATTTTATTTTATTTATTTATTTTTTAAAAATATATTTTATTGATTTTTTTACAGAGAGAAAGGGAGAGGGAAAGAAAGGCAGAAACATTGATGAGAGAGAAACATCGATCAGCCGCCTCCTGCATGCCCCCTACTGGAGTTGTGCCTGCAAGCAAGGTACATGCCCCCTACCAGAATTGAACCTGGGACCTTTCAGTCCACAGGCTGATGCTCTATCCACTGAGCCAAACCGGTCTCAGCAAAAAAAAAAAAAAAAATAGATTTTAGATACTTTTTTAAGAAAACACTTAATGCAAATTAAAAAAAGATAACTTGCAGTTTGTTGATTATATGACCTATAACATTGATTTATAACCTTAGAATATTTACTCTATTAAGTAAAAAAATTAATTAAACAATAATTTTCTTAACTATAACATTTTCCCATTAATGTTCAAAACACCAAACTTTCTCCAAAGCAAAAGTTTGATTTAACTATTCCAATTATTTAAAAGTATCAAAAAATATCAAGAAGTTAATATATATATATATATATATATGTGTGTGTGTGTGTGTATTGAATATATAAACACATGCATAGGTAGATAGATACATAGATGATATAGATATAGATTATATATAGATATATGTAGATATGTGTTGATATGGGAATATGATTCTAAAGTACACATATATGCACATCTTTCACACACATCTAGACATAGGCATATCATATATATCTGTGTGTACTCATGGAAAATATTTACATTTATGTATATATTCAAGAATGATGCTAAAACTAATTTGATTTCAAAATAAACAACATAGAAATCTATGCTAAAGAAAGTCAATTATAAAAGAGAAACAGTTGCCTTTTCTTTCAACATTAAAAAAATTAACAGTTTATATTTGTTAACATTCAAAATTACTAATGCTATACATAGATTGTATTCATAGAGAAAAGGGTCTGGAATAGAGGAGGCAGCTGAGTATAAAAAAATAGATGGACTTTGGCCTCAGACATATCTGATTTTGAATACCATTTTTGGTATATTATGAAAGTCATTTAATTCCATGACCTTCAGTTTCATCATCTCCTAAATTATTACCACACATAACAAGATTTTATAGCTAAGCAACAGTTAGGAACTCAAAGTACAACTTATATTCTCAGTGCTCAAACTTGTGGTCAGATCCATCTATCAGAATTTTATCAGGATATTTTATCAGGATATTCACAGACCCAGTTATATTCAGAGGAAGACTATCAGGATTATTTTAAAATCTTGGTTTGTGAGAACTAGCGATATATGTATATCCTGGGAAAGCAAATGTTTAATGCATGAGATCTAGCTTCAGAACCAAAAGAGCTGACATTTGGGAATAGTGTTTTCTCTATTGGTCTACTTGAGAGGATTATTAAAATTGTGCTGTATATAAAAAATTGGATACTTTTACATAACATACTTGATGACAGATTGTTAGTCTATTTAAACTCTAAAATTTATACAGTTAAAACCTATAATAAGTTATATATTATGGGAACTATAATGTGATTAAAAAAATAACAGCAACTTATTCTAGTTTTAAGAATAAGGGCAAATTATTAATAGCCTGGAAAAAAAATAACGTAAGGAAGAATATTAGAATAACATAAGGAAGAATATTAATGCAATTAAGAATATTAGAAAATGCTTAATAAGGAAAGAAAAAAGTCTTACAAAGAGAAGGTGGAAGAAAGGGAGATTGAATATATTTGAAAAATTAAAGTGAAAAGACAGGAAGTTAATGAACTTTGTCTGTTACAGTGGATTTTGCCAAGTTGGAAGCTCATTATATACCCCAAATTACATTCTGAACTTTATTTATAGTATGTCATTTAATATTTACAACAATAAAAATGGGACATGTTTCCTAATACATTTTGCTCAGTGGATAGAGCGTTGGCCTATGGAATCAAGGGTCCCATGTTTGATTCCAGTCAACATGCCCTTGGCTGGAACCTAACATTCCCAGTAGGGAATGTGCAGAAGGTAGCTGACCGGTGTTTCTCTCTCATCAATGTTTCTAACTCTCTATCCCTTTCCCTTCCTCTCTGTAAAAAATTAATAAAATACATTAAAATAAATAAAAATAAAAATGGGACGGGTGATAATACATCATTGCCATATTGCATATGAGAAAACTGAGAACCACAAGGGTTAGGAAATGTCTGCGGGTCACACTTTTGGTAGAGCAAAGATTTAGACACTGAGCTATTTGATATCTGAATTTAAACTTCTAACCAATATATCTTATAGATTATATAGCATATACCAGTTATATTTTTCACTCTGCCATATTGACACACATTTCAATTTACCAGATATTTTGGATCTATATTTATGGGAACCATCAATTTAATCAGTAATTTAACAAATATAGCATTTTCTAAACAATTTTTTGACCACATTTTGGTAGTGTGTTCTTAAACACATTCAGTTATTTTTCATTTTCATTTCAGTGAATTATATTAATTGGTATTTATGAATTTGTATGTGACGTGTAATGAAGATGTTATTCTTTAGATTTTTAAATTCTTGTCTAATTATATAGATTATGGTTTGTGACAATATGCATTGTCAAGTGTAGCTATTAATGCTAACAAGATTAAGTCTTCAGGGTTACAAATTGCAGATCTTAATTTTATTCCATTGATTTAAAATGTTTCCATATACAGTTCTTGTCAATGCCCATTTTATTTTGTCCTGTATCTTTGACATCTAATAATTTTCAAGGTAAATATTTATGATATTGTTATTAACAAGATGTAATTCTTCAGTAAAATTTGACTTTATTGTAAGGTTTATTGAATATAGTTTTAGCTATTATCACTTTTATTGTTTATTTTTATTATGTCTAATTTTTTTATTGATGATTCAATCAAACTATCATTGTATCAGAGTAGATAGATCTAAATATCCTGATTAAGTTTTTCTTTTTGTTATAAAACCCTGAAGTTATATTTAAACACTTGAAAAAACAGAAGGAACAGCTACTACAACAGATAAAAGAAAGATTCAATTGAAGACTATAAAAATTTGTGGAATCTTGCTGAAAGAATAACTATACCTTTTAAAATGAACATAGCACTTTACCACATACACATGTGACCCATTTTTGTAAAAATCTATTTTATTGATTTTTTTACAGAGGAAGGGAGAGAGATAGAGTTAGAAACATTGATGAGAGAGACATTGATCAGCCACCTCCTGCAAGCCCCCTACTGGGAATGTGCCTGCAATCAAGATATATGCCCTTGACCTGAATCGAACCTGGGGCCCTTCAGTCTGTAGGCCGACACTCTGTCCACTGAGCCAAACCGGTTTTAGCATGTGACCCATTTTTAATGTTAAGTATATTAAAACAATGTGACAATAATAGGCAATGTCACTAATCCTATAGCTAAATTTTTATACTGTGCCACCTTTTTCTGTACCTGAGGCTTATATTCCCTTCACCAGTGCTGTTTTTATCTGGAAGAAAAAAAATGTTTTCTTGCAGCTCACAAACAATCTTAGCTATTGTTTTGTGTCTATCATTTTAATGTTTGTTCTTTATGTTTTGTCTTGGACATCTATTGCTGGACTTCTAATACTTGTGCCATTTTAAAAAAAATAATAGCTTTATTGATATATAATTCACATACCATAAAATTTACCCTTTTAAAGTGTACAGCTCAGTGGTTTCTAGTATATTTACAGGGTTGTGCTGCTATCATGATCAATTTTATAATATTTCACCTCAGAAAGATAGTTGTGACCCATTAGCAATCACTATTCATCCCCTCCAAACTGCCCAGACATGCCAACCACTACATTTTCGATATGAAAATTTGACTATTATAAATATTACATAGAAATGGAATCATACCATATAAGGTCTTTTTTACTGACTTCTTTCACTTACCATAATGTTTTCACATTTCCTCCATGTTAGAATATGCGTTAATATTTCAAATAATTTTATTACTGAATAATAATCCTACCTAATAAAAGAGCAAGATGGCTGCCCCCATCTAGACATAAGATGGCTGCCACAAGATGGCCAGTAGGGCAGGGCAGTTGAGAGGGACCAGGCCTGCAAGGGAGGAAAGTTGGGAGTGATCAAGCCTGCAGGGGAGGGCAGTTAGATGTGACCAGGCTGGCAGAGGAGGGAAGTTGGGGGCAACCAGCCTGCAGGGAAGGACAGTTGGGGTGGACCCAGGCCTGCAGGGGAGGGCAGTTAGGGGTGACCAGGCCTGTAGGAGAAGGTACTTAGGGGCAAACAGGCTGGCAGGGGAGCAGTTAAGCATCAATCAAGCTGGCAGGGGAGTGGTTAGGGGCAATCAGGAGGGCAGGCAAGAAGGTGAGCAGTTGGGAGCCAGCAGTCCTGGTTTGTAAGAGGGATGTCCAACGGCCCATTTAGGCCCAATTCTACTGGGATTGGGCCTAAATGGGCCGTCGGACATACCTGAAGGAGTTCCAGATTGGAGAGGATGCAGGCTGGGCTGAGGGACACACACATCCTGTGCACAAATTTTGTGCATCTGGCCTCTAGTACATTATATATATATATGCACCATGTTTTTCAATTCATTAATTGATTAACACGAGGGAGGTCTCCACTTTTAAACTGTTATGAGTAATGCGGTAGTGAACATTTGTGTACAAGATTTTCTGTGGGCATACAATTTCAATTAATTGTGAGATTAAAAATTTAAGAAGTTAAGGGATTAGTTTTCACTGGCATTCAATTCAAAAGGTGTTTCCTGAAATGTATCTGAGATGAGAGAAATAAATTTATGGCTCACCACAGATTTTTTGAAAATAGATTTTATTGATTTTTTACAGAGTGGAAGGGAGAGGGATAGAGAGTTAGAAACATCGATGAGAGAGATATACCAATCAGCATCTCCTGCATGCCCTCTACTGGGGATGTGCCTACAACCAAGAAACATACCCTTGACTTGAATTGAACCTGGGACCCTTCAGTATGAAGGCCTATGTTCTCTCCACTGAGTCAAACCGATTTCAGCTCACCACAGAATTTACTTTAGATAAAATTTTTACATTTCTGAAAGACATACTTTATGTAAATTTTATATATTAGTAATTTATTTCTGAATAAAGTTGTACATCTCATGATTACACTTGTAATTTGAAAGTAAGTCTTCCCTATGTCTAAGCTTATCCACAATGCTTAAATCCAATTATGGATTTGTAGGGGACTAATTAATATAAATATATTATTTTTTCAAAAAGTACTTTAAATTATTTTGGATTTAATAACATATTCCTATGACAATAAATAGGGTGATTTCGAGGATGCTAACAAAAGTATATTGGGGATTATTCACTCTAGTTTTATCTGGTTAGCAATGAAATCTGGATTTGGCTTAAAGGAAAAATTGAAAGTGAATCAATGGAAGGTTCACAATGTAACCAAATAATATTTTTACTAGAAATAAATGTGAAGAAGAAGTGGAAATCTGGAAGGCATTTATGAGAAAGATCTTGTGTTTAACAAAAAAACATTTCATTAATATTTCACAATGCATACTATTTTAACCAAGGCATTTATGTACTTAGATTAGAAAACAAACATGAAGACAAACAAAAATACTTATACGGAGTGGCTACTTGAGTATCTCTGTAAACACTCCAACACCCATTCCTTTGTGGTAAAGATCATAGGGTCATATACTAGGTGAGAGAAATTTGTATAGTATAGTCCTGTATTTGATCAAAATGAAATGGTGATGTTATTAGGTGGCCTTTGGAGAATCAAAAATTAACAGAAGATCATGGAATGACTCTTATTTTAATAATTTTGTAGCAATAATTAAGGCCCAGTACATGAAAACTCAGCATTGGAGGGGTTCCCTCAGCCTGGCCTGCCCCCTCTCACAGTCTGGGAGTCCTCAGGGGTGGGAGGTGACCCCGCAATTGGGGAAAGGCGATGCCTCCATCACACCTCTGCTGCTGCCGCTGCTGGCAGTGCAAGTGTCAGCCGGCCTTAGTTACTTGAGCTTCAGGCAGCCCTGGGTGGCTAGGCAGCCTCCATCTGAGGCTTGCCTGCATCTCAAGCCAGTCCTGGGTGGCTGGGGGCTGAGGAGGCTGGGGACTCCAGAGGTAGGCACACAGAGTGGCCAGACCTGCCCCCAGGCTGCATGCCTGCTGTCCTGGTGGGGCTGAGGGGACTGCACCACCATCTTGTGGCTGGGAGCACCGCCATTTTTGAGGGAATGGCAGTCAATTAGCCTATTATGTCCTTATTGGCTGTGGATGCTGCCATATTTGTGAGGGTGTGATGGTTAATTAGCATATTCCTTCTTTATTAGATAGTATACCTATCAGTAGAAGGAGAAATTAGTGAAAATGACAAGATTTTTACACATATGTACATAATCAATATGCTCTTGTGGGGATGTAAGTTATTGGCTGCTTGTATAATCCAGAGTGGCTGCCCATGCTCTGGCACTCAGTTCTGTGACTGTTGCCATCTTTTTAAGCGCAGATGCCTTTGAAATAAGTAATAGCAGAAGATCAAACAGCTGGGGAATCAGCATGCAGGGAGAAGAGCAAAGCTTCAACGTGAATTTACAAATGTTACTGGAAGAGCTGAAAGATTGTTCCTGAGGAGTCCAAGATCTAATTTACTCAACTAAATATTAGCTATCTGAAAAATGTCTGCAAACTGCCCCACAAAAAATAACGTATGTGAAAAATATTTACAAACTGGTCAACATTATTTTAAACAGCCATCTCCCACTTCCCAACTCTTACCTTTCTCCTTTATTTTCTTTGACACATAAGATAAAATCACCAAGTGAATATAATCCATGTCCTCTGGGTTTAGTAGATTAAAAAAATGAACACAATATTTTATCTCCTAATATGCTCAGTATGTATGAATGTACATGGTGATCATGTACACTCAGGTTTAATAAGTAGGTAACAAAATGCTGTGTTGTTTTTTTTTATTTCTTTATGAGAAAATGAGACTCTGAGATTACTATATTTTACGCAAAATATTGTTATTTTTTATTTTACTTAAGCAGGAGAATTTCTAAAGCCTCACTAGGTTACCTTTGTTCACATTAGCCTGCCATTATATTTTTTAGTTTCACATTTTAATGGCAGTCATATAATTAATGTAGCAATCAGATTACATTCCTGTTCTCTCACTTAAGCTTTATATATTACAAGAGCAAAAACATCTTTAACACAACATGTTTACTCTGACTTTTAAAATGGAATTTCTTCCACATCTTTTCTTATGCCTACTGGAGAGGAAGTGGTCAATACATCATTTTTATTGATGGGGGATATGAACAATTTAACAAAGCCGGAGAGTAAACTTTGTGACATGGCCAGCTTCTATTAAGACAGAAATGTTTGGAGAGTAACAAGTCTGTAAATTATAATAACAATAGTAAGTAAACATGAAAGAAAGGTACTCATCCAGCATGTCAGAATTGTAAAATCTAGCTATGTTATAACTTTAATTAAATCTGAAATTATATTTATTCCTTCTGCTAAATTGAGGTAGGTTAAACTATATATATGCATATTTAGTTACATAAAATACTCTCAAGTGCTCACAATCATCTTAAAACATTTTACAGTAAAAATGTAATATAAGCCGAGTCCGGTTTGGCTCAGTGGATAGAGCGTCGGCCTGCAGACTGAAAGATCTCAAGTTTGATTCCAGTCAGGGGCATGTACCTTGCTTGCGGGCACAACTCCAGTGTGGGGTGTGCAGGAGGCAGCTGATCGATGTCTCTCTCTCTCATCAATGTTTCTAACTTTCCCTCTCCCTTCCTCTCTGTAAAAAATCAATAAAAAATATTTTAAAAAATGTAATATAAAATAAAAATAGTTTATATATATACACACACACAAACATGGTGTCCCCAAAAATTTATACCGACTTTGAATAATTATTAATTCCAATGGGTCAAATTAGAAAAGAATGAAGCATCTATTGAGCTATCAGCTATTAAAGTATGTATACATTTTATGACTATATATATGTATATATATATATATTTGAAACAATGTATATATAAATTGTAGGTTAAATGGCACAAATAGTTATGCCCTGAATAGTCAGGAAATATTTTTAGTTCCTTTTCCATGTGAGATATACTGGGGGTAGATTTGATCATTCTGGTCTCACCAGATTCTGATGATTCAGGTTTCTTGTTTACATTATAATCCACATGATCATCTGGGACCCTATTTTTCTTTACATTGGGACCTAAAAATATATTGGGACATTGAAAGAAACCTCTGTGAAGGTCTAGATCATTCACCTCCTTTGCCAGAATCAAGGATACTTATTGGATATATAGGGAGTTTGGTAATCTATTCAGTCCTTAATTCTCTTCCAAATCTACTTTTGACATAAATTTAATGTGCTACATTATTTTTTCTTGATTTGTATTTTTAAAATTTTTTTTCAGAAACCGAATTTATTCAATATTTTAGGTTTGGCATTTAGAAATATTCTTTTTAATCTAAAATTTAAAGTGTATTTTTAAAATTAAAAGCATAATTTTTTTCATTGCACATACTCAATAAAACCTTGCTTCTATATGCAACCATATGCATGCCTTTGACAAACTAAGAGAAAGATAACTTACCAGGAAGTAAGAACATATATTGATATTTTATTCATACCTCACTGCGTTGGTACCATACTTACCCTGGAGATTTAATGCAGAACAGGGCACTGAGGTCCTTGCCTTCACAGAGCTAATAGTCCAGTAAAACAAAGTTTATGGGGTAGAATTTTAAGAACATTTTTTAAGATCCTAAAATATTATGATACAGATAGAATAATGTTACCATAAAATCACTAGGTCTATGATATTAATCATAGGAGTTAATTGAATGATCATTTTGGAAAATTTGCAAAGCTTTGTTCCAAAACGCTCATATAATTTAACATCCAAAAACTAAGACAGCTTTATTCTATCATACAGAGACATACAGGGACACCTTAAAGCAAAACTTTTTATTCTGAATATCTGTCAATTTTATTCTTTCCATGATA
>JAAGEH010000393.1:44381845-44394611 GCA_011751065.1 Lasiurus cinereus
TGACGCTCTATCCACTGAGCCAAACTGGTCTTGGCCAGGATAAGAATTCTTATTCCTTGCTATTGCTTATTAAAGAATAAAGCTTTTGATAAACTGGTTAAATCAGTTGGGAAGGATAATTTCCTTTCATACTATCAGTCATTGTTCCAAGATTTAAGTTTCATAAAAGAACAGCCATCTGCAAAAGACTTTGCTACTTAGATTACATAGTTTTAATATCAATTTGAGCATTACAATTTTGTGGATAGCAGAGATGACAATTATAATTTTGTCTTTTCTGCGGGGTTTTACAGTGAAGACTCTTGAATGGTTCAAATTTGGTATTAAAGTGGCCTTGGTAAGTGAGGACACATAACTATATATTACCTTAACAAAGAAGAACATGCAGCCCAAATTCTATTTGTTATATGACTGATGATTCATGGTCAGCAGAAATGAAAGTGTTTTAGAAAATGTGCAGAACAGATTTTCTTTAATTCATTACTTAATTTATTCAACAAAAATTACTAAATATCTATATTGTGTCAGGTTCTTATGAGATCCAGAAATGAAGCAGTGAGTAACTCCCTGCTTTTTGTATGTCACATTATGGTGTGGAAGGCAGATAATAAACTGAATTAAGTATCATACATTTTTTAAGCAAAAGAAAACTGAACAAAGGGATAGCCTATGACAGAAGCAAATTATGCTATTTTAAACAGGGTGGACAGTGAAGTATTATTTAAGGATGTAGCATTTGAGTAGAAAGTTTCAGGTTATGAGGAAAACTGAGGAATGCATGCTCCAGATAAAAAGAACAAGTACAAAGGCCCTGAGCCAGGAGCATGTTTGATGAATCAAGAGAAAGCAAGAAAACCAGTGTGGCTGGAGAGAGTCAGCAGTGAAGAAATTATATTGATAAGGTCAGAATAGTAATGGGGACCAAACCATGTGGTTATTGCCATCTGAGTAAGGGCTTTGTATTTACTGTAAATAAAGTTTGTAGCTACTGTAGGATTTGGGGCAGAAAAGGAATTGCTCTGCTTCCTACATGGAGAAGAGACTTATGGAAAAGAAATGAAAAAAGGAAAACGATTGAGAATTACCATAGTTCAGTGTGACACCTTGCATAAATTTAGAAATTTAGTAATTACAGTGCAGATGCTGAAACAAGAGAGCATCTTATTTCAAATTGGCCTATAAGAATGAAGCTCATAACCTGTCAATGCCACTTAAATGCATAATAATTCATTCAAAGTGAGCCTGGGATTTGTATTACAGCAGAAGGTCCAGAACAAGGTGCCCAAGAAAGAACCTTGTAGTATTTCAAGAGTGTTCCACAGTAGCAAAAAACTATTGTTTTAATTAATAATAATTGAAATTATAAACTTGCGTACTTTCCCAAAGGTAATTTGGACAACAACAAGAAATGGCCATGAAATATTCCAAGTTATTCTTTGTTGGGGAAAATATTTAGATTCTGAGCACCTGATCAAGACTTGGATATATTAAAATAAATGTATTTTATTTTAAAATATAAATATTTATTTTAAATTTTATATAAAAGTAATTGACATATGCCTTGTATATACCAGTTGTGTAGGTGCTCAAGCCTAATAGTTAAAACTAAAAAACTTTCACCTATGTCATAGTATAGCCATTGTGGCAAATAGTTATTTCCATTCATTCACTTATCAAATATACCTGTATTCAGAAAAAGAAAACAAAACATCTGCTACCTTTGAAATATAGTGCTAGGTAATAGGAATGACATATTTCCCATTTTCAGACAGCTCAATATTTTCATATGTCATCATGAGTCAATCTCCATTGCAGATACCACCTACTAAATCATTGTTCATGAAACTGAAACTCCACTTCATCACTGAATTATTTGACCTATCTATGGTTCATCATGCTTAAAAGCCAAAATCCTCAACAAAATTCTAGCAAATCAGATCTAGCAGTATATAAGAAAGATCATACACCATGACCAAGTAGTATTTATCCCAGGGATGCTAGGATGGCACATTATTCGCAAGTCAATAAACGTGATACATCACATAAACAAATTAAGAGATAAAAATCACATAGTTATATCAATTGATGCAGAAAAAGCATTTGACCAAATCTATCTTTCTTGATAAAAATTCTCAATAAGGTGGGAATAGAAGGATCGAACCTCAATATAATAAAAGGCCATATATGATAAACCCACAGCCAATATTCAATGGGCAAAAATTAAAACCATTTCCTGTAGGAACTGGAACAAGACAGGGATGCTAACTCTCACCAATCCTGTTTGACATAGTACTGGAAGTATTAGCCATTGCAATTAGACAAGAAAAAATAAAGGGCATCCAAATTGGAAAAGAAGAAGTAAAACTGTCCTTATTTGCCGATGACATGATATTGTACATAAAAAACCTGAAAGACTCCATCAAAAAACTGTTAGACTTAATAAATTAATTTGGCAATATAGCAGGATACAAAATTAATGCCAAGAAATCTATGGCATTTCTATACACCAATAGTGAACTTACAGAACAAGAGACTAAAAAAGCAATCCCATTTACCATCACAAAAGAAAATAAGATACCTAGGAATAAACTTAACTAAGGAGGTAAAAGACCTATATGTGGAAAAGTACAGGACACTGAAAAAAAAGATAGAGGAAGACTAAACAGATGGAAGAACATACCATGCTCATGGATTGGGAGAATGAACATCATTAAAATCTCCATACTTTATTTTTTTTTAATTTAATTTTTATTTTTGCCCTATTGCCCTCTGCACCCCTGAGTACATGCCCTGACCTGTCTCCCCAACCTTGTCACCCTCATTGCCCTGTATCCAATGGTTATGCCTATATACACATGCATACAAGTCCTTCGGTTGATCTCCTACATGCCCCTCCCCCACAACCTCCCCTGCCTTCCCACTGTAGCAAGACTTAGGGCATACAACTAAAGAGGTCCATAAAAGACATTTGAATCTGGCTGTGTTTTAAAGAAAATCAAATGTTTAATATAAAGATCCTAGAAGAATTAATCTGACTTTTCAGCCTTAGTATGTCATCTACTTATATCTAATTTTAGAGTTAACATGTTTATTAAAATGAATACATTACTATTATTTTCAAAAGTCAGATTAAAAGTAGGATAGTGCCAAATTTAGTAAGCCAAGATACTTTATAAATTTCTTTATAAAATACTAGAAACATTTTCTAAGTGCCTAAAAATAGCTCTAAAAATTTTAACTAGATTTGTGGTTAATATTTTAAGAAAACATTTTTAAATAAATATATATTTTTATAATGTGAAGTTTATAAAAATCTATCAAAAATTTGAAATATATGTTTCTGCCTGTAATAAAAATTCTGGTGACTGTAAAAAATAAAATAAAATATCTATACTACCCAAAGCAATCTATAGATTCAATGCACTCCCCATTAAAATACCAACATCATATTTCATAGACCTAGAAAGAATTCTCCAAAGATTCATCTGGAATAACAAAAAGACCCCGAATAGCCACAGCAATCATGAGAAAGAACAAAGTAGGAGGGATCTCAATAACAGGTTTCAAGCTATATTGTAAGGCCACTGTTCTTAAAACAGCCTGGTACTGGCACAAGAACTGACATAGAGACCAACTGAATAAAACAGAGAATGCAGATATTGACCCAAACCACTATGCTCAATTAATATTTGACAAAGGAGGCATGAACATACAGTGGAGAAAAGACAGTCTCTTCAACAAATGGTGTTGGGAAAATTGGACAGATACATGCAAAAAATGAAACCAGATCACCAACTTACACCATACACAAAAATAAACTCAAAATGGATAAATGACTTAAACATAAGAGGGGAAACCATAAAAATATTATCTAGGAATCCACAGGCAGAGGAATCTCAGACATATGCTGAAGGAATTTCTTGACAGATACTGCTCCTAGGGCAATGGAAGCTAAAGAGAAAATAAACAAATGGAACTACATCAAAATAAAAAGCTTTTGCATTGTAAAAGAAACAACAAACAACAAGAAAGCCCACTGTATGGGAGAATATATTTGCAAATATTATCACCGATTAAGGTTTAATCTCCAACATCTACAGACAACTTATACAACTTAATAAAAGGAAGATAAATGATCAAATATAAAAATGGGCAATGGACCTAAATAGAATCTTTTCAAAAGAGGATAGAAGGCCAAGAGACATATGAAAACATGCTCAAAGTCACTAATTATCCTGGAGATGCAAATCAAAACAACAATGCAGTACCATCTCACACCTGTCAGAATGGCAATCATCAACAAATCAGCAAATGGTAAGTGCTGGCAAGGAGGAGGAGAAAAGGAACTTCATGCACTGCTGCTGGGAATGCAGACTGGTGCAGCCACCATGAAGAACAGTTTGGTATTTCCTCAAAAAACTAGAAATGGAACTCCCATTTCACCCAGTACTCCCACTTCTAGTAATATATCCCAAGAAACTAGAAACACCAATCAGAAAGGATATATGCATCCCTCTATGTTCATAGCAGCACAATTCATCATAGCTAAGATTTGGAAGCAGCCTAAACGCCCATCAGCAGATGAGTGGATTAGGAAACTATGATACATCTACGCAATGGAATATTATGCTGCTATAAAAAAAGGAACTCTTACCATTTGCAACAGCTTGGATGGACCTGGAGAGCATTATGTTAAGTGAAATAAGCCAGGCAATGAAAGAAAAATACCACATGATTTCACTCATTTATGGAAAATAAAGAACATTATAACCTGATGAACAAAAAGATAGATACAGAGGTAATAAAGCACCAAACAGACTGTGAAATTACAGCCGGAAGGCTGGGTAATGTTGGAGAAGGGGAGAAGAGATCAACAAAAGGACTTGCATGCATGCATATAAGCACAACCGATGGATGCCAGACATGGGGGTGGGCGTGTGTTGGATGAAGGTATGCGACAGGAGTAGAGGAGGCTGGGGGAAAGGTCAATGGGGAGGAGGGAGATATATGTACTACTATATGTAATACTTTAAACACAAGAAAAAATAAGAAAACACTTTTACCTACTTACATGGTGGTTGTGAAGATGAAGTGAGTTAGAACATGCTCCTTCAGAAATACTACCCTGTGCTTATTAGCACTAAGCATATCGCAGTGCTTTTTATAAAATTAAATTGATTCCTAACACATATCATGCCTCACCTTATAGTTAGAGTTTTATTCTATATACTTTAGAACATGATCCACAATAAAATTACAAAGTGACAGAAGAAACCTACTGTTAATGAGGACTTCAAGAAGATCCACTATTAGCTTGGAGATAGTGTCATTACAATAAGTGACAATCCTTTTTAGGAATTCTTTAAAGTTATAAACTCATGCCCTAATTCCATCATTTTATATAATGCAGTTATCTTTCATTGCATTTATGACTTCTTATCTTGGAGAATCATATCAGATGCTGATGCTTTGATCATACACAATATAGGATTAATTTCAGAAGTTTAGTGTTAGAATACTTTTGTTACCCACATCTGTAGAATGGTCCAATTTTTCGGGATCTCTGTTCTATTTCTTTAATTGTGTTTCTAAAGAGTCCTGGTGTAACAGTGCTGCTGGAATTCAAGCTTTTAATAAAACAACTATTGGACCATTCCATGAACAGCTAAGGGGTGAAGGAAAGGCAGTGAAACCATTGTCTTCTGTATGTGGCTGCAGAATGCATGTTTTCAGAAATGTCTACAACAGTGGTACCTGATACCAGATCCAGACTAAGTTTACATTGAGCAGGAGCACTGAAATGATAGACAACAAATTGAGGAAAGAATTTGAACTCTAAAGTATCAAAATGCTTGAGGGAAAAATATATGGCTTAAATAAAGCTATTTAAGTCATTCCACTTGTTAAATAGCTTATGTTGTCTTTTAATGTATGGAAATACATATTAGATAGGTCCAAATGAAAAAAAAAACACACAATAAACACATTTAAGCTCAGAATCAGAAGAAATTATATGCTTCCCAAGGCATCCTTTTGACATTGACCTTTGAAATAGACTTGATGTTATTGAAATTACCATTTATGTTGATAGAGGTATGAGCAGTATAAGATAAACTGTGAAGTTTAAATTTCATGTCAGTGTTGGAATCTCATCTATCCTCTGGTTGACACCAATTCCTCCCCCCACCCCATACTTTATTTCTATAACATCATTCCTTCATATCTGTTGCTAAGAACTTCAGTGACATTAGCTCCAAAACTAATTTCCTAAAAAAAAATATATGCCCATGGGTTGATCTAACTTTGTAGATGTTTCTGAAAAAACACAATTCAAACTTGTGCTTTTTGAACCAAAGCCATTCATGAAATAAGCTATTTTTGAGCCACATCCAAAGTTTAGTTCTCTCTTTTTTTCACAAGACTTTTGTGTCTGTTCATTCCTTGGACCATCTCCTCAACTAAGCAGCTTTAGATTTCAGCAAATAATATCACAGCCATATTGAGTCTTTCCCACCAATTTAATGAAATACTATTCCCCCAAGACAGAAGGGAAGTAGACTGTGCTGTGGCTAATTCATTTATTTTTCAGACTTCAAGCAACTTTAGCTTCTTAAACTGAATCTCATTAGAAATTATTTCTAATTCAATACATATTTAATACTTTTTCCAGTTACTTTGACCTTTGACTTTATTTAGATAATTTTATGTGTAAGACCATCATTACAAATGATGGAGGAGGATGTGGTGTGTTTTAAAAATAAATAAGCCTAATATAGTGATATATATATATATATATATATATATATATATATATGCTATGGATACTAAAGAATAGGCATTGTGGCTTTATTGCCAGCACCATTACTGGAAGATAGAAAACATTAACACATCTATAATAAGTAATTAAATGCATGAATGGATTTTTACCTATAAATGAATGATATAATGGAAATAATATTTTTATTTCCCACAGTGATTTTCAAATTATTTTGGCCATCCTTTATGCAGGATATAGAAAATTGTTTTTATGAATGCACTGGCTGATGAATGTCTGCTGACCTGAAATTCATTTATTATTGAATTAACTGTATAATGCATGCCCTGCTACTATACATAATTTGCTGAAAGCATTGATTCTTCCATGCTGAAGATTCAAGGAGCTTTATTCAAAAATCAATATTTATTTTTGCAGGTGCAATCTAGAGGAAATTTCTTGATTGTAAAAACTATTTTTCAAAGGGCTCACAAAGCTCCTACTTTCATCTAATATATTGGCTGCAGTAATCTTAGTTCAGAACCACTTGTTTTCAGAACATTGGCTTCCAGAGACAGTTGCTTCTAACAGTGGGTCTACATTTATCTTAGTTTTGTTTAAAATACTTGGGAACTGGAATTTTATGTATGCTTTTCACTCCCCTGAAATAAATAGCCAGGCTAGAAAGATAGTGTAGATGATTCAGAAAGACCAAAATAGATTCATGGAGAGGAAGACTGACCAAGATTTGCAAGATTTATGATGCTCCACCTGTCATTTCATAAGCAAACACAGGGGTGACTTTTATTCAATTACTAATCAGGTATCTTAACTGTCTTCTCTTAGATACATGTTTATTTTCTAGGCAACAAAAAGTATGGAACTCATCTTTCTTTACTTGTTTGCACCACATTTTTCATCATGACTAGTACTTGCTCAACGGGTTTTCATCCATTATAATAAAAGTCATGGAATGGAATATATAAAAGATGATATGAGTCAGACTACAGAGGGTCAAGTGTGTCATTCTAGCCAATGGCCATAAAGATAAGAATTCTTTATAATTTCTAAACTTTGCATTTCTGAATCAAGCTATAAACTTATTACAATAAAAAATCAGGGAAAGAATTATAGTTCTTATTTATCTAAATCACACAAATACTAAAAAAGAGTAATAAATGAATTGATAACAATAACCCTATTTAATTAAAGCCTAATATACAAATTGTACCCTCAAATGGGACTTTGCTCGCTTTGATGTGTGCTGACCATCAGGGAGTGGCACAGAACATGGTAGGTGTCAGTGAAGTGGTGCTGGCAGCGGGTGGCAGTGAGAATGCTGCAGACCTCCATGGGCCCCGAAAAGAGTGGGACCACGATGGGATGGTAAAGCAGGTGAGAGGGTGGTGCCAACCAAGGCAGGTGCAAATGGGGGCCCAATCACCCCACTGATCTGCCCATAGATGGCAACAAGTGAGAGTGGTGGTAGGGAGGGCCACCATCCAGCTCCCAGGCACTGAGGGAGCTGGGTGAGGGGCCCAGCTTTGATTGATCACCCTGCAGACAGCAACTAGCACACGACAGGCCTCAATCACCCAATTGGGGCCAGGCCCTGGCCTGGGATGAGGATCTGGGTGTGGGTGCCAGTGATCAACCTCTTGCGGTGTCCAGGCTGGCTACTTGGGGACTGGGGTGATGTGGATAGATATATGGTAACAATGTGGGGTGTCTGCCAAGATTGTTCTCACTCCCCCTGTTATCTTCCCCTGGGATGCCAGGACTCACATGCCAGAGAAGACGCCATGATCAGGTGGCAGGCACTCACATGGAACCCACCTGCATCCATGTGGCCCTTCTGGGTGAGTTGGGCAGTAGCCACTGGGACTGCAGGGGGTTCACACAGGAGCTGGTATATGAGGCTGGCCAGGAGAGAGTGTTCTATCCACCCAGCTTCCATGCAGCACTGCTGAGGCCCACGCTTTGCCCCTGCCCATGGTGTCCAGCTGTGTTCACAACATCTCTGTGTGGGGACTTGGGTGTTGTGACTCAGGTGGAGAAGGGTACACAGGGTCCCCGAGGTCCAGGTGCTGCCCAGGACCCAGAGGTCAGCTGGACCTGCCCATCTATGCTAGATGCTTGTGCTTCGATTGCTGGCCAGAACTAGGGACCACACCCATGCACTAATTTCATACACGAGGCATTAATGATGGTAATAATATATCTATATAAAAGCCTAAGTGACTATCACAACCAAACAGACAACAGAACAGGCTGTGTGGGGCAACCCGGCCAACGGGGGCATTAGTAAGGGGTGACCAAGTGACTGAGCAGCAGGCCACATGGGGCGACCAGGCTGGCAGTGGGAGAAGTTGGGGACAACCAGGCCAGCAGGGGATGGGGGGCAGTTTTTGGTGATCAGGATGGCAGACAGAGGCAGTTAGGGGTGATTAGGCCAACAGAGGGACAGTTAGGGGCAATTAGGCAGGCAGGCAGGTGAGCTCTTAGGAGCCAGCAGTCCAGGATTGTGAGAGGGCACAGGCTGGGCTGAGGGGACCCTCTCCGTTGTGCCTTACATGAATTTCATGTACCAGGCCTCTATTGATGTAATAAAAACTGTTTTAACTTTGAGCAGTGAAAATGTTAGTAAGTGGCACTGCAGTTGCAAGCCAATGTCAATGGATAAATTCTTGATTTGTAAAGTGCAGGCGAGAGAGGGTGTATGAACAAGCTGCCAAGATCAGAAATAAAGTCTTGATGGCAGAGTCCATACACTCTGTTTGCCTTGAGTTAGACCTGAAGATTCAAACATTGCAGACTATCTCTCCCAGGGAATTTGGCATAAATCACCCTGGGGTTAAGAACATTTGAAGTTGTACCACAAATGTAGCTCTTCTTCACATTAACACCATTTGTAATAGGTTTATTTATTTATTTATTTTTTAAATTTTTTAATTTAATAAATCTTTATTGTTCAGATTATTACAACTATTCCTCTTTTCCCCCCCATGTCTCCCCTCCACTTGGTTCCCACCCCACCCTCTGCCCTTACCTCTCCCCAGCTGTCCTCATCCATAAGTGTACAGTTTTTGTCCAGTCTCTTTCCACACACCCCCATACCTATTTCCTTGTCAGTCCACTTCCTTTCTATGCCCCTTGATTTATTATAGTCACCAGTTTATTCTGTTCATCAGATTTTTTATTCACTTGACTTTTAGATTCACTTGTTGATAGATATGTATTTGTTGTTCATAATTTTTATCTTTACCTTTTTCTTCTTCCTCTTCTTAAAGAATCCCTTTTAGCATTTCATATAATAATGGTGGTGGTGAATGCATTTAGCTTTTTCTTATCTGTGAAGCTCTTTATCTGATCTTCAATTCTGAATGATAGCTTTGCTGGGTAGAGTAATCTTGGTTGTAGGTCCTTGCTGTTCATCACTTTGAATATTTCTGGTCACTCCCATTTGGCCTGCATTGTTTTTGTTAAGAAATTAGCTGACAATCATATGGGTGCTCCCTTGTAGGTAATTAGCTGTTTTTCTCTTGCTCCTTTTAATATTATCTTTTTGTTTTTTGCTCTTGGTATTTTAATTATGATATGTCTTGTGTGTTCCTCTTTGGGTTCCTTTTGTTTTGGGTTCTCTATGTTTCCTGGACTTATAAGTCTATTTCTTTCACCAGGTGAGGGTATATTTTAGTCATTATTTCTTCAAATAGGTTTTCAGTATCTTGCTCTCTCTCTTCTTCTGGCACCCCCCTAATTTTGATGTTGGTATGCTTGATGTTGTCCCAGAGGCTCCTTACACTATCTTCACATTTTTTAATTCTTTTTTTCTGTTTGCTTTTCCAGTTGAGTGTTTTATGCTTCTTTGTATTTCAAATCTTGACTTAATTCTTGCATTCCTCCAGTCTGCTGATAGGGCTCTGTATAATATTTTTTTATTGCAGTAAGTATATTTTTAATTTCTAGTTGGTCCTTTTTCATATCCTCACAGTCTTGCTAAATTTATAGATCTTTTCTAGGATATTCATGAAAAACTTTATAACTGTGGTTTTGAACTCTATATACAATCATTTTCTTTCCTCCATTTCTTTCATTTGTGATCTGTTTCTTTGTCTCCACATTTTCTCTGTTTCCTTGAGTTGGTAGAGTAGCTTTGTGTGCTAGGTGTCCTATTATGCCCAGTGGCTCAGCCTCCCCAGTTACCTGAGGTGAACAGTCTTGGTGCACCCCTTTGTGGACTGTGTGCAGTCTTGTTGTTGGTATCCCTGGGAGGAATTGTCCTCCAGGTCAATTGGCTGTAAGGATCAGCTGTGTCTATGCTGGGAGAACTTCTATGCTGGAGACACCCTTATGGGATAAGACTTGCAAAATTGCAAAAGCCTCTGTCCTCAGCTTGGATGGGGTGGAGTCTCAGAGAGGAGCAGATAGCCTTGGATTCCTATCAGCCCTGCCCTATGAGGTCCCTTGGTCTCTCAGGACCCTTGGCAATCACTGTAAGCACCTCTGAGAGAAAGCCCCTCTTGAGTTTCATCCATTGCCAGAGTATCCTGTTTCTCCCCAAATGAGTCTGGGTTCCTAGAAACTCACCTAGAACTGGAATTCAGCAAAGTTTGGAGCTTTTGTTTCCTTCTTTCTTTAGAAAGCCAGCTGCACACTCAGCCTCCTGTGCATTGAGCCACCTGTCCTCTCTCTGTGCACTCATGCCTCCAGACCACTGCCTCTGCAGCTCCCCTGAGTCTCAATATGCTTTATCTTTTCCTGACAGTCCAGTTTCTACCTGAATGAATATGGTATCCCAGAAACTCGCCCAGAACTGGAGTTCAGCACAGTCAGGAGCTTCCGTCTCCCACCCGCTTTAGAAAGCCAGCTGCTCACTCAGCTGCTCATCCTCTCCACGTGCTCATGTGGCTCCATACCTCAACCTTTTGCAGCTCCTCTGATTCTCAATGTGCTTTCTTCTTTCCTTCTAGTTGTAGAATTTCCATTCAATCAGCTTTCCTGTGGTTCTGGATGGTGTCCATTTTGTCTTTTAGTTGTTTTGATATTGTTGTGCGAGGCAGCAATTTAGATGTTTACCTATGCTGCCATCTTGGTTTATATTATAATAGGTTTAATTATAGCTAAGTTCAGTAAGCTGAGAATTGCAGTTATAGTACTAATTAAGCTTTTAGAGTCTTAGGGCTTTTCCAAGTTCTGGACATTTGCTAGTTTCTGAAACCTTTTTAAGTATTTTTTTAACATTGGAATTTTTAAGAGAAAAAAGCAAAAAGTTTTTAGCTGAAAATAAAACCAAGGTTTGTTATAGTAGTGCAATATATCAAAATTGTATGTGAATTTGGACTTTTTATTTTATATATATATATATATATATATATATATATATATATATACACACACACACATATATATATTTTTACTTCAGAGGGAAAGGGAGCGGGAAAGATAGAAATATCAATAATGAGAGAGAATCAGTGTCTGGCTGCTACTTGCACTCCCCCCACTGGGGATCAAGCCGTCCACCCAGACATGTGCCCTGACCAGGAATTGCAAAAACAGTAACTTCCTGCTTCTTAGGTCACAGTTCAACTACTTAGCCACAATGGTTGGGCAACTTGGACAATTTTAGATGATTCCTTAGACCTTGACTGAGCAGTGTGCTTTTCATATTGTTTGTCTTGATAAATATTTGTTCAACTTCTATCTAGTGTACTATATATGAGAAACAATAAGCCTTTGTTTCATTTTTTAAACATAATTGATTTAAGGCTTTCCTAAACCATCTAGTCTTGATTTTACTTAAAAACATCATTTTTGCTATTCAAATCTTAATTTTATTAAGTTTTACTTAAATGAATTATTATAAATTGTAGACATTTGAAATAAATCAATACTGAAGCAATCTGTAAGAGCTAAAATTATAAAATTCAGATTATCAAAGATTATTGATGTGTAGAATTCTCTAGCCATGGAATGGGTCTAAATATGTGCTATTTGAAATCTAGAAACCAA
>JAAGEH010000393.1:44395011-44425847 GCA_011751065.1 Lasiurus cinereus
AGTGGTTAACATATTCTTAGAATTAAGGTGCTCTTTAAAAAATGATTCTCTTTTAGGGACATTATCAAATACAGAACTGATTAAGCAAACTCTGCTCTCATTTCAGAGCGAAATGTTAGCCATTCTGCCACTCAGTCTTTCTTTTATTATACCACATTATTGTCTCTTCAGATTTGTTCTTTCTGTTCCGAATGATTTCCTGCCTTATGGCCATCTAAGGAACATAGTGGAAGGGTAAAGAATTAATTAAAGTTCTAATGGTGCAATTAGCCATTTAGTGTGAACTGTTAAAGCATTTCCTCAGATGTTTTATAGCTTGTGAGACATCTTCACCTCAACCCATGAATACTGACCACCTGTTATCTATTACCATAACATTATCCAAGCAGACTGACAGAAAGCAATCTGGTCCCTAGTGATAGGACTACTGAAGCAATTGACAGGCAGTTTCCACAAAGGTAAACTATGAAAACTAAATGAGATGGTAAATAGAAATGCAGGCAGGTGTTTAATGGAGAAATACTATTGAAACTACCCAGCAGCTGTAAAAATAAATGTATTGTTTATGCATACTTTTATGGTATTCAGTTTGTCTCAGTGTTTGAAGACAGTAACTTGAGGACTGAAATTCTGGGTCATACATTTGTAATTCCTGTCTGAGCTCAAAATGAGTCGAGAAATCTTGTGCACTTTCTAGAGAAAGTGTATTGTAAACATAAGTTTAATGATGTTTTTAAACCAGGTTTGGTTTAAAATGCAAACGTGGGTGGTGAAGCATTACACCAAATAGATACTTTCTCTTAAACTTGAAGAAGTAAGTAAGCTTAGAGAAAAAATAAGTTACTTAGAAGGGAAAGCATGAATTAGCAGATTTCATTGAACCAAGGCAATTTGTTGCCCTAATGCAATGATCAGCAAACTCATTAGTCAACAGAGCCAAATATCAACAGTACAATGATTGAAATTTCTTTTGAGAGTCAAATTTTTTAAACTTAAATTTCTTCTAACGCTACTTCTTCAAAATAGATTTGCCCAGGCCATGGTATTTTGTGGAAGAGCCACACTCAAGGGGCCAAAGAACCGCATGTGGCTCACAAGCCTGTTTGCCGACCACTGCCCTAATGTCATACAAGATTTCTTCTCAATGCTGAATAACTTGAATTTCTAATATGACTTCTTCAATTATTGATTTGTTCCTGTCTGTTCAGTAAGAAAGTCAGATGAGCTGAGACCAGTTTGCCTCAGTGGATAGAGCGTCGGCTTGCGGACTGAAGGGTCCCAGGTTCGATTCCGGTTGGGGGCATGTACCTTGCTCACGGGCACATCTCCACTGTGGGGCGTGCAGGAGGCAGCTGATCGATGTTGCTCTCTCATCGGTGTTTCTGACTTTCTATATCTCTCCCTTCCTCTCTGTAAAAAATCAATAAAATATATTAAAAAAGAAAAAAAAAAGAAAGTCAGATGAAGATCAGCATGACAGTATTTAGAAGCTGCATCTCATCTGTAGGATGTAATCTATCTTTGTTAAGTTCCGTAAAAGTGATAGATAGCATTTGGCAGTATAATGATGTGATCACTCTACCAGCACCTCTTTAAATCATAAGCTGTTGCTTTCTGTTGTGTAGATATTTAATCAGTTATACACCCCATTACTGATTTAATTCAGAATGCCAGTGGCAAGTGAATTATGTATTTGTATATTAATACCATATTGTATTAATGCTCCCTTCATGTAAGTGTGCTATTCATTTGAAAATCATAAGCTGATGCTTCATGGGTAGAATAAATTTAACTGAGATGTTAGGCTTCTAACAACTTCAGTGTTTTAATTCACTGTGTCAGTGAAAAAAAATGTCCTTTTATATCTCTGTGCTTACTTGACTCAGTGGATTATTTATAATATTAGAACTCTCTGTGAATGGTAAAACATTATATTAATTTATGCCCTATTTACATACCCTTTAATTGTCAAATTCCAATAGAAGAGTGAAAATGTTAGAAAATAGTAAGTTTTAATACAGAAAATGCCCAAAGTTCATCAACATACTTATTTTTTTCAATTAATTTTGTTAATATGAGAGTGCAGGATTATTTTTATATGTAAAAAGTTGGATCAATATCCTCTTTCTAAGAAACAAATAAATTTGTGGGAACCTCTTTCCATGTCCCGTGAGGTTCAGGGTTCCCGGTTCAGGGTTCTGGTTCTGAAGGAGGCTGCACGCAAATGAAAAGAGAGACTAGAGAATATTAATTTGGCAATATTGGGGGGCCAGGCGGGATCCTTCCTCTAGTGGAAAGAATACTACTTGCTCTGGCCTTTTTCTCCTTTTTATTAAGGCTTTGGGACACACCCCTAGACTTTAGGCAGGAAATAACAAAACAGAAATTAACATGAAACAAACAGGTAGAGGCTGCTTCAGCTAACAATGTTTTCAACTAAACAGTGAATAATTAGCTCTGACCTTTCAGAGCAATTAAGGTTGACCAGCTTTCTGGTTTCCTGTTTACATCCATTTAGTGAGAACAATGTTTGGTTTCAGACATAAATTAAATAATTACTATTTATATTTCACATTCTCTCAAAAATATTATTCATGTCTTATATACATACTTATAATTAAAAACTTATTTTTTTAGGAAAACTTATGGCATCATTTTCCATTATTTACACTAACTTTATAGAATCTCATGTTGATTACGACTCCTTGGTGCTTAGGATAAACATACAGTAAAAAAGTTGAATATACTTTTCAATGAAGGGTAATGATTCTACAAAATTAAGTGAAGGGATTTTTAAAAAAAAAATTATCAAACTAAAACATTCTTTCTAAATTCAACATTACTTTATTCTAGACACTTAAGCAAAGTGGATAATTGAAACATTTCCTAAAAGATAGCCCCAAGCTTTCTGGAAGCTTCCTGTAGCAAGTGTGTAGTACACTTAAGCAGTTGTGTAACTGGACAACCAAGGGGTACAGGTTGCCTGTCACTACTTCAGTCAATTAAACAGAGACAGGGTTGAATCATATATGACCATTTATTCCAATAATGCCAGCATTATGAGAGAGCAGCAGGTCATCCACAAAATTCTACTCTGTACCTCACCACAGGCCAGCTGCTTATGTTGGGTAAAAGGAACAAATATTACATGGGAAAGTAGGAATTATAGATATGGAAAGGTAGGCATGGGATAAGCACTACAGGTTTATGTCATGGGGCTCAGAGGGAGTCACAAAGAGCAGGTACCTCTGGGACCAGATAACAGGTAATAGGGGGTGGGGCTTGTAAAGAGCAGGTGCCTCCAAGACTGGATATGAGGTTGTAAATTTTTCCATAATGATAGGCAGTCCTCAGAAGGAGGAAAGGCTACATTCTGATGTTAGCTCTTATGTCCTAAGGGAGGCGTATAATTCCCAGTGAGATGAAAGTGTGCTCTCTCTAATCAGAAAAGAACAATCACAGTTAACAGAGCATGATTAATATTTCTTATAATTATAATTTATTTCAAATATTCTATTTCTGCCCCTAACAGTTGTGGGTAAAAAACACTGGCTGACTGACAGACTAAACAAAAATTTGCCTTAATCCTTTGAATATTACAGCCTTCATCCCCATGTTCTTCTGTCTTAATTCCATAGCTGTCATTTTTGATGACACCACATTCAGATTGTCTTGGGAAGGACAAATGGGCTTGCACTATTGATGAGACTGGCTGCCTTCTTGTCTAACAAGACACTGGGGGGTTGGGGTATGCCTGGGAGGGGGTAGTGGGCAATGGGAAGATATGTATACATGTAACACAATAAAAATGCAAAAAAAAAATTCATCATCTCAGAGGATTATACCAAAATTTTAAATATAATGTTGACTCTTACTCCTTAGAGTGAATATGCTTCAAAGAATGTTAGATTTCAAAAATCAAAGTGGAAGAAAGTGGTGAAGTACAAAAGGGAAGAGAAAAAATAAAAATTATGCTTTCTTCTGATAGATTTTAAACTTATACTGCATTTTTCTGATTGGTTTTAAACCTACACAAGAAATATATGACGTTTAAAAAATGCCTGTATTGATGGTTTTAAACTTATACAAGAAATTTACAACATTAAAAAGTGCCTTCATTCATGGAATAGCACAAGTTATTTAACCAATCTATCATATTTGTTTATGTGATACTATTTTTGTCCAAAGCAGCATTCTTATTTTCACTTATTTCAAAGATTTAAATATCACCTTCATTTTCTCTGTGAAGCATCTATAATCTTTAAAGTGACAGAAAAATTGAATATTATTTTATTTTACTTTTAGTGTATTGAAAATCTCTGTGTTGGGTTAATAATGCCAGCATTTTTTTTCTGTAATATTTCTTTCTAACAAACCATAAACTTACAGATAAATAACCTTATCTTCATATCTTACATGAAGCAGTTAAGGAATTGCTAGTTATTAATGCTATTTTATAAATGAGAAACAAGAAGACCTTCCTGGTTACACTCAGTCAGGAAATAACACTGATTAAAATTGGTTTTCGGTCTTGGCTCAGGACCTTGACAGCCTGTGGGTCCCCACAGTTTTTAGGGACACAGAATTTTAGCCATTCCATGCTTTTCATATCCATCTTTGCCATTTCAATGATTAACTAATTTATTGCAAAAGATATTACTATATATGTGAGTATATATGTGTATATGCATACTAGTATATCTGTATATATAGAGGTGTGTTGTACCAGTACATGCACATATATGTGTAATATACATACACACACTATCAGATTCTAAATCATTGTCGACAAAAGCTTATGGAGCTACAAAAATGATCCAAGCTGAAATTATAAGAAAATATTCACTTTTCAGTAGCTTGAGAAGTGATTTATTGAAAGTACAGGAATCAGAGAAGTGATTTATAAGGAGTACAGGAATCTGCAAATGTATTTCATGCTCATTTCCATCAGAATAGCTACTTAGATGTCTTTGGATAACCTTTTACAAAGAGAAAATAGTCATTTCCTCACCCACATCGATGTATATTTTTAGATTTTAATTTGTTAAGATCTTTAAGCTCCACCACCCAATTCTAACTCAAAATTATATGTCTGCTATTTCAGCCCTGTTTGAGGGGACTACTTTCTCACCACCTTCCCGCCTTTCTATCCTTTCCCCAGCACTCCAGACATCAAGCTCCTCAGCAAAGAAACATACTTTTACAAAATTGTTTTGGGAAATAACTGCTTTTGGCAGTAGAAGGGTTCACAGGATTTCCTAGGTCTCTAGTACACTTTTATTCTACTCTGTGTACCTGTGTATATTTATTTTATTAACATCTCTAAAGATCAAAAGAAAATTCTCAACAATATAAAAATTCTTCCAACTTAAGGTTTTAGAGGACCAGGTGGTTAATAAAGGAAACATAAATACAAATCTGAGGAATGATAGATTATCAAGGAGAAAACTTTTAAAATGTACATACAAGATAATTATTTTTTGACAATATGCATGTTAAGTATTTTCTTTTATCTGAGTAAAGGGCCCTTTATCTCTTTTTCAAATATATTTTTTTAAATTTTTCAATTACAGTTGAAATATAATATTATATCTTTTCTAGATGCATAACATAGTGATTTAGATATTTATTTAACTTGCAAGTTGATCCCCTCCATACGTGTAGAACCCATCTGACACCATATAGAGTTACGACAATGTTATTTACTTCATTCCATGTGCTGCATTTTACATCCTCATGAATGTTTTTATTCCTAGAAACTTCTACATCTTAATTCCTTCCCTTTTTTACCCATCCTGTCATGCCCTCCCATCTGGCAATTATCAAAATGTTTTCTTTATCTATGAATTTGTTTTTGTTTTATTCATTCATTTTTTTTTAGATTTTCTCATATATGTGAAATCATATGGCAGGTGTCTGTCTCTGTTTGACTTATTTCTATTTGCATATGCTGTCTAGATCCATCTATGTTATCAGACATGGCAAGATTTCATTATTTTATATGGCTAAGCAGTATTCCTTTATATATCTGAACCACATATTCTTTACCCATTTCTCTATTGATGAAGACTTAGGTTGCTTGCATGTCTTGGGTATAATAAATAATGCTGCAATAAACATAGGGATGCATTTGCTTTTCAACTCTGTTTTGGGTGTTTTTAGATAAATACTCAGAGATGGAATTGCTGGTCCTTTTCTGTCTTTTTTTTTTATAGTCTTTGTTGGAAAGTCTATTTTGTCTGTTATAAGTATTACTTCCCCAGTTTTTTTTTTTTTGTGGTTTTTTTTTTTTATTTGCAGGAAATGTAATTTTCTATTTCTTTACTTTTAGTGTGTATGGGTCATTTGATCTGAAATGGATATCTTGTGGGAAGCATATTTTGAGTCTTGTTTCTGTTTACATTATGTCTTCTGATTGGAACATTTAACCGATTTACAATTGAGGTATGTAGTGATTTCCATGTTATTATTCATCTTTTTTTCTTCCTAAAGAAGCCTCTTTAATATTTCTTATAATACTGGCTTGATAGGAATGAATTCTTATAGCTTTACTTTGACTAGGATGCTTTTTATTTCTCCTTTGATTCTAAATGATTCTTAGGTATAGCAATCTTGCTTTGTAGGATCTTGCTTTTCATCACTTTGGCGATTTCACGCCAATCAGTTCTGGCATGTAAAGTTTCTATTGAAAAATCAGCTGACAGTCTTATGGGATCTCCCTTATAAGTAACTAACTGCTTTTCTATTGCTGCTTTTAAGATTCTCTCTTTGTCTTTAACCTTTGACATTGTAATTATGTGTTTTGGTGTGAGTTTCTTTGGGTCCATCTTGTTTGGGACTATGTACTTCCGGGACTTTATGTCTATTTCCTTTACCAAGGTTAGGAAAAAAAATTTATTATTTTCAAATAATTTTTCAATTCCTTGCTTTATCTCTTCTCCTTTTGGGACTCCTATGATGCAAATGTTGATATGCTTGATGTCCCAGAGGCCCTTTAAACTATCCTTAATTTTTTGGATTCTTTTTTTCTTTTTTACTTTTCTTATGGGTGTTTTCTGCTACTTTGTCTTCCAAATAGCTGATTTGATCCTCTGCTTCATTTCTTGTAATATATTCTTTGTTTTAGTTATTGTATTCTTTATTTCTGACAGTTTATTTTTTTATAATTTTAATCTTCATCTTTTTAATTTCCTATCTTTTTTTTTGTGAAAGTTCTTACTGTATTTATCTACTCTTCCCCTAAGTTCATTGGGCATCCCTATAACCAGTGTTTTGAACTCTGCATAGGGTAGATTACTTGTCTCCATTTATTTAGTTCTTTCTCTGGAGTTTTTATTTTATTTTACTTTATTATTTGTATTATTTATTATTATTGTTATTTTTTTATTTAGGACATGTTTCCTTGTCTCCTCATTTTGGCTAACTCCCTGTATTTGTTTCTATGTATTAGGTAGAGCTGCTACACCTGCCGATTTTGGTAAAAGGTCTTCTGTAATAGAAGTTCTCTAGAACCAGTGACATAGTTTCCCTGACCACCAGATCTGGGTGTTCCTTTTGTGGGTGTGAGTACCCTCCTGTTAGTGTTGAGCTTTGATTGCTATTGGCACTTCAATGGAAGGAACTAACTCTCAGGCTGTTTGGTCAAGCTGATTGTGAAGACTGGCTTTGGAGGTGGTGGTTTGATGCTCTGGTATGTTCTAGAGATTGCTGCTGGTGTGCTTGTTTGGGGCTTCATGGGAAGGACTCTGGTGCATGCCAATGTTAGCCTCTTTATGTGTCCTGCCAAAGGCCACCTGGTATAAGCTACAAATTTATCTGCAATTGGTTGCTGTTTGTGCTGGGCTTAGAGGTGCCTAGGAAATACTAAGCTGCCAATCAAGGCTGCTGCAACTAGTCCTAAGCTTGGAACTGATTAACAAGAGGCATAGGGCATCCCAAAGCCAGCTTTTACTTATTGGAACTTGTGAACTTTTGAGAGTTTTTAGGAAAATCCATAGCACCAGCCAATTCAGACTGTATGGAAAAGCCACTGGAAGCAGCTTGGGTGAGCTGGTTTTCAGTAGCATCTGAGAGAATCCCGAGGGTAGAGCAAACAGTGTTATCAAGTTGATGGAGACTCAAACTTGAAGCCCACCTGTGCCTGCAGATTGGATGGAGGGAAGATTAAAACAAAGGAATGATGATGTCCTCTTGTACTTTCTTGGTGAAGGCTGCCCCCTAAGTCTTCCTCGAAAGCCAGATAATTCAGTTCCTCTTTGTATGTGTCCCTAGCACTTCTCAAGCTGCTACACAGCCTCGTGAATGTTAGTGAACAAATCTGTGTGTGGGCTCTTTAAAAAAAATGCCTGGAATTTTATCAACCGTCGTCTCAGCCACAATCTTTGCTGTTTTTTAACAAAAGCTACCAGGACTTCTCTTTCCAGCATTGAAAACATGGCTGGGGTGTATGTTGTGGGTCTGGGTCCCCTCTTTTCTCAGGAGGAACCTATACAGCTGAAATATTGCTCCCATTTCTGAACTTCTACCCATGGTTGTGGGCTCTGTCCTTTCTCCCTCTATGTCCTTTCTGTTTCAGTGTGACTTCTTCTGTACATCCTTAGTTAAAGGAATTACTTTAAACGAGTCTTCAGGTGGTTCTCCATGTTGGTTGTTCTGTAGTTTACTTAGAATTTTGATTTGGTCATAGGAGAAGGTGAGCACAGCATTTACTCCACCATCTTGACCAGAATTCTTCACTCTTTACCTCTTTTTTTTTAAATATATTTTATTGATTTTTTTACAGAGAGGAAGAGAGAGGGATAGAGAGTTAGAAACACCGATGAGAGAGAGACATCAGTCAGCTGCCTCCTGCATGTCCCCTACTGGGGATGTGCCCACAACCAGGATACATGCCCTTGACCGGAATCAAATCCAGAACCCTTCAGTCCGCAGGCCAACGCTCTAACCACTGAGCAAAACCAGTTTCAGCCACTCTTTACCTCTTTATAAACTATCTGGTAAGGCAGTGTACTGCTGATTTTTTAAACATATAGACTTATCTGAAATTTTATTTTTATATGGAGCACTTGAAGTTCACAGAAAAACTTGAAATCATGGGGGATAAAAAGACCAGAAAGAAGACCTAGCATCAAATTTATATCTCACCACCAATGCTGTTAAAAATAGTCTTTGAGAAATAAACCATTCAGAGGAAGACAATTATCACATGATCTCACTCATATGGAATCTGATGAGCAAATGAACTGATGAAAAAAATAGATTCAGAGAAGCAGACTGACAAATCTCAGAGAGAAGAAGGAGGAATTGGGGTTGGAAGAGATTAACCAAAGAATTTATACATTTACATGAGAACTGGTGCAAACAATTCCTACATAGGCGGGGTCCCTATGCCTGGCTGGTGATCAGGGATGATTGGGGCCTTCCAGTTGCCAACCAACACCTTCTTTCCGGTTGCTGGCTGGGGGCTACCAGATGGGTGGAGAAACCACAAGAGGGAACTGGGGAGCTTGGCCAGCTGTGGAGGTTGACAGTGGGAGTGCACTAACCACCAGGGGGCATTGAGCGTCTGCCCCATGGTGGTGTGTGCATCATAGTGACTAGTCATTTCGGTCGTTCCAGCATTCTGGTCACTTTGGCGTTTATATAGAGAGAATAGAGGCCTGTTGCATGAAATTCGTGCACAGGGGAGGAGGGTGTATGTGTCCGTCAGCCCAGCCTGCACCCTCTCCAATATGGGACATCTCTCTCACAATCCAGGATTACTGGCTACCAACCACTTGCCTGCCTGCCTGCCCAATTGCCCCTAAACGCTTTTGCCTGCCAGCCTGATCACCCCCTAACCACTCCTCTGCCAGCCTGATCAATGTCTAACTGATCCCCTGTTGGCCCAATTGTCCCTAAAATCCCTCCCGTGCTGGCCTGGTCACCCCTAACTGCCCTCCCTTGCCAGCCTCATTGCCCCTATTTGCCCTCCCCTGTCCACCTGGTTGCTCCCAACTGCCCTCTCCTGCTGGCCTAGTCATCCCTAACTGTCCTCCCCTGCAGGCTTGTTCACCTACAACTGCCCTCTTCTGCAGGCCTGGTCTCCCCTAGCTGCCTTCCCCTGCAGGCCTGGTCACCCCTAACTGCCCTCCCTTGCAGTCGTGGTCCCTCCCAACTGCCCTCCCCTTCAGGCCAGGGTCCCTCCCAACTGCCCTCCCCTGTTGGCCATCTTGGGGTGGCCATCTTGTGTCCACATGGGGGAAGCCATCTTTGACCATATGGGTGCAGCCATCTTGTGTGTTGTAATGACAGTCAATTTGCATGTTACTCTTTTATTAGATAGGATATGAATAACCCATGAACACAGACAATAGGCCTGGTGGGGTAGGTATGGGTGGAGGGGGTCAATAGGCCTGGTGGATATGGGTGTGGGATGGAAACTCAACAAATCTGAGATACACTTACTACTTATCATCACTAGGTTCCAGAGATATACAAAAGACATCTGTAATATTTTCAACAATAAAGATAAATTTTAAAATATAGTCTTTGAGAAAGATTATTGACTTCACCAGATCAAGTTGACAACCTGATTTTTCTTTCCATAATAGCTCTATTTATAACTAGATTTGTTGCTAAGTACCTTATATCTAACTTAGTAAAATTCTATTAAAGTTTGTTTCTTATCATTATTTCCTTTTACATGAAATGCAGGTATCCATGTGGTATTCTTCAGAGGAGTGTACAACTGAAAATTCTGACATTCTACCTTTCTATTCTGTGAATTTGAGCAAAGAAATAGGCAATATTTGTATAGTCATACCAACAGAACAATAGCCAAGCAAATGCTTTAGTTTTTAGATTAAATAATGTAAACTCTTAAAATAGTGCCAAGCACATAGTAAGTTCTCAGTAAATTAGATATCTTATAAGCTTATATATTACTAGAGGCCTGGTACACGAAATTTGTGTTGGGGGGGGAGGTGTCCCTCAGCCCAGCCTGCACCCTCTCCCATGTCAGATCCCTCAAGGGATATCTGACTGCCCATTTAGGCTCGATCCCACCAGGCAGTCGGACATCCCTCTTACAATCCAGGACTGCTGGCTCCCAACTGCTCACCTGCCTGCCTTCCTGATTGCCCCTAACCGCTTCTGCCTGCCAGCCTGATCACCCCCTAACCACTCCCCTGCCGACCTTATGGATGCCTAACTTCTCCCCTGCCAGCCTGTTTACCCCTAACTGCACTCCCCTGCAGGCCTGGTCACCTCCAACTTTCCTTTTCTGATGATCTGGTGACCCCTAACTGCCCTTCCTTGAAGGCTTGATTGCCCCCAATTCCCTCCCTTGAAGGCCTGCTCCCTTCCAAATGCCCTCCCCTGCTGGCCATCTCGTGGTGGCCATCTTGTGTCCACATGGGGGCAGGATCTTTGACCACATGGGGGCAGCCATCTTGTATGTTGGAGTGATGGTCAATCTACATGTTACTCTTTTATTAGATAGGATAGAGACCTGTTGTATGGATGGGGCCAGCTGGTTTGCCCTGAAGGGTGTCCCGAATCAGGGTGGGGGGGACCTTGGGGCATTTGGCTGCCTGGGCAAGGGGCCTGACATGGTTTGCAGGCTGGCCACACTTCCCAGTGACCCAAGCGGATCCTCTTGTATCTAGTATTTATTTATCTTCTACAGTTGAAACTTTGTAACCTTATGTGGAGGCCTAGGCCACCAGGGCTGCAGAAACTTGGTTTCCTCCATCAACAGGGGCAACCCTAGCCTCCTGCACCATTTTTGTTGGGATTTCTTTATCTTCTATAATTGAAACTTTGTAGCCTTGAGTGGAAGCCTGGGCCAGCCAGGGTGTGTGGAAAGCTTGGTTTCCTCCATTGCCAGGGAAACTCAATCCTCCCTCCTGCTCACTCCATAGCTATAGCCATCTTGGCTGGGGTTAATTTGCATACTTGCTCCTGATTGGCTGGTGGGCATGGTTTGTGGGTGTGTTGAAGTGATGTTTAATTTGCATATTACTCTTTTATTAGATAGGATAAGCTTTCTGATGTCTGAGTTCCACTTCATGAAATTGTGATGTAGGTTAGATTTATTACATGCATATCCTCAATACACAGTTCATAAATGTTAACCATTATTATTTGAATGTGATAGAATTCTTAGAAATAAGGCAAGCCCCCACATCAGGGGTTCTGGTAGAATACAAAACATACTCGGAAGCCAGGCAGCAAGGCAAACATCTTTCCCTCTGCGTAGTAGAGTATGTACACATGGTCTGGAAGCATGTGACCACTGAGCAGGCAGGCTGCTTGGGTTTATAATCCCTGATACACGTGACCTGTCCTGGATGGAGCTCAGTAGCACAGTGTTTCATGATTGGCTAATTTAAAGGGAGGAGTAGGTCTTTGCTATTTCACGATGGTGGCCCCCAGGGGATCTGCAAACCATGTGCCAACATGGCAGCTGCCAAGTCACACAGTCCAAAATGGTGGCTGTCTAAACTGTTCTTTGACAGAAAAGATGATTTGTTTATTCTCACAGATGAAAGGTATTGTTGCTATTTTATTTAATGTTTACAAAGTAATTTAAAAAGACAAATGATATTCAAGATTGGTAATCATTTAATAATAAAAGAAATCAAAGAAAAGTACAACATATACATGAACCACAAATGTAAATGGAGGATAAAATTGTTGACATTTCATAAAGTATTGATAATAAATTTTGGATAATAAAAAGTTTAATGTAGCTTGTTAAAATAATTTTCTGCTAAAAATTTGTTAAAATAATAGTCAACAAATAAAATTGTCATTAATATTATTTCTTAATAACATATGCTTAAATCAAATGAAATGTCTTAGAAAATCAGCATACATATTTTGAAACCACATCAAATCAATCTTGAAATGGATTGTAATGATATATCCTTTGATTTCACTTGTGCAGTCTTTGAGTGAACTTATAATTTAGAACATAATTTTGGAAATAAAGAATGATCTTTAAGAAATGATTATTTTCAGACTAAACACTGGGTTGAAGAAAGAAGAGTATTTAAATCAACAGTGTTGGACACAAAATTATCTTATGAAAACATTTAAAATTAGGTATATTGTGATTGGTATCTTAGGGTCTACTTTCTTGATTCACCAGAACACATCTTACTCCTTGATTCAGATATACAGGCTGCATCTAAATGTCTCTACCATATCAAGGGGCTTCCAGTGCATTATGGCAAGGCAAGAGATAGCACAGAGAACTTAGCCTGCTCATCTCTGCTTTAGCTGAAAAAATCTTACACATCTCTTTCATTTTCACCTCTTTGCCAGAATTAACTGCATTGATGGAGCTTAGGAAGAGTGAAGATATTCCATGTGCAGCAAGTGACCATGTTAATATATGCAAAAAATTAAAATTGGGGAATATATAAGACATGAGAAAAATACTATAATAAAGAATAAAATATTTTTAGGCAATTCTGTCCCAAATCTTTGCTTACATTGCTTTCCTCCAAAAGTGATTATGTTTTAAATAGATCAGTGTGTCTGGATATGAGAGCATATTACTGACTTTTGATTATATAAAGGGAAAAATGCCCAAGAAAATGTTATTATTCATACTTTTATTATTTAATTTTGTGGTGAGTGATTTAAAAATTAAAATATGGTTATTTTTAGTAAGTATCTTAGTAAAGAAGAAGCTTAAAAATTAGAAATCCCTCTGTCCACTCCATTGAATTGCTCTACACTTAATTTAAAAATTAATTTTTGAGCATTTTATTTGGAAACTCAATAAACCTGAGACACGCTTACTACACATCATCACTAGGTTCCAGTGATACAAACATGACTAAGTAAATAGAGAACCTATTTTTATGTTCTAGGTCAGTGCTCAGCAAACTCATTAGTCAACAGAGCCAAATACCAACAGTACAACAATTGAAATTTCTTTTGAGAGCAAATTTTTTTTTTAATTAAACTTCTAACACCACTCCTTTAAAACAGACTCACTCAGGACATGGTATTTTGTGGAAAAGCCACACTCAAGGAGCCAAAGTATGAAGATGGAAGTATGGGCAAAGTATTATTGTATATGGAAAAGAATAAAGAATGAGAGAAGTACTTAGTATAAAGAAGGCAGTTGGAGAGGTATTTTTCTGAGAATATTTTTTCAAGAAGACTGATATGTCAGTGATTAAAAGAGTAGTAGGAGGGTATTACAGTAAACCTTCAATTTTGCAGACCTCAGTTTAATGGACTTACATTAACAGATAAAATTTTGGTTCATATGTCTTATGTGAAAATTAACAACCTGTTAATTTAAAAATGCTTTAGAAGTATAGTGACCTTCTTATATAAAAACTGCAGTTGGAAATTTTAATTCTGCTATTTTGGCTTCTGTAAATGCTTTATTGCTTGAATAATAAGGACAATAAGACAACTCTCATTCCATAGAGGCCATAAACCTTCCCCCAGATGAAATTATCAGTTCTGGTTCCAGGTCAAACTTTTGGTTGAGGTTGAGGTTGAGGTCAAGGCCCCAGTACATAGGGGTCTTTAAGAATTTGTAAAGGGACCAGAAAAACCCCATATTTGGGAGACAAAGAAGGTAAAAAGATATAAATAGAGGAAGTTGCTCTATGTTGGGGCCCAGAATTTGAAATACAGTTTTCTCTTGGCCCGTGCTTAATAATAATAAAGTGTAACTCCATCTCTGTAAACATTGCTTGATTCTTCTCTAGTCTTCTGTAACACTTTTAATCAAGATTTGCTTATAATTAAATTAACAGTGTTTTTTTTTTATTCAGTTATTTTTAACAGTATGCCATACATTGGAAAAAACACTGTAGTAATTTTGCCAACATATAACTACTAGAGGCCTGGTGGATGAAATTTGTGCATGATGGTGTTTGTCCCTCAGCCCAGCCTGCACCCTCTCCAATCTGGGACCCCTCAAGAGATGTCCGACTGCCTGTTTAGACAGGCAATTGGACATCCCTCTCACAATCCAGGACTGCTGGCTTCCAACTGCTCACCTGCCTGTCTTCCTGATTGCCCTAACTACTTCTGCCTGCCAGCCTGATCACCCCTAACTGCTCCCCTGCCAGCCTGTTTGCTCCTAACTGCCCTCCCCTGCAGGCCTGGTCACCTCTAACTACCCTCCCCTGCAGGCCTGGTCCCCCTCAACTGCTCTTCCCTGCAGGCTCGGTCATCCCCTAACTTCTTTCCTCTGCTGGCCTGGTCACCCCTAACTGTTCTCCCCTGCAGGTTTGATTGCCCCCAACTACCCTCCCTTGCAGGCCTGATCCCTCCTAACTGCCTTCCCCTGCTGGCCATCTTGTGGTGGCATCTTATGTCCACATGGGGGCAGCCATCTTTGACCACATGGAGCAGCCATCTTGTGTGTTGGAGTGATTCTCAGTTTGCATATTACTCTTTTATTAGACAGGATAACTATAGTCTACATATTTAAATTCAAGAGCCACTCACTGCTCACACAATGTTTGGTAAATGGGGAAAGATTAACATATGATCACAACATGTGGCACATGGTAGTAATTGGTTTTGTTGTTGCATGGTGTGACTTTCTGCAGCAGCTTTAGTGCTTATGCTGGCTGATGTTCCCTAAGGTGCTAAACCACATCCCACTCATGTGCATTTGATTACTTGTGATGACTGCGTAAATTTAAAATTACTGTAATACATAGGAGAAAACTTTTCTATGCAATTAGATTGTTAATTATAATTATAAAAATGTCTCTAATAATTAAATACAAGTAAACTAATTTGTAAATTTTTAAACATATACGTTCATAAAAACTACTTTATCATATAATAGACTTTTAGATTTAACAGACACCCCTAACTCAAATTAGTCCTTTATATTGAAGTTTTACTGGAGCAAAGTTAAGATTCTGCCCTCCCACAGAGACTGGAAGACACAGACCCTATCTTTCCTGATTACTGCATTTCAAATGAATGGCTTTTAGATCATTAAGAAAGACACTCTTGAGTTGTATAAGATTCATATGCATTTCAAATAGGAGGAGGAAGTGTTCAAAGAAAGGGTGGTCCAGATTGTCAACAAGTTTTGGCTGGAACAAATAATAAAACTTTTGGCAGCTTTGGGCTTTCTCAGGCTGGCACTTAAAGGGGTCTCGGATTATCCTAGAAATGGGGCCATGAGTTTTTAGAAAATATGTGTTTACATTTTTTTTAAATATATATATTTTATTGATTTTTCACAGAGAGGAAGGGAGAGGGATAGAAAGTCAGAAACATCGATGAGAGAGAGACATCGATCAGCCGCCTCCTGCACACCCCACCCTGGAGATGTGCCCGCAAGCAAGGTACATGCCCACGACCGGAATTGAACCTGGGACCCTTCAGTCCACAGGCTGATGCTCTATCCACTGAGCCAAACCAGTCTCAGCAAGTGTTTACATTTTTAATATAGGGGATGGAGATGGATAAAATCGTTGTGCTGAGAGTATATGGTTTTTGTAAATGAAGGTTGAACATAGTAGGGAAAATGGTGAGAGGAGCCTGACTAGGAGAATCTTTGTCACATCTCATGATAGTCCTTGTAGTTATGAACCATTTTATGTTCACTAAGAGCCTTGGGTAACTAACACTCATGATGAAAATAGGAGGAGGGAATAGTAATGGAACTATGGAGATAGACAAGACTATTTATAATCAAAAATTAAGTATTGAGAGTCAAAATTGGTGTCTGCCTGCAGACTGAGACATCCCAGGTTTCATTCTGGTCAGGGGTATGTGCCTTGGTTGCAGGCACATCTCCAGTTGGGGGCGTACAGGGGGCTACTGATGGATGCTTCTAACTCTCTATCCTTCTCCCTTTCTCTCTGTAGAAAATCAATGAAATGTAAAACAAACAAACAAACAAACAAACAAAAAACTAAGTTATGAGAGAATTATGAGAAGAAAAAAAGACCTTTTGAACAGTGGCATGTAAATCATGAAGCTATAGCTAAGATTTGTCAGGAAAAGTAAAAGGCAATTGTGCAGAATTCAACATTGTAGCTGCTTTGAACTGAACTCAGTTTAGAAGGCCTTGTCCATTTTAAGATGGGAATCATAAGAGCATCAGAAGCTACAAGTGTGTATTCTGTCCAATTAATTTTATGTACCATATTTATTATGCAAAATTGACAAATGTATAGGAAATACTATTTCCTGAAGTTACTCATTTATCACCAGAGAATAGCAGGTGAACTGGATATAATGCTGGATTTTTGTTAAGCACCCCTATAATGGTTAATGTAAAAACATTCAAACGTGTAAAGAATTTTTGTGAGTTTATTTGAGACAAACTGTCGACCCTGCCAGGAAGCAGTATCTCCATGATTGTGATAATGCTCCCAAGAATGGTGGGTTTTCATCTATTTTTATATATTGCAATCAAAGGAGGAAATGTAGGTGGATTACATGAAATCCATTGGTAATAGATTAGAGAGGTGGGAGAAAGTAAAGCAGAAAACCCTTGGGATTGGGTAAAAAGTAAAATGACAGACACCTACTTAGATGGGGGCAGGACAGTCAACAGTCAACAATTAACATGATAACAATAAAAATGAAGGAATTTGTGGTATCTGTCCTTGAACCCAGGCACATTAGGTTATATCCCAAGGAGTCTGAAAAAAGGGAAGTTACCCAGACATTTTATGGATATGTTATCATAGATGCAAAAAGACAGATAGTCTCAGTTAAGGTAAAAGTTGACCTTGCCAGTGAAGATACCAGCTTAGGACTTAAATACCCACCATAATTGCTTTTAGTTAAAGTTTAATTTTAGACCATCCTTTGTGGTTATTTTCAGTCTCTGAGTTTGCAAGACTACAATTAAGGCCTTCCATGAGCATGTCAGGTTAGCATTTGGCACCTTTCATCCACATAATGCTTGTACTATTTCTAGATTCCCATGCCTTCATATCTATGCCTCTCTCAATATGATTTTTGAAAGTTTCTCATCTTTTCTTCTTCTGCATAAATAAAAAAGACCCACATTTTATGGTCCATTAAAAATAATAGAATGCAATCCTATCAAATAAAGAGGGGATATGCAAATTGACCATCACACAGTCACAAAGATGGCAGTGCCCACAGTGAAGGCCAAGTTCCCATGAGCCTTAGGAAGTAATTAGCAGGGACCTGAGGCTGCGTGGCGTGGGCTGGGGCAGGGTACCTGAACCTGCACCCCCTGCCCAGAGGGGCTTGATAGGGGACCTCAGGCCAAATCCCTTGTCTGGCAGGGCTTGATGAGAGACCTGAGGCCTCACCCCTCACCCCAGCTCCAACCCAGGGTTCCTGAGGTTGCCACCCCTACCCAGTGGGGCTTGACAAGTACCGCCGGCCCTGCTCCCCATTTGGTGGGGCTTGATGGGGACCTCAAGGTATGCTCCCTCACCCCAGTGCCAGACTTGGGGACCTAAGACTGCATCCCCAACCCATTGGGGCTTGACAGGGGACGTCAGGCCATTCCCCCACCCTGGTGCTGGGCTGGGGTACCTGAGGGTATGCTCCCTGCCTGGTGGGGCTTAAAGGGTATGGGGCCCGTCAGTCTGGTTCTAGCCCAGTGGGGGTGGGGCCGGCTAGTTCTGGTTCTTGCACAATTTTGAGGCACTGCGGGTAGGCAGGGACTTTACTCTGGGTCTTACAGTGTGCTTCAGACTCTGACAGGAGGAAGATTTCCATGTACATTTTACTAATTTTCTTTCATCTCTGACACTTCTACTATAGAGAAAGGGCAAATAGCAATATTAAAATATTTAGTCTAATCCCTTTTTAATGTGCATGAATTTTGTGCCACTAGTAATAAATAAAGTGTTGTTCACCAATAACTTAATGAGTTATCCTTTGAAGAGTGTTGTTCACCAAAAAACAAAAAAATGTATTTAAACAAAGAATTCCTGGAGTCCACCTTAAACCAAGTGAATTCATATTAAATAAAGGACCTTGAGAGATTTCAAAGTAAATCTGAGTTTTAGTTGGACAAGAAGGAATTCCTAGTTTCTCTCATACTAAGAAAGTATCCTCTATACAAGTGAATTGCTGTTGAGATCACTTAGCATTGTATGAATTGACTGATGGATCTTATATAGACAGTTGGAAACAGGCAGAGATATCTCTTTGTCAACAATGTTCTGGTTCATGATTTTGACCTGAGGATTTACCTTACATTCTCACAAGGAACTTATGTAAGGTTCCAAGTCACTTTCTAATTATATTACTCAAAGAAAGGCTATACATAGTAAGTCTCCTAGCTTTTCCCTGGAGGAGGAATTATGACATACCTGAGGATTTTGAAACCTTGGAACTCATGTTTTTCCTGGCAGCCTGGGCACAACAATGTTAGCTTAATCTTGGTCAAGTCACTGTTTATCTCCAGTTACTCCTGAATGACACAACTATAATTACACACATGCTCAATTTTATAATCACTTATATTTCTTTGCTTATCATAGTAGTGATACATGATAGAGTGATTTGTTGAGACATGTTTGAATCCACATAATTTTCAGTTTAGTCTGGGATTCAGGCTACAATTCCGATGTTTAATGTTTTTAAATCTGAAACACATGCACATAGAAACATATAATGAAAGAGATTAAGAAAAAACAAAGCACTGTTAGTGAAAAGTGTGTCAGTATGTTTGAATACTTCCTTAGGACAAATTGCTCCTTTCTTCAGGGAAAACCAAGTAAATAGGCCAGTTTTATTTTGCAATGTAAAGCAAAAACTTCTAATATTTGAGATCCTCTGGTTTCAGCGAATTAAAACTGTTTAGGAGATGATAGAAAAAGCTTGTGTTTGTTAAAGATAAATTGCATTTCTGCAAACAAGTTTGCTTTTGGAAAAAATAAAATGTGTTTTAGTGAGTAGGATAATGAGGACAAAAGAGAGAGTAGAGTTATTGCTCATTCAAAGCCTTTGAATGAATTAGATATCCTCTTGTTAGAGAAGTGAAGACCTCAAGTTATGAGATTTGCATTCCTTTTAGGTGGCTTCATTAAGATACTTTAGCCTCTAAAAGAATTAGCCTCAAAAAACTGCAAGGGTCATGCAGTTTTACAGCTGTATTCATTCTTAGGAACCCACATTATTAGTAGCTATTTGGATTTATATATTTTCCCCATATATATCTGATCAATTATTTTTGTATATACTAGTAATAAAATGATTAATTTTGTTTTATTTAGTTAGTTATTGCCTGACATCTTACTGAACACTCAATAGTTTTCAGTGGATTCTCTAGTTTTCCAGATGCTTAATTACAATATTTTCCACAATAAAGTTGCTTCTTGCTTAAATTTTTAGACTATAATTTTATTTGTTTAGTTTTCAGTAAATTAAACTGGTGAAAAAAGATGTTGAGCTCTTTAGCACTTAAAGGATATATGAAGATAAATATTCAGAGCAAGGTGTACAAGTGAAAGCTACTGCTATGGTTTGGTTGTGATTAGAGTTGACACTAAGTATTTGGCAGTGTGTACCAGATATCAGATTGTTCAGATTGTGCCATGGCTAGTACCCTCTGCTGGTGCATATTCTGGTATGTGATATCTTAATAGCCTTAATAACCTGAGGAAATAAAAATGAAAGCCTATATATGAAAGCCTGTGAAAGTCATTTTATTTGTTTATATATTTTTAATCCTCATTCAAGGATATACTTTTTTTTATTTTTTAACTTTTTGTTGATTTCAGAGGGGAAGGGAGAGGGAGTGAGAGATAGAAACATCAATGAGAAAGAATTCTTTATTGGCTGCCTCCTGCATGCCCCACATTGGGAATCAAGTTCACAACCCAGGTATGTGCCCTGACCAGGAATCAAACCTTGACTTCCTGCTTCATAGGTCAATGCCCAACCACTGAGCAACACCACCTGGGAGAGGATATATTCATTGATTTTAAAGAAAGGGGAGGAAGAGAGAGTGAGAGAAAAATATCAATTGATTGCCTTTTCTATGTGCCTTGGTCAGGATCAAACCCACAACCTGGATATATGCTCTGACCAAGAAACAAACCCATTGCCTTTCAGTATCAGGGGTGGCACTCCAACCAATTGGGCCACACTGTCTATGGCCTGAAAATGATTTTAGATAAACAACTTATTTTTTAAATTAATATAGAAAAAAAGACTCCAAGTCTTTGAACTAGAGAGGCAGTAATCTAATTTATAATAAGAAATCTACCTGGAAATCTATGGCAATCTATTCATATTCAGTAGTTAGAAAAGGGGAAATAATCCCTCCAATTAATCATTTGTAAAGCATTTTAGTAAATAGATTGAAGAGAAAGTTGCAGATATTTAAATTTACTCTAATATCTCCACTGGCTGCTAATTAAATCATATGTATAATGAAAAGAGAGAGAGAGAAACACAGAGGAAGAAAGTCTATTCTTTTGTACCTTACAACAACTCTGTGGCTAGACTCATAATAGAAATATCACCATTTCCCAAATTAGTACCTAAATTTTCAATTTTTTGATCCTCATTCTCACATTATTTTATATGTGTCCTTAAAGATAGCTCCGGGTCTATTTTAATAAATTATATAACATTTAATTCATGCATTTAAAGTGCACAGTTCAATGTTGTATAGTCTTATTGAGTTGTGCAACCATTATTACAGTCAATTAGGTAATATTTTTATTACTACTCCCTCTTTAAAAAACACATATCAATTAGTAGTCACTTCAATCATATTTCCCCCATCCTCCCTAACCACTGGCAACCAGTAATCTACTTTCTGTCTTTAAAGATTTACCTACTATAAACATTTCATGTAAAATAAATTATAGATTAAGTAATTTTATGTGACTGGCTTCTTTCTCTAAGTATAATAGTTCCAAGTTTCATCCATATTTTAGCCTCGATTAGAACTTCACTGTTTTTTTTTTTATTGCTGGATAATATTCTATTATATAGATGTGCAATACCACCTTTAATTCAGCTGCTCATCAGTTGATTGACAATGGGGCCATTTTTTCTCATAGCTATCAATAATAGTAAAAGTGAAATATACTAATTAGACCAGACATCCTTCTGGATGATCTTCTGGATGAACCTGGGCCTGTGAGGGAAGCCCGGTCCTGGGTACCTGCTGGTGGCCAGAGGGAAGCCCAGGTCTCTGCTGCTAGAGGGTAGCCAGTTCATGCAACCGTGGGAAGAAAGGCCTGCCTACTCCTGCATGATTTTCATGTATCAGTCCTCTAGTTATGAATAAAACTGCAATGAACTTTGTGTACATTTGGATACAAATTGTATTTCTATTTCTCTTGGGTGTAAACCCAGATCATATGATAATTATATGTTTAACATTTTGGAAATCTGCCAGACTTCTCTCCAAAGCAGCTGTCCCATTTTACATTTCTACTAGCAACATATGAGTGTTCTGATTTCTCTACATCTTTGGCAAAACCTGTTACAATATTTTTTATTACAATTTTTATATTGGATGTGAAGTATGATTTTGATTTTCTCTGATGGATAATAACATTGAACATTTTTCATGTTCTTATCAGGCATTTGTAAACATCGTTCAATTTATATGCTCATTTTTTCCTTGGGTTATTTGTTACTTTATTGTTTAGTTGTAAGAGTTCTATATATATTCTAAATAAAAGTTCATTAGCACATTAGTGAAATATTTTCTCCCATTCTGTGGATAACATTTTTACTTTGTTGGTGGTATCTTTTGAAAGATGGAAGTTTTTAAATCCAATGAAGTCCAATTTGATTGCTTGACTGCTTGTTATTTGTTCTTTTGGTGTCATGACAAAGAAGGCAGCACTTAATTCAAGTTTATGAAGATTTAGTCCTGTAGTTTCTTCTAAGATTTTTATAATTTGCTTTTTACATTTATGTCTAATATATATATACATATATATATATATAATTACTGTGTGTGTATATACTAGTATATATGTGTATATATAATATATTGTATATGTACATATGTTATGAGAAAAAAATCTAGCATTATTCTTTAGCATATCAATATATAGCTGTTGCAAACCATTCATTGAAAAGATTGATTTTCCCTGTTAATTTTTCTCATATTCTCAACAAAAAGTAATTTACCATAAACAATATGCTTTATTTCTGTACTATCAGTTCTCTCCCATTGATCTGTATATCTTTTCTTATGATACTACCACACTGTTTTGATTGCTGTAATTTTGTACTGAGTTCAAAATCAAAAAGTGTGAGTCAGCTAACTTTTTTCCTTCAAAGATTGCTTCAGCTATTTCTGGTGTCTTGCATTTCCACTTGCATTTTAAGAATAGTGTATCAATTTATGGGGAAAAATACTGACTGTGAATTTGATAATGATTACATTGAATTTATATTATCTATTTTGGAACTATTACCTTCTTAACAATATTGTCTTCCAATTCATGAACATGATCTATCTTTCTATTTTTAATCTTATCTTCTTTCATTGATGTTTAATAGTTTTCAGTGTATGCTTTTAAGATTAGATTTTTTAAAAATTATTTCTAATTTTATTTCACTGTTTTGTATTTTCTATTCTTTTAAATACTATTATAAATATAATTGTCTTCTGAATGTTATTTTGAATTGTTCATTGAAACTGTTTAGAAATACAACTGACTTCTGTGTTGCTCATCTGCCCTGCAACCTAACTGAAGAGTTTACAATTCTAATAGTTTTTTTGGTGAATTAATTATGATTTTGTCCATATAAAATATGTCATCTCCCAATAGAGATTATTTTACTTTTTTCCAATGAGGATAATTTCTCCCCTGTCCCCCACTTCTTCCCCCCAGTTTTTCTGACTTAATCTTAAATACAAAAGCTGTATGGAAGCGTATGAGTAGGAATTATTTTCTTGTTCCTGGCCTTATGGAGAAATCTCTCACTTATTCACCACTAAGATGACACAAGACTTGGCCTTTTCATAGATTCCATTTATCACTTTGGGGAAATTACCTTTTATTTCTAATTTGTTGGTAATTTTTATGATGAAATCGGGCATAAGAAAGGTTTATGATACTAAAACCTTTAACTCAACCATGTAAAGTATAGACTCATTGCAATGAGGAAGACTGAACACAAGAAGAGTTGTAGATTATCTGACCCAAGAAACCAAGCAAGCAAGAAAGAAAATGGAAGGAAGGAAGGAAGGAAGGAAGGAAGGAAGGAAGGAAGGAAGGAAGAAAGGAAAGAAGGAAGGAAGGAAGGAAGGAAGGAAGGAAGGAAGGAAGGAAGGAAGGAAGGAAGGAAAGAAGGAAGGAAGGAAAGGAGGGAGGGAGGGAAGGAAGGAGGGAGGGAGGGAGGGAGGGAAGAAGGGAGAGAGGGAAGGAAGGAGGGAGGGAAGAAGAAAAGAGAATTTCTTAGGAAAGGGTAGAGTTTATACAAAATTTAAGAATTTAAGTAATGTTTTGTTAGGCTTAAAGCGAATCACAGCCATGTGTACTATGTGTAGAGGTCAACACCAGGTCTACACTATGAATTAGACCTAGTATCCTGTTTCTCTGGAAACTATAAATTTAAGATAAATGTGGAATGTTATACCCAGAAACTTCTTATTTTAAACTCTGTATCAATCAATCTTCAAACAGGAAGCTTTATGATACTCCTTGACTTTAGTAAAAATGCCAGTGAATAGGGATTAGTACTCTTTCAACAGGAAGGCCATTATGACACTTCACAATTATAGCATGTTCTTGAGATAAATATTATTTCTGTTAACTTTGTAGCAATATTTATCTATAACTTTTTCCAGCCAATGAATTCAACATTTTGTATATGTGACTCATCCTTTACTGCCATTTGCATAAACTCTTATCCTGCCTGTAGAACACTGTACAGCCAGGAAGGAGCTGCTATCCCTACTTCATTGATGATCTCTATGAACTCTTCTGAGTAACTGTAGAACAGTGGTCGATGTCCATGTGCCAGAGTAGTAGGATCAATTTTACCGTCCATTGTTATGAAAACTAGAATTTAGCAAATTAATTTAGCAATGATTCTGAGTTATTTGCCTGTCTTGTATCTTTGATGAATTGATCTCATCTTTTTACTTCTATCAGAGTACATTAGTACTCATTCATGCTTAGCCAAACCCAGTTAACTTGGTGAAAGGGGGGATATGGGGAGGGAAGGGGACTCTTTTACTTTGAAAGAATATGAAGTGAGAAGGTGGTATTTTTACTGGCTATTCATCAGACATATGGAGCTGCTGAATTAGCACTGATAGAGTTATTTTATTAATTATGTCTGTTCTATATCCTCAAGTTCCAAGAATGTTTAACTCTGTATTGATTTAGTCTGTTCAATATTTCAGGACCAGTTGACCAAATAGATAGGTATTTTACTTTAATTTTCAAACTACATGATTATTTGCTAGGACTAGTGATTCAAAGCTCTTATTGTATCTATTTATCTGATTCAGGAACCTTAATGTACACACACACACACACACACACACACCTCATACCCATGCCACATGACCCCATGTTGCATTAAATCATTATGAAATGAACATAAATATCTTAGTAAAATATTTTTTTGTGATTTTTTAAAAATTTAGCAGATGTTTAATTGACAATTTGTTAATGACAAATACAATTATAAAGATTGAGGTATTTTTGAGAAAGAAATATATTGCTGAAATATTTTTAAAATTAGCATCAGATTATGATTAAGTGTACTGTCAGGCTGTCATCTATTACAGAATATAATAAAAGAGATTGTACGTGGACAGTGAGGTGTATCATGTACTCTAGTAACCCATACAGAGTTACTAATCAACCATAGAAAAGCATCAGCTTCCTCTCAATGGTAATGCCAAGTGATTTCTTTCTAATTTGTAGAAAAAAGTTGCCATGAAGAACATCCGTCAAAGTCAGTTAAAGGGTGAAGCTGGATTAATGATTCGATTTGCTTGAAAATTTTTAAAGCTATGCCATTTCTCATTCGATCTGTGAATTCTGAAGGAATATAATGCTGCTTATAGCTTATACCATTAATGCAGTTAATCACTTAAGTGATTTGATATTGCAAAAATATGAAATGGATGATTTATTATTTAATAACTGAAACACCTTTGGTCATTATCAGCCTCCAACCTACTCACTTCAAATAAGAACACATTATGATTCAGATAAAAAGAGCTTACCAGATTTTATTATGATTGTGTTTTATGTTTCTTCTATTCTCTCTAGTTTAAGTTTCCAATCTAATCACCTACATTATTTATTATAAATTGTTTTGTTGACTGTGTGAGAGAAGGCTACTCCTGGTGAATTACTGGTTATACAATTCACCCAGAGTCAGACAATTTAAAATGAATGAATCATTTGATTGGTTCCACCTTAGTGTAGATTGAGAATACCTGAGACCGGTTTGGCTCAGTGGATAGAGCATCAGCCTGCGGACTGAAGGGTCCCAGGTTCGATTCCGGTGAAGGGCATGTACCCTGGTTGTGGGCACATCCCAAGTGGGGCCCGTGCAAGAGGCAGCTGATCGATGTCTCTAACTCTCTATCCCTCCCCCTTCCTCTCTGTAAAAAATCAGCAAAAATATATTTAAAAAAAGAGAGAGAGAGAGAATAGTCCTAGGTGCATAAACTCATCTCTAAATAGTAGTGCTAAAGAATATAGGCTTCTGGAAGCAGATGAATCTGCACTAAAAATTTTGCTTTAATACTATAGTTCTGTGACCATAGGTTTCAGTTTCCTTTTTAGAGAAAGATGAACAATAAAACCAACTTCACAGACTATATTTATACATAAGTGATGTATGCAAAGCAAGTAACATTTTTAAGCAGAAATATAGTGCTCAATAAATGGTAGCTATTAATTTTTATTAGTAGAATTTTCTCAATTTCATGTAGAAAAAGAGGATAATGACAAAAGTTTAGTCTCATTAAAAATCTAGTTAAAATGACTTTAATATTGTTTCATTCCCACTAAATTCTGTAGACCACCAAACTAAATATTTACCCATTTTAAACTTTAAAATAACCCTTTTTATCTGCCTACTAGAGGCCTGGTGCATGAAATTCATTCACGGGGGTGGGGGGAGGGGTCCCCTCACCCCAGCCTGCACCGTCTCCAATCTGGGACCCCTGAGGGAAGGTTTGACTGCTGGTGATTGGGCTAAACTGGTAGTCAAACATCCCTCTCACAATCTGGGACTGTTGGCTCCTAACTGCTCGCCTGCCTGTAGGCCTGGTTGCCTCTTAATGCTTTCTCCTCTGCTGGCCTGGTCATCCCCAACTGCCCTCCTCTGCCAGCTTGGTTGCTCCCAACTGCCCCCCCCTCCTTGCTGGTCAGGTTGCCCTCATTGCCCCTTCTGCCAGCCTTGTCCTCCTAACTTCCCCCCTTGCCGGCCTGGTCCGCAACTGCACCCCCCTGCTGGCCTCGTTGGCCCACACAACCTGCTGTTCAGTCATTTGGTTATCCCTCACTAACCTCCCTGCCAACCTTGTCACCCCACACAGCCTGTGTTTGGTCATCCATCCAGTTGTTTCAGTCATGATGACCTCTGGCATTTTATATATTAGGATTTGCTGAATAATTCCTTTCAGAGATTCCTTGAGAAAAAAATAACAGAAAGGATCTTCCTGTTAAATATTAGTTTCTTAGTGTAACTACTAAAGCTATGTACATTTTTTTTTCAAATTTAACATACTAGGAGTAATAACTCTGAAGAAAACAGATAACACAAAGGAAAAAATATAATAATTTGTTTATACTAATTTGGTGCACTACATTCATGTACTTTCAGTGTGTGTGGGGGGGGTCCCCTCAGCCTGGCCTATGCCCTCTTGTAGTCCAGGACCCCTTAGGGGATGTCGCCTGCTGGAGGGGAGCAGGTGTACATCTCCCAAGGGGTCCTTAGCACTGCCGCTAGAGGGGCAAGGTCCCACCACTGCTGCTACTCTTGCCAGCCATGAGCCTGGCTTCTGGCTTAGTGGCACTGCCCCTATGGAAGTGCACTGACCACCAGGGGCAGCTCCTGCTTGAGCATATGCCCCCTGATGGTTAGTGCATGTCATAGTGACAGGTCATTCCACCATTTCAGTAGATTTGCATATTAGGGTTTTATTACATAGGATATGTACTCAGACACCTGTATGAAAAAATAAAACAGCTATCCTATGTTACTCTAGAGATTGGAGGCTCAATTTTAAGCAATAATTACTCATTTTTCACATTGTTATTTGTATATATTGGAATCTACATATTACCATTTATCCTTCTTTAGCAGTTATACTATGAAATTTAAAGCATAGTTTAGCTGGCAATTTATTTCATTTCCTTTTGTTTTCATGTCAAATTATTTGAATAGAATCAAAGAACTTCCTGCATTAACTTATTAAAACATTCTCTATTACTGACTGAATTGAAAAGGTAGAGTTAGATTTTGTCTTCTTGATACTATTGCAATTTTTTATATGTTTGCTTTTCCTTGACATCTCCAGGTGTAATATCAAGAGGAACTCATAATTTTACCTAACGGTATCTCTGCCTTTTGGTTTTCAAAAGTATCTCTAAATCGTTACAACTAGGTACTTTTTGAAAATTAATATTTGATATATTGTATAATAAAAGCCTAATATGCTAAGTATCCATTCATCTAGTCAGCCGTTAAACCAATCAAAGTGTAATATGCTAATGATATGCTAAGGCCACTCAACTGCTTGCTATGATGACCAGGGTGTAGACATTCACACCAGGGTGTAGACATTCCCACTGGTAGGTTAGCTTGCTGCTGGGGTCTGGCCAATAGGAACTGCACATGCCCTAGAACCCTCTCATGGTCCCTCCCCAGCTGGCCAAACTCCTGTGTCCCTCTCTGGCCCTGATTGTGGGGTCCCTTGGCCTGGCCTGCACCCTCTTGCAATCCAGGCTGAGGGAGTCCCCCAACCCCCACTCCCGAATTCACACATTTCATGCACCGGGCCTTTAGTATGAAAATAAAAGACAGGCACCATTTTCCTAAATAAATGTCAATTAGTTAACTGAGTTGTTTTTTTGAATGAGAAGATTCAGTCTTAAATGATGTTCTTACAAAAATCTGTTCTCATGAGCAGTTTACAGTACAGTCTTGCTGTGTGTAATCAACTATCAATTATAAACATTACAAATACTATAGTTAAATTTTGAAGAAGTTGTGAAGAAATGACTAATAACATATCATATAGGTATACGTATGTATCTTAAATGTTTTTTTTCTGTCCAGAAGCCAAGTCTTTTGGAGATAAAAGTGTAAATGTGTTCTTTCCTCCATCAGATGTGGGTTCTGTTGAAGGCCTTGCCTATCACCGAGCCTGGGATACACTGTACTGGACTAGCTCCACTACTTCATCCATCACCAGACACACAGTGGACCAGACTCGGCCCGGAGCCTTTGACAAGGAGGCTGTCATAACCATGTCAGAGGATGACCATCCACATGTGCTCACCCTGGATGAATGCCAGAAGTAAAAAACACTGCATTTTTATTTCTTTATTATCATTATTAGCCAAAGACTGTCAGGTTAATTTAAAAATGAACTAACTTTAAAAATAAAGATTTCCTTTGAAGTTCTCTTTTCACAATTCATAGAACTAGTTTTTATAAAAGCATTGTAAATGTAAATTTAAAAAAATCTACTCTTTGAATGCATGGTATCACTTCTATGAATAATCTAGTCAAAGCATATTAAATAATGAAAGGGAAAACAGACAATATTGTGCTGGAAAAGGCATATGAAGAAGACATTAGGGCACAGTTGATTGAAATTATAAATTTTAGGGGAAAAAGGTTATTAACATGAGTTGAAACCTAAAAGGTGTTTTTGTAATTTAATTTAGTAATTTTAACAATTGGGGATCTTTCTAATTAAAATACTGAGAAAACAAACAACAAAACATCTTGTGTGCTGCTATATTTTCAACATTTGATGTTAGACTACAGTTTAAGTAGTCCACATCTATTGATGATATAATGTGCAGACATTTATAATAATACGTACAAATAATTCATAGCAAGGGAAAATACTCAGGCTATAATGAGCAAATATAAAATGATAAATTAGAAAAAAGTCATGCTTTTTGAAATGCCATAAAAAGTAATTATAAGAAAACTGAGGAACAAAGCTTGGGGTATACATACCTTTGTATATATATAAATATACATACTCACACACACACACATATATATATATGTGTGTGTGTGTGTGTGTGTGTATGTATAACACACATTCATACCTATGGAGTTCCATTCTCATACAATATGGTAAGACATTTATTAATTAGTAGAACATCCTTTATCCTTAAATAAAATAAGTAAATAAAAGTCAGACCAATCTGGCTTTCACTGAGCAGAAGTAGAAGAGCTCTTTTTAGGTGTGGTGAGGAAAAATCAGAGAATAATAAACAATGACATGAAAACTGGACCTGACTACTTGAGAGAAGAAAGAGCTACATAAATCATGCAGTATGCGAGGAACTAAATCTGGACACTCTTAAAGAGCTGGGAATATGTTTAGCCTTATTTTACTTAATTGAGTACCTTCATCTTATAAATAGAGACTCTGAAGTTTGAGAGATGAATGCTGAGAGGAGGTTGACTTCTCAGAGCTCTGGTGATTTAGTTCAGATGGACACAGGCCTTTAGTTGCCTTTATAGTTCTGCATTGCCTTTAAATGATTATTCATATAAATGATATATGCAGTCTTGCTTAAATATGAAATCTTATTTCAAATAGTTTTCCCTTGTCAGTATTTATTAAGCATATTTTTAAAATATTTAAAGCAGCCTTCCTGTCAGCTTCCCTCCCTTCCTCCTACTTTCCCTTATTCCTTCCT
>JAAGEH010000393.1:44425947-44475558 GCA_011751065.1 Lasiurus cinereus
TTCCTTCCTTCCTTCCTTCCTTCCTTCCTTCCTTCCTTCCTCTTTCCTTCCTTTCTTCCTTCTTCCCTTCTTTCCTTCCTTCCCTTTTTCTTTCCATCTTCCATCCTGAGCAGTAACACCCAATCTTGTAATAAACTCTCAGGTATAGTTTTATAGATTAAAAATAAGGGGGGGTGAGTGTTTCAGTAAAAGTAGGGCTTGAAGATTGAATATGCAGCCTCTCCATTCTTTCAGTGACCTGTAAGGGCCATAGAAACCTAGGACTTCCTCAAAGAATAGTTTGAGAAAGCATTCTATAAAATCTTTATGTAACAAATTTTATGTTTAAGGGTTGGTAAACCCTGGGATTTCAAAAACAACGTTGTAATCTATAGAGAAAGCTCACTGAGAGAGAATAAAACAAGATATTAAAAGAATACTAGTATAGGACTTTAGTAATGGTATTTCTCTAAAACATTCAAATGAAGCATTTGGAATTTAAAAAGCAAACCTGGAAGGAGAGGGAGATTTTGATTTTCACCAATTGAAGAAAAGTATAGGGTAAGAACAATGTCTAAAATGGTCATATTGGACCTGCTGAGAATGATATTAATAAGTAAGTGTATGTTTTTCATTTCTGAGAAAATTTAAGATGATGGTTTTATACCTGTTTATAATAAATCCTCACTATGCAGAAAACTGATTTAATTTAATTAAATTACTCTTTGAGAGAATACACAGAAAATTGTTTTCCAGAAATAGTTTCCAGGTTTCATTTTTTAAAAAATGGAAAAATATTCATGCAAATATAATATACATAATATCTTTATTACCTACACTTCCTTAAGGATCAGAGGATATGAGAAAAAAATGCTTTTTTAAAAAATAGTTTGATATTATCATATTTCCATTAATGTTTTTACTATTAATGAAAATTTTAATTTACTTTTACATTTTTTAAATTTAATTAGTTTAATGTTTTGGACCAACTGGAATGAACAGCATCCAAGTATTATGAGATCTACCCTGACTGGGAAAAATGCTCAAGTGGTGGTCAGTACAGACATACTCACTCCCAATGGCCTCACCATTGACCACCGTGCAGAGAAACTCTATTTCTCGGATGGCAGCCTCGGAAAAATTGAAAGGTGTGAATATGATGGATCCCAGAGACATGTAAGTTGAGAATTTCTTGATTATAAATGCAAACATTTGAAAAATATATGCTTTTCTTGCCTAAAATATGCATATGAAGAGATTTCAAAAATAGGTTGTTTGAATCAATCCAATTAAATAATATATTCAGTGAGAAAGAAAACCAAATAATATTTTGAAAACTTGAACTTTAAGTTCATCTGCTACCATTGAGACAATTGGACTCATATGAACTTTATTCTGGAGAAACAATAACTGATTGAAATGTTAATTAATGGAATTGTTATAGTGATTTGCATGAGCTTCATTGTTATTTATATATTTTTTGAAATGTAAAATGAAGTTGATTAGATACTCTAGAGTAGACTAAAAGAATATTTAGAAAAGAATGAAATGATCTTCTGTCTGTGTTTGGATCCTCAAAGCATCCTAAGCTTTGAAAAGAGAGGAATTCTTTCATAGTCAGGCCCTTTCTGTGTCCTTTCTCTGGACATGTCAGTGGAAGAACCCTTGAAGCCCCTGAAGAATCCTTACAGCATACCTGTAGGGTCTGTGGAATGGGAAAAGTTCAGTGCCCTCCCATTATCTTTTGCAGATAGTAGCCCTTAGCAACTGGAAAAACTCAAGAGTTCAGGAGAATAAGATTCAGTAGTCACACCACTGGAGAAATCCACCCCAGCACCCCCACCCCAAGGCATGCTTGAAGGACAGAATGATGTTGAGGCATTTAATCCTGCACTGCATTTCTTGAAGGCCAGATGGTAAATAATTTGAAGCTCTAGAGGCCATATTTTCTCTATCACAACTACAATACCCATAGAGAATATGTGGATGAATAGCTGTGGCAGTATATCAGAATATACAGTATAACAATAATAACAACAACAACAAAAATATACTTTCAACAATAAAGACAAATTTTAAAAACAGACTATATAGTATATACAGTAATAGGCAACCAACCAATAGGCCATAGTTTTCTAATACCTAATCTATAACTTTAAGCTCACTGTTTATTTCAATTGAATATAAACCTATATATAAATAAATATATACTATCTATATAAATAATATATATTTATGTATCTTTATACATATACACAGATATTATGTAGGGTGATATAGATATTTATCCTAGGACAACCAACTAAATAAATGTATACATATATATGTATGTGTAAGTATATAGATAAATAAATAGGTGAGAGAGAGAGAGTGTGTGTTCTTGAAGGAGAAAGTACATTCATTTACATTCTAGTACAGGCACAACATTATTATGGAGTGTCTACTGTGTGTATTACTGATAGAGGACAGTTGTAAGCTTAAAAAATATTGAATGGGCTACTGGTGAAGTCACTTGGTGCTAAAAACAATAACTCTGATCAAATGTATCTGTCTAAAGTCTTGGTCTATCTTTTCTTTTTTTAAATATGCTTTTATTGATTTGACAGAGAGTGGGGAGATGTGGAGAGAGATAGAAACATCAATGATGAGAGAGAATCACTTATGGCTGCTTCCTGTACACCCCCTCCTAGGGACAGAGCCTGCAACTGGCAAGTGGGTTATGTGCCCTGACTGGGAATTGAAGCATGATCTCCTGGTTGATAGGTCAATACACAACCACTGAGAAACACCAGCCATGCTATCTTTTCTAATTAAAGATCATGTGCCCTCAGGCAAATTATTTAGCCTTTATAAATTTTAATTTTCCAATGTGCAAATCATCTACCTAAATTTCAAGATTATTATGAGGATATAGTATGAAACTATGTGCCTCAGACAAAAGTAAAGAACTTTTAAATGAAGCTAGTAGATAATGCTTTTGAAAAAGACAATTTGGTAAATCATTATTCTGGGTGTGGTATTATTTGTTTTTTTATTTATTTATTTTTATTTATTTATTTTTTATTATTGTGTTACATGTATACATATCTTGCCATTATCCCCTCCCCTCCCAGGCATACCCTAACCCTCCAGTGTCTTGTGTTCATTGGTTATGCTTATATGCATGCATACAAGTCTTTGGTTGATCTCTTATCTACCCTGCCTCTCCTTAACCTTCCTGCTGTAAACTGAAGGTCTGTTTGATGCTTTACAGCCTCTGTATCAATTCTTTTGTTCATCACTTTGTAATGTTCTTTGTTTTCTAATATGTTCTGATAAAGGAAGTGCTTCTATAATTCCTCATAACAACCTTATTTCCATTTCATCTTATTTTACATATGCCTGTTTTTACTTTCCCCTTCCTTCTAGTCTTATATTTGGCAATTATACCTGCTCCAAGTGGTCCAGTAATTAGGATTTATTTTGACATTTAAAGTATAAACCTAGTTATGATTCTAACTAATTTCCCATTCTGACTAAAGCAGGATATTTCTGTCTGGTTATAATTAATAGTAATGTATTGTGTATTTGAAAGTATATTTGCTAAGAAAGTATATTTTAAAAATTCTCACCAAAAAAAAAAAAGGAAACTCTGTGAGGTGCAGTACATATATATTTTGAACTATGTACACCCTGTACACTTTAGACTTACATAGTGTTATATGTCAATTATCCCCTATAATAAAACCCTAATATTCAAATAGACCAAAGGACTGAATGACCAGCAGAATGACCAGTTGATATGATGCACACTGCACTGACCACCAGAGAGCAGATACTCAATGCAGGAGCTGTCCCCTGGTGGTGAGGGCACTCCCACAGAGGGAGTGCCTCTCAGCCAGAAGCCAGGCTCACAGCTGGCAAGTGCAACAGCAGTGTCAGGACCCTTTCTCACCTCCAAGGAGCAGGAAGCCAAGCGGTAAGGACCAGCAAGCAGGCGGGTGGTAAGGATTGAGGGGTCCCAGACTGCTAGTGCATGAATTGAATACACCATACCTGTAGTCTATAACAATAATAACATAATATGCTAATTAGACTGGACATCCTTCCAGACGACCTTCTGGATGAAGCTGTGGCTGCAAGGGAAGCCTGGATCCCAAGTGCCTACCAGAGGCCAGAGGGAAGCCCAGGTAGCAGATGCCAGAGGGAAGCTGGTGCCGGCAGCCAGTTGAAGGAACTCCTGCTCTTACATGAATTTCATGCATTGGGCCTCCAGTATATGTATAATAAAACCCTAAGTGACTGTTAGAACAACTGGAACAACTGGTTGCTATGATGCACACAGATCAGCAGAGGGCAGACGCTCAATGCAGGAGCTGCCCCCTGGTGGTCAGTATGCTGCCACAGGAGCAACGCTGCTCAGCAAGAAATCAAGCTCAAGTCTAGCGATCACAGCTGTCACAGTGTTGGGAGTCTCTCCCGAGGCCATGGCAGCAGGCTCAATGGGCTGGTCTGAGTGCTAGTGGTGCAGTCCCCAGCCCTAATTTGGGCTCTTCCCTGGCCACCTGCCATTTGGCACATTTCTACATCCCTCAGGGGGATGTTCGACTATCAGCAATGAATATATATATATATATATATATATATATATATATGAACAAACTAAAAAATAAATCACAAAATTATTTCCTTGAATAAAATGAAAATCAAACAGTTTTAAAAAAGAGACCAAATCAAAGTTTAGTGATTTTTCAAGGTAACTTTCTGAAGTGTGTACAACTGATATTCTTATTTAGTAAGATAAGATTGTTATTGCAGTAGGGCTAATGGTGTTTATTTCTAACACAATTCCTTTGATTTAAATCCATATACATTTTAGTGATGGTTCAACTTGGTTAGTCATGCAAATTAAAGCATTACTAAAGCTGATCTCCCAAAAGAGAAATGTTCCTCAAGAAGCAAAGAGATCAGTATCCAGGGCAGCTAGTCTATTCACCCAGAAAATATCAGCTGTCCTTTCAGAATGTGATACTGATACTAATGGATTGATTTAATATTTCTTGGAAGCTTTAAATTTTTTAGGCATCAGAGAAAATTTTCAAATGATCAGCATCCACTTGTCGCACCAGCCTCATTTTAGAAATTCATATACAAAGATGAAAAGAGCAGATGGCTAGGAAAGCCTTTCTGCACACATGTGTGCAACACACACACACACACACACACACAGAGTAATTAGCATATGTCTTCCAAATTAATATTGCTTGTAAAGTTTCATATTTAAATTAAGGAAATTCTGAATTTCTTTACAAGAATTTATATCTTCTCTGAATTCCTGATTAATTATTTGTATTGTACTGAAGCTGATTTTAATGTATTTCTTATTAGTTTCTCATGGACAAAAACCATGAATTTAAGCTTCAAAGAATATATTGAATTTTATTCTGTGTTTGACTTTTGAAAACATTTAGTGTCAGCAAAATAACTAAAATTAATTAGATACTATTTCAACTGTTTAAGAATGTTTCAACTAGTTTACAATAAAAGCTCATTGCAGTAAAACTGTAAATAATTAACAAAAGCATAAGTTTATTCCTGAACTTCCCAGGAGCCTATTTGTACAGTACTTTTATTTAGTTGAAGAGATAAATAGGTGTTTCTTTGACCCTCATACTTAAAAAGCTATTGAAACAAGATATTTTATTTACATGAGGAATTTTGAGAACATATAAAAGCTTGTGAAAATAGAAACGCTAAATAATTTCTGCTAGCACATATAATCAAAACAAATATGGTTACACTCCAACTTATAAAATATATTTATTAATTCTAAATTAGTTGATTAAAAGAACAAGTTGATCTTTAAAATAAATGGAGTTATCCCGGTTGCCATGGCTCAGTGATTGAGAGTCGACCTATGAACCAGGAGGTCACATTTCAATTCCTAGTTAGGGTACATGTTAGGGTTGTGGCCTTGATCCCCAGTGTGCAGGAGGCAGCAGATCAATGATTCTCTCTCATCATTGATGTTTCTATATCTCTCTCCCTCTCCTTTCCTCTCTGAAATCAATAAAAAATCATTTAAAAATAGATGAAGTTAGTAAGATAGATTAGCTGAGTTATTGCATAATTATTAAAGGTCAAGAAATAATATTAAAAAATGGAGGGAGATATAATGTTTCCTAGATATATATATTGGAAGTACAACTGAACAGTTACATACATGCAGAGAAGACCTGTCAAAAACAAGCAGTACTGAAGACTCTGGCTGGTATTTACAACAGTATTCAAACAAAATCCCATGACTGTTAATGTAGCAGCTGCAAATTTATATAATCAGTAGTTTACCTGCTGAAGTGATAATTCCAGACATGGAGAACTGAAGTATTCAGTTGTTTATTTCCGGGGTTAGGAGCTGCAGCTGAGCATTGTGGGGACAGAGGAACAAATCCTGTCACTTGGTTCTATTGGCAAACTCAGAAAGCTGTGCTACCACCCTAGCTGGCTTGGCTCAGTGGATAGAGCGTCAGCCTGCAGACTGAGGGTGGGCCAAGGGCACATGCCTGGGTTGTGGGTTCAATCCCCAGTAGAGGATGTAGCCTATCAATGATTCTCTCTCATTATTAATGTTTCTCTCTCTCTCTCTCCCTCTCTCTCTCTTCTTCTCTCTTCCTCTCTGAAATCAATAAAGAAATATATATATATATATATTTTTTTTTAAAAAAGCAAAGCTATACCTACCAACTACCAGACCATTTACCTCTGAGGCTACAGAATAGTAGGGATATTAAAGGACCAGTTAGTTGAATGAAGAATAAATGTCCCAGAATTATGTTGCCTTGGGCAGGAAAATTATGCATTTTAGTTTGTTAATAATAACTTAGAAGAGATAGAATTTTTTTAATACCAAATGCACAGTAGAATCTTCTGGGAGTTGTTTGTTTTTGTTTCTTTGTGTGTGCATGTGTGTGTGTGTGTGTGTGTGTGTGTGTGTGTGTGATGCTGATGCCTGAGCTCACCCAAGAACAATATAAATCAATGCTCCCCAATGAGGCATGTATCTCAACATTAACGATCCCAGTTGATTTTTGATCATAGTCAAAATTGTGATTTACCATTATAAGCCACTGTAATATAAACGAGAGTTTACACAAGGTGTAATCAGATATATACTAAATGAGAATATACATTTTACTAAAAATCAGTTTGGGACTTTCTCATCTGATTTAAAATTTGCAGGAAATTTTGCATAGGAATCATCATATTCTTGTCTCCTAGCACCCACCCCCCACCCCCAAAATACAGAACTTTCATCATTGATATCAGGTGGTACACAGACACATCATTAATTTAAAGTTAATTTAGTCTGAAAAGTCATGCTATCCTTAATGCTTTTTCAATCCTCTGATTGATGTAGGAAGAATGATTAAATATATTACTAGGATATATTTAACAACTATAAGAAACTCCATTACTGAGGAAGATGGGAGAATAGAGGTGTGGGGGATAGGGAACTCAATCTAAAATTTGGTGGGTAGTAATATTTATTTATTTATTTATTTATTTATTTATTTATTTATTTTAAAATATATTTTATTGATTTTTTACAGAGAGGAAGGGAGAGAGATAGAAAGTCAGAAACATCGATGAGAGAGACATTGATCAGCCGCCTCCTGTACACCCCACTGTGGAGATGTACCCGCAAACAAGGTACATGCCCCCAGCCAGAATCCATCCTGGGACCTTTCAGTCTGCAAGCCAATGCTCTGTCCACTGAGCCAAACTGGTCTAGGCTTAAATATAATTAGATAGTATTGTTTTAGTTTTATTGTAAGTATTTTTGAAATTGCATTCTATTTCTTCGTATACAGGATTTTCCTTTTTGCTAATGAGTCAGTTTAAAGAACAGTTCAAAATAAATAGCAAATAACAGGAGAACTTGTATTCAAATAAGGACAAAAAAATGTGAAAACATTAACCTCAGTCCAGATTTGTAAAAACAAGAGAGAGAAGAGAGAGAGAGAGAAAGAGAGAGAGAAACTCAGGGAACAGTGTATATGATTTCTAATTAGGTATGAAATTCATGAAAAAGCAGTAGTGAAGGTGGTAAAGGATAATATACTAAAAAGAAGGGAGATAATCTGTGAAGAAGCATGTTACAGAGATAGCAACTTTTTGGTATCAAATGCTTCATCTCCTGAGGTCCTCTTCAGAGACACCACATAAATTGCACTTTAGGACAGCTTGAGGTGAATAGTGGGGAGGTAAAGGGACAAATGTTTCTGCTGGCTATTTCTCTCAGATAGAAATTTGATAATCAAGAAGAAATGAAAAATGACATCGCTGCTGTAAAGAACTCAATAGAAAGCATCAAAAGTAGAATAGAAGCGGCAGAGGCCTGCATCAGTGAGCTAGAAGACAAAGTAGGAAAAAATACCCAAGTACAGCAGCTTCTAGGAAAAAAAAAGCAAGAGGAGAGCCTAAGGGAACTTTGGGATAACACAAAACAAAACAACATCAACATAATCGGGGTTCCAGAAAAGTGGAAACTGAGCAAGGATTAGAAAACTTGTTTGAAGAAATAATGACAGAAAACTTCCCTAATATAGAAAAGAAAAAACCCACACTAATCCAAGAAGCTCACAGAGTCCCAAGCAAAATGAACTCCAACAAACTGACACCAAGGCACATTATAATTAAATTGGCAAACACCAATGACAAAGAATCTTAAAAGCAGCCAGAGAGAAACAGAAAGTTACCTACAAAGAAACCCTCATAAGACTAGCAACTGATTTTGCAACAGAAACTCATCAGGCCAGAAGGGAATGGAATGAAATATACTAAGTCATTCAAAGGAAGGGTCTGAATCCAAGAATACTATACATAGCAAGGCTTTTAATAAAAATTGAAGGTGAAATCAGGAGTTTCACAGACAAAAAAGGACTAAGGGAATTTATTACCACCAAACCAGGAATACAAGAAATGTTAAAGAGTCCACTATAAAAAAAAAAAAGGAAATAGAAAGTGATGAAGGAACACAGGGGTAAAGAATAAAAATGGCAACATATATGTACCTATCAATAATAACTTTAAATATAAATGGATTAAATGCTCCAATCAAAATACATAGGGTAACCGATTGGATAAGAAAACATGATCCATATGTCTGCTGTCTACAAGAAACCCACTTCAGAAAAAGAGATGCACACAGACTGAGGGTGAAGGGATGGAAGATGATGTTTCAGGCAAATGTAAATGAAAAAAAAGCTGGGGTTGCAATACTTATATCTGACAAATTAGATCTCAAAGTGAAGGACATAACAAGAGATTAAGAAAGCCATTTCTTAGTACTAAAGGGAACAATCCAATGAGAAAAAATAAACCTCATAAACATATATGAACCAAATATAGGAGCACCTAAATATATTAAAATAAAAAAACTAAAGAATATTAAGGGAGAGATTGACAGCAATACAATCATAGTAGGAAACTTTAATACCCCTCTATCACTACTGGACAAATCCTCTAAACAAAAAATCAGCAAAGAAACATCAATCCTAAATGACTCACTAGACTAGATGGATTTAATTGACATCTTCAGTACATTTCACTCCAAAGCCACAGAATATATATTCTTCTCCAGTACACATGGGTCATTTTCAAAGACAGACCATATGTTGGGTCATAAGAAAAGTCTCTTCAAATTCAAGAAGATGGAAATCATATCAAGCATTTTCTCAGACTACAGTGGCATAAAACTGGAAATCAACTATAATAAAAACAATATAAAGAAATCAAACACATGGAGACTAAACAGCATGCTATTAAACAGTGACTAGTAACCAGAGAGATCAAGGCAGAAACAAAAAAACGTCATGGGAACAAATGACAATGACAACACAACAAAACAAAATTTATGGAACACAGTTTAAGCAGACTTGAGAGGGAAGTTCATAGCTCTATAAGTGTATTGCAAAAAACAGGAAACAATGGTAATAAATTACCTAACCCTACAACTCAAAGAGCTAGAAAGAGAGCTACAAGAAAAGCCCAGTGTAAGCAGAAGGAAGGAAATAGTAAAGATCAGAGTGGAGATAAATAACATGGAGACCAAAAAAACAATTCAAAAGATCAACAAAACCAAGAGCTGGTTCTTTGAAAGGATAAACAAGATTGATGGACTTCTAGCCAGGCTCACCAAGAAGCAAAGAGAGAAGACCCAAATAAACAAAATCAGAAATGAAAGAGGAGAAATAACAACAGACCCTGTGGAAATACAAAGGATTGTTAAAAAATACTATGAACAACTCTATTCCAACAAATTGGACAACCTGCAAGAAATAGATATATTCCTATAAAAATATAACCTTCCAAAACTCAATCAGGAAGAATCTAAAGATCTCAATAGTCCAATAACTATGGAAGAAATTGAAGCAGTCATCAAAAAGTTCCAGCAAATAAAAGTCTGGGACCAGATGGCTACACAGGAGAGTTTTACCAAACATTCAAGTAAGAATGAAAGCCTATTCACCTGAGAATATTTTAAAATATTCAAGAAGAAGGAACACTTCCAAACACCTTCTATGAAGCCAGCATCACCCTAATAAAACCAGATAAAGACAACACAACGAAAGAGAATTATAGGCCAATATCTCTCATGAACATAGATGGCAAAATCCTCAACAAAATTCTAGCAAGTTGGATCCAGCAGTACCTCAGAAATATCATACACCATGATCAAGTAGGATTCTTCCCAGGAATGCAAAGGATGGTACAATATCTGCTAATCAATAAGTGTGATACATCACATAAATTGAGAGATGAAAATCACATAGTTATATCAATTGATGCAGAGAAAACCTTTGACAAAATCCAACACCCTTTCTTGATAAAAATTCTCAGCAAAGTGGGAATAGAAGGATCATACCTCAACATCATAAAAGCCATATATGATAAACCCACAGCTAACATCATACTCAATGGGAAAAAATTAAAACCATTTCCCCTAAGAACAGGAACAAGACAGGGATGCCCACTCTCACCTCTCCTGTTTGACATAGTACTGGAAGTATTAGTCATTGTAATTAGACAAGAAGAAGAAATAAAAGGCATCTAAATTGGAAAAGAAGAAGTAAAGTTGTCCTTATTTGCAGATGACATGATACTGTACGTAAAAAAACCTGAAGGACTCCATCCCAAAACTAATTGACTTAATAAATGAATTCGGAAATGTAACAGGATACAAAATTAATGCCAAGAAATCTGTGGCATTTCTATACACTAATAGTGAAATTACAGAAAGAGAGACTAAAAAAGCAATCCTATTTACCATCATACAAAAAAAAAATTAAGATACCTAGGAATCAACCTAACTAAGGAAGTAAAAGACCTATATGTAGAAAACTACAGGACACTGAAAACAGAGATAGAGGAAGATGTAAACAGATTGAAGAGCATACCATGCTCATGTATTGGGAGAATTAACATCATTAAAATGTCCATACTACCCAGAGCAATCTATAGATTCAATGCACTACCTATTAAAATACCAACGAAATATTTCACCGACCTAGAAAGAATTCTCCGAAGATTCATCTGGGACAAAAAAGACCGTGAATAGCCACAGCAATCCTGAAAAAGAAGAATAAGGTAGGTGGGATCTGAATACCAGATTTCAAGCTACATTATAAAGCAACTGTTCTCAAAACATCCTGGTACTGGCACAAGAACAAACATACAGGCCAATGGAATAGATAGAGAATCCAGATATCCACCCAAACCACTATGCTCAATTAATATTTGACAAAGGAGGCATGAACATACAATGGAGTCAAGACAACCTCTTCAATAAATGGTGTTGGGAAAATTGGACAGATAACATGCAAAAAATGGAACTAGACCACCAAATTACACCATATACAAAAATAAACTCCAAATGTATACAGGACTTAAACGTAAGACAGGAAACCATAAAAATATTAGAAGAATCCACAGGCACTACAATCTCAGACATATGCTGAAAGAACTTCTTCACTGATACTGCTCCAAGGGCAATGGAAGCTGAAGAAAAAATAAACAAATGGGACTACATCAAAATAAAAAGCTTTTGCACAGCAAAAGAAACCATCAAAAAAACAACAAGAAATCCCACTGTAGGGAAGAACATATTTGCAAATGTTATTACTGATAAAGGTTTAATCTCCAACATCTACAGCCAAGTTATACAACTTAATAAAAGGAAGATAAGTGATCTAATAAAAAATGGGCAACGGACCTAAATAGAACCTTCTCAAAAGAGGATAGAAGAAAGGACAGGAGACACATGAAACCATGTTCAAAATCACTAATTATCCAAGAGATGCAAATCAAAAGGACAATGTGATACCATCTCACACTTGTCAGAATGGCAATAATCAAAAAATCAACAAATGACAAGTGTTGATGAGGATGCGGAGAAAAAGGAAACCTTGTGCACTGTTGGTGGGAATGCAGTATCACTACAAATTGTTTGAATTATAGATATCTGTAATATATAATACAAGTAGTAAGGTGATCCTTAAACATTCATTGGCAGAGTTCCTAGAAATGTATTAAATTATTAAATCCTAGAATTTCTCGAGGGGTACAGATAGAGGATGACCCTGGAGAAATGGAGAATAGGGTTTGACAACAAATACCCATATGTTATCAAACAGGTACAGCTTGCCGAAACAGGTTTTGCTCAATGGATAGAGCATTGGCCTACGGACTGAAGGGTCTCAGGTTTTATTAAAGTCAAGGGCATGTACCTTGGTTGTGGGCACATCCACAGTAGGAGGTGTGTAGGAGGCAGCTGATCAATATTTCTAACTCTCTATCACTCTCCCTTCCTCTCTGTAAAAAATCAATAAAATATATTTAAAAAAAACAACAGGAACAGCTTTATGAGATAGACTTAGTGAATGCAGCAATTTTTAGCTAGCTCAATAAATACTTATTAAATGAAAAGAAAGAAAAAAGTCTTAATTATTAATGATTATTATGTAATAATGCCATGGTAAAATACTTTCCCCATTAAACTAGTGAAAATTCTTGAAGTTCGAAGATTAAAATATTAAAAAGTGATTTACTCAAGAAAAATTATATGTGCTCTTACAAGTGCCAATCTGAAAATATTAAAATAGGGAAACTACCAATTATCAATATACTGGTATATAAAAGCCCAGCGACCAGAACTGTAGAATGACCAGACTGACTAGTGACTATGAGGCACACTGTGGCAGCCAACCAGCCTGATCCGGGCAATGATCAGCCCCTTATTGGCTCCCAGCACACCGATTGAGGGCAAAGCCAGCCAGCCAACCTCCTGCAGCCCCTTCCCCCTGCCAGTCCAGCCTACTGGGCCTCCATTGGGGCAGGCCTGCTGGACCTCACCCATGTATGAATTTGTGTACCAAGTCTCTAGTTAAATATAAAATACATGTAACTCACATTAGTGTAGTTGAAGTTTATTATTATTATGCTTATGGGGGAATAGAAGTAAGAAAAATTTATGTGAAAAACTGCTAAGTAAAAGGTTAGAACTTTTGCCAAAAATGGTTTGGCTCAGTGGATAGAGTGTCGGCCTGCAGACTGAAGGGTCCCAGGTTTGATTCCGGTCAAGGACACGTGCCTTGGTTGCAGGTACATCCCCAATAGGGGGTGTGTAGGAGGCAGCTAGTCGATGTTTCTCTCTCATCAATGTTTCTAACTCTCTATCTCTTTCCCTTCCTCTCTATGAAAAATCAATTATATATATATGGTAGAACTTTTAGTAATGTTACTTCATTTAAGTGTCAAAGTCGTTCAGAAAGTTATGCCAAAGCAACTTTCAATCTGACCAGATCCTCCCACTGTGGTTTCTTATATCAAAGTTAAATAAAGGAAGTAGATAAAAGCAATGATGCAAGTTCATGTCTGTAACTCGGCTCCTGGAGGTCTCAACCTGCTGATACACTGTTGTAATAAATTATGCAACCAGTGTGGTTTGTGTGATTTATTATTGCAATAGATCATGAGGATGGTGACTGACATAAACACGTGTCCCATAGACAGCTGGGCTGCACAATATTCTATTTCTCTTTCTCACTTTCAAATGCTTAGTTCGAAAGTATGAAAAAAACACACACACACACACAAATTGACAAATACAGGAGGATGTTTCTGAAGCAGCCCTCTGCATTGATTCTTGAAGTAATTGTTTTTAAATTGAGAAGTCCCAGTGCTCTTCTTGCTTCCATTCCTCTCAAAGGATGGTTTAAAAAGATTTTAACAAAATATGTTAACTCATATAAATTAGGTTTTGTGAATTCAGGATATAGCTTTGTTTTTTACTTGCATAAATACATAATATACTTCATATGCATTTCCTCATTCTTTCTCTGAGCTATAATAGCTATCATAAAAATTGAATTCCAGACATTTAAAATCAAAGTAATTACCTAACTGGTTGTTACATCCCTACTTTAAAAAGGAAAGCATTAATTCTGTCATGAGTTCAATCATTTTTTTAAGGATTTATGTTGAGGTGTAAATTGTCTTTTTGGGAAGCAAAAGAATCAGTTGAGTAAATAATATAATTAAAATACAACTATTGTAATAAATGTCTGTCTAAAACTTAGCTGGATAACCCACTGCCAGTCTCCCCATCTATAGCTGTCTTCTTGGGTCTGTATTATATTATGGATCCAGGTTATTATAATACAAAATGTCACAAACATTTGAACTAAACAATAAGGTAGGGATGATGCAATAGGCATGTTAACGCTTCTTCAGGGAATTTTCAGGGCAGGAAGTGGGAAGGATTTGTTTAGTGAAGAATGACATTAGAAACTGATATTAGTATATACATAGTGAAAAAATGGTGCTGAACATTTGACCTCAAAAGTGATGGATTCTGACAGTCTGCTATCTTCAGATGGCATTGCTATGTTTTATGAAACTACACTCATGCAAGTATGAGTAGCCAACATCTGGAAATGGAACATTTTCTCCTCCTAAAAATGTTGGGTTGGTTTGCATGCTTTCTTATTTTATTTCTCGCTCTCATATCTTCACAAAGAAAGTAACAGTTTTCCCAAAGAGAGAAGGAAAGAGTCAATGCATTTTCTGGAAAACTTACAGTGCAATTGTTGTAGGGAGAAAAGTGTACTTTCGGAATTGTACTCTAACATATGAGCTAGAGCTAGCAGCCAAATGCTCAAGTGACCGTATATATGGTTTCAGTGACTTTTAAATCCTGAATTATAAGATGATGAGGCATTATTTTTGGCTCATATGCAGCATCAAAAGCATGAAGACTGGGAAGTTTATATATACTGTTAGTTTAGCAGAAGACTATATTTTGAAAGATCATATCAAAAGTACCAAGATCAAGTGTTATTCATTCTTATGATGCCTTGTTTCATGTCCCCTTCCTACTATGCTGAACCTACTCTTCTATTATTTTAAGTATTTTCTCAGGCTTATTTTTTTCCATTACTTTTCCTTGTCCTTTCTGCTTGATATCCACACAGGATATTGAAAGTAACCAATTATGAAATATTTGGAACTATACATAAGGCATACTGGAATGTAAGAAGTTATGGCATGGTTAACATAAATGTAGTTAATCTATTGGAAAATATACCTTATCTAAATCAAAAGTACAAAATCATACAACATGCACAACCACACAAACATGCATGTATTACTTTACTTCATCATGTGCATATGGACTCCTCACATCTAAGAAATTAGGAAGACATTATAAGGCTTTATAAAAATATAGCTGTTAAAGTTAGAATGACTCTTAGAGATTATCAGACAAGTTCTGTCACTTAAGAGATTCATAATTTGCTTATAGTTGCAGAGTTAGTACCTGTTTCTTTTCCCCAAAATTTATATACTTAGTTTTGGTTCTTTTTTCCTCGTCAGGATCAGTAATGTTCTATGTTATAAAAATATTCCAGGGCCAGATATATGATTTTCCCATCCATAGTTGAGCATCAGGGCTAAAGTGAAAAGCTAAAGGTTAAATTATAAACTTTATCACTGTGATCATTTGCCACAGTTATTTATAGAAAGTTGTATTTTATTTATGTACAAGCTACTATCTAATCATCTATAAATGTTGAATTTTTTTCTTTATTATATATCTAACACCTCAAAATATATTAATTAAGAAATATTGCTTATTTAATTGTTTTTTCAAGGATTTAAGAGTGGTGTTAACATTTGGGTGATATTAAAGTCACTGGTTAGTTATCCAAACTCAGTTATAAGAAGAAAATTTTATTGTCTAAATGAACACCAGAAAGTGATTTATATGCTGAACAGTTCAGAGCAAGTCCTTGAACAATTGTAACTGCTTAATTTTTGTTATTTTTTTCTGGCAGCCTCCAAATAGTAATGCTTAATGATTCAACTTAAATTAACTAAAATTAATCCTTGTGGAAAAGCATAATACCGGCCTGGTACAAAGAAACTGATTATATTGCCTTCATTTACACCAAAGTTATTCAGAATTCATTGACACCCTATCATTGCTAAATTCTGTTGCCTTTTTCCTAAGCAATTAGAAAAGGTGTCACTTTGTGTAGGTGTGCATGCCAGTTATGCCATATCAAGGATAGTGGTGAAAATGCTGCTGCAAGCTCATGGAAACAGCCAAATAAGATTTAAAAAATGAAGCAAAGTGAAGACTTTGAGGACATATAATAATGTTATTTCAAACAGTGTGTCTCCAAATATTTATCTGTCAGACTAATTTTATGAAATAGCTTAAAATGCAGAGCAAACGATACTAATGAAGAACAAATAATGATTTGTGCAAGCTAGAATAGAGTAGAACATGTCATTTTATAAAATATTTGAATGTTACTCTAGTCCCCCTTTATCTACAGTTTCAGTTACCTGCAGTAAAGCACAGCTTGGAAATGGAAAATTCCAGTATTAAATAATTCATATGTTTTAAATTGTGTGCCATAATGAGTATTATTAAATCCCATGCCATCTTGCTTTGTCCCTTTATTGAGTCTGTCCATTCTATGTAAGCTCTGACTATTAGTCACTTAGTAGTCTTCTGATCAGATTGACTACTACAGAATCACAATGCTCATGTTCAAGTCCCCTTATTTTATTGTTATAATTTAGTACTTTATTATTAGTTATTGCTTTTAATCTCTTGGTATGCCCATTTTATGAATTGAACTTTGTAATATGTATGTATGTATAGAAATAATACATAGACTATATAAGGTTTGGTACAATCTTGGGTTCCAAAGTGTACAGTGAGAGCCTTGGAACCTATCTGCCTGCATATAAGGAAAGACTAATGTATATACATTTAAAATCCTTAATTAAATCAATGACAGGACAGGATATGAAAAGTGTCAGAATTTAAAATATAGATAAATGCATATTAACACATAGAGAATAAAGCATTGCATTTTAGAAAAACTACAAAAATGGTAATCACTACCTTCATCACCACATTTTTCTTTTTTTCTATTATAAAAGATCTCATTTATGGGTCTTAAAAGGCATTAGTAGTAAATCTATTTAAAATGTGCAACTTAATTTTTTTTTCTCTAATCTGTACTTGGACTAAATACTTTGAATTGTGGGAATTTGTTAGACCAAAGTTCTGAGTTGAAATGCCTGCTTGAAAAACCACAGTAGTAAGAACTTTTCAACTGGGCTATCATTTTAATAGCCCAGTTGGTTAATAAAATGGCCTTTCAACAACACACTGACTTGGAAGTAATTGATTTACTGGTTTCATATGGATTCCTGTTGTCTATTGATTTCTTAAAAATTACTTTGCCATGATTGAGAGACCTGACTCTCATTCTCTACCCTTTCTTCCAGGGAGTGATCATCATCAAATTTAAAAATACCCTACTTAGAAAAGAATGAGAACTCATATATTTTATAATTTTTATTAGGTATTTAAACAAATATGATGCAAGCATATTTTTTTTCAATTTACAAATTTTAGGTGATTTATGTTTACTGTTATTGTTCTGCAAAACTTACATCCTCTATTTTCATGCAAAATACTCCATAACGTGTTTGATCAAAATCACTGAGAAATAATTCTTGCCCTGCACAGCATGGTTCAGTTGGTTGGGCATCATTGCATTCATCAGAGGTTGCTGGTTCAATTCCTGGTCAAGGATACATGTCTGAGTTAAAGGCTTGATCTCAGGTCAGGGGCATGCAGGAAGGAGTTGATCAATGTTATACTCTTGCATCTATATTTTTCTCTCTCTCCTCTCATCCTATCTAATAAAAGAGTAATATGCAAATTGACCATAACTCCACTACACCCACAGGCCATTCCCACCAGCCAATCAGGAGCAAGCATGCAAATTAACCCAACCAAGATAGCTGCAGCCATAGAGAGAGTAGGAGGCTTGAGTTTCCCTGGCAATGGAGGAGGCCAACTTTCCACAGTCCTGGCCTGCTATCACCTCTGCTTAAGGCTATGAAATTTCAATTATAGAAGATAACTAAATCCCAACAAAAATGGCTGTGGCCACAGAGCAAGCAGGATTCTTGGCTCTATTCAAGGCTACAAAATTTCAAATATAGAAGATAAATGAATACCAGATACCAAGGCCTCCACTCGGGTTACCAGGGGTCATGGCTGGCCTGCAAACCACCATAGGCTCCTTGCCCAGGCTGCCCCACTACCTAAGGGAACCCCGTCCCTAATCCAGGACACCCTTCAGGGAAAACCAGCTGGCCCCCACCTATGCATCTGGCCTCTATCCTATCTAATCCTCCTATCTAATAAAAGAATAATATGTAAATTGACCATCACTCCAACACACAGTATGGCTGACCCCCTGGGGTTAAAGATGACTACCCCCATGTGGACACAAGATGGTTGCCACAAGGTGGCCAGCAGGGGAAGTCAGTTGGGAGGGACCAGGCCTGCAAGGGAGAGCAGTTGGGGGTGATCAAGCCTGCTGGGGAGGGTAGTTAGGGGTGACCAGGCTGGCAGAAGAGGAAGTTGGGGGTGACCAGGCCTGTAGGGAAGGGCAGTTTGGGAGGACCCAGGCCTGCAGGGGAGAGCAGTTGAGGAGGACCCAGCCTCCAGGGAGGGCAGTTAAGGCCTATCAGGCTATCAAGGGAGCAGTTATGCATCAATCAGGCTGACAGGGTAGTGGTTAGGGGAATTAGGCGGGCAGGCAGAAGTGGTTAGGAGCAATCAGGAAGGCAGGCAGGAAAGCAATCAGGATCCAGCAGTCCTGGATTATGAGAGGGATTGTTGAACTGTCCATTTAAGCCTGATCCTTCTGGGATTGGGCCTAAACAGGCAGTTGGACATCCCCTCAAGGGGTCCCAGATTAGAGAAGGTATAGTCTGGGCTGAGGGACACCCTCCCCATGCACAATATTCATGCACCGGGCCTCTTGTTTTCTCTATAAAATCTATAAACTATTCTTTTAAAAAAATATTCTCTTAGTGAAGACACTAAGACAAATCATTATTTCTTTTATTTCTGAAAAATATGTATTTTATTGATTTCAGAGATAAGAAGGGAGAGAGAAAGATAAATCATCAATGACAAGAGAGAATAATTGATTGGCTGCCTACTGCACACTCCATACTAGGGATTGAGCTTGCAATCTTGGTTTGTGCCTGACCAGTAATGGAACTGTAATTTCCTGGTTCAAAGGTAATCAAAACAGCATTGTATTGACAGAACAACAGGCACAAAGACCAACGGAACAGAACTGAGAGCCCAGGAATAAACTCACATGTGTATGGGCAAATTAATTTTGACAAAGGATCCAAAAACATATAATGGAGAAAAGGAAGACTCTAATAAATGGTGCTGGCAAAATTGGAATATTCTTAAATATTTTTAAATTAAATATTTCTTAGTTTTAAGTTGCAAAAGAATAAAACTAGGTTGCTGTTTGTCCTAGTATACAAAAATTAACTCAAAATGGATCAAAGCCCTAAATATACATTCTGAAACAATAAATCACATAGAAGAAAACATAGGTACTAAACTTATGGATCTTGGTCTTTAGAGAAGATTTTATAAATTTGACCCCAAAGACAAGGGAAGTAAAGGTAAAAACAAGTGAATGGGACTATATCAAATTAAAAGGCTCTGAACAACCAAAGTAACTGCCAACAAAACTAAAAGGCAGCCAATCAATTGGGAGATGACATTTGCAAACAATAGCTCTGACAAGCGGTTAATATCCTAAATATATAAATAATTTATACATCTCAATACCAAACCAACAATCTAATTAAAAAATGGAAAGAAGACCTGAACAGACACTTGTTCCAAGAAGACATACAAATGGCCAACAGATATATGAAAAGATGCTCAACTTCACTAGCAAATAAAAATTAAATCAGAATTTAATGTTATAACTTTAATAACTATAATCATTTATGAACATAAAGCTCAACATCAGAACCTTGCTCAAATTCCATTCAGGAGTGGCTATACCACTTCAGACATATGACAATTTATTTTTCTTCTCATCAATCTTATGTCTGACCCAAGGAAATACTCTACCAGCACTCCTTCCTTGAAAAAGGAGCAAAGCTAAATCATTCAACTTTACTCTCCCAGATTACAGATTTGGAGACCAATTCTCAAAAAATCAAAAATCTAATCCAAGGAAAATTGATGAATATTATCCAAAAAAAACCACAACAAAGAATAGGGTTCTTTCTACTGCTTATCTCAGGGATATCCCCCAATCCTTTTTTCAACCCTCCTTCACCTGTTCTTTCCCTCAGGAGGGCTTACCAGTGTGTTCAACTGACTCTGACTCTTGGTTGAGTTTGGTCAATTAAGAGATTAGAAGGAGAGAGTGTAGAATCTAATTCATCATTTTATCTTCCTCTCTGTAGGGTTTTTCTCTCTAAATAAGGCCGTAACTCCTCTCACATATTAGACAATCTTTTAGATGATTGTTGTGCATGTTGTTCTTTTCAAATGTTGCTCGATACTAATGACATTGAGACATTTTTTTTTATTTGTTCTTCAAGCTCACTCAGACAAGTTAAATATAGCTTTCTGTTCTTAAATTAAATATTTCTTAGTTTTAAGTTGCTGATACACCACCACACAACCATTTTCTCCAAAAACTGCACTTGAGTTTTTGCAATCTGTAGCATTTTGTCATGCCCATCCATGGCAGGTGTCAAGTTGTCATTTCTTATAATGACCATTTATGATCTTGTCAGCGAAGCAGTCATCTGGGGTATTTGGGAAGCTTGAATTTTAAATTGTTTGATTTTACATTGAGCATCTGGGTATTAGAAATACATTGTTTGATTTATAAAGTTGAGTATTTTTGTGTACCCTCACTAGTTCCAGTACTTCCACCACTAAGCCATCAGTGAAGTTCCAAGATAAAAAAGTCACATGCTTCAAGACTAAATTATAAACACATAATTTCAAGTCTATGTGAATCACCAATTTAATTGTCTGTCTATGAGGACACATATGATATTAGGTGACTGTGTCAAGAAATGAATTTTCTAAATGAATATGAATTATTATTTTGAAACATGATGCTATTTATAGGTTCAAGATGAAAGTTCCTCAAAATTATGCCCTCATGGTACATTACCATATAACACAATAGAGTGTAATTTATGATGACAAAGCTTTCTGCTCTCTAAAGATGCTGATTAGGCTTGCAAGGTGCCATATTTGTGAACTTATGCTAAAAATGTTTAACATGGAGATGAAAAAGTGTAATGGATTTCAACTTTCTGTTTCACATGGAACTCTTAACCAGTGGAATGAGATGTCTTGGGGATCAGTTTGATTCTTATTTGAACCTATTGTACCTTATAAAAGCCAATATAGCCCTAACTGGTTGGGCTCAGTGGATAGAAGGATCCTGGATTGAATTCCTGTCAAGGGCATGTACCTTGGTTTCAGGATCCTCCCTGGCCAAAGCCCTGGTCAGGGCACGTGCATGAGGCAACCAATCCATGTGTTTATTTCACATCAATATTTCTCTCTGTCTGTCCCTCTCTCTTTCACTTTTTCTAAAAATCAATAGAAATATATCTTCAGGTGAGGATTCTTTTTTAAAAAGCCTATGCTGATTTAAATGTTTTTCTGTATCAGCAGAAGTAGAAAAGTAAACTACTGACATACAGAAACTTCTTACCTCAGAAGCACACTTGAATTATGAGGGCTGCTTGGGTCCTCTTTAGGCCTGGTTTGGAGAGCTAACTCAAGCCACCACTGTGGGAACCTCTTTCCACGTCCCGCGTGGTTCAGGGTTCCCGGGTCAGGGTTCGGGTTCTGAAGGAGGCCGCACGCAAATGAAGAAAGAGACTTGAAAGCATTAATTTGGCGATATTGGGGGGCCAGGCGGGAGCCTTCCTCTAGTGGAAAGGACTGCCACTTGCTCTGGCCTTTTTCTCCCTTTTATTAAGGCTTTGGGACACACCCCTAGCCTTTAGGCAGGAAATAACAAAAACAGAAATTAACAAGAAACAAACATAGAGGTTGCTTCAACCAATAATGTTTCAACAAAACAGTGAGTAATTAGCTCTGACCTTTCAGAGCAATTAAGGTTGACCCGCCTTCTGGCTTCCTGTTTACATCCATCTAGTGAGAACAATATTTGGTTTCCGACATCTCCCCCGTTTTCTTTTCCTCTAAAAAATCTTGCACCTACAGACTAGAAATAAATATTAAGAACAAAAAATAAGACAAGCAACAATGGCTATGCTAAGAGGTAAATGAATAAGTCTATAGTATCTTTCTTTCTGGACCAACAGTCCTTTGAGTCCCAGTTTCAATGTCCAACAGTTTTTTGAATGTACATATTAGCAATGATATTTCAGTTCTGGATGGTGGACAAATGGTGGCAATGCAGGTCCGACCCTCTCTGGTTTGGTCCTGGGCAACCTGCATCGATGCACAGCTGCTGACTGTTAGGATGGCAAGGTGTCGTCAGCATCTTCCATCTCTGGACTGCTTCTCCTCTAGTCTTCATAGCTGGAGCATTCTCTGTTGTAGGAATTCACATGGTCTTGGAGCTGTTTTTCCTGAAAATATATAAACATTCTCGACAAAAAGTTAGTAAAGGAATTTTTCTATAAATTTGACTTTGGATCCTTTTTATTTTTGCCTAAATGATTTTCCTTTGGCTTATTTTAATACTATGTATGTTTTTCATGGGTGTCTTGCTGTTAAATAAAAAAATTTTTTAGATGTAATTTGCTTACAGGATGCTTTTTCCTTACATAATATTACTGTACTCTCCCCCTTTTTAATGTAATTATGATGCTTTTGGAAAATTTTTTATAATGCAAATATGACTGCTTTATGTTTATTGCATGTTGAGTAATTTTACCATGCATTGAACTACCAATAGAAATTTAAGTTAATACTTTAGGAACAACTGCTTTCCAGTACAATTAAATTTTCTTGAATATTCACCTATTTCAATTAACCATTTAAATTAATTTGAAAATTTAACTACTATTTTATTATTAAATTTAATATTCTAACAACAATCTTAGTTTTATCCTGTAAATATTAGTGGAAAGGATTATTTGCATTCTTGAGTAGGCCCTGAGCATTCCTGGTGTTAAGTTGGATTTAGAATATAGGGCAGCTGTCAGCCAAGTCTGTCTAATGCTGGGTCCCGATCTGAGCTGCACCAAATCTTTGTCTGTCATTTGTGTCCCGAACGGAGCTGGGCCAAGTCTCTGTCTTGTCACCTGGATCCCGATGGGAGCTGGACGTGGGAAGTGAAGCAGCCATGGGGCAGGAGACCTCCCTCTGCAATGTTGGGGGGTGAGGATCAACCTCTGTTGATCCCCAAGTTTTTTCCTGATGGCCCCTCTGCGACTGTGCCTGTCTTAGGTCAGGAACTACCATACGGTACCAACCCACCTTACCCGTCATTGGAAAGCAGGGCGGCATAAGGCCCAGTTCCTGGCTTAGGCGGTGGTCGGTGTAACGTATAAGATCCAGTTGCCCGTCTCTGGCTAACCAGCCATCCTCCGGGGCCAAGCAGGTTGATGTGAGGTTCATTCAGGTCCATCTCCTTGGACGCTGATGCCCTTGTGGCCTCCACACCAAGTACCTGCCTTGGGATCCCCTCGCCTGCTGGCAGGGTCCCAGCACTGATCACATATCTTGGGGAACCCAGGTTTCTTCTCCAGGAAGGGCCCAGCTCACACCACTGGGTGAGAGACAGATTCATGGTACCAGCCAACACTAGGCTTCAACCTCAGCATGAACAGAAAGCTCAGGCGACAGCTGTGGGAGGGTCCTTCTTGGCAAAAAGAGCAAGAAAAGCCAATATAGAATACTCAAGTGCCTTCTCACTGCCTTAATTCCTTTTATGTTATTATTTATTTATTTATTTATTTATTAAATTGCTACCAAATATTCAGGGAATTAAATTGTAAGTTTGTTTGGGATATTTGTCAAAAAATTATAATGACATTGTAGAATAATATTATGTAAGGAAATTCTTTTGTTCTAGGCCATGGCAATTCAATTTTAAACTGGCTATCAATTTCTTTTTTGTATAGAGAAGGTCTTAGTTATTTTATTAGAATATTTAATCAAATTGCTTACAAAAATATTGGCTCTTTATTTAGCTGAAAACTTTTGATTTTTATTTAAAAAGCTAATTTATTAATTAAAGTAGGTATCTCAATTTAAAAATCAAAGCAAATTTAGTAAATGGTTATGTCTGATTCACAAGCCACAAATGTTGCCCCTCTTAGAGACTACAAGAAACAGGGGAATCAGTACACCTAACGGTTCTTACCCATGAAGGGTCAGGAATATAAGTCAAAAATACTTCCCCATGTGCCCCAGGAAATATTACCGTACAGCTGGTAACTGTTGGTATTGCAAGAAATACGTTCTTAGGTGTCTGTACTGTCCTCTTTACCATGCTCCAGGTGACATAGGACCCCAAATTCCTGTAGGAATAGCTTTGACTCCTTATCAGGAGTCAAAGTGACTGCTATAGTGCTGTTAAGATCCAGGCCTGCGCTTCCTGGAGTTGCTCAGATGAGGGAATCCACTGTGGGCCTTGCAGGGCAGGTTTCCGCTATTAATAACGGGGCTGGGGGGCACCCCTCTGGCCGTTTCCCGGTGGTTGACTATACCCTGTATCTTGATTTAGAGGCTGCCCATTTCTATTTAATTTTGATTTACACTGTCTGGCCCAATGGTTACCTCTCTGACATCTAGGAGACCGAGAGCCTGGATCTCTCAGAGGCTGAATGTTTATGCCTCTTCCTAGAGTGCTACCTTGTGTCCTTCTTAGAGGCAAAAACCTTCACAACATTTAAAATATAGTTATTAATTCTTATTTGATAAATCTTTCCATGAAATTTCAAGTATATTAGATCGGTTAAATTTAAGAAGATGTCCTTTAAAAAGAGAGAACAAATTTCTTGTATTACTCTGGGCCCATGGAGCTTTACAAGAATCATCTCTGTTAAAGCCTTGAAATTTTAACATGGAAAAAAACCATCAAATATATATATATATTCATATATGATTTAAAGATTATAATATTTTTATAATTATCTTAAGATATCAATTATATTTTTAAACTGTCAGTTGGGAATCACAGAATTAATCCTTTTTTATTAGACCAATCAACAATGTATTTTGAATTCCTAATTATTAGAGAAATTTTATTTTCTCCCAATTTAATTTGCATTTAGCTGAAAACCTTGATTAATAACACAAAATCATCTCCTTTTGGTTCCTTTACGCCATTTTTCTTAAAAAATAAAGACCAGTTCTGGTTTTTCTTTTTCTGCAGCTTTTGCGGAGAGATTCCAGCTTAAAACCCTGTCTAATATGTCCAAAAAGATGGACAATTGCGCGCATTTCTTTTTAAGCCGGGCTTCTCTCCTCACGAGTACAGAAATTCCAGACATATCTCTAAATTTTTAAAACTTTTTCATGGCGAGAAAGGAGACTTTGGATTAGTATACTGGGAGAGTGGACTTTCATACTGGATTGCCACAGTGTCTCTCTTTCTCCACATCCTGCTTACTTCAGGGGGGAAAGCATCAGTAACAGATCTGGCCTAATTTATTTTCGTGCTTAAAAGATAAAGACAGATCTTAAATTTTTTCGTCTTTCTTTTTCGCTTTCCAAAGTAATAACTAGCACCTAATTTGGCCAAGATTAGCATTTCCCTGCGGTTTCTCTTATAATTTTTAAGTGAAACCTTAAGTAATCTCATTGCAGGAGAGCAGAGAGCCTTGCCCTCTCCTGCGACCTTTGAATTTCTCCACACCAGAGGCAGTTTCAGCAGTGGAGTTTCACTTATTACAGATTTCAGATTCCAAATGCAAACTAAGATTTTAATTTGAACAAGAAACCACATTATTTAAGCTTGCAAACCAAAAGTCTATAATACAGTTTACTTTATATTTATAACCTAATTCTTCCCCATTAGCCTGGCTGCAAAAGACGTTCCCACCCTACTTACAGATCGCGACTCTGAAGTTAATCCGTGGGCTTTGCGTACGTTGAATTCCCCTCACCTTTTCCTAGGTGAATTTTCCCTCACCATTTTCCTTGGTGAATTTTCCTTCCTTCGCTCTTAGGCGAATAATACCTTCTCCTCCAGGCGTCCCGCGGTCAGGCGCCAGATGTGAGCACCTTTTTCCGCAGTCCCTGATGGGCGCCAGATGTGGGAACCTCTTTCCATGTCCCGCGTGGTTCAGGGTTCCCGGGTCAGGGTTCGGGTTCTGAAGGAGGCCGCACGCAAATGAAGAAAGAGACTTGAAAGCATTAATTTGGCGATATTGGGGGGCCAGGCGGGAGCCTTCCTCTAGTGGAAAGGACTGCCACTTGCTCTGGCCTTTTTCTCCCTTTTATTAAGGCTTTGGGGCACACCCCTAGCCTTTAGGCAGGAAATAACAAAAACAGAAATTAACAAGAAACTAACATAGAGGTTGCTTCAATCAATAATGTTTCAACAAAACAGTGAGTAATTAGCTCTGACCTTTCAGAGCAATTAAGGTTGACCCGCCTTCTGGCTTCCTGTTTACATCCATCTAGTGAGAACAATATTTGGTTTCCGACACACCACCATCTCTCCATCATCTGTGTGAATTCAGAAAACTACTAGGGAATATAAGGGGCAATGAAATGACACCTTTTGAGAGTAAGCAGCAAATGCATACCAGATAATTGAATGTAACCTATTTGATTATCTGGTGGCACTGAAGGCAATATAGGGAGGGAGGGGGAATCAGTGGCAATAAAAATAGTATTTATTCTGTCTTTCCCAACCCTTCTACTTGCTACTACTTAACTTCCTTTTACTATTCTCCTTTAGTTCCTAAAACATTACAATCAGAAGCAGTAACCAGTAGGAGAGATAGGTGTGGTAGGTTTACCCCATCTTGGCTGGCACCAGAAATCCTATCTGCTTAATTTTAAGTGAATATAAAAGCATACACCATGATACTAATTTGAAAAGAATAATAATAAAAAGAAGAAATACATATTCTATTCCAAAGAGATGAGAAATTATACTTGTGTGGTAAGATTATTATTTTCTATACTTTTTATTATTTTATAATTCTTGCTCTTCAAAGTCAATTTTCAAATCAACAGAATTGGCAACACCTGGAAACTTATTAGAAATGAAGAATTTTGATTTCTACTTATGTACATGGGAGTTTCGATATCCTTGTGAGTTAGTGTTTTCATTTTTTAAAATAAATCTTTATTGTTGAAAGTATTACCTGTGTCCCCCCTTTCCTCCCCCCTATTGTTCTCTTCTCCCCCCTCCTCCCCCAGCCTTCATCACTGCCATTTGTGTCTATGAGTTATACATATATGCATATGAGTTCATTGGTTGATTCCTTTCCCCCCTCCACCCTACACTACCTTCCCTCTTAGATTTGACAGTTTCAATCTTATTGCAGTTCTATATATTTTTCTCTTTAGTAACATAATTTAATATAATCAATATAAAATTAAATTTTAACATTTATTTATTTAAATTATTTTCCAAATACACTTGACATACAATATCATATTAGTTTCAGGTGTACAACATAGTGATTAGACATCTATATTACTTACAAAGTGATCACTCCAAAAAGCCTAGTACCCATCTGATACCATACATAGTTATTACAGTACTAGAGGCTTGGTGCATGAAATTTGTGTACGGAGGGTGGGGTGTCCTTCAGCCCAGCCTGTTCCTTCTCTAATCTGGGATGCCTTGAGGAATGTACGATTGCTCATTTAGGCCCGATCCACATAGGATCCAGTCTAAATGGGCAGTCGGATATCCCTCTCACAATCCAGGACTGCTGGCTCCCAACTGCTCACCTGCCTGCTTTCCTGATTGCCCTGACTGCTTCTGTCTGCCAGCCTGATCACTCCCTAATCACTCCCCTGCCAGCCTGATTGATCCTCAACTGCTCCCCTGCCAGCCTGTTTGCCCCCAACTGCCCTTCCCTGCAGGCCTAATCACCCCCAACTTCCCTTCTCTGCCAGCCTGGTCTCCCCTAACTGCTCTCCCCTACAGGCCTGGTCACCCCTAACTGCCCTTCCCTGCAGGCTTGACTCCTTCTCACTGTCCTTCCCTGAAGGCCTAGTCACCCCCAACTTCCCTCCTCTGCAGGTCTGTTCACCCCTAACTGTTCTCCCTGCAGGCTTGATCACCCCCAACTGTCCTCCCTTGCAGGCCTGGTTACTCCCAACTGCCCTCCCCTGCTGGCCTGATCACACCCACAACTGCCCTCCCTTGCAGGCCTGGTCTCTGCCAACTGCTCTCCCCTGCTGGCCTTTTTGTGGTGGCCATCTTGTATCCACATGGGGGCAGGATCTTTTGAGCACATGGGGGCAGTTATCTTGTGTGTTTGAGTGATAGTCAATCTGCATATTACTCTATTATTAGATAGGATAGAGGCCTGGTGCATGGGTGGGGGCCAGCTGGTTTGCCCTGAAGGGTGGCCTGGATCAGGGTGGGTTTTCCCTTGGGATGTTGGGTGGTCTGGATGAGGAGCCTGTGGTGGTTTGCAAGTTGGCCACACCCCTCAGCAAACCAAACTGATGCCCTGGTATCTGGGATTTATTTATCTTCTACAATTGAAACTTTGTAGCCTGGAGTGGAGCCAAACCTTCTGTTGGCTCAGCCATTCAAACTTTATTGCTTTAAGCAGAGACCTGGGCCAGCCAGGGTGTTCAGAAAGCTTGGCTTTATCCATAGCCAGGGATAACCCAAGCCTCCCTCCTGCTCTCTCTGTGTTCGTAGCCATTCTGGTTGGATTAATTTGCATACTCACTCTGATTGGCTGGTGGGTGTGGCTTGTGAGTGTAGTGGAGGTGTGGTCAATTTGCATATTACTCTTTTATTAGATAAAATTATAACCTATATTCCTTATTCTGTAGTTTATATCCCTATGATTATATTTATAATTGAAAATTTGTACTTCATAATTCCTTTTAGCAAATTACTCATTTCTTCAACCCTCCTTCCATCTGCGAACTGCCAATTTATTTTCTGTATCTATGAGTTTCTTTCTGTCCTGATTGTTCATTCGTGTATTTTGTTTTTTAGATTTCATATGTAATTTGTCTTTCATATGCTATTTGTGTTTCTCTGTTTGACTTATTTCACTTAGCAAACTACCCTCTCAGTTCAAATTATACTACAAGGTTACAGTAATCAAAAGAACATGGCAAAAAAATTTCAAAGTTTGTGTCTTATCTTTTTTTTTGTTTGTTTGAAAGATGTCACTTGAAAGTAAAAGTTTTATACTTTGATTAAGTTTAATTTATCATTCTTTTTAATGGATCATGCTTTTGGAGTCATTATGCTAATAAGTCTTTGCCTCACCAAAGGTTGTAAATATTTTTTCCCATTTATTTTTTTTAGATCTCCTAATAGTTTTATATTTTATATTTAGGACTGTAATTTATTTTTGACTAATATATATGGATGGCAGTTTTTTTTTTTTGCATATGCATGTTCAGTTGTTAAAGTATTATTTGTTAAAAAAAATTATACTATATGTTTGAATAGCCTATGTACTTCTGTCAAAATTAGTTAAACATATACATGCTGTTTTTTTCTGTATTACTGATGTATTTCTCTGTTTCTCTTCTGTATTACTGATGTATGTATTTTTGAAAACCACATTGTCTTAATAGCTGTAAATTTATAATGTCTTAAAATAAGATAGTTGTTTTAGTTATTTTAGATGCTTTGTTTTCCACGTATATTTTGGATTAGCTTGCTAATTCCTAGAAAATGTCTGCTGGGTTTAATAGTTGGATTATATATAATTTATCAATCTGAGGAGAGATGGCATCTTAATACCAAGCCTCCCAAAGCATAAGTAAGGCATAACTCTATTTATTTAGTTTTTTGTTCATTTCTCTTAACAATGTTTTATAGTTTTCAAGTTTTTATAATTTTTTCATATGTATTACTAGCTGTTTGTTAATGCTATTGTAAAACTTTTTATTTTAATTTTTAATAGTTTATCACTATTCTATAGAAACTTATATAGCAATCTTGCATACTGCAACCTACTAAATTTATTAATTAGTTTGAGGAGCTTTTGTTTTCTTGACACATTCTATTGGATATTTATTTATGCAAAAGATTATGTCACTTGCAAATAAGTATAATTTGATATTATCTCCTAATCTGGATACATCTGTTTTTGCTTTATTTTCTTAATATACTGACTAGAAACTATAGGACAATGTTGAGTAGATTAGTAAGAATGTCAATTTCTTTCTTATTTCTAATTTTATTTATCTTCTGAGTTTTTATTAGGAACTAGAGGCCTGGTGCATGAAATTTGTGCATGGGTGGGGTCCCTAGGCCTGGCTGGTGATCAGGACAGATCAGATACCCCACCTCCCTGCCTTCTCCTTCCCTCATGCCACCACCATGAGATTTGCCTCCCCCTCACCTCCCCTCTTCCCTTTTCCCTCACCACCACCATGTAGTTCCCCAACTTCCTGCCTCCTCCCACTTCTCCTTCCCTTGCCACTTTCATCCGCCACCATTATCCCTGTTTCCCCATCCCCAGTTTGGGGCACAGGCCTGATAGGGACCAGCCAGCCAGGGGAAGAGACCCGGAGGTTGTCTGGCAGGCCCTGAGGAAGGATACATCCCTTGGTCCCCCTAAGAAAGAGGCCATATCCACTGCCACCCACCTTTGGTGTCCTGTCCCAGTCCGGGGGCCTGGCCAGAATTGGACGATTGGGTCCTACCAGCTGGAGGAAGGCACTAGGAGGTTGGCTGTCAGGCCCCATCAGCGATGGTGGCCTGTGGTATCTTACCCCTGGTGGTCAGTGCACATCATAGTGACTGGTTGTTCATCATGAGGGTTGCTTACACACACACACACACATATATATATATATATATATATATATATATATATATGTTAGATCCTATAAAATAATTTATCTGTCTTTATTGATATATTTATATGAGTTTTCCTGATTTAGTTGTTAAATGGAAATTACAGTAATAGACTTTAAAAATGATAACTAAGTCTGTATTCCTAGGATAATTCACATTGCATCATTATGTATTATTCATTGTACTGTTCTCAAATAACCATTTTTAAAGTTGTATTAACTTTTTCTTTATTTTTTTGTTTTATTTTTTCCTTACTTTCTCTTTCACTTTTTTTCCCTTTACTTTGGGTTTAACTTATTTTTTTTTTAGTGTCTTAAAGTGAAAGCTGAAGTCATTTTTTCCCATCTCTTCTTGCATATTAACTTAGTAGTAAATAAAAATATACTAAAAATATTCAGTAAACACATTGCAAAAGGTAAGGATAATTAAAATATTTAAGTAAACTATGAAGAATATTATAATAGTACAACTTGTGAAATGCATTTTTGTCTGATTATTTCCATTGATTAAATATAACTAATCATAACCCCTTATTTTTTGATATAAAAGTAGATGTGGATATAGGAATATGTTTATCTTCATATTACAAATATATATTTTAACTTATTTTAGGTGATTGTAAAATCGGGGCCAGGGACTTTCCTCAGTTTGGCCATTTATGACAATTACATCTTTTGGTCAGACTGGGGAAGAAGAGCTATCCTGCGTTCCGACAAGTACACAGGAGGAGACACAAAAATTCTCCGTTCTGACATTCCACATCAGCCTATGGGAATCATAGCTGTTGCCAATGACACCAATAGCTGTAAGTTACAAAGAAAGAAAATTTATTTCTTAATTATATACTCTCAAAAATTTCTCTTTGTGCTTTTTTTTAAACTACTATAAGCAAATATATCATTCTAATGGCACTAAAACAGTTGGAAGTGCTCATGATGACCTTGCCTGAAACTTTCTGCCTTTTAGCTTGTGTGTCTCTGTATTTTAGTAAGACTTGGATTTCCTTTTGTTAAATTTCCTCAAGATAGTGTCCAGGATTTGACATTTCAAAATACTGAAATTATCCAAAAGATGTAAGTTAAAACGTCTGTGGTTCTTAATTTATCTCCAATGGAACAATTAATTTTAAATTATCTGTTTCTGGAATTCTATTCCATTTTCTCTCACTCCTCATAGCTTTGAACATTCTGATCAACTTGCTTCCATGTAATAAGCAAGCTTTGCACCTGGGTTTAATTTTTTTTTAATCACTGGTATATCTACAAAATTGCTGTTTGTAGTGTTGGTGTGGTCTCCAGTAGTATTAGTGCATTTGGTGCTATGGCATCCTTGATAATTGTGTTAGTGTCATGTTCCCTGTTACATATTTTTCTCCTGTTATTATTTTTGAGGTATTTGGATTTTCAAAAGTCCTGAATCTTTTTTGTTTATGGATTTTTAAAAGAGATCGAGGCAGTCTAAAAGTTAATCTACACGTAGCATAGAATAGGAAATCAATATAACGTTACCAATAATGCTTCCTCATTACAGGTGAACTTTCTCCATGTGCATTATTGAATGGAGGTTGCCATGACTTGTGCCTTTTAACTCCTAATGGGAGAGTGAATTGTTCCTGCAGGGGAGATCGAATATTGGTAGATGACAACCGATGTGTGAGTAAGTAAAGAGAGTCCAAATGTGATATGACATACTGTTCAAAAGAGCACACATGGACATTGGCATGTTTGACTATATTCTTGAAGTTTTACTTTCCTCCAATTGTCAAGGCCCCATTGGCTTATCTGTATATTTTAGGAAAATTCAGCAGTCTACTTTGGTATTGTCATTATGTGATAAATAATGTTAACCCAAAGAGTCACTAATGGTGTCACTGATTGTGGACTGGAAGATTTGGGGTTAGCTAGAGAAATACCTATACACAGTGATCATATGAAGACGTATGACTTTGAAAATTCATCAACAGCAAAATTAGTTAAAGCTGAAATAAATCAGTATGCAGGCTGGTATTAGGCCTTGTAATAAAACCACTCACAGTCTGTTCCAATATGTAAATGAGAGAGAATGGCTCATGTGACTTATTTGTAATCATTTCCAATCTGTTAATTAAGAATGTAGCATTTTAGCCCTGCATAGTGTTTATACCTCCCAAACTCATTAAAATCTGTAATTAATACAATTGCATTAGACACTTATTAACAACAAAATTTTAAAAAAATTGTTTTTAAAATAAATAAGGGTTCAAGTATTTCAATGTTGCCATGAAAAATTAGCCAGCAACATAAAACAGGTTAAATCTTCTTTAACATTGAGACACTGTGTATAGGACAGATGAGAAAGAAGCATCTTAATGGAAACTAGTGAATTCACTCTTAGAATGTGTCAATATTTCACATATTTTCTCAAATTATATCCTCAGATCATATTTTTTTTATCTTAGAAATTCAGCAGATATGTCTAATTATAAAAATAAGATCAGAGGCTATAAGTGTTATTGTTTTTTATCTTCATCTTCAGGCTTATATTGGACTTTACCACAAGAATCCTTTAGCTACTCTTTAATAGAAGGACATAGACATCATTTTGTTTACCTTAGAAATCACTGCACCTAATATAAGAATTTCAACATATCTTCTCACTTTGTAAATTGGTAACACAACCCAAAAGGGTACTTCTTAGCCAAGTAAATAAAATAATAACAATAATAATAAACTGTGCCAAAGCAAATGAGGGAAAGATGCAAAAGGTCAAGGAACTTTAAATGAAGATAGCAAATTTCAATAATCCGGGCCACAAATCCCCATAATTCTTCACCAACTATAATTTTCCTGAATTGCTTAGGCAATTGCTTAAACCCTCTCTTTCACTTTGCCTTTGTGGCTTCAGCTGAAATGGTCTGGATCTAATGCCATCTGTAAACCTTGAGTGTTAGCCATGCATTAGAATCACTGATGTTCTGTTCACAGGTCGCTACAGGCCAGTAGTGAAGCAATGCCTTTGGTAATAACAACAAGGCTTATTAATAACAACAGTGGATGCTTGTCCTTGCTGCAAAATAGATTACTAGTAGATACATCTGTCTCTACTAAGCCACCTGTTTCTCCCAATTGATGAGAGGGCATGAATAAGGCAGAAAACTATAATTTTAAACAAGTTCAGTTTATTCACATGCAATTATAAAGTGATGATAGATTTCACAGAGGTGACAAATCTTTAAAAAAGTATCCTGTATCCTTTGGGCATTCATATTGAAATCCTGTGGTTGAGCAGAAAGATTGGAGAGTAATTCTTGGCTATTTTTTATAAAATTAATCTTTGAGAAATGAGAATGTTCTCTTCTGAATTAATTCACCCAGAGACTTCATGAATGTCAATGTCAGGGTTGAAGTGGTAAAAGGCCATTTATTAATTCTTCCTTTAGAGCAAAGGAGGGAAAATCATCTGTTGTCAGAACATTTGACAAAAAGTTTAGGCAATTCTATTTTAAACAACATTGTTAAACTTATCAGTACCCATAACAGAAATAAGAATAGTAAATTTGTTTAGATTAAGTAAAAAAATTAGAAAATAACAGAACCATATTTTGTTTCTAGGAAGACAGAGAAAATAGTCCCTTTTCATTAAATGAAGATACCTATGCATGAATTGTGCAGTGTTTGCTTTTGTATCATGAAAGTATACTTATTGTGAATAATTTTTTCTCTTCTCAAAGGAATAATTATTTTATTTTTTAATACTTGTATGTTTTCAGAAAGGAAGAGAGAGAGAGGAAGAGAGAGAGAGAGACAGAGAGAGAGAGAAAGAGAAATTGAGGAACATCAATGATGAGAGAGAATCATTGATTGGCTGCCGCCTGCATACCCTACCCTGGGGATCGCACTGCAATCCGGGCATATGCCCTGATAGGAAATCAAATTGTGACCTCCTGGTTCATAGGTCAGTGCTCAACTACTGTGTCATGACAGCCTGGCAATGGAATAATTATTTTAAAACTAAAATTGCCACTTTCCATCATAATGGCATTGGAAATGAGACATTAAATAGGGTGCATTTAAAATAGACTAAATAAGCTGGGTAAGTGGCTGAGTTTTGTTTAGTTCATGGTCTAAGATGATTATATATAGCAATGTTGATACCCTTCTTAACATTTGTTCCTTTGAATTAATAATATTTTCTATTCTTGGTTACTTTCTCTAAAATGGCAATCTACTTTATCTATTGACCAGTGAAGTTTAGACTTCACCAAGAAGAAAAAAAAATCTATATTCGGAGGGTGTTGCTATTATTAAAAGAGTTCAATAAGACATCAGAGATATATAAATAGATAGATAGGTAGATATTCTGATTAAATTAATTAAATTTTAAGAATAATAAAGAAATAAGAGCCTGGGAACATTAAAGAGTATTAGTGGCTAAAAATGGAACTCCCATTTGACCCAGCAATCCCACTCTTAGGAATATATCTTAAGAAATTAGAAACACTAATCAGAAAGGATTTATGCACTCATATGTTCATAGCAGCACAATTTACAATAGCTACAATTTGGAAACAGCCTTGGTGCCCACCAGCAGATGAATGGATCAGAAAACAATGGTACATCTACACAATGGAATTCTATGCTGCCATTACAAAGAAGAAATTCTTAGCATTTGCAGCAACCTGGATGGAACTGGAGAGCCTTAATGCTAAGTGAAATAAGCCAGTCAACGAAAAAAGAAACACCACATGACCTCACTCATTTGTGGATAATAAAGAACATTATAAACTGATGAACAAAAGGATACAGAGGCAGTAAAGCATCAAAAAGACTGTCAAATTACAGCAGGAAGGTTAAGGAGAGGTGGGGTAGATAAGAGATCAACCAAAGGACTTGTATGCATGCATATAAGCATAACCAATGAACACAAGACACTGGGGGGTTGCGGTATGCCTGGGAGGGGAAGGCAATGGGGAAATATGTATACATGTAACACAATAAAAAAAGAGTATTAGTGACTGTTTAATGAAATATTCCTGAAATAAAGATTTTAAAAAATTGACAGAAAATTTTAAAATTAAATTATGTTTCCTGTATTGGTAGAAATAAGTAAATTTTAATTGCTTTCAACATAATTAGTATGACTGAATTTCACTGTATAGTTATTCAACAAGTAGTTGAATGAGTACACGCAAGCAAGCAGCACATAATATTATAAAAAATAGGATTTCTAAAATTGGCCATTAAATCCATTTTTAAGAATAAAAATGAGTCTGTTTTCCAGATGAGATCTTTCTAAAACAGGGACCACATACGGGCATTACAAGGATGAAAACTAGCTGTAGAAAGTTTTTATTTTGTACTTTGTGACTGTTGGCCTCTGCTCCCAAATTGGACAAACGATATAAAAATTCAAACTTTTAATTTCTAATAAAAATCTTGAGATTAAGAAGTGGGACAATATGGAAGTGGTCATTTAGATCCCTGAAACATCCAGAGCACATGTTTGTAAGTTATCCTTGCCCAGCTCATCCCACAGAATCTGGTACAGTTCATAGAGGAGGGGCTGGTCCTTTGTGGCAGAAAGAGGTGGCCTGCTCCCTGGTACCACCATGGATAGAGCCTGTGGCTGATCAGCAACTTCAGTATTTCTGAATGCTAGAAGCTACTATGGAGATTTCTTCTGAAGTTAGTGGGGAAGGAAAACCAGTTTTAGATGAAATTTAAGTCAGATAAATCAAGTTAAGCATTCAAAAATAAGAATTCTGTGGACTAGAAAATTTCAGTGTACTGAAGAATATTTGGTAGAGTCCAATAACAAAACATAAAAACATTGTCAGTATGTACAAAGAGCATTTAACTGTCTCTCTATAAAAAAACCTTTTTAGGTTAGACTGCTAATCAAAATACATAAATATAGTCATCCTCATTTAAGCCCCTCCTTCCATCTATTTATGTACAGTCACCAAGTAATTAACAAAATATACAAATATGCATAAAAGAAAAAGAAAAGTCAGACAACTTCCAAAAAAATATACAAAGACAGGGAAAGAAAAATAACCCCAAAATATGCTTTTTATTTTTTTTAAATAAAGAAACACTATGAACCATTGTCTTTTATCTTACTTTTATATTAAGATCAATTTTAGTTTATTTTTATAATTAAGATCAAGGAAAACAATAGTTATGGTGTTAATAAACATTTGCCATTACATAAAAACCTTCACTTTTTCTTTTTAGCTAAAAATTCCTCCTGCAACATTTATTCAGAGTTTGAATGTGGAAATGGAGAGTGTATTGACTACCAACTCACCTGTGATGGTATTCCTCATTGTAAGGATAAATCTGATGAAAAACTGCTCTACTGTGGTAAGTTCTAATAGATGATTTATTCTTTCAGAGAGAAGTTTGAAATTGTTTTTATACTTTTTTGTTTGTTGTCTCCATTTGGTTTATATGTGTGATTTTCTTCATATATCTCTTTCATATGTACATCTAAGGCAAGTGATTTGACTTTATCCTGGTTCAACTGGAGCATATTTCTTGTCCATTAGCCATGGTATTCATTAAAGACTTTTCTCATGGTTTTCCATCATGAAGAGAATATTTAAATATAGCTGGAGCCTGTGTTTTGAGCTCTCTCATTACTCATCTTTAGCAATAGGTTCAGGTTCACATTCTTAAAAGTGTACATTAGAAATATCAGTTATCGGTGAATATTGCAGTTTAAATTTGGAGCAAAGGTCCATCATCAGTCAATAACATGTTGGTTTATATCAAAGTCTTGTCCATTTTATTTTTGCACCCAAGAATGACCTGGGGCTAGTATTCTTAGATTCAAAGTCTGTTTGGTCTAACCACGGTCACGAAGGAGCATGGAGTTCTGTGCTTCTGTGGGTGACACCAATTAATAGTCAGACTTTCCTTCTCCCTTGGGAGCAGAGATTGGCTTTTTGACTCTAGTAAACAATTGATATTTGCCTTCACTGCAGCAATATTTTTCCTAGACATTTGTATCTGTGCAATCATGCATAGTTGTTATATAATTGATTCAGATTATTTCTAAATTGATCTGATTTATTTCTGTGCTACAATATAATACTGTTGGTTTTGTGTGCTCTGTAAAATTTAGGAATCAATATCTAGAATTGCAATATTTGGTTTCTACTTTCCTGCTTTGTTATATTATTTGGATAATAAACATACCTAAATATTCAATTTAATGCTAAAACAAGAGGAAGATGGAACTTGCTAAATTCACAGGCAGTTCTTTCACACTTTTACATTGCAGAATAACATACTACCAGTGAAAATGATAGTCAAATGTAATTTGTCCATGATTAATCTGTAACTGAAATATTATGTAATTTCTCTCAAATGACATATTTGCTTGAACAACCATATTCTATACATTATGAAAACATTAAAGCTTTCCTATATAATAATAATCAGCTTACAAATTTCCATTTATTATGAATTGGTTTGAGAATGTATGTTTACATTATTTCCGTATTAGAAGCCAGATTCTGTTTGAGCAGAAATTAGCAACCTTTTATTTAAAGTTCCAGGTTTGTGGATATATATGCTCTCTGCCCCATGTGATCTATTTAAAAAAATAATTTGCAAGCCTTTAAAGTGTAAAATCTTGTCTTAGCTGCAGAGTCATAAGAAAACAAGCTGATGGACTTCATTGTCCTTTGGGAGATATAGTTTGACAATACCAGATACAGATTCCAAGCTTTAGAATCATACCTGAGGTTGCATCATTGTTGCCAAACCTCCTGGTGTGTGATTAATGTTAGCAAGTGTATTCTTTCTCTGTATTTTATTTTCCCCTACAAAACAAACTTAGTTCTAATTGAGAGCATTAAGTAAAGAAATATATACTTACACATGTTCAATATAGAGCCTGACACAGAATTGGTATGCAGTAAATGGCTGCTACTATTATTGTGTTACTTTCTTCCCTAAATCAAGAGACTCTCACTAAAGTAAATAAAATTCAGAAGGCAGTTCTTAGAACATTCTGATAGACAGTTTTAGATTATCTTTAAAAGAAATTTATGGATAGTTAAGTGAGTTGGATTCAGTAATTCAGGAATATATGTTTTGCTACTTTTTGTTTCTTGATATAAAATCTTTGCAGGATGCAAAGTGGATAGGAGATAGGTGCCAGAGTGTCTTTAGTGCTTTAGAGGTAGAGATTTATTTATTCAAAATAGATGGTATTTGTTTATTTCTGTGCTGATTGATGCCAGAAACAATAATGAGGGTATAATTTGAATAGATCTTCAAGTATGAATCACTGAAACTAAAACACTTCATCAAACAGATTCTTTACTTAATGAACTACTTGATAATGCATGAATATTCTAATCCAGATCTTCAATACTGCTTAGCACTTGTGTTTTTTTTTTGTTTTTTTTTTTAGTATATTTTATTGATTTTTTTACAGAGATGAAGGGAGAGGGATAGAGAGTTAGAAACATTGATGAGAGAGAGACATTGATTAGCTGCCTCCTGCACACCCCTAAAGGGGGATATACCCACAACCAAGGTACATGCCCTTGACCGGAATCGAACCTGGGACCCTTTAGTCTGCAGACTGACGCTCTATCCATTGAGCCAAACCGGTTTCAGCTCAGCTATTTTTTTATAGATCCACAATCTAGTCATTATAAGTGAGATCTCATCGATTATTTTCTTTCTCTAAGAGTTTTTCTATAAGACCTTCAATTATGTGTTTCTATTTTTATTCTTAAGAAAACAGAAGTTGTCGAAGAGGTTTCAAGCCCTGCTACAATCGTCGTTGCATTCCTCATGGCAAGTTATGTGATGGTGAAAACGACTGTGGAGACAGCTCTGATGAGTTGGATTGTAAAGGTAAATAAATACATGTTGCATCAGCCTATCTATTATTGCATTAATTGCTTCCAGAACTTTTTCAAAGTCCATTCTTTAGAGCATTATGTTTTCACCCATTTGGTGTGTAACATGTACTAACATCTGTGGACCACAGTGTTGGAGGGGAGTTATTAGAATTAATTGAAAATCATGATTATAGTCTCAGTTTCTGGTTTCTATTCCTTTGCTCACTTTAAAACTTTTGTTACCTCTCACCTATTCAGGTCTGCATCCTGGTTTATTGGACATTTCTATCAGAATGCGTAATACTGAATTTACTGCTACAAAATGTTCCTTTTTATTTATTAATTCTGTTTTACACATGAACTCATCATTTTCTTAACGACTGGACAGGAAACCTTGGTATTATCTTTGATTCCTCTTTCCACCATATTTTATCACCCACATGTCCAATAAAAAACAAATCTTCCAATTCTTTGCAATAGTTTCCCTTTCAATCTGAGGCTGGATTAACAGAGTAACCCTTTAAATAGTCCCCCAGCCTCTGCTGTTTCTAATGAATCCCAACGTTGTGAGTCATGCTAACACATTTAATGTTTTCCCACAGTAACAGCCAGGACAGATCAGTAAGTCAGACTACCTGTGCTAAAATCCCAGCCCCAACACTTACTTCGTGACTTTGGATAAGACACTTAAGTAATCTGTGCCTTAGTTTTCCAATCTATGAGAGAAGACAGTTAAATGACCACATTAACATTAAATAAACTTAGAACAGAACTTGGCATCTAGAAAATGCTATGGAATGTTTGCCTTAAAAAAAATCACTTCCCTGATTAAAATAACACAAATGAAGTTTCAATGTTTGCAGAATCAATGACAAGTCTTTAGTTTGAGATTTAAGGTCTCCTAAAAGCTGGACTCAAGCAATGTTTGCAAACTAATTTCCTTTAAAAAACCTTTGCACTCATTGAACACATATTATTGGGTAAAATGTATTAAGAACTGAGACATAAAATTAAAGAAGTCATGAGTCTGTCCTCAAGGAATTTAAACTCTAAGTGAAATATAGTTATTTAAAAAGATGAAGATGCACATAAAGTACTATGATTGTACATAATAGAATTTCTTTTGGCTTGGAAGTATCTTAAAATATTTGTAGACTAGATTGAATTTAAACTGTCTTTAAAAAATAAAATAAATAAATTTAAACTGTCTTAAACTATAAATACAATGGAATGATCAAGACAGAAGAGAATTCTGAGAAGAGGGATTAATATTGAAAACTGCAAGTAGTTTGATATGGTTAGCGCCAGGCCAGGTTGCATATTAGAAAGTTGTAAAAAAAAAAAATGAGGCAAGTTTGAGGAAGAAGGCAAGATATGAAAGTTTGTTGTGCCATGTAAGCCACGTTAAGGAAATTGAACTTTATTTTGTAGTTACCAGAGTGTTGCTGAAGGTTTAAAGCAGTCCCTAATTATTCAAATTTACATTAAAAAATTTTTAAAAGTACAGTGATTGTGTGAATGAAAGCTATAATGCAGAGATAGGAAAGACAAAACAGGAGGCTATCATAGAGGCCAAAGCTGAGAGTAAAAGCATTTTAAAGGGAAGCATTACGACCTCTTCAGGTCTCAATCCTGTTTATTGGACATTTCTACCAGAATGTGTAATATTGAATTCACTGCTCCAAAATAATCAGTCTTCTCGAGTGATAAACATAGAGAAATCATGGGAAAGAATAAAGACATTTTGTGGAATTGTTTGCCTGTTTTAAAATTATTATATGTTTTTGATATTTTTTAAAAATTTATTTTTGTAGGGCTTTTGTTTGTGTGGGACAGGATGAGATAATAAGGGTAGTTGCATTCTGAGTGAGGAGCAGCTGCAGACACTCTGCTGGAACTGTTCTGAAGGCATATAGATAGGCATAGAACTGAAGCTCAGACCAGATGCATTGATTTTGGATTCATTAAAGGGAGAACGCTCAGAGGATGTTTGGAGTGATCATTTTAAGGAAGTGCATCAGAATTGCCTGTTTTGAATTTAAAATTAAAGACAAAGCTTAAAAAGGGTGGTGGGATATAGGCCTAAGTACTTCTAGAAGGTTTGTATAAGAAATTATTTTTTAAGAAAGTAGGATCAGTTATCATTATAAAGTGTTACAAAGAGGTAAAGAGGGCAGGCATAGACTGGAGTGCCCATTATAATGACAAATTGGAGAAAATCTCTTGACTATCTTCATGCAAGTCAGTTCAATGGAATTGTGAGGAAAAGTCAGGTCACATTAAACCGTGGCAGAAAATGTATGGTGAGGAAATAAACACAGTGAATATGGACTCATTTTAAGAAAAGATTGATGGTAAAGAAAAAGAGAAGTACATGTGTAATAAGGCTATGCAAAATTGGAAAGGAGGGCAGAGTGCTTACAAATTATTTTGTAGGCAGAAAAGGATTGGAAAGTTACTTGGTTATCTTAGACTCTATGACCTTGGTCAAACACTTGAGTAGTTTGCCATCTAAGACACTATAGTATATAGGAAGAGCCAATACATTTGTAAATTAAGTCAACTATTATTTTATATCACCTATATAATACTGGGAGTAAAAACAGGAAAATAAATAAGCATTGGGGAAAAAAAGGAGGATGAGAAACTTGGAGATCAGAAAATGGGTCTGTTGGATGACCTGTTTACAAGCAGGAGAGAAGAATATATTAGAGACATTATGTTAGGATAAAGGTACAACTACCAAGCTAGAATATGCAGGGACAAACAGTAAATACAGAAAGTGGATTTTAAAGCAAAATTCATAAAAGAACCATAAGGATTTAATAAGTCACTGTGGATTTTCTGGGAAAATGACTTTCCTTTCAAAGGTGGTAAATAAATTAGTATGTTTGGGTTCCTAAAATACATTCCCTAGTACATGGTAGGTGTTTATTAAATTCTTATGTGGCTCTCTACAGCAATAAGTCTTCCAGATAAATTTTATTGTTCCTAATGACATCATTGCTAGCTGCTGAATAACAATAAAAATAAAAATAATTTCAAATGTGGTTTTCCCTTTGTCTATACTCTGATTTCTGTGTTATAACCATCTCTGCGATATACTCGGGCACTCCTGCATATGTATTTTCTGTCAAAATTTTTCTTTTGTGATAATAATAGGAAAAATTATAACAATTTGATATCTTAAAAGACAAGAGCAACAAAATCTTATTCCTTGACATTCTTCCTGTATAATGTAGGCCATTTGAAACAAAATGCGCATGGAAAACACTTTTGCCTACTAAAATTAATAGATTTCAGTAAATGCACTAACCCCTTTAACATAAAAAGGAGTCATTTTTTTAGATGAAAAGTAACATTATAGTTGCATTATTTAGATTTGATTTTTCTCTCATGTTAAGTTTGTTCACACAGTGTCCCTATGTATGGGACCTTGTATACCATAGGGGACTTACTTACATAGTTCCATTTTCTATAAATCAGGTTATCTTATAAATCAGAGATTCAGATATGTGTCTATCAAACACATGCAGACTTCCAGCACCTAAAAGATGGTGAAAGAAAAGGAGTATGGAAGGACTCAGGGAGAATGGAAAATAATTCACTTTCCACTCCTCACTTCTGTCATCAGTGAAACAGAGGATGCCATGCTTTGCTGTTTGTATGCATACACATGCACAAATCACCTATTATTTTTAATCTAAATAAAATAAAAGGTAAAAAAAATAAATTTGTACAATAAAAAATCGGTATGCACAGGGAAGTTTTGATAGGCTACAGTGGAATCATCTGCAAATTATTTAAAGTATATTACATGTGTTTGTTTAGTTTGTATGCTAATAGCATTTAATATTACTTTTTTTTACAAAGCAGATAATTTATTTACAGAGTGGAATGGATGTAATAAGGAATTATGTTTCATTTCTTCTCGTTTGGAGGAAAGCAAAACCCCTAATCCTCATAAACCTTTTATTTCTGTCCCTTTACAGCTATTTTTTCATGACTGAGAGCTTTAGACAGCAGACCGTTTTGGGGATCTGAGAAGTTGTTCAGAAAATCATTCTGTATTTCTTTTCTGGTTGTATGAGTGGTTGAGTTGAATACATTCGGGCATAGTACACAATATCTCTCCTTTCTTCCCTGAGATGAATATAAATACTGCCCTTGTGAGGTACATGAACTTTCCAGGGAGACCTGAACACCTTCAGGGGGAATGGAGAGGGAAGAAATACTGAGGATACCTAAAGGAGAGGAAACTTGTATTTGCTATTAAATGAGTTCATAAAGAAAACTGATGATTTCACAAACAACAAGTCAAAGGAAAAAAGATAAGCATGCCTGGAGAAGAAACCATCATTCCTCTGGGCTTGCATACACTTACAGCCAAGCAATACATTAAATAAAAACTGTGGTGGGAAAGGAAACAAAAGAGACCGAGCAGCACATGCAGTGCTTCCCCCTTAGCCCACTTGTATACCTTTGCCACACACAGGCTGGGTGCGAGTACTGGAAGACAAAATGCTGACCTAGGTTATGTGTAAGGAGTGTCCTAAGAAGTCCAAAAAGATTGGTCCATTTTATGCCTAGCCTATCTCAGTAAATATTTTAACTGACGTGGAGAAAAAAAAAGTGGGTAAGATAATAAAATTAGGGCAGTATGTGGGGGAAAGAGTGGTGTTACTTCTCTCTTGCTGCTACTTTTGATCTGTAGTTCCAATCAGATCGCCTTTGTAGGATCCCCTGGCTGTGCTGGTGTGTGTGGCTGTGGTGTTTGCACTCACAGTTGGTAGGCCTTCCTTTCCTTTTGAATTCTCTGGAGGGAAAAGTCTAGTATTTCTCACTTGGCTTATCTTTTTTTGGACTATTTCTTTTTCTGTTGCTCTTTTTCAGGACTTGTAGTTTGATGAAAATTTTCAGAAAGCTTTCATACTCACCCTAAGGGTGAAACACATTTCAATGCCTGACTAATCAAAATAGCATGAAATAGGAATTTAATTGAGGGAACAGAGAGGAAGCATAGAAGAGGCATTTGTTTATTTATTTAATAAAGTTTCTATAATTCTCCTGGATTTGTTCCATCACAGGACTTGCCTTCCTTGCTTACAAATACTGGCCATGTTAACCAGCGTGTTTGCACTTGCTACTTATGAAATTCTTCAACCAGTTAATTTGTCTAATTCTATTGCTGCTTATCAGCCTATTTAACTCTCCGGTGGTTCCCAAACTCTATACAAAGTCATGGACTCTGCAGAAACAGCATTAGAAGTAAAATAATGTTTTGTTCCTATGTGCACACACTCCTAGTTCTCACCAAGATTCAGAGTTTATTTTTGATTGGGAATAGAGGAGAAAAATAATGACTCCTGCAAATCTTCTACCCTCTACTCAGTTCTCCTAGCTCCCTACCTTATCTATTTTTCAGTGCCTGTCATTTAATACCATCTCTTAACCAATCTTCTGATCTTGAAAGTTAGTGTTTCTTTTAATCTAGTCAAAGTTCCTCTCTTTATATCTTTTGCCTTCCCACAATTCCACCTAATACTGTGTTCTACTTGCACAACACTTCCCTCTTCATAAAAGTCATTATTTGCTCTTCCTTCTACCTAAAAGCTCTCAACACTGTTTTTGAAATGTCATTATTGTGAAATAACTGAATCTCTATGCCTCTTTGTCTAAAATCCACCTTCACGTTCATGAGTCATAACTTGCCTCTTCACTCTGCCACCAGATCCACTCAGATTGATTTCCTGTCACATACGCAGAAGATTGTCAGTGGAAGCGTGGAGTGAGATGGAAATGGCAGAATGGGGTGTGATGGTTCCCACTGGGATCCTTCTGGCATCCTAAACTCTAACTACAATATAGAACTTCAAGTGTACTATGAGATAAATCTTTGTAGGCTTTGTAAGAACTCTAGTATTACCACTACCTTAAATATTGTTTTACAGATAAATTATTTCTGTCTTATAAATAAAGGGATTATAAATAATCTTTTATAACACAACCTCTTACTAGGAGATTGCTGATAGATGGCACAGTCAGAAACAAATGTAAAAGCTTGTCATCATTATTTTCCATGTTATATATTCTGTTTACTATTTCCACTGAAAAGCGTTCAATGTGAAACATTATAGAGCAGAATATGGAAAAGACCTTGCTTTTTTAGAAATAAAAGAAAAATATCTATTTTTCTCCTGTTTGGAGCAATATTTTTATTTACTCATAATAGCATTGTTTCACATGATAAGAAGTTATTTTTAATAAAGAAAACAATGAAGCAATTACAATTGCAAATTGTCAATAAAACATTTATTTTAATTATCAAACACAAATAATGATAGAATTGCAAGACAATTAAACATAATAAGTACAGTGCATTATGAAAGACAAATGACATACAAACCTCGAGTAAAATCTGCATATTTTAAAATAGCATTTTAACCATGTGCAATTGATATAATTTCTATTTATAATTAAATAGGCTTTTAAAAGTATCAACACTAGTAAAAATAGCATAATCAGAGAGCCCTTCAGGTTGTGCATCAACATAATCAACCTGTGGAAGTTTAAATCTGGAATAAAAATCTCACCTAATTTAATGAAACACAGATAGCATGCCATGCACCTGTTCACAGCATATTGCCTGAAGCCATTATATGGTAATGAATGTGTAAGCAAAGTAGAAAGGAATGTAGGAATAAAAATAAGCATTCGGTACAAAGTATATATAATGACAGTAGCATATTGAAACTGACTTTTACCTTGGCCTCACAGGGACTTGGAAAGCCATACTTTCCAAAAATAGACACACATAAGAATACATTTATGTTTCTTGGCCTGAGGCATCCATATTTCCTGTACCAAATGTTACTGAAAAGGACTATGACACATAGCATGATGACTTTCTAGCAGTACTGAGTACTCTGAGTACTCAAGCTCATGCTCAGTGGTTTCTCCCTCTCAGACAGTCTCTGCCTGGCCATCTCTCTTTATCATAGCAGGGAATATTCTCCTTAGCAACTGGATTGGGATTTCCCTGTATGCTCTAAATTGGGCATTTGTTTAGTGTCAGAATCTTGTACTGTGGAAGTTGGAGGAAGAGAATTTTCCGCAACATTCCATTGTTTTTGTAGGTTGAATTAGTTCTGGGCTGGTGTTATCATGGTAAACAAAGCACAGTTCCCATTTTCCTGGACTTTTACAATTTAGTGAGAGAGCAGATACATAAACAGGAAGTTGCAGTGTAGCGCTGTAAGTACCACAACAGAAGGTAGAATTGTGTTACAGGGGAGATCCATGAGGCATCAAACTCAAGGTTGGGGTTGGGTGCAAGGGTCAGGTCTAACTTTACTGAGTTAAAAACATAAAATGAAACAAACTTAATTAAAACAACAAAATGTTAATGCAAGAAGTAACTTTTTTGTTTCCTGTGTCAACTAATTTATTTACCTGTTTTTTTAGTTTCAACTTGTGCCACTGTTGAGTTCCGCTGTGCAGATGGGATCTGCATTCCAAGATCAGCAAGATGCAACCAGAAAGTGGATTGTGCTGATGCTTCTGATGAGAAGAACTGCAGTAAGACAGTCTGCTCCTATTCTGTTGCTCATGCTTGTGCACTCTTGACATTGCACTGAACACTGTCCTACTTTTAGTGAACCTTGTCCGGAATTGATATGTAATTAACCCCTGTTGTGTAGAATAATTGTTTATTTAACTTCTTCAATTAAGCTAAGTTGTCTTGCCTCTATGACCTACACGGAAGGTTGATAATGTTTGCCTCTGAGGTATTGTTCATTTTTCTGTTTACCTCCTTATAGATAGCACAGACTGTACACACTTCTATAAACTTGGAGTGAAAACCACAGGATTCATAAGATGTAATTCTACCTCACTGTGTATTCTGCCAACCTGGATATGTGATGGCTCCAACGACTGTGGAGACTATTCAGATGAATTAAAATGCCCAGGTAATTCTAGAAACAAAACAAATAAACAAACAAACGAACAACAACAAAACAGGCTTTGCCTTGAAGATTTGGAGGCTAGTTGTATAGACTAAACTTTTTAATTTTTGTTGTAAATATTCAATGATAAGAATAAAATTTAAATATTCTAAACATGCCCCTTCATTTTATAAATTAATTGTAAAATGATACTCAAGAAATCTGCATTTGGATCAATTTCCTCTTTTAGTTAATCATTAAGTCTTTTAAAATTAGTGATTAAAATTAAAATGTGTAGCCGAAACCAGTTTGGCTCAGTGGATAGAGCGTCGTTCTCTGGACTGAGGGGTCCTGGGTCCGATTCCGGTCAAGGGCATGTACCCGGGTTGCGGGCACATCCCCAGAAGGGGGCGTGCAGGAGGCGGCTGATTGATGTCTCTCTCTCATCGATGTTTCTAACTCTCTATCTCTCTCCCTTCATCTCTGTAAAAAATCAATAAAACGTATTTTAAAAAATTAAAATGTGTAACCTATGGTTTCCATAGAAACAATATATACTGAGAAAATACTGTTTATGGATTAAAGAGAGGGAGACTATATTTCTCACCAATGGCTCTACTCAGTGTTATTATACAGTGTGCATTGTCTTGTTAGAAAGTTTGATGCTGTTTACACAATCTCTTTGCAAAGTAGTGTACTAATAAGTCTTATTATCATTACTGAGCCAAGTTTACTAGTAGACAGGTATAATTAATCTTACTATTAATCATGTTTACCTACATAAGCTCTGAAAAGTACCTTCTGCATTCTTAGAAAAATGCCTTTCATGAAAATTTCATAGCCCTATTTCTTTTTAATTGCTTAAAGAACAGTTAACATGATGTTCTCCAGGTCTGTCCATGATGTTGAAGAGTAAAATTTTCTTCCTTTTTATGGCAGAGTAATATTCCATTGTGTAAATGTACCATAGCTTTTTTGTCCATTTTATAGATGGACACTTGGGCTGCTTCCAAGCCTTGGGTATTGTAAATAATGCTTCAATGAATATTAGAGGTAAATATATTCTTTGAAATTACTGTTTCGGGTTTCTCTGAATAAATTCCCAGAAGTAGAATCATTCATAATGCAATTCCACTTTCAATTTTTTGAGGTAACTCTATACTGCTTTCCACAGTAACTACATCAATCTGTATTCCCACCACTATTTGTATATATTTACAAATATATATATATTACAGAATAATTTCCCATGTACTTTATCCTCATGATATTTCTGCAAGGTATATAAAAATTTTAGAGATTGTATTGTAACTTAGTTTTCTTCCTTATAGTAGAGAAAATTTATTTGAATCTTGTTAAAGCCTACTCAAACTATAGGGCAGTAGTAATATCAAGTCCACAATTTGTAAGCACAGATCCACTAATATTTTTATAATATCATTTTTTTAAT